>OY856409.1:921930113-922560113 GCA_963693085.1 Alisma plantago-aquatica
AGTTAAATTAAGTATACATATGCAATTCGTACTTTGATCATGTGTTACTAATTAATTTGGATGATTTCATGCTTTGAGGGTGTAGAGGACCTCGTGCTTGAAACGTTACAAGAGAAATCACCTCAATCGGACATCCGAGGTGAAAGTTATAGCATTCTTAAGAACTAGGGTTTGGTTTTTGCAATTTTCCCAATAATATATCCATTTATTTGGGTCGGCTACCCCTCTTCTCCTTTATCTGTTCCCGATAGAACAGGATAACGCAGAGCGGCACTCAGCGCCCGATCAACAAATGAAAGGGAGGGGGGATCGATGGGGCGATTTGGGCGCCCATAGCTTCGATCTAGTTGGCCGAGCTCCAGGCGGCCTCCATCCTCCCTTTCCCTTCTTCACCCTTCCCCTTCCGTGCCCTAACACAGCTGTCCAGCTACGGCGTTGGCCCACAGCTGCAGTAGCAGCTTCACCATCCATGAAGAAGGAGGAAGAACAATTGATTTTTGGGCTTGTTTGCTTCGGTTCAACATCGCCCAGCCTCCGCTGTCATCTCCTTCTTCTTCTCTTCCATTACCTCTCCTTCTCCACGCCCTAGCGGGGCCCAAGCAGCAAGGGATGGCGCCCATAAAAGCAGCGGCTAGCTGCAGTTGCAGCTGCGGCGCCAGCAACTAGGAGCCTGATTGGCGCGAGCAGCAGCCCCAAATGGCCGCCCCGATTCCATCCTTGTAGTCCCGTGCTCGGATTCATAGCCGACAGATACAACAGCCCTAGCAATTTTCTCTTCCACCTGTACGTGGGGTGAATAGTTGCAGAAGTAGGTTCGGCCAGGGGCCATCTAGGGCACAAGCTAGCACCTGAAATCGACGCCAACGAGTTCATCCTGAGGTCCAGATCTAGGGTCTGTAGCCTAGCCGTGAGCAGCAACACCCCAGCCAAAGTTCTACTTCTACCTGGTATATGTGTGTGCACAGTTCGTTTGCAACAGGTTCAAATTGGGCGATTCCAAGGTTGAAGACAACCTCTGGACGCATTTCTAGATGGATCTGGGCGATTCGAATTATGTGAGTAGTAGTTCATTCAGAAATCATTATTTAACTCAAATTAAATGCTTAATTGCTTCTGTATCAGTTGGTATAACTTCTAAAACAGTGTAATACATACAATAGAGTATGTTAGATTCATTGGAACTTGAAATACGTAATATGCTTAATGAAAATGATGAAATTTCCTGTTTTATGGTTGCAATGTATTTGTTGATTTAAAAAAGGATATTTAGCATGGAAACTGGATAAATGATACTGAATCATGTTTAAGGTTGACAAATGTTATATATGTGTTTCAAGAAATGTTCAGAATGTATGGAATGTGATATTCTTGTTTTAAATGGTTATATGTTAATCAATTAATAGACTTAGGTGCCCCAACACCGTAGAACCCCATTGCGCGGTCTGTACCTTTGGGGTGAAACGGCCGATCTAGCCCTGAGTCTAGATGGTCGGCGACCAGTGTTCAACAATAATCCGTGCGTGTGTCACGGTGGCACTGGAGTAATATAGGGGTTATTCAACAATAATCTGTGCGTGTGTTACGGTGGTAACCCAGACCCTCCGACTGTGCACTACAGGTTGTGGGAGGAGTCTAGAGCACTCAGAGTTAGTGCAGTGAGGCCCTTGAGTGCCTAGGAACTGCAGTGAGGCCCTTGAGAGCCTGAGAGTGTTGTGAGGCCCTTGAGTGCCTGAGGCCCTTGAGAGCCTGAGAGTCCTGTGCAGACCAAGACGGGAAGTCAGACTTAGCATTTCCTGGGTGTGTCGCTAAGTCTTGTACGGTGGGATCGTAGTTCGCTACAGATCTTCATATGTAGAGTGTGCTGCATATGTTTTGGGCATAATAATATAAATATGTAATCATATAGGATCACAGTAAATTAATATATCCAAACTTTTGTGCCAATTCATTATATCTGTTTATTGGTTTAAATTATCTATTGTTGCATAGAAATGTGATTATATTCTGTAATCTGCTATGTCATTAGAACTGCCCTGCTTGTATTGTATTTATGTATATTTCAATTTTATAAACCTGATGAGTTGTTTAGTGATAGCTAAATGAAATGCTATTCACTGAGCGAGTAGGCTCATACCTCTACTCAAAACATTTTCAGGTCATCATCAGCAGCAGGAAATCTGAAGGATCCTTTCATCCTAACGCTTAGTCTGTAGAAGGTATACGTAGTTAGTAGTTAGAGGTCTCTTAGTCCTTTCCCCTCAATCTTTGGGACATGGTGTGGGGGTGAGAGAGAAGGTGTATAAAGATGTAATTAGCTGTTATGCTTTATTTTATGTCAAGCAATGTAATATGCTGTAGTCTCTGTTTATATTGCTAGTCAGTTTTAAATAAAAATGCTTCCGCAGTTTGTTTAGATTTAGTTTACAGCATAAATCAGATTATCTTTTTAATGTCTTTAAAATGTTTTAAAAAGCTTTGAGTGGTTTGGCTTGTGTGTAATCCTTCCGTCGCGCCCTAATCTCGTGATTTGTGGGTAGTGCGAGATCGGGGTGTGACAAAATCATTCGATTTCATTAAGAAACAATCGAGAAATCTCAAATCAAAATCCCAATATGAGCTGTCCTCTTTCCTTATTAGTCCCGAGCTAGGTGACAAGTTCTGTAACGACCCCGTCTCCCGGTAACCCCCAATTATGGGAGACCCGAAGGTCAGATCCGTTATTCAATTAACAGGATCAAAGGTTCAACAAATAATCAATAATAATTATGAAATTCTACTAACTAACTGGAATTTGGTATAAAATTAAAACTTTACTTACCTTTGAAAACTTTGGAAATCTATCTAACTAGAGATTGAATTACTCTATCTAATCCTCCTTGCACTTTATTTCTCATTTAATTCCACATATGCCATTTTACTATTTTTTCTTTTCATTTGTACCTAAAACGCCGACAAACAAAACGTCAATCAGTATATCGAAATATACTGGTATGTGGGGACAACCAAAAGTTTGCACATATGGCTAACAATTTAATAATCACAATCAAGTTATTTAACAAGCCAATTTGCACTTTTCAGTATGACATTCTCCACCGCTTTTGCCCAAACCCTGGCATACCCACCTTAGGGTTTCTTTTGCCAAATGACTTAAGGCCACCTTCTCAATCCCGAGCTTGGTGCCTGGGGGTCACCACTCATGGTGCCCTCTAGTCATGTAATATCATAGGCCACCTTCTCATTCCCGAGCTTGGTGCCTGGGGGTCACCACTCATGGTGCCCATTGGTCTACCCATCTGGGCCTGACTCTCTTGGCATCATCCATCAGGGTGGCATGTAGGTGCGAGAATACATACTTCTACTATTAATGTGATAATCATAATGACTTTATGATTTGCAAGTATGAACATCCAAACAGTGTTGCAGTCAATGCGATGAAACATTCGGAAATCTTCGTGAAACTAAAGCGGTTATTCATAAGCGTAGCCACATACCTGATTTGCAGAATCAACAACTCCAAACAATCAAGTATTCCAGAGTAAATCAAGAAAGCAAAATTCAATCTTGAAATATTCATCCAATATTCTCTTTCATGGATCATGGTATTCAAGTCTAAAAGACCTAATCGTGTCCTAGGGTTACTAGCCCTTTTTAGGGTTTTGACCATAATTAGGGTTTCACTTCCTTTTTACCACTTTTACTGTACTTTTATCAAAATATCCATCAAACCCTAATTATCTCATTTTATTTTCCATTAAGATCCTAAGATCATCTTTTAGCAATATGAAATCCTAATTTCGGATTATAAGTACTTCTCTTTACTTTTCTCTTACTTAGGGTTTCTAAGCATATTAACCATCATATTAGGTTTAAAACCCTAAACTATGCAATTCCATCTTCAAAATAGATTAAAAATCTATTTTTATAACTAAGAAAGTTAACCATGCTCGAATTAACCTAATTGCAATATTAAATCTACCCTTGATTAACAATTAGGGTTCCTAACCACAAATTAATACCTTTCCTATTCGAAATATGCACTTTTGTAAAAATATACATATTTAGGTGTTCAAACAATTTTAATACATACCTCATATTTTTCTGATCACTTTTCATGCATATACTTTTCCCATCTCAGTTTTCTAGTAAGAGTTATGATTTTCGGAAGTAAAATCCTTTTCCTGGAATATTTGATAGAGAGAAGATTTTTACCAAAATACTGGGCCGCACGATCGGTGGTCCGCTTGGACCACACGTGATCAGACGATCCACATCGTTTCACACACTATGTAAAGAAGTTTTTCACTTGGACATTTATGCCCCTTCTTCTCTTCATTAGGGTCGGGGGCAAGGAGGTCTATTCCTCCCCTAACCCATCTTCAACCCAGCGCTCGGCTCCTGTTCGTGAACCAGGCCAGTTGCCGGTCAACCAGAGGGTTGACTCTTGCCTCCGCCGCAGCCACAGCCCGAGAGCTTGCTCCTTTGGTTCCGCCAGCCGCTGGCGATCCCTGCGAGCCACTTCTTCACCCCCGCCATCATCCTCGCCAAGCTGGCCGTGCAAGGGTCCTGCTGCCGGAAACAGAGCAGGATTCTACTCCAAGACGGCAACTCTCCCAGGCGCGATGACGCCTTCAACTGGCATCCTTCCTTGTGGAATCCTTGGGCGAAACTAACAGGATATCCCAAGACTTATATAGGCAGGGCTCACGATGGTCAGTATCTCCAACAAAAGCTTAGATGTCTGGCTTGCATAGGGATTTGGGAAAATCCCTTTCCTGCATGGAAACATGGGGAACTACGGACCATTGGGTTCGGTTTCCTCTCCCGCATCTAATGGAACGATCCCCAAGTTTACACAGGGATTGTGCATCGAGAGAATTGATTGGAAAAATCCCTGTTTTGATCCTCCTTTCCTTATCTTAGGCGAAAAGCAGCCACCGTTGGATCTAAATCCAACGGATGTCGGGCCACGAGTAAGAACAATTGAATTGTGACATTTAATGTTTCCTTTACACTTTAGGAAACTTACAAAATTCATATCTCCCAAACCGTTTATCCTTGTAACCTCAAATTTTAGAGGAAACTTTATCTTGGCATTATCTACTCATGTATTAAATTTAAAACCCGAATTCCTAAGGAAAAGGGTGTTTCCTTCATAAGAAAGTTATTCATTAATAAAATTAAAATCATTGATATTTCCTCTTTCTTCTGCCATTATCTTGTTATTTTGGGTCCCTTGGACCTCAAGAACTCCTAAAGGCACGGATTCCCATCTTGAGAAAAATCTATTTGCCTTTATCCCTTTTTAAAATATCTATTTCCCATATTTCTCTTTTGTTTATCAAATCCTTTTCCTTTTTATTTCTCTTTTCAAGAATTTCTCTTTATCTCTCTTTTATTTTTCTCACTGGTATTCCTTTTATCGTTAGGAATCCTTGGAATACTAAATTCTACCAAGGATAACTCAATTACACCTCTTTCCAGTTGTTTTCCACCTATGACCATTATTTTCAGTTTATTTCTTGATAAGGAAATATTTAATTGATCTTTTCTTTTATTATTGCATTCTCTATGCCACTTTGGACTCATTGGAACCCAAGGAACCCAAGAGGCATGAAATCCCTCTTTGGATTTGTCTTCTAGAGGTTTCCACACTTTTCTTTCCTCTATTTTCTTATTTACTTAATAATAGAGTTTCTTTTGTCCTTTCTTTGTCATCGGGCCCAATAGCCAATAAAGCCCAAAAATCAATTATCAAGGCCATTGTAAATGAAATCCATTTATTCAAAATAAATTATATCATCATTCGTTCAAATATCTTTAATATGAGAAATTACATTTCTCACCAATGAACCCAAAATTGGGGTTGTAACATCCTTCCCCTCTTATAAGAATTTTTCCCTCAAAATTCCATCAAGCAAATAAACAATTTAGGATAATACTTTTCCATGTCCATCAGGGCTTCCACGTGGCTTTACCCTTTCCCATGGTGCTTCCTAAGAACCTTCATCATCTCATATTCTTCCATTTGAGTTATTTCTTACCTTGGTATAACATACCCTCATAGGTGACTCAGGACACTTCAGCCTCTCAAAAGCTGAATAGGTTCAGGGCTTAGCACATGGCTTGGGTACCTCACATAGTGCTCTAGATCGGACTCATGGAACACATTTATTCATCACGTAATCCTGAGGGGCAAGGCTAAACACAACCATCTTCACCAATCCATCTCAAATGGACCCATATATCGGGGACTCAGTTTTCTCAGTTGTAGCTTAGAGGGGTCGGATTCACATTATATTCTCCCACAATGAACTGCATGTCAGGCTGCTTTGCATTAGCTCATGACTCATGTCACCACTGGGCTCTCTCTCAGCCATTACACGATCAAAGCGACTTCATCTGCACACACTGTGGTTCTTTTCTGACCTTCATGAGGCCTCCTTCACCAACATCATCTTAATGAAGTGGTGACCGACACAACCTCCTTCTAGAATTTCTTTCATCCTGATAAAGGCTATGGTGGTTAACATCACATCTTAAGAATTGTCTCTTTGTATCACCCTGAATGAGCACACATGCTCTCATCAGACCCTTTAGCCTGGATTATACTAATCATTAGTAAGGGGTGATAAATTGTACTAACATTGAGTTCTTCATGTACCCACTCCCACCTTTTAGAAGGGAACCTTTAGATCAAACCCAAAGACCTTCGAACTCGCATCATGGTGTAGTTGAACTATCTCTCTCTTATAAGTAGTTCAATCGGATCTATCCCTTGACAGTACTCTTTCCTCCTCATGTCATCTAGGCAAGGAGATCTATCCTAACCCATATTTCATCTTGACCTTCCTTGGTCTAGGGAGATTTACAACATCCATAGTGATGAACTCCCTTTCCCTCTCGAGAACCCTTTATCCTTTATATCAATGCACTGGGTTACTGATGTTCGTCCTTCACCTCCTGGCTGCATGGAAACATACCACATGCGACTTCATTTAGGCATCTCAAGTGCTACTTA
Organism: Alisma plantago-aquatica; assembly: GCA_963693085.1. NCBI lineage: Eukaryota > Viridiplantae > Streptophyta > Magnoliopsida > Alismatales > Alismataceae > Alisma > Alisma plantago-aquatica. The sequence goes on from OY856409.1 coordinate 921,937,132, forward strand.
CCTTCGTAACATGGTGTATGGTGATGATCTCATGTATGTCATGATTCCTCAAGCTTGATACCTCGGAAACCCTAAACCACTTTCATCAGGGTTTTATTACCTTCCTATCGAAAGAAGTGCATCTGAGGTTCTATTACCATCCTTTCGCTACATCGAGGACTAAACTGGATAACCAAACAACCATTAACTTGTTCATCATATCTTGTTACATCCGAGTGTTAGACAAAACACATCTGCCTTCCAAACTTAGGGTTAGCCAAACAGCCTCAACTTCTTCTAGCCTCTAGCTAAACTAGGCAGCTATATCTCAACCAAAGCATTCATTACCACTTCTTATCCTTAGGTGTTAGGTAATGTTGAAGACATACACCTCCATGTATTCTACTTATCCTCTCATCTCTAAGTTTGTCTTCATCAAGAAACTCTTAACTACTTTTCATGGTGATTCAACTCAACTTTGCATAACTTGCAAATTCCACATAGTTCATGATAAAACATCCTCACAAGGTGATTTTCCTTAATACTCTTAGGGTTTGTAAACCACCCATGTATCATTCACTTCATAAGGGTATGTTATCATCTCTTTCATCATACCTCGTACCAACGTTCCAACTCGCATCATCTTTTATCCTTGGTGTAAGGCATGCGTATTGTCCTATCTCTCACTCCCATAACAAGAGGAAATAAGCATTTGGCGGCCGTCCAAATACGGAGTTCCTCCTATTCCAATAGTAGAGATGGTACATCCCACCTTGCCAGTACACCTTCAAATCTAAGTCAGAACGTGCAACTTATGTCTCTACATCACCAACATCATGATATCAAAATTATCTCCATGGAAAACTGGTCTCGAACCTACTTGGTTTACTACACAATCCTTGGTCATCTCCTCTAGGTCTATAGGGTGCCGACACTTTTGGGTTCATCCCTCTTCCCTTATGCATCCAGAGAGTGCCCCACTCATCTGCCCTTTGGGTCCCATGAGTTCATGAAGGTGATCAATCTCCTAACCCATGGCTCCCAGACAATGATAGTTGTTACCTCCCGACCCTATGGTCATGTGCAACTAGGGAATTAGGCAACTCCTTCTTCCATCAATCTTATCCCTACCTGACCCTAGGATAGACTTAGGATTCCATTATAGTACATACCCAACTTAGAACTTTACCTAAGCCTTCATCATATCTCTCTGCATTCACGACTGACTTTCATCCCTTCATAGGGGTCATGACAACCTGCCTACCTTGGTCAGGCCCTATACCGGTTACCTCTATGGTAACACATCCACATGCACTTAGATATGGTTATCTATGGGTCTACATGTTCATTCTCATACCCTGTACTTTTCACTTAGCTTCTCAAGATCCTATGAACCTCTATAGGTTACCTCAAAACCAACAAAACTGGTATACACCCTACCAAAGGGTCCCTCTCCCAGGATGGGAGTAAACTACAACTCTTGACAACAAGGTCACAACTGTCCTTAGGGTTTACATTCACATGAGCATGCCTAACCCAACAACTACTAAGGCACAAGTAGACCACCTATTAAACCATTCTAGGTCATACTTATTCTCATCCTCAACATTAGATCAACTTAGTTGTGAGGGGTTCATCAAACATACCCTTAACTTAAGGGGGTTTCCTTTACCTCTACACATGAGGAGTACCATGCTTGAAACTATAGAGACTCAAATATCATCATGATCATTGAGTACACTGCTTCCCCTCTTAGGACTAGGAACCCTAGGTTTGCCTTTGGGTGTCCAAATGCATGTTCAAACTCTTAACCACCAATCTAGCATGTATAAGGCATGACATGCACTCCCTGTCATCCTTCTACTCGAGCAACACATCAGGGTTGAGTCCTCCTCAAGAACAACCAACAAGGTACAAGGCCTCACAACCTATTACTAACCTTCTCCAATTCTAAGGAACTCTCCTCCTCATCTATATCATAAGTACCGAGGTACCAGCAGACTCATTGTCTCTCTAGGGTTTGGTCCCTCTCATGGCAACCAAGACATCATCATCCTCTAGGGATCAAGCATGTGGCGACCACTATCATCCACTTAGGTCACCTCCATAGTTCCTTGCATCTCGGGGTTTTAGGCTCCCAACCTCCATGATGGGGTCCTACTTTCTCTCTCTCCAGAGATAACTCCACATCCACCCTTCCTATAGAGGTCCTTTCTCCATGAAGGCTCAAGCTCACAAGCATATCCCTATGTGGGTGAAGCCTCTGCTCAACTCATGTTTGGCTCAAGATTATCCCTAGCCCTTTATGCTCATCCCATAAGCCATCCATCATGCATACTGACCAGGGTTTCAACCTACAGTCGTCCACTGACGTACTCTGGGTGCAAGTTATACCCTACCTGCATAAGCCCATAGGGTTCTATAGGTTCTTCTCTAACTTCATGAATAAGCTACCCTTTGCTCTATTATGCATGACCCAAACCTCTCACAGCTTGTATGGCAATCCAAAGGCATTTCCAACCAAACACCCGATCAATCATGACATCTAACTCATCATGTCATCTTTCTCTCTAACCTTCACTTAGGGTTAGGGTTAACATCATCCTCAAAGGATGTGCTAGGTTTCTACTTTTAATGGAGGTCTCTACCTCCAAGCCTAACTCTCTCTACTTATCCTCCTACCAAGGAGGTTTATCCTCAGGTCTCTCTTGATGGGAATGACAACTCATGTCATACGACCTAAGCATGTGTCTATTCTTTAGTTTGCACTTAATCTATTAAGTTTATGTCCATGGCATATTATTTACATGCTTTTTATTAACTTGGTGGAGGATTCCTTAATCCTTATCAACCTTACCCATACCTCAAGAGGGTGAGGAGAAGAGAGGAAACCCTAATCCTTAAGGTCCTTAACAGAATTTGAGTTGAGAAGGGATGAACAAGATGAGAGAGTCCTAAAGGTATCTTATTTCGAATCATACCCTAAGAATTTGGCCAGGCAGTCACACAGATTTGGGAGTCCTCGTATTCTGACTAGCGGTGCGGAGGAAAATATTGCCAGCCCCCGGTCGTGATCCTTTTCTAAACACCTCCGTCTTTCAGGTAATCCTCTAATAACTCCCTTGGGTTCTACAAAATTTGTAAAATTTAATAATTACTAAGGATTAAGTGAGGAACCTATGCTCTGATACCAATTGTAATGACCCCATCTCCCGGTAACCCCCAATTAAGGGAGACTCGAAGGTCAGACCCGTTATTCAATTAACAGGATCAAAGGTTCAACAAATAATCAATAATAATTATGAAATTATACTAAATAACTGGAATTTGGTATAAAATTAAAACTTTACTTACCTTTGAAAACTTTGGAAATCTATCTAACCAGAGATTGAATTACTCTATCTAATCCTCCTTGCACTTTATTTCTCATTTAATTCCACATATTCCACTTTACTGTTTGTTCTTTTCATTTGTACCTAAAACGCCGACAAACAAAACGTCGGTCAATATATCGAAATATAATGGTATGTGGGGACAACCAAAAGTTTGCACATATGGCTAACAATTTAATAATCACAATCAAGTTATTTAACAAGCCAATTTACACTTTTCAGTATGACATTCTCCACCGCTTTTGCCCAAACCCTGGCATACCCACCTTAGGGTTTCTTTTGCCAAATGACTTAAGACCACCTTCTCAATCCTAAGCTTGGTGCCTGGGGGTCACCACTCATGGTGCCCTCTAGTCATGCAATATCATAGGCCACCTTCTCATTCTCGAGCTTGGTTCCTGGGGGTCACCACTCATGGTGCCCATTGGTCTACCCATCTGGGCCTGACTCTCTTGGCATCATCCATCAGGGTGGCATGTAGGTGCGAGAATACATACTTCTACTATTAATGTGATAATCATAGTGACTTTATGATTTGCAAGTATGAACATCCAAACTGTTTAGTTGTCAATGCGATGAAACATTCAGAAATCTTCGTGAAACTAAAGCGGTTATTCATAAGCGTAACCACATACTTGATTTGCAGAATCAACAACCCAAGCAATCAAGTATTCCAGAGTAAATCAAGCAAGCACAATTCAATCTTGAAATATTCATCCAATATTCTCTATCATGGATCATGGTATTCAAGCCTAAAAGACCTAATCGTGCCCTAGGGTTACTAGCCCTTTTTAGGGTTTTGACCATAATTAGGGTTTCACTTCCTTTTTACCACTTTTACTTACTTTTATCAAAATATCAATCAAACCCTAATTATCTCATTTTATTTTCCATTAAGATCCTAAGATCATCTTTTAGCAATATGAAACCCTAATTTCAGATTATAAGTACTTCTCTTTACTTTTCTCTTACTTAGGGTTTCTAAGCATATTAACCATCATATTAGGTTTAAAACCCTAAACTATGCAATTCCATCTTCAAAACAGGTTAAAAATCTATTTTTATGACTAAGAAAGTTAACCATGCTCGAATTAACCTAATTGCAATATTAAATCTACCCTTGATTAACAATTAGGGTTCCTAACCACAAATTAATACCTTTCCTATTCAAAATATGCACTTTTGCAAAAATATACATATTTAGGTGTTCCAACCATTTTTAATACATCCCTCGTATTTTTTTGATCACTTTTCATGCATATACTTTTCCCATCTGAGTTTTCTAGCAAGAGTTATGATTTTCACAAGTAAAATCCTTTTCCTGGAATATTTGATAGAGAGAAGATTTTTACCAAAATACTGGGCCGCACGATCGGTGGTCTGCTTGGACCACACGTGATCATACGATCCACATCATTTCGCGCACTATGTAAAGAAGTTTTTCACTTATACGTTTATGCCCCTTCTTCTCTTCATTAGGGTCGGGGGCAAGGAGGTCTATTCCTCCCCTAACCCGTCTTCAACCCAGCGCTCGGCTCCTGTTCGCAAACCATGCCAGTTGCCGGTCAACCGGAGGGTTAACTCTTGCCTCCGCCGCATCCACGACCCGAGAGCTTGCTCCTTTGGCTCCGCCAGCCACTGGCGATCCCATCGAGCCACTTCTTCACCCCCGCCATCGTCCTCGCCAAGCTGGCCGTGCAAGGGTCCTGCTGTCGGAAACAGATCAGGATTCTGCTCCAAGATGGCACCTCTCCTAGGCGTGATGGTGCCTTCAACTGGCATCCTTCCTTGCGGAATCCTTGGGTGAAACTAACAGGATATCCCAAGCCTTATATAGGCAGGGCTCACTATGGTCAGTATTTCCAACAAAAGCTTAGATGTCCGGCTTGAACAGGGATTTGGGCAAATCCCTTTCCCGCATGGAAACATGGGGAACTATGGACCATTGGGTTCGGTTTCCTCTCCCGCATCTAATGGAGCGATCCCCAAGTTTTCACAGGGATTGTGCATTGAGAGAATTGATTGGAAAAATCCCTATCTTGATCCTCCTTTCCTTATCTTAGGCGAACAGCAGCCACCGTTGGATCTAAATCCAACGGCTGTCGGGCCACGAGTAAGAACAATTGAATTGTGACATTTAATGTTTCCTTTACACTTTAGGAAACTTACAAAATTCATATCTCCCAAACCATTTATCCTTTTAACCTCAAATTTTAGAGGAAACTTTATCTTGGCATTATCTACTCGTGTATTAAATTTGAAACCCGAATTCCAAAGGAAAAGAGTGTTTCCTTCATAATAAAGTTATTCATTAATAAAACTAAAATCATTGATATTTCCTCTTTCTTCTGCCATTATCTTGTTATTTTGGGTCCCTTGGACCTCAAGAACTCCTAAAGGCATGGATTCCCATCTTGAGAAAAATCTGTTTGCCTTTATCCCTTTTTAAAATATCTATTTCCCATATTTCTCTTTTGTTTATCAAATCCTTTTCCTTTTTATTTCTCTTGTGGCAGATAGGGTGTTGCGACAAGGATGTGAGGCGTTCTTAGCTCACGTTGTGGATACCGTTGTGGATACCAAGGCGAAAGGCCTTAACCTTGAAGAAGTGTTCGTGGTCCGAGAGTTTGCAGATGTGTTTCCCGAGGAGTTTCCTGGTGTTCCTCCACCCCGAGAGATCGATTTTGAGATCAATCTGGTTCCGGGAACGCAGCCGATTGCACAGACATCGTATAGGATGGCTCCAGCAAAGATGGTAGAGTTGAAGAAGCAGTTGCAAGAGTTGTTGGAGAAAGGTTTCATCAGACCGAGCACGTCACCTTGGGGTGCTCCCGTGTTGTTCGTTAAGAAGAAGGATGGTTCGATGCGGTTGTGTATAGACTACCGACAGTTGAACAAGGTCACGATCAAGAATAAGTACCCGTTGCCGAGGATAGACGACATGTTCGATCAGTTGTGTGGTGCTACAGTGTTTTCAAAGATCGATCTACGGTCTGGATATCATCAGTTGAGGATAAAGGCGGATGACATACCAAAGTCAGCCTTTAGGACGAGGTATGGTCATTTTGAGTTTGTGGTTATGCCGTTTGGATTAACCAATGCACCTGCTGCTTTCATGGACCTGATGAACAAAGTGTTTCGTCCGTTCTTAGATCAGTTTGTTGTAGTTTTTATAGACGACATCTTGATCTATAGTCGGAACCGGCTAGAGCATGAGCAACATCTTCGTCAAGCGTTGATTCTCCTTCGTCAACATCAGTTGTATGCTAAGTTTAGTAAGTGTGAGTTCTGGTTGGATGAAGTGACTTTCTTAGGTCATGTGATATCTATTGAAGGAGTCAAAGTAGATCCGAAGAAAGTGGAATCCGTTGCGGATTGGGAACAGCCGAAGACGCCGACGGAAGTTCGTAGTTTCCTTGGTCTAGCAGGATACTACCGGAGGTTTATCAAGGACTTCAGTTCGATAGCTCTACCGATGACGAGGTTGACCAGGAAGGATGTACCTTTTGTTTGGAATGATCGATGTCAGCAAGCTTTCCAAAGTTTGAAGGAAAAGCTAACCAGTGCTCCAGTGTTGATTTTTCCAGAATCTGGAAAAGGCTATGTTGTTTTCTGTGATGCGTCCAAGAAAGGTTTGGGTTGTGTGCTGATGCAGGAAGATCATGTGGTTTCTTTTGCTTCGCGATAGCTTAAGAAACACGAGGAGAACTATCCGACCCATGACTTGGAGCTGGCAGTAGTGGTTCATTCGTTAAAGATTTGGAGACACTATCTTTATGGGGAAGTGTGTCAGATCTTTACAGATCACAAGAATCTGAAGTACATCTTCTCACAGTAAGAGTTGAACATGCGACAGCGTCGGTGGATGGAGTTGATCAATGATTATGATTGCACTATCGAGTATCATCCTGGTAAGGCGAGTGTGGTAGCTGACGTGCTTAGCAGAAAGTCCTCTACTCCCAAGAAGGCACAGATGAGTTCTTTGGTATGCCATAGGCGGGACATGTTAGTCTCCTTACGGTAGATGAATGTACATATGGAGGTTTCCTCGTTAGCTGGACTTTTAGCACAAATGCAAATCGAGCCCACGTTGAGACAGCAGATCAAGGATGCACAGCAAACAGATGTTACAGTACAGTTAATCAGATCAGAGTTTGGCAGCGAAAAGTGTAATGGGTTCCATGAGTCCGAGGATGGAGTGGTTTGCTATCATAATAGGATGGTGGTTCCAGATGTTGATAATCTGAGGAAGCTAGTGCTCGAGGAAGCACACACGTCGATGTATGCTATGCATCCAGGTGTCACCAAGATGTACCATAGTCTGAAGGACTTGTATTGGTGGCCCGGCCTGAAGAAAGATGTAGCTGAGTTTGTGGCAAGGTGTGCGGTGTGTCAGCAAGTCAAGGCTGAGCATCAAAAGCCGGCAGGTACGTTGCAACCTTTTCCTATACTGCAGTGGAAATGGGATCATATAACCATGGATTTCGTAGTTGGTCTACCCTGGACAACTAGGAATCATGATTCCATTTGGGTGATAGTGGACAGATTGACGAAGTCTGCCCATTTCATACCTGTGAAGACCACGTATACAGCTGAAAAGCTTGCTCGAGTATATGTGGATGAGATAGTTCGTTTGCATGGTGTGCCAGCAACGATAGTTTCTGATAGAGGTCCTTAGTTTACAAGTCGTTTTTGGGAACAGTTGCACATGGCGATGGGAACGCAGTTGAAGTTCTATACCGCTTTCCACCCGCAGACAGATGGACAGTCTGAGAGGACTATTCAGACTTTGGAGGATCTTCTTCGTGCTTGTGTTTTGCAGTTCCTAGGCAGTTGGGACGTACATCTCAGTTTGATAGAGTTTGCCTACAACAATAGCTATCAGCGCAACATTGACATGGCTCCCTATGAGGCTTTGTATGGGAGGAAGTGAAGATCTCCTTTGTGTTGGTATGAATCAGGTGAATATCAGCTTTTGGGCCCTGAGTTAGTACAGCAAACGACAGAAAAGATCAAGGTGATACAACAACAGTTGAAAGCGGCACAAGACAGGCAGAAGTCTTATGCAGACAATCGTCGATGACCATTGGAGTTCCAGGTGGGAGACAAGGTGTATCTTAAAGTCTCTCCGTGGAAGGGTGTGCTGAGGTTTGGACGGAAGGGTAAGTTAGCTACCAGATATATGGGACCTTACTCAGTCATAACACGTGTTGGCAAGGTGGCTTATGAGTTAGAATTGCCTCCAGAGTTGCACAGGTTACATCCAGTGTTCCATGTCAGTATGTTGAAGAAAAGTCATCCGGATACTGGAACAGTGATACAACCAGTTGAAGTTGAGCTTGACAAAGATGTGACTTATGAAGAGGGTCCTATGATGATCCTTGACAGAAGAGTCAAGAAGCTGAAGAGAAAGGATCTGGTTCTTGTGAAGGTCCTTTGGCATCACCGTGGCGTTGAGGAAGCCACGTGGGAGCTTTAGGAAGAGATGAGGAGGAAGTATCCCTCGCTTTTCTCTTCGGATTTCGGGGACAAAATCGTTTTGTAGAGGTTTATGGATGTAAGGACCCTGACCCGCGTTTAGGGTTTACCCTGTTTGTTTTGCTTAACCTTAGTGGTTTGATGCTTGCTAATCACCCTAAGTGGTGATTAGGGCTTTGTTGAGCTTTGTTGAGAGTTCAAGGGGCTACTTGCAAATAACCCAAGTTTAGGGTTTTGTGGGCAAGTTTGCCATCTTGTGAGATGTTTTTTCCTCTTTGCTTCCTCTAGGGTTGAGAGGAAGGCTTGGGCTTGTTGTTTGAGTCCTTTGGGCCTGAGTTGAGCTTGTTTGGGCCTTGGAGTTCCTTGTTTGGGCTTGCTTGAGCCTTGTGTCGCCCAGGGCAGGTGGTGTGTCGCCCAGTTGCTGGGTGTGCCGCCCTGTAGAGCTGCTAGTGGTGTCGCCCATGTTGCTTGGTCCAGCTTTGACCATGTTTGGTGGACACTTGGTTTGCATCTTGGACAAGTGCCTTATGGCTTGCATGAGAGGTGGCTTGAGTTGGTGGACATGTGTCCCTTGGGTGGACGACACATAGCATGGTTGAACCTTGGTTTCTCCTCCCCTTCTTCCTATATAGGTAGCTCTTCTCCTTGCCTTAGTCTCCTTTGGTCCTTTGGTCTCCCCTCCACCCTTGGTGCACGATACCCCTCTCCATCTTGCTTGTGTTGGCCGATACACTCCCTTGGAGCTGAAGTGGTGGCCGATACACCTCCTGGAGCAGCCTGGTGGACGATAGCTTTGGACCTGGAGTGCTTTAGAGCTTGGAGCTTAAGGCGGGTTGCATAGCTTCTAACCCTAACTCCTTTACCTCTTGCTTGATCTTATGCATGTTAGTGGACTAACTTAGCTCCTTGCTTTTGTACCTTGCTAGTGTACCATGGTGGCCGATATCCCCCTTAGGGTTTAGGGTTTCCTTGAGTACCTTTGCTTTCTAGGGTTTGAAGTCTCTTGTGTTGGGGGTAGGTGATGACCTAGGGTTGGGCGATACCCCTTCCTTGTGAGTGTGTTGGGCGACACACTTGCCCCTAAGTTGAATGATATGATGCTTTAGGGTTTGAGTTCTTTGAGTTGGAGATCGATAGGTTGACCTAACTTGAGTGTTGGCCGACATGGTGACCATGTTGGGCGACATGGTGCTCTCCTTGGAGGCCGACATGACACCTTGGTGGATGACATGTTGAGCCCTTGGTGTTGGCCGATACCCTTGCCCATGAGTGGGCGATAGGGTGAGCTAGGGTTTGGTTGGCCGATATGATGGGAGACTTAGTGATGTCCCTCGTGTTTTGGTTAATGCTCTTGGTGTTGGGCAACACCCTTGCTCTCATGTTGCACGACATAGTAGGGTTCTTTGTTGGACGATAGGCTGATGTGCCTTATGGCCGATAGAGTTAGTACCTTGGTGGACGATACCTCTCCCTTGTGTTGGCCGATATCCTTGTAGGCCGATAGGGTTTAGTAGCATGTTGAACGATACCCTTGCCCATGATGGGAGATAGAGTGAGCTTAGTGTGTTGGCCGATACCATGGTGGCCGATACCATGTTGGGCGACATGCCTTGGGCCATGATGGCCGATAGGGTTAGTATGGTGGTCGATACCCATGTTGGGTGATAGGCTATAGTGAGGGTTGTGAAGATTTAGTGAGGGAATGAGGTTCCTTTGGTGACGGTCTCACATGTGATGGAAATAAACAATGGTAGTGTTTGTGATATCATCAATATATATATATATGATACCTTGCAAATAAATAGGATGCTAATGATAGTAACAATGATGTTAGCCCTAATGTATTAGGTGCATGATGTGACCTTTATGCTTAAAGTAGTAATGATTGGGAGGATGATGATAGTTACACTAGTAGTTTGTTTTATTATAATAATGACCTTGTTAATACTAGTGTTGGTTCGGTAAACTCAACATGATTTCTATATACCTGGATTGCTTGTATAATCCTGAGATTGAGGGTAAGCATCAGTATGGTTTGAATAATGATGTACTTGATACCCTTGATTACCAAATAATTGTAATACTGATGAGTAGATTATCTTGAATGATATTTCATAAAAGTGAGCATATTCCGTATGTTGAATCTACAATTATGCTGTACCCTAACCTTGCAGGTGATGTTTTAGCCATGAGAAGGCTATGAGATGTATGAGATGAATATCATTATTTGTTAATTATCCTATGAGGCTGTGTTGGTCCCATGATGATGATGTGAGCCTTAAGAGGCAGTGACAGTACATGATGGGGGAATTGAGACCCCGTGGTATGTGATGATCCTTGAGATGGATCTGGATGGTTGGTAAGAGGCCAAGTGGTAACATGTGATGTTAGACCCTTGAGATGGGTCAGGTTGATGTGATTATAATATAATGTTATTTACTTTCTGTTATATCTTGCATGTTATACAACTTGGTTGAATCTTGCAATCCATCTAAACGATACTAATTAATCACAGTGAAATATATCATGTAGTTTGCCCTGGCCATAGATCCATCATCGTCAGGACTTGGTGATGGTGAAACAGGTTTTCCTACGGGTTAACCTGGAAGCGCATATTATTGAATATGTGTAGGTTGCTCCTAGCCTGAAAATGAGGAGGTAAGAGTGTAACTTCGGTTGCAGACTCAGATATGTGTGTAGAGCATGGCGAACAGGCCCATGGCTCAGGATATGTGATGTATGGAGCATGAATGCGTTCATGGCTCAGAGCACGGTGATCAGGCCCATGGCTCAGTTTTACTAGCGTCGTGACCTGTACCAAGGCGGGCTAGAGAATGGGTAGCCTATGGAGCTAACCATGTGGCTTAGACCACTTCAGCATGCGACTGTGGTTCTGCTTGTGTTGTACTCATGTACTGACCATTAGGTGAGAGGTCATGGAGTCCGGCTCTTCCATTGACCTTGTATGGCACCGACTTGGGTTTCGTAACCGAAGGTTGGATTTGAACGGTACGGTTCAAATCCTCATGGCATAATAAAATGTAATACAACCGTTTAGTATTTACTGATCAAATCAAATACGAAATATTGGTTGAGGCCTTGTTTGTGTAATATTCCGTTATACCTTGCAGGTTATGTGGTAATCTACCTTATCTTGATAATCAGGTTATGTGACATTATATTCTGTTCTAATAATCCTGTTACATGTTGATATATCTCATCTTGATAGTCATATTCCTTTGAAAGACATCTGGTTCTACGCTTTAGTACAGCTGGTATGCTTGCCGGTGAGAATGATCTTGCTATATATATATATAACTGCTTCTGACATATCTGCTCATGTTATACTTGCTGTTATGGTTTATCTTGCTGAGGTTCTATAGTTGCGGTGGGGAGCTATGTTTCCCGCTGGGACAATTGTTCAATTGTCTCACCCCACTGGTTTTCACCCTTTTTAGGTGGTCGAGGTAGACGTGGTCGTGGTTGTGGTGTTGCAGACGAGCAGCTTGAGGAGCAGTAGAAGGCAAGCGTTGGACATGCTGCTGTTTTGGATGTTTTGTAGTAGAGTCTAGAGTCATCCCTGTACTCTCACGTCCTTGGAAGTGTTTTGACGTTGTTTCACGATGACCGTTCGATGATATCTGTATATCCTGCTGTTGGCCGGATGTGGGCCTTTATGTATATATATGAACAGGTGGTGAACTCATGTGATGGATGAACAGTTGTTCCTGAGCTATGGACACGTGTCAGCTCTTGTGTATGTACATCTTACATGACATGTTTCTGTGCAGGATGAGGACTGGAAAGTAATAGTTTCACAGTTTATCAGTTTTCCGCAATTGGTTTTAATTAACCCGTGTTTTTGATAATCTGTGGTTATGGTGTTTTCCGCACGTTTTTGCGTAACACCTCGTTATCTGTGTGATAATGGGATGTGTTGCCACAAGTTTTGGTATCAGAGCCTTAGGTTCGCTGAGTCTACAGGGATCTAGGACTAGGTTGAGTCTGTTCTTATGAGTTTTCCAGGATATCTTACAAAAACCTTCTGCCCTCAGCAGAAGAAAAGCCAAGATGTCTGGAAACCACGAAGAACATGCTCCTGAGCATAGTGATGCTGCATCGGTTGATGGAGCAGATGGACGGGCACATGAAGATCGGGTGCCTGAGGTCCCCCAACCCGACCCAACCATACTTGAATACCCTACCTACCAACAGCTTATGGGGCAGTTAATGGCTACGATGAATCTCATGGTTGAGCGATTACCAGTGCCTCCTCCGCGAGCACAGGTTCCCCATGGAGAAGCATCGGGTATTGGGAAGACCTTTGAGCGGCTTCGCCGAGTCGGAGCTTCGGATTATGCTGGAATGGCTGATCCAGCGGATGCAGATCTGTGGCTGACGAGTCTTGAAAAGGCTTTCCGGATCCTCGACATCCCCGAAGCAGACAAAGTAAAGCATGCAGTCTACCTTTTGAAGGGTAGTGTTGGTCACTGGTGGACCATCGAGGAAGAGAAGCGGCCTGGTGAGGTGATATGTTGGGAAGTTTTTCGGCGCGAGTTCGTCACCAGATACTTTCCGAAGACGTACCTGGATGAGAAGATCAGTCAGTTTGAGAAGTTGCGGCAAGGAACGATGAACATCACCGAGTATGAAGCCAAGTTTATGGATCTGTTGAGGTTCTGTCCTCACATGGCGGCAACAGATGATGAACGGATCAGACGCTTCAAGAAGGGTTTGAGTGCTGAGTTGACAACCCCTGTGTCTGCGCTGGAAAACCGAGAGCGGTTTGCTACGTTTGTGGAATCAGTTCGACAGATCGAGAGGTCAGTAAGGGAGAAAAGAGAGTCTGTATCTCTTAAAAGACCTACTCAGTTTCAAGGACGAAGGTTTGGCGGCTTCAAGAAGCCCAGGTTTTCAGCACCGTCAGTGATGAGAAGTGATGGTGTACCATCTCAGTGGTCTCCGAGTAAGGGAAAAGGTTATGTTCCTTCACCGTCTAAGGCGCACAGTTCAGCTTTTGTGGCAGTGACAGGGCCATCTAGGCCACGAGTTGACAATAGAGCATGTCATCTCTGTGGACAAGTCGGGCATTGGAAGTTCAATTGCTCGAATAGAGATGTTGAAGTGACGCAGCAACCGAGGCAGAGTTTCCAGAAGTCTGAGAGACCACAACCCAGTGGTAGCATAGGACGAGGACGCGGTCAAGCGTCTCACGCTGGATCGTCTGCTCAAGGGAGCAGAGGTCGTGGACAGCAAGCAACGGCTCGATTCTATGCCATGAATCAGCCGGAGGCGATAGTCAACCCGCGAGTGGTGACAGGTCAGATGGAGTTATTTCATTCTGATATGTCTTCTTCTTGTTTTATATCTGTTCTGGTTGATCCGGGTGCTACACACTCTTTTATCGCCTATAGTATGCTTGAAAACTGTCATCTGCCTGTTAGTTGTAAGAAGGATAGCTTGTTGTTAGAAACCCCTCTTGATGGTTCCTCTTTGCTTCGAGAAGAGTGTCCATCTTGTGTTTTGTCTTTTTCGGGACACAACATTCATGTGGATCTTATACCGCTTGATATGCATGGTTTCGATGTTATCCTTGGGATGGATACCTTAGAGAAGTATAAGGTTGTCTTGGACTGTGGTTCCAAGCAAGAGGTGTTTGATGTTGCTGGAGAGAAGTGGATCTTCCAGGGAGATAGGAAGATTCTTTCGACGTGTCTGGTGTCATCTATGGTGGCAGATAGGTTGTTGCGACAAGGATGTGAGGCGTTCTTAGCTCACGTTGTGGATACCGTTGTGGATACCAAGGCGAAAGGCCTTAACCTTGAAGAAGTGTTCGTGGTCCGAGAGTTTGCAGATGTGTTTCCCGAGGAGTTTCCTGGTGTTCCTCCACCCCGAGAGATCGATTTTGAGATCAATCTGGTTCCGGGAACGCAGCCGATTGCATAGACACCGTATAGGATGGCTCCAGCAGAGATGGTAGAGTTGAAGAAGCAGTTGCAAGAGTTGTTGGAGAAAGGTTTCATCAGACCGAGCACGTCACCTTGGGGTGCTCCCGTGTTGTTCGTTAAGAAGAAGGATGGTTCGATGCAGTTGTGTATAGACTACCGAAAGTTGAACAAGGTCACGATCAAGAATAAGTACCCGTTGCCGAGGATAGACGACCTGTTCGATCAGTTGTATGGTGCTACAGTGTTTTCAAAGATCGATCTACGGTCTGGATATCATCAGTTGAGGATAAAGGCGGATGACATACCAAAGTCAGCCTTTAGGACGAGGTATGGTCATTTTGAGTTTGTGGTTATGCCGTTTGGATTAACCAATGCACCTGCTGCTTTCATGGACCTGATGAACAGAGTGTTTCGTCCGTTCTTAGATCAGTTTGTTGTAGTTTTTATAGACGACATCTTGATCTATAGTTGGAACCGGCTAGAGCATGAGCAACATCTTCGTCAAGCGTTGATTCTCCTTCGTCAACATCAGTTGTATGCTAAGTTTAGTAAGTGTGAGTTCTGGTTGGATGAAGTGACTTTCTTAGGTCATGTGATATCTGCTGAAGGAGTCAAAGTAGATCCGAAGAAAGTGGAATCCGTTGCGGATTGGGAAAAGCCGAAGACACCGACGGAAGTTCGTAGTTTCCTTGGTCTAGCAGGATACTACCGGAGGTTTATCAAGGACTTCAGTTCGATAGCTCTACCGATGACGAGGTTGACCAGGAAGGATGTACCTTTTGTTTGGAATGATCGATGTCAGCAAGCTTTCCAAAGTTTGAAGGAAAAACTAACCAGTGCTCCAGTGTTGATTTTGCCATAATCTGGAAAAGGCTATGTTGTTTTCTGTGATGCGTCCAAGAAAGGTGTGGGTTGTGTGCTGATGCAGGAAGATCATGTGGTTTCTTTTGCTTCGCGACAGCTTAAGAAACACGAGGAGAACTATCCGACCCATGACTTGGAGCTGGCAGCAGTGGTTCATGCGTTAAAGATTTGGAGACACTATCTTTATGGGGAAGTGTGTCAGATCTTTACAGATCACAAGAATCTGAAGTACATCTTCTCACAGCAAGAGTTGAACATGCGACAGCGTCGGTGGATGGAGTTGATCAATGATTATGATTGCACTATCGAGTATCATCCTGGTAAGGTGAATGTGGTAGCTGACGTGCTTAGCAGAAAGTCCTCTACTCCCAAGAAGGCACAAATGAGTTCTTTGGTATGCCATAGGTGGGACATGTTAGTCTCCTTACGGCAGATGAACGTACAGATGGAGGTTTCCTCGTTAGCGGGACTTTTAGCACAAATGCAAATCAAGCCCACGTTGAGACAGCAGATCAAGGATGCACAACAAACAGATGGTACAGTACAGTTAATCAGATCAGAGTTTGGCAGCGAAAAGTGTAATGGGTTCAATGAGTCCGAGGATGGAGTGGTTTGCTATCATAATAGGATGGTGGTTCCAGATGCTGATAATCTGAGGAAGCTAGTGCTCGAGGAAGCACACACGTCGATGTATGCTATGCATCCAGGTGTCACCAAGATGTACCATAGTCTGAAGGACTTGTATTGGTGGCCCGGCCTGAAGAAAGATGTAGCTGAGTTTGTGGCAAGGTGTGCGGTGTGTCAGCAAGTCAAGGCTGAGCATCAAAAGCCGGCAGGTACGTTGCAACCTTTGCCTATACCGCAGTGGAAATGGGATCATATAACCATGGATTTCGTAGTTGGTCTACCCAGGACAACTAGGAATCATGATTCCATTTGGGTGATAGTGGACAGATTGACGAAGTCTGCCCATTTCATACCTGTGAAGACCATGTATACAGCTGAAAAGCTTGCTCGAGTATATGTGGATGAGATAGTTCGTTTGCATGGTGTGCCAGCAACGATAGTTTCTGATAGAGGTCCTTAGTTTACAAGTCATTTTTGGGAACTGTTGCACAGGGCGATGGGAACGCAGTTGAAGTTCTATACCGATTTCCACCCGCAGACAGATGGACAGTCTGAGAGGACTATTCAGACTTTGGAGGATCTTCTTCGTGCTTGTGTTTTGCAGTTCCTAGGCAGTTGGGACGTACATCTCAGTTTGATAGAGTTTGCCTACAACAATAGTTATCAGCGCAACATTGACATGGCTCCCTATGAGGCTTTGTATGGGAGGAAGTGCAGATCTCCTTTGTGTTGGTATGAATCAGGTGAATATCAGCTTTTGGGCCCTGAGTTAGTACAGCAAACGACAGAAAAGATCAAGGTGATACAACAACAGTTGAAAGCGGCACAAGACAGGCAGAAGTCTTATGCAGACAATCGTCGACGACCTTTGGAGTTCCATGTGGGAGACAAGGTGTATCTTAAAGTCTCTCCGTGGAAGGGTGTGCTGAGGTTTGGACAGAAGGGTAAGTTAGCTCCCAGATATATGGGACCTTACTCAGTCATAGCACGTGTTGGCAAGGTGGCTTATGAGTTAGAATTGCCTCC
Source organism: Alisma plantago-aquatica (assembly GCA_963693085.1). Lineage (NCBI taxonomy): Eukaryota > Viridiplantae > Streptophyta > Magnoliopsida > Alismatales > Alismataceae > Alisma > Alisma plantago-aquatica. The sequence continues at coordinate 921,954,446 of OY856409.1, forward strand.
AGAGTTGCACAGGTTACATCTAGTATTCCATGTCAGTATGCTGAAGAAAATTCATCCGGATACTGGAACAGTGATACAACCATTTGAAGTTGAGCTTGATAAAGATGTGACTTATGAAGAGGGTCCTATGATGATCCTTGACAGAAGAGTCAAGAAGCTGAAGAGAAAGGATCTGGTTCTTGTGAAGGTCCTTTGGCATCACCGTGGCGTTGAGGAAGCCACGTGGGAGCTTGAGGAAGAGATGAGGAGGAAGTATCCCTCGCTTTTCTCTTCGGATTTCGGGGACAAAATCCTTTTGTAGAGGTTTATGGTTGTAAGGACCCTGACCCGCGTTTAGGGTTTACCCTGTTTGTTTTACTTAACCTTAGTGGTTTGATGCTTGCTAATCACCCTAAGTGGTGATTAGGGCTTTGTTGAGCTTTGTTGAGAGTTCGAGGGGCTACTTGCAAATAACCCAAGTTTAGGGTTTTGTGGGCAAGTTTGCCATCTTGTGAGATGTTTTTTCCTCTTTGCTTCCTCTAGGGTTGAGAGGAAGGCTTGGGCTTGTTGTTTGAGTCCTTTGGGCCTGAGTTGAGCTTGTTTGGAACTTGGAGTTCCTTGTTTGGGCTTGCTTGAGCCTTGTGTCGCCCAGGGCAGGTGGTGTGTCGCCCAGTTGCTGGGTGTGCCGCCCTGTAGAGCTGCTAGTAGTGTCGCCCATGTTGCTTGGTCCAGCTTTGACCATGTTTGGTGGACACTTGGTTTGCATCTTGGACAAGTGCCTTATGGCTTGCATGAGAGGTGGCTTGAGTTGGTGGACATGTGTCCCTTGGGTGGACGACACATAGCATGGTTGAACCTTGGTTTCTCCTCCCCTTCTTCCTATATAGGTAGCTCTTCTCCTTGCCTTAGTCTCCTTTGGTCTCCCCTCCACCCTTGGTGCATGATACCCCTCTCCATCTTGCTTGTGTTGGCCGATACACTCCCTTGGAGCTAAAGTGGTGGCCGATACACCTCCTGGAGAAGCCTGGTGGACGATAGCTTTGGACCTGGAGTGCTTTAGAGCTTGGAGCTTAAGGCGGGTTGCATAGCTTCTAACCCTAACTCCTTTACCTCTTGCTTGATCTTATGCATGTTAGTGGACTAACTTAGCTCCTTGCTTTTGTACCTTGCTAGTGTACCCTGGTGGCCGATATCCCCCTTAGGGTTTAGGGTTTCCTTGAGTACCTTTGCTTTCTAGGGTTTGAAGTCTCTTGTGTTGGGGGTAGGTGATGACCTAGGGTTGGGCAATACCCCTTCCTTGTGAGTGTGTTGGGTGACACACTTGCCCCTAAGTTGAACGATATGATTCTTTAGGGTTTGAGTTCTTTGAGTTGGAGATCGATAGGTTGACCTAGCTTGAGTGTTGGCCGACATGGTGACCATGTTGGGCGACATGGTGCTCTCCTTGGAGGCCGACATGACACCTTGGTGGACGACATGTTGAGCCCTTGGTGTTGGCCGATACCCTTGCCCATGAGTGGGCGATAGGGTGAGCTAGGGTTTGGTTGGCCGATATGATGGGAGACTTAGTGATGTCCCTCGTGTTTTGGTTAATGCTCTTGGTGTTGGGCAACACCCTTGCTCTCATGTTGCACGACATAGTAGGGTTCTTTGTTGGATGATAGGCTGATGTGCCTTATGGCCGATAGAGTTAGTACCTTGGTGGACGATACCTCTCCCTTGTGTTGGCCGATATCCTTGTAGGCCGATAGGGTTTAGTAGCATGTTGAACGATACCCTTGCCCATGATGGGCGATAGAGTGAGCTTAGTGTGTTGGCCGATACCATGGTGGCCGATACCATGTTGGGCGACATGCCTTGGGCCATGATGGCCGATAGGGTTAGTATGGTGGTCGATACCCATGTTGGGTGATAGGCTATAGTGAGGGTTGTGAAGCTTTAGTGAGGGAATGAGGTTCCTTTGGTGACGGTCTCACATGTGATGGAAATAAACAATGGTAGTGTTTGTGATATCATCAATATATATATATATATATATATATATATATATATATATATATATATATATATATGATACCTTGCAAATAAATAAGATGCTAATGATAGTAACAATGATGTTTGCCCTAATGTATTAGGTGCATGATGTGACCTTTATGCTTAAATTAGTAATGATTGTGAGGATGATGATAGTTACACTAGTAGTTTGTTTTATTATAATAATGACCTTGTTAATAATAGTGTTGGTTCGGTAAACTCAACATGATTTCTATATACCTGGATTGCTTGTATAATCCTGAGAGTGAGGGTAAGCATCAGTATGGTTTGAATAATGATGTACTTGATACCCTTGATTACCAAATAATTGTAATACTGATGAGTAGATTATCTTGAATGATATTTCATAAAAGTGAGCATATTCCGTATGTTGAATCTACAATTATGCTGTACCCTAACCTTGCAGGTGATGTTTTAGCCATGAGAAGGCTATGAGATGTATGAGATGAATATCATTATTTGTTAATTATCCTATGAGGCTGTGTTGGTCCCATGATGATGATGTGAGCCTTAAGAGGAAGTGACAGTACATGATGGGGGAATTGAGACCCCGTGGTATGTGATGATCCTTGAGATGGATCTGGATGGTTGGCAAGAGGCCAAGTGGTAACATGTGATGTTAGACCCTTGAGATGGGTCAGGTTGATGTGATTATAATATAATGTTATTTACTTTCTGTTATATCTTGCATGTTATACAACTTGGTTGAATCCTGCAATCCATCTAAAAGATACTAATTAATCACAGTGAAATATATCATGTAGTTTGCCCTGGCCATAGATCCATCATCGTCAGGACTTGGTGATGGTGAAACAGGTTTTCCTACGGGTTAACCTGGAAGCACATATTATTGAATATGTGTAGGTTGCTCCTAGCCTGAAAATGAGGAGGTAAGAGTGTAACTTCGGTTGCAGACTCAGATATGTGTGTAGAGCATGGCGAACAGGCCCATGGCTCAGGATATGTGATGTATGGAGCATGAATGCGTTCATGGCTCAGAGCACGGTGATCAGGCCCGTGGCTCAGTTTTACTAGTGTCGTGACCTGTATCAAGGCGGGCTAGAGAATGGGTAGCCTATGGAGCTAACCCTGTGGCTTAGACCACTTCAGCATGCGACTGCGGTTCTGCTTGTGTTGTACTCATGTACTGACCATGAGGTGAGAGGTCGTGGAGTCCGGCTCTTCCATTGACCTTGTATGGCACCGGCTTGGGTTTCGTAACCGAAGGTTGGATTTGAACGATACGGTTCAAATCCTCAGGGCATAATAAAATGTAATACAGCCATTTAGTATTTACTGATCAAATCAAATACAAAATATTGGTTGAGGCCTTGTTTGTGTAATATTCCGTTATACCTTGCAGGTTATGTGGTAATCTACCTTATCTTGATAATCAGGTTATGTGACATTATATTCTGTTCTAATAATCCTATTACATGTTGATATATCTCATCTTGATAGTCATATTCCTTTGAAAGACATCTGGTTCTACGCTTTAGTACAGCTGGTATGCTTGCCGGTGAGAATGATCTTGCTATATATATATAACTGCTTCTGACATATCTTCTCATGTTATACTTGCTGTTATGGTTTATCTTGCTGAGGTTCTATAGTTGCGGTGGGGAGCTATGTTTCCCGCTGGGACAATTGTTCAATTGTCTCACCCCGCTGGTTTTCACCCTTTTTAGGTGGTCGAGGTAGACGTGGTCGTGGTTGTGGTGTTGCGGACGAGCAGCTTGAGGAGCAGTAGAAGGCAAGCGTTGGACATGCTGCTGTTTTGGATGTTTTGTAGTAGAGTCTAGAGTCATCCCTGTACTCTCAGGTCCTTGGCAGTGTTTTGACGTTGTTTCACGATGACCGTTCGATGATATCTGTATATCCTACTGTTGGCCGGATGTGGGCCTTTATGTATATATATGAACAGGTGGTGAGCTCATGTGATGGATGAACAGCTGTTCCTGAGCTGTGGACACGTGTCAGCTCTTGTGTATGTACATCTTACATGACATGTTTCTGTGCAGGATGAGGACTGGAAAGTAATAGTTTCACAGTTTATTAGTTTTCCGCAATTGGTTTTAATTAACCCGTGTTTTTGATAATCTGTGGTTATGGTGTTTTCCGCACGTTTTCGCATAACACCTCGTTATCTGTGTGATAATGGGATGTGTTGCCACAAGGTCACCCATCCTAGTACTACTCCAAGCTGAGCATGCTTAACTATGGAGTTCTTTAGTGATGGGCTCCCGGAAATAGAGGTGCACCTTGGTGATATGGGTAGTCCAATCATTCTTTTTAAGAGTGTTTTATCTGAGGCCTCAAATCATGGGATGTTACAATCTCCCCCACTTAGACTCTTGACGTCCTCGTCAAGGCTCAACTATAAGGCCTCATAATCTCTTCCCCATTTCAGTGCAGACCCACAATGGCCCATGGACACCCAGCTCTCGATCACAGAATACCAGCACAAGGGTGGCTACGTCAACCATGGACAACCCTTTCCTACATGTATGGACCGTACGGCTCAAGACTGACATGCCATGCCCATGTGGGCCCCACCTACTGGAGGGGAATTGGCTCTGATACCATTTGTAACACCCGGGTCCACTGCCCAAGGCTCTAGTAGAGTTTCAGGAATGACGACTGGCCCCACAGACCACCACTAGCCTTAACTACGTACTTTGTTCACACTGACGCGTAAGCCAGGATCAATTTCCCGACTAGTCACCCATCCTAGTACTACTCCAAGCTGAGCACACTTAACTATGGAGTTCTTTAGTAATGGGCTCCCGGAAAAGGAGGTGCACCTTGGTGATATGGGTAGTCCAATCATTCCTTTTAAGAGTGTTTTATCTGAGGCCTCAAATCCTAAGATGTTACAAGTTCCTAGTCGTTTGATTGATCAGGCGATCAATTTGGGCCATCTGCTGGCGTGGAGAAAAGAAAAATAAAGTAAAAATACTGTGTGACAAAATAATGCAATCCTAAACCAATTCGGACTAAACTGTGGATATATTAATTTCCCTTTTTCTCTCTCCTCGTTTGAAGGGGAAACATGTTCCAAATTAAATAAAAATTGACACCAAGCCTAATTTTGATATGAGGAATCCAAATATATAATTATTTTTGCCTTTTGGGAACTTTTAATGTGTTAAATAAATCAAAACTTATTTTCTCTTTCCTACTTCATTAATGGTGATAAGATTCTTCAAATTTGATGAAACTTCACTCACAAGTCACATTAAGTGCATTGGATACAAATTTGCCATAAATTTTACATGTTGGGACTATTGATCATTATTTAAAATATTGAAGGTTCTACATACTTTCTCTCTTCTAATTTCACTCTTCAATCAAATGCTCTCCAATTTGAGTGCAAATTCACCCAAAGGTAGATTTTAATAAGAAGAACACAAATTTAGTATCCATTGTTACTTTTGGAGTCATTAGAGATTTTATTTTGTATTTTTAAGTTGTCTCATATTTTCCCTTTTTCAATTAATTGAATTATAGTTACCGATTTTCCAAAAGTTGTAAAACTTATCACCTAAGCAAACTTATACTCAAACGAAACAAATTTGGATTTAGAATTATCCTCTAAGTTCCACTTTTATAATTTTTAGGTAATTTATCCTTATATTCACTCAATGGGAAAATAAATTCATTTATTGTCACTTTATCTTCACTTTTAAGATTTTCTTTCTTTACAAAAGCCATAGAAACTTCTAGTCAAATTTTATTTTATCCTTATCTCTCTTAAGTGGACATTTTGCAAATTAAACCCATTAGTAAACTTTCATTGAGATATTTGTGTTTAACTCCTTACAAAGTAAAATACTTCTTTGGAATGGTGCTCAAGAGCCTTGAGGATGACACCAGCTATTAGAGAGATTAGACAGATGATTCATGATAGGGCGATTAGAGGTTCTGTGGTGCAAAAGCTTATTAACTCTATTCCAAGGGAGCTTGGTATGGCTGGGAACAGATATTCGAAGTTGTTTGTTTGCTCTGACAGTAGAAACCTACCGATGAAGATTATAGGAATGACACTTCTCGAGAAGAAGAATACACCTTATATTCGGCTTAAGCGAGATGTGTAAGGTTTTTGCGTCCTTCCTGTATATGGGTATTATACCTGCGGGCCTTAGCAGGAGCTGTATCTTTTACATTGATGATTTTGCCTACACGAGGAGGGTAGGATGAATAAAAGTACCTCCTGGCTTAATTAAAAAAAAAGTAAAATATTAGGAACAAATGTACACCAAACCTTAATAATTTCCACTAATTCAACATCAAGGACATAAAGGAAGGAAAAGCTTAGAAAAAGGTTGAAACTAATGTTATATATGAATTTCAGTTCGTTACAGCAACGACATATACATCCAGTGTGGTCGGAGACAATGAGGATCAGATTGAAGCAAATGTTGTACTTTTGGATTTTTCTGAAGAGAAATTTGTGGTATTCTGGTTCAATTAGGACACGGCCAATGTTGGCGGTGTAGAGTCAAAGAAAAAAGAAGAGGAAGAGAAGGGGATCCAAGGAACCGTACCTGAATAATCCTAACCTGCCTATACCTTGGAACAATATTTTCAAAGAGAGGTGGGGTGTTTCTAGAGAGAATGTGGAGTGTTTCAAGATAGAAGGTACATAAGCCTATGGATAACATTATTTACCTATCTCAGTTTTAAATTAAATTACACATTGAAACTCTTGCCATGAGAAGTTGTCTTTATGACATTCTAAGGATTGTGTTTTTCTTTGAAAGAGCTTTATTAGTCATAGTGTCGACCCAAGTTTTTATTTCAGTGTAGTAATACATGAATAATTGGTTAAGTTGGTTGTCTTATACAAAGGAAATGTTGAACAAATAGCAGAACCCCAAGAAATACATACTTGTAGTGAAAAAATATCATGAGATCACATTATGGTATAAGCCGTTGATTTTTTATTTATATGCATGATCAAGTGTTGATCCGTCTTTATTCACTTCGGTTTACTTATTAAGAAAAAATTGTTCCAACATAATATGATAAAGTGAAAAAGTGAAATTGTCATATGAGACACGTGACTCACTGTACATGTGTGTAACTCCACCACTATGCAATCTTGTCACCCTATGGCATTTGCGGTAGTGAGTAAAAAGAATATAACAAAGTATTGCTCTATAAGTTAGTGGTACTGCATATATAATGGAGGATGACCATGAACATCTACTAGTACTTGTTAAACGGGTGAAAGACTTGGGTTTAGGTTGGGTCGTTAGGATGTTGATACAGGTCAAAAAGATATTGTTATAAGGGGCAGTTTGCGTAGCTCCATTATAACTGCTACAGTTACAAGGGGTAGTTTGTGTAGCTCCATTATAACTACAGTAGTAGTTTGCCAATGATGCAATTTAGACTACCTAATTAATAAAATCTACGATTCTCAATTACATTGTTTGGGAGCATGAATTTGATCCTGTCAGAGATGAGCATGCGCTAGATCCAGAGCGTGTCGTCTAAGGAAGAGAACCCAACGTCCCAGAATTGGGTCCGTGGCACAGCTTGAACTGCACCCCGGCGGCTCAGAGATCCGCAGTGCACAAACGGCTGCCGCCGCCGGTCATCTACGGGGTGTGTGCGCGGGCCTTCTCAAAGCAGGCTGCGCCAGAAGATCTGGCAGTGGAGGCCGTCAGAGTCGCCGCCCAGCAGGTCGAAGACCTGAGTATTAGGACGCGGCCATTTGTGTTGATCCATGTCGTGTAGCCGGAGCTTGCCGGGGTGGAACGGGCGGATGGACACCAGCGACAAATGTAAACCTTGGCATCTCGTCTCAGAGAGACTTTGGAACGGTGTAGATTGAGAGCTTAGCCCAGGACAGGACTGCTCCTCCTGGCTGGTTTGCTTTAGCTTCTCCCTGACGGTGATGACCGATGCCGGTTCTGCCATTGGGGTGGTGTGACTGTGGCGTTGGGGGATAGGGTTAAAGGCGGTGGCTTTCGGAACGAGAAGGGCTCCTGGTCCGAACCCCCAGCGCAGGGAAGGTGGGAAGAGATGGACCTGGAAAAGGAGTGGCGGCGAAAGAGGATAAGAGAGGGATGGTTTCGGGGAAAGGGAGGACAAGAGAGAGATCGGAAAAAGACCATGTTATCGGGGGAGTCGGGGCGGAACCATGTTGGAGGGATTTCAAATCTCGCCAGACCCATCAAATGAAAGGGGTGAGAATACCGTATTTAAGTACCGCGATCGATGAATAACAATTGCATATGTAGTAGTTAGAATACCTTAATAGAATACAATATCACCTCCAATTATTCCACTCAAAGTGTCCCTAAATGCATTGAAGAAAAGCACACACAACACGTGGGTGTCATACAAAATGTATCAAATCAACAATAAGTTATTAATTATTTCCCTTACATTAAATACAACAATTAAAACAACTCGTGTCTATATTTTATATTTTTTATATTAAATGTAGTACAAAGGAATCAACGAACTGCTACATTTGACATCAAACCAATCAACTAGTTGACAACATATCTATACTATTATAAAAAGAGAAAATTATTCAATCTTATTACAAGACATGCCACTAGCCAATCAAATAGCACTGTTTTAAAATGTTATTCTCTCGTGAACTCACTCTCTTCTCTCCTTTTTTTCAAGATTTTATTACATTTATAAATACTTTTTTATCCTTCCTCCAACCGTCCACCACCCCTTTCATCGACGACTCTAACTCTAATGTAACTACCAGCCACGATTATCTCCGCATCTTTTCCCACCGAAGATATGCAACCGACCACCATGTATATGATGCTTTTAATTTTTCAATAATTAAATGATAAGAAAAATTGGTGGGCGCAATCTATCTTTATCATTTCTAAAGAGCGTATTTGTTTCCAGAATAAGAGTGATCTACTTAATCTATACTACTATAAAAAGAGCGAGTTTGATGCTGCGCTCTCCTTTTTTCAAAGAATTTTGCTCTTATAAATATTTATTCTCACACTCTCCTATTAACTTTTATTATCTTTAATTTTGTATTTCTCTCTCCATCTAACGGAAACGGTTCCTTGATTCTCTCCTTTCAAACAACCAACACAAATATCTTTTACGGTAGGGACTCTTTCACGGACGAGTCATCGCCCCCACACATTTCCAACAAATTTTATATTTCACGTGCATGTGCACGTGTGCGCGTACACTAGTAAATAAAAATAACGGACGTCTGTTCACCTTCTTTTATTTTTCTCTATTTCTTTTTCTGTTTCTAATCTCCGCAAAACACACTTTCTATGTAACAAATTAACCAACTTATCCGGATGACTGCAGTTTATCCGCTCTTTCTCACCCACTGTCTAACATTTTATCTTCTATTTTTTATTTTTGAATTTGTAATCCCTACAAATCTACAAAGTCCCAACAAACTTCTATTATCTATATTACACCAGCTTTGCTCAAACTGTTTTCGTGTTTTCTTTTCTGATTATCTCAAGCGGTCGTACAAGAAGTTTCCGAATCCCTATTAGCGCTATGAACTAACGACGTAACGCACACAACGCTTTATACATTCCCCATTATGTCCTCACCTTCATCCACAACCTCTCCCACATAGATCTCACCTTGTTCTTTCCTCTTACATTGTATTCACTGACATGATTGACATTTATCATCATCGTGTCTTCTTCATTTACCCAATAGAAAGCAAATAGGCCACCGCAACAACATCTATGAACTATCATAAGAAGCAATAGGCACACCATGCATGGTCGGATGCAACACACATCTATATTCATATGATTTTGTTATTTTTCTCTCTTAATTCTTCAATTTGTGGAAGATTTATAGCAATTGTCTGCCTTGCTTTTCTTTCTGTTCATAAATCCGATGATGACTTCTGATTGGAGAAATTGGAAGTTATGTTTGCCCGACCTTCATTATTTCCTGCTTCGGTCTCTTCTAGAAATTGAGTCTCTTTGGTATGATGGATAATATATTGTATCTTGACAATTTCTGTAAAAAGCTAGAATCAAATCACAATGAGTTAACTTCGACAAGCTGGCAAAGGTAATTGTAAATTTTTACATCATCATTATGGTTCCCTCATAAAAAGAGCGGAAAATAAGTTCCGAGACAACTAACAACATTTCTTATACAATTATATTCTTCATTCGTTGAAGTGACACATGTAAAAATATTTATGACTAGAAATATTAATGGTGAGGATATAGCTTGTTGTTAAAACTACAACATAATATAACAAAATATCATACACTATAATAACACAATGTAGAATATTTAACACAATAACCACTATTATCAGTAAAATCTACAAAATAAAAATTACAAACATCATGAAAAATACCGCAACATATGAAAACAATGTGATTTACGTAATATATTTTTATTATTCATGTTTAAACAATATGATGTGAAAAATGATAATTAACTGTAACCATGTACGAATAATATAGTAAAAATTTCCTACAAAAATAATGTAAAATTAATATTCCGCATTGCATTAAATAATGATGAACCAAAATTTATATTTATAAGCACATGAAATGTGGATATTATTACAATACTTTCTATACACAAAGTGAAATAAAAATATTGTGATGTGATTGTAATCATAATATTTTTATTAAGATTATAATTGTACCATAATAAAATATTTTTAAAGGAGCAACATATGCACCATAACTACTTGTTATGGTTATTATGATTTAAGAATATTATGATTTTTTACAGATATGATTCCTTTTTTTATGTCTTTTTCATCCTCACTTATTTGTATTATATAACTAAAATTAACAATATTTTTAATGATTTCTATATTTATACTTACAACAAACCAAACACATGGAAGTGAATCAAACTTAAGTTTCAGAATCTGAACTAGAGTTCTCAGAAAATGAGTTCCACAGAACTCATCACTTACACCAAACCAATAGGAGCCTATATTACTTTCCCCGGCCTCTTTTTTTCACCTTGAAAGGGTCTCATGTAGGTTGTTCGTGATATGTTATTTCTTTAGGTAGAAAGGGGTACTTGAACTACTCACAATGAGAGGAAGCGTTTCTGACATCAATCTAAATTATGTGTTGATACTCTAATCAATTATTTATACTTAAAACAACAAGAGAAGTATACTCTAATCAATTAAACAACAACATAATCGTTCATATATTTTACAAAATTAGTATTAAATGAAAAGTAAATGCACAAACATGTTTACTTAAACAGGAAATATTGAATTGTGACGTGAACCAATCATCAATCAAAGATTTGACTTTTTAATCGGTTATTGAGAACATGATATAATAATTGTGTCAGAGTATCCAGTGTATAAAAATTTCATAGTGAGATTTTTATTATAGAAGTAATTTTCCATTCTAAATGTAGCAATTTAAATATGTAGACGCATAATGTAAAGGAAGACACATCGACATATATATATCAATCGTCTCCCGATAAACATACTTGGAATTATTTCATCAACTTATATTTTTTTACTTTAAACACATACGGTGATACGCCACAACACATACGCTTGCTTCTCTGTCAAGTGAATATCATTATAGTAGGGCATTGATTGCTGATTAGCAAATTGTCGTTCAAATCTAACGCAACATTTGATAAAGCAGCAGCTAACCGTTTTTTTAAGCTGTGTTTGGTATGTTTGTCATGGGTAAATTAACCAATGATATGTTAACCTTATGAATATGACTATTGTTTGGAGGACAGGTCGTTTGGTACACATTTAACTATTCTTTCATTATATAGACAAATGCTATTATATGCCCTCATAAGAATAACGTTCATTGTATTGAGCAGTCAATTAGAGGGGTTTTGTAAGAAATAGACATATGCGACACATAAACTTATTCCTTGCCGCAAAAATTTCGAGCGACGGGTTATCTAGCGATTTTTCAGTTAACTTGACCATGAAACATCTTGTCTACTTTTAGTCCGCACAACAAGCATTGATTAAAATATCCGATGAGTTTAGCTTGTCGTGTCGGGGTTAGAACGCCGAACAAATGCAGCCTTAGTGTAGCACCAGCTAACTGTAAGGGGTCGGTCGACCACCAACATTCCAATTTCCAAATAGAATTTTTTTGGGCCCACCCTATCTTTTAATATATAATAGGAGGGAATTAAGAAAAAAGAAGCGATAAAATATTATTCCTTTCATAATTTTCATTCTATAATGAATTTTTTATGAAACAAAAATCATTAGATTCTTTATGAAAATTCTTTCCAACAAGACTAATGTTAGCATATTTTAGGCAAAAATCGTGTGAGAAAAATATAATACACATGTCTTGGGGTACCATATCTATGTTTTGGGGTATAGTACTTTTAATTTGGATACAATACATCAGTAAGTAAAATATCCATATTGTACTCCAATGGGATTATTGTAACCCAAAATACGAGTTCAGTAACTACATATTCATACGCTACCTCCAGAAAAATATATGTGAAATATAATATTTGTGTTTTGGAGTACAATGTCCATGTTTTGGGGTACATATCCGTGTTTTGGGATATAGTACATTAACTAGTAACATTTGCACTATACATCCCAAATGGGAGTAAGGTACCTTAAAATACGGGTATCGTACCCCCCAAATAACGTGTAATGCACCCAAAAATACGAATGTTGTACCCATCTTATTTATCTACCCTAGTATAGTACCAATTTTTGGGTCATTGCTCTAGGGTTGAGTCCAATACTAATATTTAGTTGTTGGCATGTTGTACCCCAAAATGTGGGGTACTATACCCTCAAAACAAGGGTAATATACATCAAAACATAGGTGTTGCACCCCAAAATGGGAGTAATGTACCCAAAAGTATAGGTAGTGTAAACCAGAAGACTACGATACCAGTATTTTGATGTATGATACCCCTTATTTTAAGGTATTATACTTTGTATGTTTATCTCCTCTATTTTTTATACTTCTCTCATATTATTCTTTTCTCCATAGTATGCCAATATTGGTCTTGTTAAAGAGTATTGTTTGTGATGAATCTATTTCTTTTTATTTCAATAAAAAAATTCATCAAAGGTTATGAACAAAACACTTTTCTCTCTCTTCTTTTTTTCTCTTTCTATTTTTTGTTGCATCAGCAATAACCCTTCCCTAGAACCGAGTGGGTGATCGAGAGTGGGAGGGTATGAGCATCTTGACTCTTCAAAACATTAATATTCTAGTTGATTTTTAGAGCAGTGGGGTTTGAGAAGAGAAAGTCAGTTGTCAGGACTGACAATTGACCACACAAAATTGCTACTCTTGTTTGATTTGCAATTGGATCCAAATTTGTTGTTGTCTTTTAGTGTCATCTCACCTCAATCCAATTCTGGATAGGGTGGCATGGTGTTTGGCAAAAATCAGAGGATATCCCATTTTGGGTTCTGTAATCCAAATTTTGGGACCAAGTCAGTCCTCCTTCAGTAGATATTGAAGATCCCAATCCAGTTTAAGCATCATCTAATTTGAAATTGGTCAGTGTGTCAGATGAAATCCGTCTATCGTCAGTCTCATTTTCCTCCAAATCATGTTTTGGTTGTGTGACTCTCTCGTCTGTGATTCTTGTTTCTGTGCTTACTTTGTCTGGTGGCGTCGTGGTTGAGTTCTACTATTTGGGGCATTTTGCCATGGTGGCATCAATGAGAAGTTGCATCGTGGTTTTCAGTAGAATTGGTGTGGAGAGGAAGGAATCTTCCCATGCTAGGGTTGCATACATGCTTAGAAGCATAGGTCAGAGCATGCAATTGAGTAGGCATGCAATCACGGGCGGCAAAGTTGTTTTTTGGCATCATCAAGCCTCTCCATCATCTAGAATACCCCTACAAAACTTATCTTCTTGGTTTTCACCCTTTTTTTACTACTATAAATGCCTTGTGAAGAAAAATCACAATGAAACCCTAGATCGGGCATGCCCTTATTGGTGAACGTCTTTAAAATGGAAGACATGTTAGTGGACTTGATAGTGCTTCAGTTCCCCTTCATACTTCATATCCTATCGGTGTCTCTTGGGATTGATCCTATTGGGTGTTCAAAGATATACACTTTTTATTCAAGGTAAGAAATTCTACCTAGGGCATTGAAACTATTTGATTTTCTTGTATTTTTTTCATTTGTGATATCTCTTTCATACTAACACCATTTTCCCTATTTCTAGTTTTGTTTGTTTTGCATCAAATTGGAATGATCGTTGTTGCGGATATGCAATGTCTTTGTACTATCTAGGTACCTCCTCTTTGTTAAGGCATATTCAACTTATTTCAAGTATTGATTCATGATTTTTGTGCTACTCCCGTGTAATAGTTGTACTCTATTTTCATGAGTTTCTTAGCCCCTTTTTCTCACACATACATTGAATTGTGGTTGTCTGTGGCCAATATTGCTAAAAATGTATTCATTGTTGTATAATTTACCCCCCAGATACCACATTTAAAATGATGTAACCCTATAAGTAAGGGATAACTGTAACATCCCTGACCTGGGTTATGAACTAACCTTAGGTGTTTTGCCTAAATATGTAATTAAATCCTTGTGATTAACTTTGGGCATGTAATCAAGTTTCTCAGAAACATATATTTCAGTTTTTGCTCCTTTTTATATAAAGTTGTAGCATTGTTTTGTAATACAGGGACCTATGTGCAATTTATCCAGATAGAAGGGTTAACTTGCAATTTGCACATGTTGAGATGTTCCTCTGATGTTGATACATCATGAGAATCATTATGATGAAGTTTGAGGGATTTCCCAAGCTTGGGCACCAAGGTGCAGCTGTGGAAGCAATCCCTGTGCTTGAAAACCCTAAATTGGAGTAAAGTGCAATTTACCCAATTTGAGGGGTGCAACTTGTAATTTACACCATCAAAAGTATTTATTAATACTCTTGTCATCATTTAGAGAAGAAATGATGAAGAGGTCACTTTAATTGAATAATCATATAATGAAAAACACCTTTGTGATTGAATAATCAAGGTGTATGTACAATAGCCTTTTATGTGTATGCTTAAGTTATAGGTTGACCTTCTTTGCCTTCATTTCTTGACCTTAAAAGAAGGTTGTCCTTATAAATAAGAAGAGGGGACGAGCAAAGAAGGATGGAGGGACTAAGTTGAAAATATGGAGAACTTATGAGCTTATGTTGAAAATCTCACCCCAAGTATATATACTCTCCACTTCACTTAGCAAGGAAACCCTCCCTTCGTTCCTTTCACCATTCTATTCACCCAAACCGACTAAAGAGGAGCTGTGGAGCTCAGGAGGACGACCAAGGAGGGCAAGGTAGGTTTGAATCCTCCCTTTTGCTTGAGTTCATGGTTAGAACTCGAATTCAAGGTCAAATTGATGGCTAGCTCACATAGCTCTACCTTTCTAGCCATCTCTTCTCGACTTTCCTTGGAAGGATCACCTTGGCCGACCTGTGGAAACTCAAGGACGCCATTAAAAGCTTGGAGCTCGAAAGCTTGGAGCTCAAGGAGCAAGCTTTAGGCGGGTTTTATAACTCTAAACATATGCTTTGTTATATACATCTCGTTTATGCTGTTAGATGATAGTTCATCTTCTTCTCTACCTTCCCTTGCTACTTTGCAAGAAAATCCGTGAGAAATCCTTTCCGTTCTTGAGCTAGGAGATGAAGACGTTATTTCCAAAGTTAATCCACTACTTTTCACTTTACTAAACGGTCTCCACCAAATTGCTCTCTCGGTTTGCAAAACCGTGTAGTGAGCAAACGGTCTCAGGACCGTGTAAGGGCAAACGGTCTTCAAGACCATTTATCCGCGTTTACCGAGCGTGGACCGTATAAGATTTCTGTTCATAATTATGTAGGCTAATCACCTACAAAATTTGAAATGATAACTCCAAAGGAATTGTGAGATATGCCCTTTTTAATCAACAACTTTAATTGAATTTACTCCTGATTTCCAATCTGTTGAAATCGCCCTTTTTGGGCAAACGGTCTCAAGACCGTGTAAGAACGTTGACCAAGCATTGACCATATGATATTACTGTTCAAAATAATGTTGATTAACAACTCACCAAATTTTATGGACTAATTCCAAACGAGCTAAGAGTTGAATGATGATTACTAGGGCAAACCCTAATTGAAATCAGTACTGAAATCTCAATGATCTTATTAAGTGTTTTTGGGTTGATTAACCTAAACGGTCTCAAGACCATTTGGGGATCAATCAAACGGTCTCAAGACCGTGTGGGGAATCAACCAAGACCGTGTGGAGGTCTGGGGTCAAGTATAGTTGACCAATTGAAAGTACAAAGATACCAAATTACATTGCAATTAAGTATTGATATGATAATCAACTCAATAGATCCAACCTTGAAGAATTTATAGTAGAATACAAAAGTTGGATGGGCAAACGGTCTCAAGACCGTGTGGTGACAACCCAAGACCGTTTGGAGGTCTAGGGTTAAGGTAATTTGATCAATTGAGGGCCCAATTGCAATAGGTTATTGAATTAATCAAAATACTGATTTGAGACTCAATCAAGGCTCAACTCCTACCAAATCACATTAGATTTTGATGAAATCTTGGGCAAACGGTCTCAAGACCATGTGGAGTTCATCCACACGATCTCAAGACCGTTTGGGCCAAGTTTGGGCCCAATTGGATCTCAATTGAAGGGTTCAACCTTGTGTTGATTCACATTGTTGAGTATTGATGGTTGAACGTTGATGGACCTTAATTGAACCAACTTCAACCCTAATTGGATAACAAGTGAGGGTCAATTGAGTGACCAATTGGTTAAGCATAACCCTAATTAACTCAAGCTATAAGTGGTTACCATGGCTTAGACTATTTGGAGGCTTCAACATTGATAATCATAAACGATTGAAATCATTGAACCATGTTGGAGGTCCAAACGGTTTGAGACCAAGTGGACCAAACGGTCTCAAGACCGTTTGAGGCCTCACGGTCTCAAGACCGTTTAAGGTCACATGGTCTCAAGACCGTATCAGGCCTCACGGTCTCAAGACCGTTTGGGGCCAAACGGTCTCAAGACCGTTTGGACTCAAACGATCTCAAGATCGAGAGACACCAAACGGTCTCAAACCGTGTAAGCCCTCTCGGTCTTGAAGTCAAACTTGTTAAACGGTCTACACCCTCACACGGTTTGGGAAAATGACCTTGAAGGTCACACGGTCTTGGAGTCAACCCTAGCAAACGGTCAACTCATCCAAACGGTCTCAAACCGTTTGGAGGTTGAAGGGTGAAACCGTTTGAGGTTTTCAAAGGTTGATTTCACTTAATCAATTGAAGGTGTAAATGGTTCAATGATACTCTAATATAAACCCTAATGATAACCTAGGATATTAAGGGATTAAGTGACTAATGAATTAACCCATGATGGTGATCAATGGGGTGAATTACCAAAATACCCTTGAGGGGTTCAATTGAGTAATACCTTGTTCAAATCAAACCCTAATCA
This sequence comes from Alisma plantago-aquatica, assembly GCA_963693085.1. Taxonomy (NCBI): domain Eukaryota; kingdom Viridiplantae; phylum Streptophyta; class Magnoliopsida; order Alismatales; family Alismataceae; genus Alisma; species Alisma plantago-aquatica. The sequence continues at coordinate 921,971,943 of OY856409.1, forward strand.
CATGATAGTGAGGTTTTGGCTTATGTTAGCCCATGAGGATTTAACCCAACCTGATCTAGAGTGGTGTTATCACCATCTACTAGTATGAGGAGAGAGAAAGTATCTTAAGAGAGAGAAAGTACCTTAAGAGAGAGAAAGTACCCTTTTAGAGTGGAAACTCAAGTAAAGAACCTTCAATACACATGAATGTGCATGATTAGGGTATGATCCACCTATGTGAGACCATGGAACCCCTAATTATGATATATGATGAATCTTAAGCTAATCTGAGAGCATCAATGATGATGTTCCTTATGCATAATGATGATTATGAGTTCAATTCGCCATAATGTGAATAGTAAACCCTAATTCAAGGGTGATGACATGTGAATAGTAAACCCTAATTCAAGGGTGATGACATGTAATGTGAATAGTAAACCCTAATTCAAGGGTGATAACATACAATATGAGTAGCAAACTCTAATTGATGAGAAACAGAGAACTTAGCTCTTATGACAAGAGTGGAAAGTATATTCTTGTTTTGAATTACCTTTATCAGTTGAATTAACCATGCATGTTCTGATATGAAGGTGATCATATCCAGGTATGGATGATGATACTATATTCATTGAAAGCATGTTGTTAGCTTTATGAATAGTAAAATATCTTGATGTCTTGTCAGTGGCATCCTATGATTTAATAGGCTGTAAGAGCCATGAATACCATCAAGGTCATGCTTTAGAGATGACTTGTGATGAGTATACTAAGAAATGATGATTGATGTGAGTTAGGTTTGTTGCATTTAGTATTCTACTTTTATAGCTGTTATGCTACTGTTATTGTTTGAAGAACAATGTATGATGTAAAAGAATACTGAATGTACCTAACTAATCAAGTGAAATGTAGAGCCCTGATCATAGATCCATCATTGTCAGAGATCAAATGATGGTGAAACAGGTTTTCCTACGGGAACTCCTGGATCACATATTGTTGAGTATGTGGGGTGTATGGATGTGTAGAACCTTACATCCTAGTGTAGGAATTTGATGTAGATGTATAATCCATCAATCCTTCACTATAATCCTATACCGTATCAGTATGAGTGGTAAACATGAAACCTCCTGATGACGAAGAAAGCACAGATATACGTATCACTGGAAGATAAACATGAAATCTCCTGATGACGAAGAGAGTACAGAACGCCACTATAACTCTAAAATAGCGAAGGACCAAATTACCCTGGTGAGCTATTATAGTAGAGACACGAGATGTCCTACGAGTGATCCTCTTACTGACTGAGGAAGGTGAAGGTCATGAGAATCCGGCTCTTTCGTTGACCTAGTATGATACCGAGGCACTTAGCAGTGATTGGTTGGAGTATGAGTGGTAAACCTCATCTCCACAGGGCATAAAAGTAATGTTTGAAAAACATACTCTACAGTGTAGTATACCTGTTAGAGATAACTACGACTCAGTTGATTGATGTTACATTGTATAGTGCATATGTTCTTCATGCTTGATAAATGTTGAACTCATGTTTACAACTACATCTGCTATTGAATACTTTGTAAGCTTTTACTGCTTAAGTTATTCTTTGACATTATAATAAAGCTTCTGGCGGAGAGTTATAAGTCTCGCTGGGACAATTATGTACAATTGTCTCACCCCGTAGACTTCAACTTTTTAGGTGGACATCGAGGACGGAGGAACAGGTCTACAGGTGACCAGTCCCAGCAGCAGCAGCACCAGGAGCAGTAGTAAATCTCAGGTGGAGATTTAGCCTGCCATGTGGTGTAGTTAGAGTCAGTCCTATGTGTCCTCTATACTCTCAGGTCTTGGAGTCTTTTGTTATGAGTTCTTGAGATTTTGTGTCTTGTTGTATATAATTACTCAAGAAGTAATTATCATGAGATGTAAACAGTTTATCTCTTGTTATGAAAGAAGCTTTTATGGATTCAAGCTCTTGTTTCAAAAAGTTTTAATTTCCCGTGATTTTTGTCTTCCGCTGTTAATCAAATCGCTTCCGCTAAGTTTGAATTGTGTTTATATCATGGTTTGGAGATCAGAGCCCACAATAACCTACCTTGACTTAGTTGTGCTTGAGTTTGGATGGATGATTGTTTCAAAATGTTTATTCTATATAGCTCTTTTTAGTTTCATGTGGTTGTTTATCAAGCATTTGCCCATGCATTGATGTACATTGATATCAGTAGGAATACATGATTGTCCTGCATTGGCTCTAGTAGCCACAAAGGACCAATACTCCTATGTACAAATTATGGTCGAGACAAGCACATATATTTCATTGTAATTCTAATACTATCTTAGGATCGGTCAAGGTTATTAGTGTAGGGAAATATAGTGTTAGATATGGCAGAAAATTTTTAAAAATATGTTATATTCCCTATATCCAATGGGTCACGTAAATAACTATGAAATGGGAAGGAGGGTGCAAGGTGTATACCTAGTTTTGGAGCAAGTTCATTGACAATCCTTGCACAGTTGTACTTATTTCTCAAGCAACACTAGGACAGTAGTCGGTGGTGGCATCCTAGTATAATACTACAGACGGTGGTTGACGACATCTTCCTAGCATAGTGATGAAGGCCTCCATGCCTCTATGTAGTCCATGTGGGCCGCCATGAACTCCTCATTGTGCTTTCAAAGATGGTGGGAAGGAGTTATCTTTTCATGTTGTCAATGTGCTAGTGTTGACTTTTCTCCCATTTTCTATCTCTCCCTTTTACGTGTAAAATGCCTATAGATCTCACATTACCACAATTATGAGATGAGGAGTCTTTTCATCCAAGAGATTTGAGAGTCTTGGCCACCCCACCCCACATTACATATGAATGAATGGGATAGGGTTTCCCAAAACCCACGGATACAAAGGGTCATGTCTCATGATTTGACAACTACTATTAATCACCAGACAAGTGATTGGACAACTGCCTGTAAACTAATTGGAACATCCAGTCTATTGAATGTCTTACTTTTTTATTTGCAAATAGATTGGCTTTTGATGTGATGATTTATGCATGTCATTACTTCAACATCTATTGCTTGACCCAGTCCTACTGGTTGGCCAGTAGGTCGAATGGACTATCATGTTAGTTGATTAGAAACTCCAGTCGATTGACTGGCACACTACTCAGTCAAATGGGCACTCTAGTCAGCCAATAGACATCCAATGTTGTTTAATTTGATTACCTAAATATTTTAATAATAAAGTTAAATCATATCCATGGGTAAGCTCCTATTCCAAGTGCATCATATGTGTAAGACCCTATAGGTCCCAAATTACATTGGCAGTGAATGTCCATAACCAGATTATGACATTGTAAGTAATGAGCGGTATCTAGCAACACACCACTGCAACCCAAGTAACTGGAAAGTTAGAAATCAACTCCAACCTACATCCTCAATTAGTTTTACCTAGATTGTATAGTTCCTTTGTCACTAATATCCAGATTCAACATGAGGCATTGAATCATCACCCTCTTAATATTCAATCCATGTTTCTCAAAATAGAGCATGATCTATGAGATGCATGTGAGCACACATATTACATTTTGACTCATATGAGTATGAGCACGTGTTTCTCATTCCCTCTTATCAAGTGGCCAGAATATCAACTCTAGTAGTAGGGAAAAATTCCATCTACATCTCCCATAGTTGATCCCCATGTGTTACAATGTAACCTAGCTCCACCTTTATGGCAACCCTTATTCAAGGTCACATTGGATGGTGTCAAAGTTCATTGAATGGCAAATGATGTGTGTAATAACCACAATCACCACTATCAAATTTGATTCTGATGACCATTCAATGGTTTCTATGTATCACTCTGAAGGTGTGTTTGTCCAATACATTGTTCCCTAACAAGTACCAATATATTTGATTTGATATCCAATGTTGTGACTAAAGAAACTTTGTCATCAATCAACACAAATTCTAATGTTATGTATTATTTTTGTCTATTTTTTCTTCCAAAATAATGTCTAACTAGGGACATAGTAAGAATTTATGTATTACATGGAGACATATGTCATTGTGTACATTGTTTGGGATTTGTTTCTACAACAAAAAATGTGTATTTGTCAAAGAACTTTTGAGTTGATTTGAAAATATTGATGATATTAATTAGGAATTTAATTAATTATCACTCTCACTATTTTGTTAAAATTAATATCCCTCACTATCAATTTGGAAGATTGCAGTGTACAACCTTCTAGTGAGATAAGATCTAAAATAATTAAGTTATTACTCAGCCAATGTCAGTGTCCATAACTAATTATTAAGGTATCCAACATTTGTCAATTACATCCAATAACATTCTTAAATAGATGGTATCCAAAAATCCTTGCCATAGTTCATCGGTATGTTTCTAGACTCTTAATCCTATTAAGGTCACCCAGTTATCCCTGACCCAAAATCCAACACCATAGAAATGCACCCTACTTTTGGTAGACCTATTGGTATGTATGCCTAGAGAACCAATCAATATGATGATTATAATGGCATGTCTTATAAATAATTTGATTGGTAATAAAGGCAATCTTCATCTATATGTTTGTTCAATTGTGAGATAATGGTATTACATGATACATGTCTTAAGAATTATGCTACTTGATGGCATATATCTTCAGGTTGAGGACGTGAACAATGAGGTCATATGTATGATAAGAGTACATACATTCTTGTTATGTCCCTAGTTGGATGTTATTGTGGAAGCTAATAGACAACAATAACACATAATACTAGAGTGTGTGTTGGTTGATGACATAATCCCATTAGTCATGATATGTGATATCAAACCAAACGCATAGGTACTTGTTATAGAATAATGTACCAGACATACTTACCTTGAGAGTGGCACCTGGAAACCTTTGAATGGTAGTCAGAATCAACTCCCTGGTGATAGTGGTGATTGTTGTTCTTAGACCTAAAATCACTACACTCATCACATGTCATTTGATGTATTTTTACATTATCCAACGTGACCTTAAATAAGGGTTGCCTTAAAGGTGATGCCCTGATACATTATGGCACATGAGAATGACTATGAGTGATGTAGATGGGATTTGTTCCTACTATTGGAGTTGATATCCTAGCCACTAGATAAGAGACACTAAGAAACACATGGCCATACTAATGTGAATCAATATCTAATATGTGAGCTCACATGCATCTCTGACAATCTACTCTAGTTGAAGGAACATGGATTGAATGTTTAGAGGGTGATGGTTACATGCCTCAAGTTCAATCTAAATATCAGAGACAAAGGAACTATACGATCACTATAACACTAATCAAAAATTGTAGGTTGAAGTTGTTCTCCAACTTTCAATTACTTGGGTAGAAATGATGTATTTTTATATACTGCTCATTTCTTGTGATGTCATAAATTAGTTATGAACATTCACTACTAACGTAATTTAGAACCTATAGGGTCACACACATAGGACACGCATGGAGTAGGCGTTTACTCATGAATAACTTGATTACAAAAGTGTTTAGGTATTCAATTTAAAAAAGATTGGTTGTACATTGTCTAACCTAGAATTCGAAAGTACCGATTCGCTAAGTGAATCGATCAGTTCAGAAATATAAACCGACCAATTTAGGTTGTGAACTGGTCGGTTGGGAGTTCAGTAAGATTAGATTAAGGATTTATATTGACATCTTGTTGTACATTAATTGGATATTAAAAGACAATATGTTTGTCAATAGTAAATAGTAAACCAATAATTCAAGTATTGAACCGACCGTTTCACATGTGAATCAATTAGTCCAGTGATGAACCAGCCATTTCATCATTTCTAGATTCTAGAAAATTCATGAAAATTTGTCTCTTCGACTCCCAGATGATCTGGGAACCCTAACCCAAGCCCTCCTATAAATAGAGGGGAAGTCAATGTTTTCAAGAGACACATCAATAAGCTCAGACAATTTTTGTCCTCTCACACTTGTGGTAACAAGAGATCTGAGCAAGTCTTACCCATAAAAGGGAGAGACAATAAGGGAGTGACATAAGGGAGAGCAGTCAATACTAGCATGTTGACATCAAAGAGACAACTCCTTATTGTCAATTCTAAAATAATAGTAGAAATTTTAGGTGATCTATATGGACTACGTAGAGGCATGAAAGCTGTTACCACCACTCTAGTAGGACAAAAACCATTGTTGTCTATGGTGTTTCACCAAGAGGCTATGCCAATAGTTTTCCTTGTGCTACTTGCAAAAGAAGCAGACGGTTGCAAGGATAGTCGTTGGACTTGCTCTAGGACTAGGTATATGTCTTGCTTCCCAATCCATAATTATTTACATGATCCCCTGGTCATGGAGAATATGGCAACAAAATTTTGTTTCTTCTGACATCTCAGTAGGCATATGTCCCAACAATAGTATCAGAGCCACCTCAATTTACTATATTTTAGGATTTAATTGATATGATCAGATTTTGTTTTATAATTTATTTATTGTATATGACATAATTGTTTAAAATAATTAATGTGCATATCCGACTAAATACCACATATGATCATATATATATATATATATATATATATATATATATATATATATATATATATATCAGAATTAGGTAAATATATTCCAAATTCCTCCTAAAATTATAGGAGGTCAAAGAGTTACATATAGCCTAACGCTTCATAACACAGACTAACAACTCACACTCCTATCTAACGTGTAGCTTGCATTGTACACATTTACAAAATTTTCCATCCATACAACTCAGACTTTTAGCTTGAGTACATGTTTCCTTTCATTCCTCTCACTCCAAATATGGAAGTAGAGAGCAACAAACATCAACTTTTTCTTGTCCTCTTTTTTGCAGTAGGCAACTGTCTTCTTGGCATCTTCATTCAATGTCATTTTCAGTCTAAAATCTCCACATATCCTTCCCCAAATATCATTAGTAAATTTTCAGCTCCAAAATAGATGATTATGGGATTCCTCCTCTTCATTACATAACTGGCATATGGTAGAAATATATGTGTTCCACTTGTGTACCTTGTCCAATGTCGCCAATGCACCATGCAAAATTTTGTAGACACAAATAGTCCATGTAGGAAATATACCCAGAATAACTCCCATCACCTCTTGTAGTCTAGCTTCACATTGGTAGCAGTTTTTTTACAAAAAAAGTTGTGTCTTATTTGTATTGACGCAGAGGCCAATTTGTTCTCCAAAGCTTCTTAGCAAGTTTTTTAGATTTGACAGCATGCTTGTTTTGGCTTCTATGAAAACAAGAACATCATCTATAAAAATAAGATGGGTCATCACCTTGGTCCCATGGACAATATATACTTTTATATATTTCTTCCTCTCTGCCTGCAACATTCTCTATGTGAAATACTCCATGACGATAGTGAAAAGAAGAGGTGATAAAGGATCCCCTTGTCAGATACCATTTCCCCCTTTAAACATGCCAGTCGAGGTTCCATTAACAAGAACAGAGAAGTTTGTGACACCCACACACTATTTCATCCAGCCTATCCATTGCTCAGAAAATCCTATTTGCTGCATAATTCACCATAGCTTGTCCCATCTAACACTATCATAACCCTTGGATACATCTAACTTCAAGCACACCTTTCTACTGCTCCTCATCACGTTATAATCTAGCAGAAACTTGCTTGCCAGAAGGGCACAATCACTAATGCTTCTTCCTACAATAAAAGCTCCTTGATTCCCAGATATGAGAGAAGGAAGAACCATCTTCAGTCTTGATGCCAGAATTTTTGCAATAATTTTGTATTGAACAGAATAGCAAGTAATGGGTTTGAAATCAGAAAGAGATGCAGTCACTTTCTTCTTTGTAATTAGGACCAAGAATGCATGATTAACTTGTCTCACCATGTTTCCTCCCTTTAGAAACCCTTTACATATTCCACCAGTTATTCCTTAATTGTAACATCCCTGACCTGGGTTATGCCTTAACCCTGAGAGTTTTGCTTAAGCAAGTTAATTAGATCCTTAATTTTATCTTGTAAAAAGTAATTAAGGCCCAAGAGGAACTTATATTTCAATTTTATTCCATATTGAACTATGTTGAAAATAATGTTTTGCTTGTGCTGGACTAAAGTGCAAATTACCAAAGTTGAGGGGTTAAATTATAAATTGTACATGATAATATGTTCCTCATGTGTTGAAGCATCATGAGTATAGAAATGATGCAATGGTATGGCTTGAGAAAGCCTGAGTACCAAGAAAGAGCTGATAAAGCAATGTTTGTGCATTAAAACCTAGTTTTGGAGTAAAGTGCAATTTACCCAAAACCTAGGGTTCAATATGAAAATTACCACTTCAATAAGGTCCCTTATGTTTCTTGGCATCATGTATAGAAAATAAAATGAGAGGGGCGCCTCATTTGAATTAATTTGGAGGAGAGAGAATCTTGATATTAAAATAATCAAGATTTATGCATAATTGAAACCCTAATTCAATTTAATGTAAAAAGAAATATATTAATTAAAGAGCCCTTCAACCAAAATTTGAGGGATGAATTTGCAAAGAGTTTGGACGAGCTTTTGCCTTGCAAAGGCACGAAAATATCCAAATGAAGTGGATAACTCACTCACATTATTATAAGAAAAAGAAATATCCACTCACTTATGGATATTATTATAAAATGATTTAGGGTGCTTAATTTGCTTTTCTTTAAATCATGGATAATTGAGAGGAATAAGAGGAAAATAGGATATCCTCGTCCTTAAGGAAGAGAAGGGGGCAAGTGGCAAGGATAAGGGGGAGATAATTCCTACTTTCTCTCTCATAATTGAATTTTTAATAAAAATTGCATATAAGCTCATTTATACATAGAGTAAAGGGGGAATTTCGAATTCACTTCCACCCTTTGCTTGAAAAACGACCTTGGGAGCTTGGTAGCAATAGGAGAATGATCCCCAACCTGTTGGTAAGTTTCTTGACCCTCTTTCACCTTGAATCCATGGTGGAAATTACAAATCAATGCATGATTTCTTCCTATCTCGATTCCCTCTTCAATTCTAACCATTCCTTTTCACTCAAAGATTGAGTACGAGCCTTGGGATAGTGAAAGGAGTTGCATCCATTATTTTTGACGTGATCTTGAAGCTTTGGAGCTCAATTGGAGATGGGTTTTATAACTTTAACCCTTTTACATTGTTATTCAACTATCAATCTTGCAATTTCGTTGATTCCTTCATCTTCTTGATTAATTGCTGGTTGAAAATGGTAATTCCATGAAATCAGAAGTACTAAGAACTACAAGGACGAAGGTAGATGATGATGACATCATCTTGGACACATTTTCCAAAGAAATTGTATTTCATTCGGTTTCAACAAGCTTGCTCATTCGGTTTCAACAAAACCGTTTGTAAGCAAACAGTTTCATCAAACCGTTTGAAGCTAAACGGTTTCAAACCGTTTGGAAGAGTTGAACAGGGTTGACCATTTGGATAAAGTGATGCTAATATTTATGATTGATGTCCCATCAAATTTGATTGATTAATTCCAAAGGGTTCATCAGTTGAAGGTTAATCAATTAGCAAACCCTAATCGGGTTAAATGCTGAAATTCAATTTGGTTTAACTTAGATTTTGGGGTGATTGAGCCAAAAAGGTCTCAAGACCATTTGGAGGTCACCCAAACGGTCTCAAGACCGTTTGGGGGTCACGCAAGAGCGTTTGGAGGTCTAGGGTTAAGTATGGTTGAGTAATTGAAAGTCCAGAGATACCAAATTGAAATGCAATTAAGTGTTGATTTGATGATCAATCTAATGATCTAAACCCTAATGGAATTTCACAAAATTCAAGGATAGGATGAGGCAAACGGTCTCAAGACCGTTTGGAGGTCATCCAAACGACCTCAAGACCGTTTTGGGTCTGGTCATATCAAAAATTTGATAATGATTCATTAGTTGCAATGGAATCAATTCCACAATGTTGATCATTGATGGCTATTCGATTCCAAGCCCTAATTCAAAGTTCCTTGAGTTGAAATCCTAGATAAATTGGGTTCAAAACCCTAATTGATGGTCTAATTGAATGTTGATTCAATAGTTCAAGTGGTAAATAAATCAAGGACTCAATTGATAATCAGTTCATCCATTGAAATCATGAATCGTGTAAGTGTTGAAAGGACTTTTTGGTCCATTCAGTTTTGAGAGGGTTTGGACCAAACAATCTCAAGACCGTTTGAGGCCAAACGGTCCCAAACCATTTGAATGCCCAAGACCATTCAGTTTCAAAACCGTTTAATGATGAAACCTCAAACCGAATGAAGGTCAAAAGTGATTCAATCATTTGGAAATTAAAGGTGATGATTGTTCCATTGATCCAATGATTGATAGAAATCATAATCAATGATAGGTATAAAGGTGGAATTCCTAAATTACCTAGATGATTAGTACCATTAATGGGATAAACCCTAATTACTTATAAGACTAATAACTTAGTACACTATGTCAATCATAGTTGTATGTACTTGATTGAAGGGTTGATATAACCTAATTAAGTTGAGTGGATGATAGAATGGAATTCATACATGAGTATGGTTCATGTGGTGATTAAGGTTATGATCCTTAGCAAAGAGATCATGAAACCCTAATCACGAGTATAAACCCTAATTGACAAGGTTATTGAACCCTAACCCTAATTCAGGGCAATTTTGAGTAAAATCCTAATTTGGGATGAATAGTAAACCCTAATTGTGGGTAATTAAAGTGGAAACCCTAATTGAGGATGATTCCATGTGAAACCCTAATTGAGGATGATTCCATGTGAAACGCTAATTAAGGGTAATGCCATGTGAAATCCTAATCTAGGGTAATGCCATGTAAAACCCTGAGTTAGAATGATGTGATGTGAGACACAAACCCAGGGTGATGCCATGTAATGATATATGAAACCCTAATGATGATGTAATAAGCCAATACACTAAAGTAGGGTGTGGTTAATATAATCAAGTAAGATGAGGATGTTATATCCATGAAGGGTAAAGTTGATGAACCATTTGAATAGCAATGTTGATACTCTAATGAATAAGGATATAAGGGACAAGATGATGCCTAGATCATTATATATCTAACTCCATGCATGTGTAACAACCCTATATACCTTATAAAGACGAGAACATGAAATTCTTAGGAATGATGTATGCAACACTAAATAATAATGTGGATAACATCCTAAGAGTTGAAATACATAAAGTGGTTGATAATATTTTATTCTATATCAACAATGTTAAACCATTAGATAAGTCCATATCATTAAAGATAGTTGGACAATACTAATGTGTAACCTATGCACTATAAGATGAAAGTGGTAGGTGAACGGTTAAAAGTATTAAGAGGGAAATACCTTAATACAAGGTTAGTTGATTATCTTAAGTAAGATAGAATGAGGAGAAAAGTGATACACCAAGACATGATAGATATCACATTTAGCATTTCAGGGTTGATATACCTTGATGTATCTTAATCCAACATCCTTGATAAAGAAATACAAGAAGTGTGTGTTATGTAAATTATTACAATGAATATGTAATGAATTCAATGCAATTTGATAAGTGTTGGATAAACACTATGAGAAAGGGGTTAAGCCAAGATAATAGGTATGATATAAATATACCATGGTAAGGTTGAGAGATGAACTCATACCTTGAATTGATATTCATAAAGGATATATGATGAAAATATTGATCATGAGTAAATACTTATGATAGCATTGAATGCTCCTAGAGGGGTGGATCAATATATTAGGGTTGGACTAATGATGTAAACATGAAACCCTAACTAATGAGAAATGGGAGATCCTAACCCTAAATTGGGTAATGGAATAGAAAATACTAATTGATAGTAAACCCTAATCCTGATATAGGAATGGTGGTGTTACTATTGTATCACATGATGTCATAATTGAATCATATGACTGTTATCATGTCTATTAACCATGCATATATCATAAGATGGTGATCATAGACAGATTTTATCTATGGCTTTTATATATTAAAATACTGATTGGCCTTGTGTGCCTTAATGTTGTTGTTGCTTAGTAAAGGTAACAAAATGTGCATGGGATTTATGAGTCATATGAGTAAGTTGTTGCCTAGTGAAAGGTGATAAGACACTTAATGGGCCTTGTGAGCCATGTGTGATGCTTGTGTAACAAGTATCATGTATACCTTGGTCTGAGGACCTAGAGGTGATAGTTACCTAACAAGTGGTAACAGTGATAGTGATGAACTGAGGGTATGAATACCCATTTTTGATAAATATGATAATGATGTTGTTGAGAGATGTGAACTTTCAAGAAATGAAATGAGGGACTGAGATCCCAATGTCTTATAAAGACTGAAAAGTGGTTAATGAAAATAGTACATGTTTCTTTGTAGCATTTGTTTGAATAAGTTATGCTTGAGAACTTGATTGATGCTAATATAATATGCTAATGTACTTAATTAATTAAGTGAAATCTTATGAAGTAGAGCCCTGCCCATAGATCCATCATCGTCAGGAATAGGTGATGGTGAAATGGGTGCTCAGTGGCAAAACCCGGAATGCATATTTTGAATATGTGGGGGTAAATGGGCGAAAACATCCTTACGTCCTTATGAGGGAATTTATGGAAGGTAAACATTAAACGTCTCAATCCTTCATGCTTCCGGGATGGATGTATCACAAATCTCCCGATGATTGGGATAGATGTCGTACACATCTCCCAATGATATTAATGTCGGGTCGATGGAGATAAACATTAATTCTCGCAATTGCCGATGAGAGTGCAGTTGACGTTGTAACTCTATAGCGAAGTTGCCAGTATACCCTGGAAAGCTATGTAGCAGAGACACAAGATGTCCTGCATGTTGTCTCATACTGACTAAGATGTGAGAGGTCTTAGAAGCCGGCTCTTCCATTGACCTTGTATGGTACTAATTTTGACTTCACAGTGGTCGGTTGGAGTATGAGCGGTATACCTCATCTCCTCAGGGCATAAGTGTGGTTGTAAAATGTAATCATTCGTATAGCATGTTTGCTTAAGGATTGAATACGGAAATTCATCGGCTGATGTTACATTTCTTTTATGCATCTCTAGTTGATAGATGTTATTCATATCTCTTTATATTCATTGCAAGTAGATGGATGAATTATGATTCTATCATGGATAGATGCAATGTTCTCCTTAGGAAAGGAGATTACTTTTCTCTGTCTATACAATGATTAATACTGGTGTTAATATATAAGAACTCCTGCTTAGTTTTATTTTAATAAACTGCAATAACAATGTTTTAGCGGACAGTTATATCTCCCATTGGGGCAATTTACAATTGTCTCACCCCTGTGGGATCTAATGTTTTTAGGTGGACGCGAACGAAGAGGTAGAAACCCTATAGCAGAGAAAGAACAATAGCAGCATCAGAGACAACAGTAATATCTCAGGTGGAGATAATGCCTGTCAAGTCATATAGATAGTAGTCCTATGTGTTGTCTCTGTACTCTCAAGTCCTCGAAGTGTATAGTTAATGTTTTCATGAATCATGAGATTTTGGCTTGATGCCTCGAGGTTCTCATGTTGTCTGTATATAATGTTGATAGGGAAACTGATGTTGTAATCCTCGAGAAGAGATTATACAAGTTATGTACTTATGAACCAGGATGTAAATGTTATACTTTGGTTCTTTATGAAAGAGGTTTCCTATGTGTGGAACTCTTTGCAAAAAGATTTAATTTTTAGTGATTTTTAGTAATCTGCTACAAATGATTTGCTTCCGCTTAAGAAATTCTTATTTTGTGAGTTGGATGCCACAAGTAAAGTGGTATCAGAGCTCTAGGTTCACTGAGTCTATAGAGACATATGACTAAGGTAGTAGAGTTTGTTCTAGAGTTTTCCAGTATATCTGATAGTGTCTTCTACTCATATAGGAGAAGAACTTGAAGATGATTGGGTCACATGAAGAGTTTGATGCAGAAAGCAGCAATGTTGCACCAAGAAGGGGTGTAGGGGATCAGAGCAGAGAAGAACATATACCTGCACATCCGCAGTTTAACCTATCTATAATAGAGAGCCCAACTTTCCCTGCTCTGTTTGATAAATTTAGGACAGCTATGATGCACATAGTAGATCTTGCATTAGCATTGCAACCTAGACTACCAGCCCCCAATGATGAAGTTTTGAACTCCAATAGGTTTCCTACTCAACATCATCCTGTTGGAGCAATGAATAATGATGAAAAGAATAGGATACAACCTGAAACTAGGACCTGCCATAAGTGTAGGAAGCCTGGACATATCATACCTAATTGTCTAGAAAAGGAATATAAAGGAAGAATTGAGAACAGGCCTATCCAAATCCAGGGACAGAGGCCTGGTAGTTCCAAAAAGGGAAAGTTTTTGGTACCACTATTGCAACCAGAACCTAGTGCACCAAGGCAATGGTTATCCAAAAAGGGTAAATAACCCTCTAGACCACACCTGACACCCGGAACTTGCTACCAGTGTAGACAGGCAGGACATCTGGCAAGAGATTGCTCAGCCAGAAATGTTATGGTGAATCAACCTCTGAGGTAGAATCAACCTGAGGCAGTGAATAATCCACGAATCATGACATGTTAGACAAAACAATGTCATTCTAATATGTCATTTTATGATTTCCTAAGTTAAGTTGAGAAAGTAGTTGATTGAGCTTTCCTTGATTAGTCCTATGAGGACTTACATTTTGCATAGCAGACATTATAAATGTTTCATATTGTTCCTACCTTTATGAAAAAGGATGAGGTATAGAAGAGATGCCTAGATAAAATTCAAAATTGCTAAATATTATGCTTGTGATAATATAAAAAGGAAGAAATATGATAGTATCAAAAGTGCATACTACTTAATCTCAGTATTTATATACCCTGGCCAGGTATACAACTATTGGTGATAAATTGAGTATGGAAACTCTTAGATTGTTATCTTTTTAATTGCTCTGATCAAGTAGTCATTCTGAGACAATCTAATGAGTATCATGAAATTTGAAATATGGAATGGATAAATGTGTCATATCCTAAGCACAAGAAAGAGAAATTTGAGATAATCTCATATGAGCATGTGTGTATGAGGAAGTAAAAAGTATGCTCCTCATAAGATAAGAGTGAGAACAAGGGAGATGATCCCTGTTCAATAAAGTTTGTAAGTATAATAAAGATCTTTTTCCATAATGTGGAAATGGGAGATGTGAGGAGATCACAAGGTGCTCATGAACATGTTAGATAATAACAAAGAAAGGAATAATGTTAAGTGATCATCCTTATAAATTCCTATGCTGAGGGCAAGGAACCTAGGATGAGATAAAGAATAAATGTTTCATGAATAGTTGAAAATACATGAAATAATAATAGGAATATGATTCCTTGCTTTCTTTCCTTTCGAGGACATGGCAATCAGGTGGGTCTTAGGACACTTGATGTGCATAAGATAAAAATGTTCATGTGATGGATACTTAGAAAAGTATCAGTTTATCTTGGACTTTGGTTCCAAGGTGAAGTTATATGTAACAAGTAATGTCCCAAGAAGAAAGGAAGATAAATATGTGATGCGTTTTCAACACATGTGATAGATACCAAGGTAAGAGATTCTGGTATCTAAGAAATATTAAATGGTTTATGTTGATCATCTGGAATGGTCAACCATGAAATCAAATTAATCATGTAAAATAGTATGAACATCACATGTTAGGGGTTTATGCTTTACATAAACATAACAATTAAAGATATCTTTAAGATAAATTATTAATTGATAAGTAACTTCTCCTTATTATGATAAAATGTACAACTAATGAGATAGTTAGTACAAGTAATAAGGAAAGTGTTACCTGACACAAAATTAACTCCACATGCAATGATAAAAGGACAGTGGAATATGTATTTCGTGTGAACCATTCCATGATAAACTTGTGCGGAATAACTTAATGTTGATCAAAGCTTTATGGCGTCTCCATAAAAATGAAATTTTATGTGGAGACTAGATAGTATGATGAATAAATAATATCTATCTTCCTTTATCTGGGATTTCGGGGATGAAATCCTTGTTAGGGGTTTATAATTTGTAACATCCCTGACATGGGTTATGCCTTAACCCTGGGAATTTTGCTTAATCAAGTTAATTAGATCCTTAATTTTATCTTGTGAAAAGTAATTAAGGCCCAAGAGGAACTTATATTTCAATTTTAGTCCATATTGAACTATGTTGAAAATAATGTTTTGCTTGTGTTGGACTAAAGTGCAAATTACCCAAGTTAAGGGGTTAAATTGCAAATTATACATTATAATATGTTCCTCATGTGTTGAAGCATCATGAGAATAGAAATGATGTAGTGGTATGGCTTGAGAAATCCTGAGTACCAAGAAAGAGATGATAAAGCAATGTTTGTGCATTAAAACCTAGTTCTGGAGTAAAGTGCAATTTACACAAAACCTAGGGTTCAATATGAAAATTACCACTTCAATAAGGTCCCTTATGTTTCTTGGAATCATGTAGAGCAAATAAAATGATAGGGGCGCCTCATTTGAATTAATTTGGAGGAGAGAGAATCTTGATATTAAAATAATCAAGATTTATGCATAATTGAAACCCTAATTCAATTTAATGCAAAAAGAAATATATTAATTAAAGAGACCTTTAACCAAAAGTTGAGGGATGAATTTTCAAATAGGTTGTACGAGCTTGTGCCTTGCAAAGGCACGAAAATATCCAAAGGAAGTGGATAACTCACTCACATTATTATAAGAAAAAGAAATATCCACTCACTTATGGATATTATTATAAAATGATTTAAGGTGCTTAATTTGTTTTTTTTTAAATCATGGATAATTGATAGGAATAAGAGGCAAAGAGGATATCCTAGTCCCTAAGGAAGAGACGGGGGCAAGTGGAAAGGATAAGGGGGAGATAATTCCTACTTTCTCTCTCCTAATTGAATTTTTAATAAAAATTGCATATAAGTTCATTTATCCATAGAGTAAAGGGGGAATTTCGAATTCACTTCCACCCTTTTCTTTCAAAACGACCTTGGGATCTTGGGAGAAAGTGTATAACGAGACCCAACCTGTTTTTAAGTTTCTTGACCCTCTTTCACCTTGAATCCATGGTGGAAATCCCAAATCAATTCATGCTTTCTTCCTATCTCGATTCCCTCTTCAATTCTAACCATTCCTTTTCACTCAAAGATTGAGGACGAGCCTTGGGATAGTGAAAGGACTTGCATCGGCCATTGTTTACGTGAGATTGAAGCTTTGGAGCTCAATTGGAGGCGGATTTTATAACTTGAACCCTTTTACATTGTTATTAAACTATCAATCTTGCAATTTCATTGATTCTTTCATCTTCTTGATTAATTGCTGGTTGAAAATGGTAATTCCATGAAATCAAAAGTACTAAGAACTACAAGGACGAAGGTATATGATGATGACATCATCTTGGACACATTTTCCAAAGAAATTGTATTTCATTCGGTTTCAACAAGCTTGCTCATTCGGTTTCAACAAAACCGTTTGAAAGCAACCGGTTTCATCAAACCGTTTGAAGCTAAATGGTTTCAAACCATTTGGAAGAGTTTACCAGGGTTGAACATTTGGATAAAGTGATGCTAATATTGATGATTGATGTCCCATCAAATTTTATTGATTAATTCCAAAGGGTTCATATGTTGAAGGTTAATCAATTAGCAAACCCTAATCGGGTTAAGTGTTGAAATTCAATTTGGTTAACTTAGATTTTTGGATGATTGAGCCCAAACGGTCTCAAGACCATTTGGGGGTCATCCAAGACCGTTTGGAGGTCTAGGGTTAAGTATGGTTGAGTAATTGAAGGTCCAGAAATACCAAATTGAAATGTAATTAAGTGATGATTTGATGATCAATCTAATGATCTAAACCCTAATGGAATTTCACAAAATCCAAGGATAGGATGAGGAAAATGGTCTCAAGACCGTTTGTAGGTCATCCAAACGACCTCAAGACCGTTTAGGGTCTAGTCATATCAAAAATTTGATAATGATTCATTAGTTGCAATGGAATCAATTCCACAATGTTGATCATTGATGGCTATTCGATTCCAAGCCCTAATTCAAAGTTCCTTGAGTTGAAATCCTAGATCAATTGGGTTCAAAACCCTAATTGATGGTATAATTTAAGGTTGATTCAATAGTTCAAGTGGTAAATAAATCAAGGACTCAATTAATAATCGGTCCATCCATTAAAATCATGAATCGTGTAAGTGTTGAAAGGACTTTTTGGTCCATTCGGTCTCAAGACCGTTTGGGTCCAAACGGTCTCAAGACCGTTTGGGTCCAAACGGTCTCAAGACCGTTTGAGACCAAACGGTCCCAAACTGTTTGAAGACCCAGGACCATTCGATTTCAAAACCGTTTGGTGATGAAACCCCAAAGCTGAATGAAGGTCAAATGTGATTCAATAATTTGGAAATTAAAGGTGATGATTGTTCCATTGATCCAATGATTGATAGCAATGATAATCAATGATAGGTATAAAGGTTGAATTCCTAAAGTGACTAGATTATTAGTACCATTAATGGGATAAACCTTAATTACTTATAAGATTAAAAACTTAGTATACTATGTCAATCATAGTTGTATGTACTTGATTGAAGGGTTGATATAACCTAATTAAGTTGAGAGGATGATAGAATGGAATTCATACATGAGTATGATTCATGTGGTGATTAAGGGTATGATCCTTAGCAAAGAGATCATGAAATCCTAATCATGAGTATAAACCCTAATTGACAAGGTTATTGAACCCTAACCCTAATTCAGGGCAATTTTGAGTAAAATCCTAATTTAGGATGAATAGTAAACCCTAATTGTGGGTAATTAAAGTGGAAACCATAATTGAGGATGATTCTATGTGAAACCCTAATTAAGGGTAATGCCATGTGAAATCCTAATCTAGGGTAATGCCATGTGAAACCCTGAGTTAGAATGATGTGATGTGAGACACAAACCCAGGGTGATGCCATGTAATGATATATGAAACCCTAATGATGATGTAATAAGCCAATACACTAAAGTAGGGTGTGGTTAATATAATCAAGTAAGATGAGGATGTTATATCCATGAAGGGTAAAGTTGATGAACCATTTGAATAGCAATGTTGATACTCTAATGAATAAGGATATAAGGGACAAGATGACGCCTAGATCATTATATATCTAACTCCATGCATGTGTAACAACCCTATATACCTTATAAAGATGAGAACATGAAATTCTTAGGAATGATGTATGTAAAACTAAATAATGATGTGGATAACATCCTAAGATTTGAAATACATAAAGTGGTTCATAATAGTTTATTCTATATCAACAATGCTAAACCATTAGATAAGTCCATATCATTAAAGATAGTTGGACAATACTAATGTGTAACCTATGCACTATAAGATGAAAGTGGTAGGTGAACAGTTAAAAGTATTAAGAGGGAAATACCTTAATACAAGGTCAGTTGATTATCTTAAGTAAGTTGGAATGAGGAGAAAAGTGATACACCAGGACATGATAGATATCACATTTAGCATTTCAGGGTTGATATACCTTGATGTATCTTAATCCAACATACTTGGATAAGAAATATAAGAAGTGTGTGTTATGTAAATTATTACAATGAATATGTAATGAATTCAATGCACTTTGATAAGTGTTGGCTAAAAACTATGAGAAAGGGGTTAAGAAAACATAATGGGTATGATATAAATATACCATGGTAAGGTTGAGAGATGAAATCATACCTTGAATTGATATTCATAAAGGATATATGATGAAAATATTGATCATGAGTAAATACTTATGATAGCATTGAATGCTCCTAGAGGGGTGGAGCAATATATTAGGGTTGAACTAATGATGTAAACATGAAACCCTAACTAATGAGAAATGGGAGATCCTAACCCTAAATTGGGTAATGGAATAAAAAATCCTAATTGATAGTCAACCCTAATCCTGATATAGGAATGGTGGTGTTACTATTGTATCACATGATGTGATAATTGAATCATATGACTGTTATCATGTCTATTAACCATGCAGATATCATGAGATGGTGTTCATAGACAGATTTGAGCTATGGCTTTTATATATTAAAATATTTATTGGCCTTGTGTGCCTTAATGTTGTTGTTGCTTAGTAAAGGTAACAAAATGTGCATGGGCTTTATGAGTCATATGAGTAAGTTGTTGCCTAGTAAAATGTGATAAGACACTTAATGGGCCTTGTGAGCCATGTGTGATGCTTGTGTAACAAGTGTCATGTATACCTTGGTCTGAGGACCTAGAGGTGATAGTTACCTAACTAGTGGTAACAGTGATAGTGATGAACTGAGGGTATGAATACCCAGTTTTGATAAATATGATAATGATGTTGTTGAGAGATGTGAACTTTCAAGAAATGAAATGAGGGACTAAGATCCCAATGTCTTATAAAGACTGAGAAGTGATTAATGAAAATAGTACATGTTTCTTTGTAGCATTTGTCTGAATAAGTTATGCTTGAAAACTTGACTGATGCTAAAAGAATATGATAATGTACTTAATTAATTAAGTGAAATCTTATCATGTAGAGCCCTGACCATAGATCCATCATCGTCAGTAATAGGTGATGGTGAAATGGGGGCTCCACGGCAAAAATAGGAACACATATTTTGAATATGTGGGGGTAAATGGGTGAAAAAATCCTTACGTCCTTATCAGGGAATTGATGGAAGGTAAACATTAAACCTCTCAATCCTTCATGCTTCCGGGATGGATGTATCACAAATCTCCCGATGATTGGGATAGATGGCATACACATCTCCCAATGATATTAATGTCGGGTAGATGGAGATAAACATTAATTCTCTCAATTGTCGATGAGAGTGCAGTTGACGTTGTAACTCTATAGTGAAGTTGCCAGTATACCCTGGAAAGCTATATAGCAGAGACACAAGATGTCCTGCATGTTGTCTCGTACTAACCGAGATGTAAGAGGTCTTGGAAGCTGGCTCTTCCATTGACCTTGTATGGTACCGATTTTGACTTCGTAGTGGTCGGTTGGAGTATGTGTGGTATACCTCATCTTCTCAAGGTATAAGTGTGGTTGTAAAATGTAATCATCCATATAGCATGTTTGCTTAAGGATTGAATACGGAAATTCATTGGCTGATGTTACATTTCTTTTATGCATCTCTAGTTGATAGATGTTATTCATATCTCTTTATATTCATTGCAAGTAGATGGATGAATTATGATTCTATCATGGATAGATGCAATGTTCTCCTTAGGAAAGGAGATTACTTTACTCTATCTATACAATGATTAATACTGCTATTAATATCATGAACTCCTGCTTAGTTTTATTTTAATAAACTACAATAACAATGTTTTGGCAGAGAGTTATATCTCCCACTGGGTCAATTTACAATTGTCTCAACCCCGTGGGATCTAATGCTTTTAGGTGGATGCGGACGAAGAGGCAGAAACCCTATAGCAGGGAAAGAACAACAACAACATCAGAGACAGTAGTAATATCTCAGGTGGAGATGCTGCATGTCAAGTCATAAAGATAGTAGTCATATGTGTCGTCTCTGTACTCTCAGGTCCTCAAAGTTTATAGTTAATGTTTTCATGAATCAATCTGAGATTTTGGCTTGATGCCTCTAGGTTCTAATGTTGTCTGTATATAATGTTAATAGGGCAGCTGATGTTGTAATCCTCGAGAAGAGATGATACAAGTTATGTACTTATGAACCAGGATGTAAATGTTATACTTTGGTTCTTTATGAAAGAGGTTTCCTATGTGTGGAACTCTTTGCAAAAAGTTTTAATTTTTAGTGATTTTCAGTAATCCGTTGCAAATGATTCGCTTCCGCTTAAGAAATTCTTGTTTTGTGAGTTGGATGCCACATTAATGATGTTCCGTTTTCCTATAAAAGAAAGCATTTAAACCCATATGAACCAGGAGATTTATTGTAGCCTATTATCCAAAAAGCATCTTTGACTTGATACTCATGTACTTCCCTTGTGAGAATATTATTATGTGTTCCAGTAAGCTTGAATCTCCAATCTATATGTTCAACCTCCATAGCATCTTCAAATTTCTTATTATACATATCTCTATAGAAATGAATGGTTGGTCTTCTAAATCCTCCTGCTTATTGACCACTCTTCCCTCCTCATCAATGAGTTCAGAAATGATATTGCTTGCTTCTCTCCTTTTCACTGCAAGATGGTGTGGTTTAACATTTTTGTCCCCATCCTCTAGCCACTTCAACCTACTCCTCTGCCAATAAAAATTTTCTTTAGCTTTTTTGAGATCCTCTATCATCATGCATAATTCCTTATCCCTCCTAATAAGTATCTCATCAAGTGGGTTTGCTAGAATAACTCCTCACCTCCTTGCACTCCTATTTTGTCTGTGATAGCAGATTTGGGATATTCACCTCCTCTTTTGCCCATTTCTTCCAAGCAACTTTTGTGTTGGAAAGTTTCTTTGCAAAAGTGTACATCGGGTTTCCTACCACCTGTATCTTCCAACTCTCTTTAACAATGTCAACAAATCCTTTCCAGTCTACCCAATAGTTAAGAAATCTAAATGGCCTTCTCTTCTGCTTTTTTTCAGTAATTTGCACCTTCAAGGGAGCGTGATCACTTAGCTCTGAGCCTCCTGCCTTCACTTGCACATTAGGAAATATTTTTAGCCATGCCTCATACACCAATGCTCTATCCATCCTTCTTGCTATCCTGTCCTATGGTTTCCATTCATTGTTCCATGTGAACACGTCACCACCTGTCATAGGAAGTTCAGTCAACTCCACTTTATCAATAGCCATGTTAAAGGCATATATCACTATTCTCAGAGCTAGTCTACCTCCTATCTTCTCTCCCTACAATCTGACATTATTGAAATCACCAATGACTAACCGGGGTACCTCCATATCTCTAAAAGAGAAACCAAGTCCCATCATAACTCTTGTCTTCTTCTAGCATCATTATGTGCATACACAACTGTCAAACACATATGTACACCTGCAGTATTACTACATTCTACTATGATATGTTGTTCTGACATCTCCTTCATTGTCATCTTCCATGCATTTTCTTTCCATGCTAGACACACTCTTACCAGTTCAGTCTGATGTAGGTTGGATACATATTCCCACCTTTGTGGAAATAAATACCGAATACTTTGTTTACTCTGCTCTCTTATCTTGGTTTTAGCAACTGCTACAATTGATGTACCACTTGATGCAATCTAGTCTCAAACCTCTTTCTTCTTGTACCTATCACACCCCCTTTAATATTATATAGGAGTATGGACATACTAACGGGTTTTGTTGGCTCTTGTCTGCCTCACATGATCCTTCTTGTTGGATTTCTTTGTATCCTCCTTCTCCTTAGGATTTGTCATCTCCTCATATTCTTTGTCACAATCACTGAGAGCTTCAAAGTTGTTATTCATGTCTAACATGGCCCCCACTCCTTGACTCGTAGGAATACCTACCTTTTTGTACCCTTTCTTCTTGGAAGATGAAGCAACAAACTCTCCCTCTTCCTTCTCTGCCTCTTGGCTTGGTTCAACAACTTGCTTCTCAGTGCTGTCTTCTTTACTCGACGTTGTCCAGTCTTCCTCTTGAGCTCCTTCTTCAACAGTCACTGGTCTCTTCTTCTCCCTCAATTATTTCTTCTTTTGTTCTTTGGCCATTATATCCAAAGAAGGTTAAGTAGTTTTAGGTTCGCAATCTCCCTCCTTGTGCCCAAACGCCTGGCAGGTGCTGCATCTCGACGACACATAGTCATGCTCCACCTCCACCAAGATGGGTTCCCTTCCCTAGAGATTTAGCCACACCTTCTCAGTAAGCTCGTCGTCAACCTTCAGTTCGACAAGCACCCTCGCTTCCTCCTTCTCCAGAAATCGATCATCAATATGGAGTACTTTCCCCACTCCGCTGGTGACCGTACATGCTGCTCGCCTAGTCCATGATTGACCAAATGATCTCAAGGTTATCTAGGTTGGGATGGTCGAGAAGGTGTCTCTCCTTAGTTCATCTCCACGACAATAGCTTTTGGTCACCACCAGTTGATCATCGAACCATCTTGGACCAAGATCCAAAGCCGATTTCTTATCAATTGCATTGGAAAACTAGACGAGGAAGATCCTATTCTCTCTTGATAGGAGTTTGAAAGCACCCTTTGACTTCCAATTTCTTGGTATCCAGGGTTGGAAGTGAGGAAAGTATGGTCTTTTTCAAATGCCATAGGTCAACTTCATGAATTCCCATATATTATGCATCCTCGCGAACTCCTCCTCCTCTAAATGTCTCAGTTCTGGGAATTTCTCCTCGCCTCCTCTAGCAGCCAGGTCCTTAAGAATCTGGTTCCATGCTCACTTGGCCACCTGCGTCGTGCTCCTCTTGCCCGCCGTTGGGATTCAGCTAGGTTCTCCATTGCTTCTTCCTTGATCAGCCTTAGGAATAGCCAATCTGTCCTCCTCTTTAGATGCCTGCCTAACGCTAGGGTTAGGGTTCGAGTTCTTGAAGGTCTTGCTATCTTGCGAGATAGGTTGTAGGTGGGGGTGGCTAGTAGGTTTGGTGGTGGATGTGGTGTGAGACAAAGGATGGGAGTGGACTCCCTCTGTCGGATCGTCCGTTGGCGTGGGCGGCGACATGCCCGAGCTTGATCGCAAAAGCGACCACCGAAGCCAGGGAGATGCACACATGCATATATATATATATATATATATATATATATATATACATATATATAGAGAGAGAGAGAGTCAGACTAGAATACACTCAAGTGTATTCAGAGAAGAATACAATGAAGTAGTTTTTCATGATGCAATATTTTTTTCAAAAATATAATCCATTGATCTTCTTAAACATCTTGTGAATAACTCATATGCAAAATTTGAGCACATTTGGACATTTATAGGCCATGTTATAAAGACCGCAAAAACTATGCATTTCAAACTAGTTTCGCGCATCGATTTTGTTGCCCTTGGATGAGTGACTTACACTCATCCAAATGGGCTCAAAATTTGTATGTAGCCTAGTTATAGTATGACGGTGAAGATCAATGATTTACATTTAGCAAAAAATAGTCTTGATATGCAAACACACTTGAGTGTATTCGTGCAATATATATACTCGAGTGTATTCTAGCCTGACTATATATACATATACATATATATAAAGTCAGGCTAGAATACACTCAGAGTATATTCAGAGCTGAAATACACTGAAGCAGTTTTTCATGATACAATATTTTTTTCAAAAATCTAATCCGTTGATCTTCTTAAACATCTTGTGAATAGATCATATACAAAATAAGAGCACATTTGGACATTTATAGGTTATGTTATAAAGATCACAAAAATTATGCATTTCAAATTAGTTTCGTGCGTCGATTTTGTTGTCCTTGGATGAGTGACTTAAACTCATCCAAATGGGCTCAAACTTTGTATATAGACTAGTTATAGTATGACAATGAAGATCAATAGTTTACATTTTGCAAAAAATAGTCTTGATATGAAAACACACTTGAGTGTATTCGTGCGATCTGTACACTTGAGTATATTCTAGCCTCACTCCATATATATATATATATATATATATATATATATATATATATATATATATATATATATATATATATATATATATATATATATATATATGTATATGTATATGTATATGTATGTATGTATGTATCTATGTATATGTATATGTATCTATGTATGTATATATGCAACTTGTACACCTTGAAATTATTTTGATGGAGGATGTATATGTGGTTATGGACAATGTAAATAAGTGAAATCACCTCCTTACTAAAAATTTGAACAATAAAACCTCCAGTCCAAACACGCTCAGAAGGTATGATGGAGTGGGTGTAAAATTTTTAAATCTTTATATAATGGTAACAAAAGACCAAAGTATAGCAGCAGAATAAAAACTTGACTATATTCGATTATAAAACAAAGGGTTACAAACTTACATCACAAGGATCCATGTAGAGGAAATCTAAACCGCATCAAGATTGTCTCCAAGCTTTAACTCACAATCTAAGTCCAGGTGATCAAACCTTATCATCCAAGTCCTCCACCTAGGGTTAGAAGCATACCCCAAAAAAAAAGAGAAACAATAGGAGACATCAACAAAGGCTGGTATGTACATACTAAATAGGAAATTGAGAAACATAAAAATAAAGGACAATCTTTAATGTAAGGCTTCCCATAGAAAAGAAAAGTACCACCCAAGCAGGTATCAAGAGAAAAGATTACAACAGAAGGGATACTTGCCATAAAAACAACATAAAAAGGATTGTGCATATAAACATCCACTACCACGGTGGGAAACAAGCACCAGTAGGGCACACACCCCACAATGAATATCCTACATGCATGTGAGATAAACATAGTCCTAGAACAATATAAACACAATTTCATGCATGTGAGATAAACATAGTCCTAGAACAATATAAACACAATAGGCGGCCAAGACTTCACATCCTTGCAAACCTGATAGAGAATGACTCACCACCAAACTCACAAATATATATAAAATGGGTCAAGACACACATCTTTCCCAGGGTACAAGGTTCCTTGTTGTCCCAAAAAGAGCAGGAAATACCACAATCTGCTCGATAGGAAATAACACATCTGCCATAAACAAAAACCAATGCAATTTACACTACTCTAGTGCTACTGCATCACAAAGCATGTATAATGTAGAGGCAAGTAGAAAGTATAGTCATAATAAACAATGTTGCCATCACATAATGGACAACACAACATATAACATCCACTTCAAAGTGGGCATATATCACCAAGCAAATTTCCACATCATAGTGGGCATATAATATCAACAAGTAAACTTCCACATCACAGTGGGCGTATAATATCAAAAGTTCAACTTGCACCAACGCATAAGAAATAGAGTCAAGAGGATATCCATGATTACCACAAACAAGATTGTTTACAAGAACCACGATATCAAGAGATAAGAGCAATGTCTATAGGCTATTGACCATAGGACCAAGAGAAAGAAGAAACATAGGTTAATTGCTCAAATGAATAACCGGGTCTACAAACATACCTCAGCATCGGAGTCCAATGATCCCAAGTCACTTCTAGGTCCAAGCCTAGGCATCCAAAGCACCTATTAGCATATATGTGAGATTAGGGTTAGATTTATATTAATTTCATAAACCCTAAAACCACCTTTTTCATTATATGAGAATCAGGTTATTAAAACCATGCCATATTTTAGTATATGTCATTAGGAGTCCAAAACATATTTTATTGTACTTGTATGGCTTATATATATTTAGTTAAGAATTTTACAAGTTATTAACTATTTAGGTAAATTTATTCAAATCACCTATTTTTAAGGTTGGATTCAGGAAACAAAACTAACACAAGAAAGCTTACATTTTTTTAATATAACGGGTATTTATTTGTTATTTTTTGGATTAGTAAATAATTAATTACGATATTTCAAAGCTCAAACAACCATAAAATTTTGAAAAGCCAAGTAAGAAGAGAGAAGGCCTGCGAGAAAGAGAGAGAGGGAGAGAAGGGGCACGCTGACTTGGCCCAATCAACACTAGACAAGTCGTATGGTCCCACAACCACGTCACCGGTCTGCAAAGCTAAGGGAAACCACGAGTTATTGCCCTTGGGCAAGAAAGAAAAATCAAAGAATCAAACGAGGGTAACGTCAAGAAATCATTTGTGAGAATCTTCACCTGTCCACCCCGCATGCCATGAACGCTGCTTCAGGTAATGCAGCTTGGGCGGGATTTGGTGGATCTCAGTTGAGGCTAAGATTTGGCGATCTAAAAGCACAAAATCGTACTACAGACTCCGAGAAATCTTATCATGAAATCAATTGGGCTACGACAGATCCAGGTACCTTGACGGCGTTCCACAAACCCTGAATGGACCCCAGCTCGGCGGCGGTCGAAACGGGAACGAGGGACAAATTCATCTCGAAGGAACGTCTGCTTGAAGTCTGGAACTGTGAAGGAAGCATAAGCATAGCAGCGAAAAGGGAATGAGTGGCGTTTCAGATAGGGGCAGCAAGGTGCATGTCGTCATATTGGGGAAAATGCCAATTCATGGCGGCAGACCGTGAGCGAGGCATCGTTCAGCCTGAAAAGGTCCAATGAATTCAAAGGAGAAGAAAGATCAGGTGGAGATGGAGTATAGAGCGAGAAAACCAAGATTTACAGTAGCTTTTATATACATGTTGTTTCTTGTTTTGGCTCGGGGTAGGAGATAACCCCAGAGCCACACGATCAAAGATCCGTTGGCTAGGAATCAAATTGAAATCCAATAAGTTTAGGAATACATGCGTGATAACGTGACATGGAAATAATTTGAAAACTTATACAAATCAAAATTGGAGTAAAGTGATGATTGCATTTAATGTCCTTTTTCTCTCTCTTCAATTAAGGGTCCATACTATATCCAAATTAAGTGAAATTCAGCATAGACGCCCATTAAGGCATTTAGATTCTGATTATGCACTTAGTTTTGCTTTTGGAAACTTTTAATGGGTTAAATAAATCAAATCTTATTTTCTTTTTCCTCCTTCATGATTGACATTGGGATTATCTAAAATTAATGAAACTTGACCCACAAGTCATATTTAACGTGTTGGATATGAATTTTCCACCAATTTTACATATTGGAGTTGTTTGTATATTTATTTAATATTTTGAAGATTCTACACACTTTCTCTCTCCTGATTTCGCCTTTTAAGCAAACTTTCTCCAAATTAGATTAAAATTCATAAAAAGGCTTTATTTATTATGTAGCTTATGAATCTAAGATTATTTTCCTCTTTTGGAGTCATTTAATAATTTATTTTATATTTTGGGGAAAACACCCATCTTCTTTTCTAATTTGAATTAAATGAATAATTATAATGTGAATAATGTGAAACTTGACTCCCAAGGTAATTGGGACCCAAGGAACACGAAATTCAACTTATTTTTCACTTTTGGGATTTCTTTTAATGTGATATGTCATATGGCCCATTAGTGGCCCATTATCTTATTACTTATTCAATTAAGTTCTTTATCATCTTATTACCATCCAAATGAATTATGTGACATATTAGATTACATTCTTCATGCATTAGATTATTATGAGCATTCTAACCTCAACCTTGATTGGTCAAACCCAAGTTCTAGGGTAGGGTCCAAGATCTGATATGTTACAACACTCCACCCCTTAAAAAGGATTTCATCCTCGAAATCTATTGATCCAAACATCAAACATCCGACTACTCTCCACCCCTTCAAATGGTTCGACCTAACAAGTCAAGCTAATCAACTTTTAGATCTACCCACATATCTTAGTTTGTAAAGGTTTTAGAGATTTATTTTTCATGTAACCAACTACGAGTCACAATCTAGGGTTGAGCTTTTAGGTCCTTGTGTCTCTAACCTATCAACCCTACATGATCATCCAAAAGTCACAGGGTAGGTCAACTACACCATTATATCATTCCTACTCACAAAACTAGGGTTATATTTTAAGCAACTAATTCTAGGGTTTCTCTTCATTGTGACTTAGTTCAAGAAAACATCGACAAACCAGAGAAAATTTTTGTACATATACTAGTATAATGAAAATAATTTTTTTTGATGAAATACTTTGCGATGTAAACCCAACATGCACGCTAAAAATAAATATGAGAACCAAGTCACAATATTTCCATATGAATACTTCCTCACAACCTAATCTCATCCTCAAACCAAACCTTATTGCATAAGAAGATCATCACTGATCAAATCTAGGGTGATCATCTCACCTATAGATAACTAGTCAAGTCATGATTTCTATTTGGGAGACAAAATTGAAATAGTCAGATTCCAACTACCATGGGCTCTAATACCATGTTGTAAAGAAGT
Organism: Alisma plantago-aquatica; assembly: GCA_963693085.1. Lineage (NCBI taxonomy): Eukaryota > Viridiplantae > Streptophyta > Magnoliopsida > Alismatales > Alismataceae > Alisma > Alisma plantago-aquatica. Next base: position 922,001,877 of record OY856409.1, read on the forward strand.
GAAATCACCTCCTTACTAAAAATTTGAACAATAAAACCTCCAGTCCAAACACGCTCAGAAGGTATGATGGAGTGGGTGTAAAAATTTCAAATCTTTGTATAATGGTAACAAAAGACTAAAGTATAGCAGTGGAATAAAAACTTGACTATATTCAATTATAAAACAAAGGATTACAAACTTACATCACATGGATCCATGTAGAGGAAATCTAAACCACCTCAAGATTGTCTCCAAGCTTCAACTTCACAATCTAAGTCCAGGTCATCAAACCTTGTCATCCACCTCCACCTAGGGTTTAAAGCATACCCCAGCAAAAGAGAAACAATAGGAGACATCAGCAAATGCTAGTATGTGCATACTAAATAGGAAATTGAGCAACATAATGAAATAAAGGACAACATTTAATGTAAGGCTTCCCATAGAAAATAAAAGTACCACCCAAGCGGGTATCAAGAGAAAAGATCACAACAGAAGGGATACTTGCCATAAAAACAACATAAAAAGGAATGTGCCATATAAACATCCACTACCATGGTAGGAAACAAGCACCAGTAGGGCACACACCCCACAATGAATATCTTGCATGCATGTGAGATAAACATAGCCCTAGAACAATATCAACACAATTGGCGGCCAAGGCTTCGCATCCTTGCAAACCTGATAGAGAATGACTCACCACCATAGGTCAAGACACATCTTGCCTAGGGTACGAGGTTTCTTGCCATCCCAAAAAGAGAATGAAATACCACAATCTGGTTGGCAGGAAATTACACATCTGCTATAAACAAAAACCAATGCAATTTACACTACTCTAGTGCTACTGAATCACATTGCATGTATAATGTAGAGGCAAGTAGAAAGTATAGTCAGAATAAACAATATTTCCATCACACAATGGACAACACAACATATAACATCCACTTCAAAGTGGGTATATATCACCAAGCAAACTTCCACATCACAGTGGGCATATAATATCAATAAGTGAACTTCCACATCACAGTGGGCATATAGTATTAAAAGTTCAACTTGCACCAAGGCATAAGAAATAGAGTCAAGAGGATATCCATGATTACCACAAAAAAGATAGTTCACAAGAACCATGATATTAAGAGATAAGAGCAATGTGTATAGGCTATTGTCCATAGGACCAAGAGAAAGAAGAAACATAGGTTAATTGCTCAAAAGAATAATTGGGTCTGCAAACATACCTCAACATCAGATTCCAACGATCCCAAGTCACTTCTAGGTCCAAGCCTAGGCATCCAAAGCACCTATTAGCATATATGTGGGATTAGGGTTAGATTTATATTAATTTCATAAACCCTAAAAACTACCTTTTTGTTATATGAGAATTGGGTTATTAAAACCATGCCACATTTTAGTATATGACATTAGGAGTCCAAAACATATTTTATTGTATTTTTCTGGATTATATATATTTAGTTAAGAATTTTACAAGTTATTAACAATTTAGGTAAATTCATTCAAATCATCTATTTTTAAGGTTGGATTCAGGAGACAAAATCAACACCAAAAGAAAGCTTACATTTTTCTAAATCCAACGGGTATTTATTTGTAATTTTTGTGTTAGCAAATAATTAGTTATGATATTTCAAAGCTCAACCAACCACAAAATTCTGAAAAGCCAAGTAAGCAGAGAGAAGGCCCAGGAGAAAGAGAGAGAGAGAGGGAGAGGAAGGGCATGCTGACTTGTCCCAATCAACACTGGACAAGTCGTATGGTCCCACAACCACCTCAGTGGTCCACAAAGCTAAGGGAAAGCACGACCAAAAGACATTATTGCCCTTGGGCAAGAAAGCAAAATTGATGAATCAAACGAGGGTAAAGTTGGGAAATCATTTGTGAGAATCTTCATCTATCCACCCCACATGCCATGAATGCATCTTTTGGTAGTGCAACTCAGGCGGGATTTGGGGGATCTCATTTGAGGCCAAGATTTGGTGATCTAAAAGCACCAAATCATACTGCAGATTCTAAGAAATCTTACCATGAAATCAATTGGGCCACGGTAGATCCAGGTACCTCGACGGGACACCGCAAACCCTGAACAGACCTCAACTCAGTGGTGGTCGAAATAGGAATGAGGGACATCTTCGTCATGAAGGAACATCTGCTTGAAGTTTGGCACTGTGGAGGAAGCATAAACATAGCAGTGAAAAGGGGATGAGTGGTGTTTCGGAAGCGGGACAGCAAGGTGCACGCCGTCAAATTGGGGAAAATGACAATTCATGGCGGCAGACCATGAGCGAGGTATCGTTCAGCCTAAAAAGGTCAAATGAATTCGAAGGAGAAGAAAGATCAGGAGGAGATGGAGTACAGAGCGAGAAAACTAGGATTTATAGTAGCTTTTATAAACAAGTTGTTTCCTATTTTGGCTCGGGGTAGGAGATAACCCCAGAGCTGCACGATAAAAGATCCTTCGTCTAGGAATCAAACTGAAATCCAATAAGTTTAGGAATACATGCGTGACAACGTGACATGGAAATAATTTGAAAACTTATACAAATCGAAATCGGAGTAAAGTGATTATTGCATTTAATGTCATTTTCTCTCTCTCTTCAATTAAGGGTCCATACTATATCCAAATTAAGTGAAATTTGGCACAGATGCCAATGAAGGCATGTAGATTCCGATTATGTACTTAGTTTTTCCTTTTAGAAACTTTTAATGGGTTAAATAAATGAAATCTCATTTTCTCTTTACTCCTTCATTAATGACATTGGGATTATCCAAAATTAATGAAATATGACCCACGAGTCATATTTAGTATTGGATACAAATTTTCCATCAATTTTATATATTGGAGTTGTTTGTATATTTATTTAATATTTTGAAGATTCTACACACTTTCTCTCCCAATTTCACCTTTTAAGCAAACTTTCTCCAAATTGGATGAAAATTCATACAAAGGCTTTATTTATTATGTAGATTATGAATCCAATATTATTTTCCTCTTTTGGGGCCATTTAATAATTTATTTTATATTTTGGGGAAAACATCCATCTTCTTTTCCAATTTGAATTAAATGAATTATTATTATGTGAATAATGTGAAACTTGACTCCCAAGGTAATTGGGACCCAAGGAACACAAAATTCAACTTATTTTTCACTTTTGGGATTTCTTTTAATGAGATATGTCATATGGCCCATTAGTGGCTCCTTATCTTAATTACTTATTCAATTAAGTTCTTTATTATTACCATCCAAATGAATTATGTGACATATTAGATTACATTATTCATGCTTTAGATTATTAGGATCATTCTAACCTCAACCTTTATCAGTCAAACCCAAGTTCTAGGGTAGGGTCCAAGATCTGGTATGTTACAAACAATACCCCCTGGATATGTATGCATGGTTGAATGGTTTTATTCTTGCCTTTCTAAATTCAGTGTGCATACTGAGTCTTTTCTCTTTTTTCATATGTAGTAATAATTTACTTCCTATACTCCCCTCAAATGTAACTTGAGGTTTTACTTTTACAATGTAATAAGTTAAATAGGAATATGATAGTTTTATTTCCTATTTTAGTAAAGAGAAGGCATTCTACAAATGTGTGTGATATATGATATATATGCAATTTATACACCTTGAAACTATTTTGATGGTGGGTGTAAGCGAGGTTATGGACAATACCCCTGGGATATGTATGCATGGTTGAATGGTTTTATTCTTGCCTTTTTAAATTCAAGTTGCATATTGAGTCTCTCTCTATTTACATATGTAAGTTAATGATTTCCTTCCTATACTCCCCTAGAATGTTACTCGAGGTTTCACTTTTACAATGTATAAGTTAAATAGGAATAAGATAGTTTTATTTCCTATCTTGGTAAAAAGAACCTATTCTATAATAGACAAGTCAACCAATTTAGAAGTTGAATCGATCGGATGGAGGACCGAGTAGGCCATATGACAGAAGTATCCAATCGATTAACTGGTGGCCCAACTGATCAACTGGAAGAGTCTTGATATCGTCTAAGTTGAAGGCTAGTCAACCAAATCATGAGACCAGTCGATAGACCATGAGGTCAACCAATCGACTCAAGAGTTGAATCAACCTACCAGACTGGTTCCAGCATAGATTTCTACAAGTATAGATTTTACATATGACATGGACCATATGTTATAGAAATTCTTTGTGGCTCCAAATAATTAGATTAGTATGGGCATAACCATTTCCTGTAATTTATGATTTCATGTTTCATTTGTGGATATAGTATGTATATGATACATATTATTAGTATGTGGTGATTGAATATGTATATGCATTTATATAAATAATTAGTTATGAACTCTAGAGTTATCTGGGTAATAACTTAAATTCTTTTGGGTCTTGGATCACTAGAAGGTTATATGTTGCAATCTTCTAAATTGATATGTAAGGGTTATCCATTTTAACAAGATAGTGGGAGCGATAATTAATTAAATGCCTAATTAATATCAAGAAATATTATCAAATCAAATCAAAAGAGTTTTGACAATTGTAAATTTATTTTATAGAAACAAATGGTAATCAGAAATACATTTCCTTTGTGATTGGTCCTTGAGAAGGACAAGTTGAATGGGAATAATTCCATGACTGGTTTAGGACATTGACCACTATTCTCACACAAGAGGGCGAGCTCTATGTCCTAGAGATGCCAGAGCCTAGTGAACCCGCTCCTATTGCGCCTAAGCCTGATAGGGACGTTTACAAGAAGTACTCTAAAGATGTCAAAGATGTCAAGTGTCTGATGTTATACTCAATGAAATATGAGTTATAGAGACAACATTTGATCATGGATGTTATTGATATGGTAACATATCTTAAGAACATGTACCAAGATCAGGAAACACAAGAGAGATATGATGTCTCCAAGGCATTATTCAAGTGAAATATGACATAAGGAGATCTAGTAGGTCCCCATATTCTCAGGCTAATTGGGTATGTGAATAACCTTGCTAGACTAGGATTTCCCTTGGGTCAAGAGTTTCCCACATGTATGATATCGCAGGCATAGTCAAAATCATACAGCTAGTTTGTCATGAACTACAAAATGAACAATTTTGACAAGTCATTGTCAGAATTATTTGGCATGTTGAGAACCATTACAGTGGAAATGAAGAAGGACAAACTCAAATCCATGATGATGATTATCAAAGGAAAGGGGAATTCCAATGGAAAAGGAAAAACTAAGAAGAGTTCTAAAATTGTCCAGAAATCCAAGTCTTTTACACTCAAAGAAAAGGGAGGTGTGATCGAGGGAGGAAATTGTCACCATTGTCACCAGCCTAGACACTGGAAAAGGTATTGCCCTCTTTACTTGGAGGGACTGAGGAAGAAGGATGGATAGAGATCCCCACCTTAGGTATATTGAGATAAATATGTCTACTTCTTCATCATGGGTACTTGATACAAGATGTGGATCTCACATTTATTCAGATATATAGGATCTGAAAAGAAGCCTTTAAGAAAGGGAGAGGTCAAACTGCGCGTTGTGAATGGATCAAGAGTTGTCGCCACTGTAGTTGGAACCTATCATTTATCTCTCCCTACGGGGCTTGTAATAGAGTTAGAGGGTTTCTATTTTGTTACATCTGTATTTTGTATGGACAAGAATGGATTGAATTCATATAAAGAATGGTCAATATTCTATTTCAAAAGATGAGATCTTTTATGGAAATTCTCTAATGTACTATGGTCTTTATTTGTTAGATCTAGATATAAATTTTATAAAGTAAATACCAAAAGATTAAAACTTGATAACCCAAACAAAACATACCTTTGACATTGTCATCTAGGGCACATCAATGAGAAACACATTTATTGACTCCATAAGATTGATATCTAGACTCTTTCAATTTCGAATCAATAGAGACGTGAATCTTTTTGTTGGGCAAGATGAAAAAGGCTCCTTTCACTAGAAATAGTGGAGAGAGAGAGTGATCTATTGGGACTAGTACATACTGATGTATGCGGACCTTTTACAAAAAATGATAGAGGTGGTTACTAATACTTCATTGCCTTTAGTGATGAATTCAATAGGTATGACTATGTTTACTTGATGAAACATAGATCAGAACCCCTTGAAAAGTTCAAGGATTTCATGAGTGAAGTATAGAAACAACTTGGTAAAAGTATTAAATCACTTCATTCTGATGGAGGTCGAGAGTACTTAAGCTAAGAGTTTGAGGACCTTCGACGAGACCGTGGTATCGTGTCACAACAGACTCCACCTGGAACACCACATCATAATGGTGCATCAGAAACAAGGAACCATACATTTCTAGATATGGTGTGGTCAATGATGAGTTATGCTGATCTTCCAGCTTCCTTCTAGGGACATGCTTTAGAAACCGCAGTGTTTATACTAAATTGTGTACCATCTAAATCAGTTCAGAAGAAACCATAAGAGATATAGTATCCAATGTGGACTTTATGAAAGGTCTAGGGATGTGAAGCTTATGTGCGAAAATAGTTTCCCAAAAATCTTGGATCCAAATCAGATAAATGTTACTTTATTAGATATCTTAAGGTAACCAAAGGATACTACTTTATACTCCATCTAACAACAAAATGTTTGTTCCCAGGGATGTTGTATTTCTAGGAAAGGAATTTATTTACAAAGGAATCAGTGGGAGAAAAGTTTAACTTGAAGAAGTTTGAGACAATCAAGAAAGCATTGAACATATGGAGGTACAAAAGAAACATGGAGGGTCACAAATTGTTGTGGAATTTCAAATTCCTCATATAACATATGAATATCACAGATCTAGTAGAACATGTCATGAGCCTAAAATATTTGGTTATCTTGTGACTCAAGAAAGCGATGAGTTAGTCATTGATAATGAGCCAACAACCTACCTAGAAGATGTTGAGGGACCAGAGTCAAAGAAGTGGCTTGAGGCCATGAGATATAAAATGGAATCCATGAACACCAACAAGGTATGGACCTTGGTGGATCAATCTAAAGGGGTAAAACCCATTGGGTGTAAGTGGGTCTTCAAGAAGAAGACTGACATGGAGGGTAATGTACAAACATATAAAGGCTTATTGGTTGAAAAGAGTTTCAGACAAGTTCAAGGTGTTGACCATGATGAAACCTTTTATCTACTTGCCATGGTTAAGTCCATCAAGATCATGCTTTCCACTGTAGATTATTATGACTATGAGATTTGACAGATTGATGTTAAAATCACATTCCTTAATGGGAATTTAATTGAGGATGTGTACATGACACAACCTAGAGGTTTTATAAATCCAAATGATGCATATAAAGTTTGTAAGCTACAAAGGTCAATCTATGGATTGAAGAAAGCATCTCTGAGTTGGAATCTCCAATTTGACAAAACAACCAAAGAGCTCGGCTTTGTCAAAATAAAGATGAATCATGTGTTTATAAGAAGGTTAGTGGGAGCAAGATTGTATTCCACATATTGATGCAGATGACATATTATTTATGGGGAATACATCCCTACTTTACAAATGGTAAAAACTTGGATAGGAAATACATTCTCTATGAAGGACTTTGGAGAAGCATACTATATCCTAGGAATCAAGATCTATAGAGATAGATCAAGAAGGCTTCTTGATCTAAGTTAGAGCACATACATTGACAAATTTTTGAAGAGGTTTAGCATGAAGAATTCAAAGAGAGGAAATGATAACACCCAATTTTAGGCATTTATTTATGGTTTTGTGTCATTATAGCCTTAATATGCCCAAAATAACCCTATATCCTTATCTTTTAGTAATTTATATCTTTTTATAGATAAAGTTTCTCAGCTAGCCAATTTTGGATCTTGTAGGCACTGAACCTGAAAAAGACATCTATTCTCTAGGATCTCTCCCCAACACATGGTTTTTGCAGTAGCTAGACTTCCATATGTTGCGACTACGGTAGGATAAGAATTGCACTATGATGTCATGACCGCAGTTGATGCATCCACCTCAATTGTGTACCGCCTGCGACCGTGACTGAAGCATCCACCTCGACCGCGGCCCAACTGCAACCGTGACTGAGGCATCCACTGCGACCACATGATCCACCTCGACCGTGGCCCGACCGCAACTGAGGCATCCACTGTGACCGTGGGATCCACCTCGACCACAGAATCCATCACAACCACCTTCCACCATTTCCTATAAAAACTCACCCCTCGGGACCTAGAGAGGGGTTCTGAGATCGGGAGTTCCAATTTCCAAATTTTCTTGGTTTCCAGAGCCTCGTGGGAGAGTTTCGAGGTTTGGAAAGGTTGAGGTACTCATCCTACATCCGTTCCTCCAGTTTGCTTCTATCTACCTCCATTTTCCACCACCATTCGCCCATATCCTACCATTTCCAGCCATCTTCCACCTCCATACACCCACCAAGCTACTATTTGGGGCGGAATCAAAGAGAAAGGAGGCCAAGGAGTCCTGAAGACCAAGAAGGATGACCCAAAGATGAGATCTGGCCTATATGGAGGCTAAGGAGCGAGTGCCACCTATCCTTTACGGGCTAAATCTCTTCTTCTCCTTTCTTCTACTGTTCTCCTTTGTTTCTATACAGATGATGTTCTTCCATCTTTGTTCGGTGCCAACTATGCTTTTCCATGGCTAGTTGAGCTCCTTCTTGGCTATGTAGCCTGTTTTGGATAGTTTATATACTTTTACCTTAAGCAAGTGGTTTTATTTCAGATTTAGTATGTTTACCATTTTATCTTCTCTTTTAAGTTATGATTGCTAGTTTGGTTGATATCTTTCTTGATTGAACTTCTATTTCTACCTATATCTAGAGATTCATTATAGAAATAGATAAGAGAAGGTAGTTTGGATCGAAATCTAAAAGGAGGACGGTCCAAGGTGATCTGTGTAGAACCGTAGACCTGGGCACGGCCGGGCCCAGCCCGGTACGGTCAGGGCCCACTACTTGGTTCTACCCAGATCACAACTGTTTCTAGCACCTCAGAACATAATAGACCTGAGAGGGTATCTAGAATATTCTATGGTGCTGATTTGTCATTCCTCGAGAGAGGTTTTATGTCATTGATGGGTTTTAGTCATGCTATGCGAGAGCGAGTGGAATGACCCTATGGGAACAGATACCACAGTATGTACCATGTTTGGATGTAAGTTGCTTTCTCGGGTGTTTGAGGGTTGTCTATGCCTGAGAATGGGTGCATAGACTACCCAACTTGTTGTTACATATCTAGGAACTCCTTCTCTCTGATTAGTAGAATCCTAGATACTCTGATTTTTTTTTCTTTTCTTTATTTTTTTTATTTCATGATAATCTACTAGACTAGTTCTAGATCCATACTTTTATCAGCTATCAGATTGGCTTATCTGACTTAAGAGTGAGATATTAAGCATCCTAAAAGTCCCCACGTCCCTGTGTTCGACCCTATATATCTACTTTGACCTTGTAATAAAGTTGTAGGGGTCATTGAAGGTTTCAGGTTATAAATTCAAAGTTCGATCCTTTTGAGTCTGCCTTCTTTTAGACGTGTGATTTAATCAGCATCAATTTTTTGGCGTCATTGTCAGGGATGTGGTTTTCCACATTTACACGTACAAAGATTTTGTTCAGTCATCCATAAGCCTATATATATGCATAGTTCTTCTTTTATTTTACACATACTTGTTCATATATACTAAATATTTTTTCTTTTCTTTTTCTTATACTTTTTCAGCCATGGACCTTGCTTCAGCAAGGCAGATCATCTTGTCCACCTGTCCTCTTGAGTTTTTTTGTGGTTCCAATTGCTGGAAAATAATTGAAGGTCATGCTCTATGGCTAGTCGAGCTATACTCACCTCCACCGTCATCATATCTTGAAATTCCAACAACGGAGATTGTCGATCAGCCCTCGACTTCTTTTCTATCATGGGATCAAGAACTCATTAGAGCAGTGGATCTAGCTGGAGAAAGTGTCAATGTGCTAATCTCCTCCTTAGCTCCTCATCTCTAAGAAAATGTTGATCCGGTCCAGCAGCTACTAGAAAAAGCAAGATCATCAACTCCAAGTAGCCACTGAGATCACAGACCACAGTAGAAGTTTACTTCAAACTATTAAAGAAGGATTTGTCCAAGTGCATCAGTTTGATACCGTGGGTTCCCAACAGAGGTGCATGGTAAAATTGACAGATCTTAAAAGCATTGATGCTCAACTACAACAACTTCATGATAAGGATGTTGAACATGGAAGGAGGATTCAAGATCACATCAATTTAGTTGCCATGCAATTACAAGTGCCAGAGCACAATCATGAAGGCATCAATAATCAATACCATACTATTGGGCCTGATATGAAACATACCTCACCATCCTATTCAGATCATTAACTGGATTCACAAGGATTTACTTCTGTGAAGACCAACCCACCTGGGGAAGCCCTTCATGTTATCAAGATGATTCAGATGATCAACCAATGGAAGATACAAGCCATATGCATGAATGGTTATATGATGATGATGAATCATATCCTCACTAGGGAAGTGAAACAACCTTGCAACATGGAGGTCAGTTTGAGGAACCTGAATTAGACATCAACCCAGACCAGGGTGATATCTCTCATATTGATACATGTCACTTCACTTTGAGCGGTACGCCGACCATGGTTTGGAACTATTTGTTTGATGAGGATGACGACGATGACTATTCCTCACAGTGAAGTGAATATAGTGATGATGACGAGTTAGAGCAGCATGAGCTGACATTCACCACCATCCCATTACAAGGCTTGGTGGACATCAGAGGAGAAGGATGGACAATCCATTACAACATGGTTTCTGAGCATGAAGATACCCCATACCCCATAGAAGGTGACAAGATTGGGGTGGTAGAACTGCAAAAAAAAAAAATCAACGGGGGACACTTCTTGTTTCGAAGATGATTGGATCACTTAGATTGTATATAAAAAAATTTCGAGCATCGAACATCATGCTCAAAGGTATAGGGAGAAGACATGAGTCCTCTAGAAAACATTCAGCCTCTCCCCTCCAATGTGTGTCGACATCTTAGGGCCTTCCCATTCATATTCATACATTAAAAGGTGCCTTGAGGATGATTTGTCTAAGAATTCATCTCAGTGCAGTTCAAGACAATTCCAACACAAGGATGAGTTCACTGAGTCATTAGATTCTATTCCTCTACTTCAGACTCAGAAGGGCCCAAATCTCTACCCCTTGTTCTCCTATACGGAGGACCCCATCAGCAAGGCACAAGTGACACTGGTCCCAAAACCTAGGATTTGGGATCCCAATGTCAGTATCGTGGGGCAGCCACCCCCTTTCTCTTACTCCTTTCTTTACTCTTTTTGTTAAAATAATTTTTTTTCATGTCCTTACTTAGATAGTTTCTTTCCTAACTGCTTTTACATATCCCTGCATACATGCATCATGCTAGGACTCTAATAAATTTCTTTCATGTACATCCATGCATTCCTTCCCTACCATCTCATGTTTAGGTCTTGCTCGAGGACGAGCAAAGTTTTAAGATTGGGGTGGTAGGGCTATTTTCCCTCCTATCTCTTCATTTTTCATGCATGCATGTTTACTTCTTACATTTAGGCATAAATTTAAATTTAGCCTTATTGTTTTGTATGACTTTGTTGCGTAATTTGTAGTCTTGGCAATTAAGGCTATGTGATGTGAATCTTATACTCAAATGCATATCTTTATGCCTAAATGCACAATTTTCATCTTAAAGTGCTTAATTTTTTGCTTGACTTGCTCATTGACTCTTTCCTTAAGTTTGATGATAAAATCTAAGGTTATGTGACCTTTTTCACAGCTTAAAATATTATTCTCTTGATCAATGTTGTGAATGACAAATCCAGAATATAGGACTATTGGAAAGAGCTATAGTTTGATCAAAACTCCAAGCTACATTTTTCACAAACTCACCTCTACTCTTAAGGATCCTTGAATCATAATTACTACTTTTCATACAGGTGTCAAGTAGATAATGATGAGTTTTGAGCTATAATCAAGTTGAAGCATTTTCCTTGATGGACTACGTGCCCTCTCACCTTAGATTGAGTCAAAAAGATGAAAATTTAAAAATATACAAAAGAGGCTTGGCTGCCCACAAAATCCAAAAAAAAAATCAAAATAGTTCTCACCCAAGCCTATAAAAATAGAATGCAAAGAATAAAATCCTGAGGGTGAACAAAATGAGCATTGTTTTCTCATTTAGGAGAGTTGAGTATAATGTCCAGTCAGTGTATGACTGCGCTCATGAATGCGAGTATGTCGTGTGTGGTAGTGCCACCCCAAAAGCTCATTAGAGAGTCACTAGGAATCCCTAGGAGACCTATGGGATCATCCCAGTAGCAGGGTTTGTTCGAGCATAGTATGAGGAGTTCATCTCACTACTTTGGAACAACTGGCTCAGACTACAGGGACTGTTGCTTGTTACATGGACCAACCTGATGCAGATCGGGATCCTCATAAGTCATTAGAGTCTTTTTGCTTTTATTGCTTCTTAGGACCTGAATAAGCAGGAGACGCGTTGTTCCTGATTGGTCTACATGAATACATGATGATGGCTCACTGCCCATCACCCGCGTGATCACCTATGTGACAATTCTTTTATGTTTTATAATTCAAACCCTCATGAGTATCAACAGGTTGCAGTGATTTCCCTTAATCTTGCATGGATGCTCTTTGATCATACTTTAGTAGGATTGTGCTCAATTAGTGGGGGTTTGCTCTGAAATGACATGGGTCAAGAGAATTAATGTTTTAAATTATTTCTCTTAACCTTAGCATTTATCGCCAAGCTTAATTTGGATGTTATCTTTTTGTTCTTTGAGCACAGTCTTGCTTGAGGACAAGCAAAGGTTGAAGCTTGGGTTGGTTGATAACACCCAAATTTAGGCATTTATGCTCAGCATTTATTTACGGTTTTGTGTCATTATAGCCTTAATATGCCCAAAATAACAATAGATCCTTATCTTTAAGTAATTTATATCTTTTCATAGATAAAGTTACTCAACTAGCCAATTTTGGAACTTGTAGACATCGAACCTGAAAAGACATCTATTCTCCAAGATCTCTCCCCAACACATGGTTTTTGTAGCATCTAGACTTCCATATGTCCGATCGCGGTAGACTAAGCATCACACTATGATGTCGCGACTGCGATCGAGGCATACACCTCGACCTTAGCCTGACCGCGACTACGACCAAGGCATCCACCTCGACCGCGGCCCGACCGCGACCGCGATCAAGGCATCCACTGTGACCGTGGGATCCACCTCGATCGCGGCCCGATCACGACTATGACCGAGGCATCCACTGCGACCGTGGGATCCACCTCAACCATGGAATCCACCGTGACCACCTTCCACCTTATCCTATAAATACTCACCCCTCATGACCTGGAGAGGATTTTCGAGATCAGGAGTTCCAAGTTCTAAATTTTCTTGGTTCCCAGAGCCCCGTGGGAGAGTTCCAAGGTCTAGAAAGGTTGAGGTGCTCATCCTACATCCGTTCCTCTAGTTTGCTTCAATCTACCACCATTTTCCACCACCATTCGCCCAGATCCTACCATTTCTAGCCATCTTCCACCTCCATACACCCATCAAGCTGTTGTTTAGGGCAGAATCAAAGAGAAAGGAGGCCAAGGAGTCCAAAAGACCAAGGAGGACAACCAAAGATGAGATCTGGCCTATACAGAAGCTAAGGAGCGAGAGCCACCTCTCCTATATGGGCTAAATCTATTCTTCTTCTCCTTTCTTCTAATGTTCTCCTTTTTTCTATACATATGATGTTCTTCCATCTTTGTTTGGTGCCAACTATGATTGTCCATGGCTAGTTGATCTCCTTCTTGGCTATGTAGCTCGTTTTGGACATGTTTATGTACTTTTACCTTAAGCAAGCAGTTTTATTTTAGATCTAGTATGTTTACTGTTCTGTCTTCTCTTTCTAGTTATGATTGATAGTTCGGTTGATCTCTTTTTTGCTTGAACTTATATTTCTACCTATATCGAGAGATTCGTTGTAGAAATAGATAAGAGAAGGTAGTTTTGATCGAAATATGAAAGGAGGATGGTCCAAGGTGATCTGTGAAGAACTGTAGACCTAGGCACGACCGGGTCCATCCCGGCACGATCAGGGCCCACTACCTGGTTCTACCCAGATCACACATGTTCCTAGTACCTCAGAACATTCTAGACTTGAGAGGGTATCTAGAATATTCTAGGGTGCTTATTTGACATTCCTTGAGAGAGGTTTCATGTCTTTGATGGGTTTTAATCATGTTGTGCGAGAGTGAGTGGGATGACCCCATAGGAACAGATACCATAGTGTGTACCATGTTTGGATGTAGGTTGCTTGCTCGGGTGTTAGAGTGTTGTCTATGCCCAAGAACAGGTGCATAGACTGCCCAACTTGTGGTTGCATAGCCAGGAACTCCTTCTCTCTGATTATTAAAATCCTAAAGACTCTATTTTATTTTATTTCATGACAATCTGCTAGATTAGTTCTAGCTCCATACTTGTATCGACTATCGTATTGGCTTATCTGATTTAAGAGTGAGATATTAAGCATCCTAAACATCCCCATGTCCCTGTGTTTCACCCTGTATATCTACTTTGACCCCGTAATAAAGTTGTGGGGGTCCTTGAAGGTTTCAGGTTATAAATTCAAAGTTTGATCCTTCTGAGTCTGGCTCCTTTCAGATGCACAATTTAGGCATCACACTTCTAAGAGATAGGCAGCACACCATGCTTTAGTGTGTACATGCTTATTTGATATTCTCATGTGTGTTGCTTATATATGGAAAGCATCAAAGACATAATATTTATTAAGGAATTTTGTTTATAAATACATATACATATCCCATCACCACATACTTATAATATGTATCATATACATACTATATCTACAATTGAAACATCCAATCATAATTATACGAGTGATGGTTATGGCCACACTAATGCAATTATTTAGAGCCACAAAGAATTACTATCTACCTAAGGTCATATATCACGTGTAGAAATCTATACTAGAAAATCTATGTTGGGAACATGTCGGTCGATTGACTAGACCCTCCAGTCGATCAGTTGGAATCTTATCAATCAGTTGGTTCTCCATCATTCAGTTAGTTGGATCTCAGATCAAGTACATGGTCGGACTCCTTTAATCGACTAGTTCAGCCTCCAATTGATCAATTGGCTCCTTTGGTTTGATGGATCCCCTGGTCCTTTTCTAGATCAACAGACTCCTAGTCGGTAAACTCACATAGTCATAGCGCCTTCTACTTGACATAAAAGAAAACTAATTGTATCCTATTATACATGTTACAATTTCTTAACGGTAAATACCTTGAGTTACATTTAAGGGGAGCATAGAGGCTTAAGCATTAATTACATATGGAGAAAAGGAGGAGAATTAGTTTAAAATTTAAGTTAGAAGAGGCAGGAAATAAAGCACACAACCAAATAGATAATCCAAGGGTTGTTTGGTCATGTCCAGGCATACATACACCATCAAAACATTTTAAGGTGATGTGTACAAATTGAATATATGTCATATAATATATATAGGATCTATGGGACATTCCCTACGTATGTGGTTTAAATCAGATATGCAAATTAATTATTTTAATATTTACATTTCATTCAGTAAAATAAATTAAAACCAAATCTGGTCATATCAATTAAATTCCAAAATATAGTGAATTGGTGTGACTCTTATACCATTGAGGAAAATTTTGCATCAAAGATGGTAGCAAATAAAAAATTTCTTGACATGTTCCCCATAAGAAACATATTGTGTTTGTAACTATGAAATGAGAAAAGGGGTGCAAGGTATATATCTAGTCTTAGAGCAGTCCAATGACAATCCTTGTAGAGTTGTGCATCTTCCTCAAGCAACACCTGCACAACAGTTGTTGGCAACCTCCTGGTGTAATACCATGGATGATGGTAGATGGTGTCCTCTTAGCATAGTGTCAATGACCTTCATACCTCTATGTAGTCTGCATGGACCACTGAGAACTCCTCATCGTGTTTTTAGATCCGTAAGGAAGGAGTTGTCCCTTTGTGGTGTCAACGTGCTAGCATTGACTTTTCTCCCTTCCTACCATAGAGTCAATGTGCTAGCTTTGACTTTTCTCCCTTTGACCATCTCTCCCTTTTATGGATAGCATGCCTCAATCTCTCATGTTACCACAACTATAAGATAAGGAGTCTTGTCATATAAGAGTATTGAGAGCCTTGGTCACCCCTCCCTCTTTCTATAGGAATGAATGGGCTAGGGTTTCCCAAACTCTAGGAATATGACGGGTCATATCTCATGGTTTGGCAACTGCTGCAAGTCACCATTGGGTCCATAGGAAAATCTAGTCAGTCGATAAGAACATCCATTAAGTCGATTGAATTGCTTTCCTATTCACAAAAGTATTGGCTTTTAATGGGATAATTAATGCACGTTATTGGTTCATCATCAATCACTTGAACCAATCCTACTGGTTGTCCAGTTGGTTGATTAGGCACTCCATTCAATCCAATGGCACACCAGTTGTTCAACTGGGATTTCTAGTCAGCCAACTAACAACTAGTCTTGTTTAATTTAATTACCTAAACACTTTAGTGACCAAGTTAAATCCTATCGATGAGTAAACTCATATTCTAAGTGCATCTTGTGTGCGTGACCCTATAGGTTCCAAATTATGTTGACAATGAATGTCCATAACTAGATTATGACACAAGCAATGAGCAATATCTAACAACATAACATTTCTACCCAAGCAATTGGGCAGTTGGAGAACAACTTCAACCTACAACTGCAATCTCTATTACCATGATAGTATAGTTCCTTTGTCACTGATATCTAGATTGAACATGAGGCATGGAATCATCATCCTCTTAACATTCAATCCATGTTTCTCAAACTAGAGAAGATTGTATGAGATGCATGTCAGCTCACATATGACATATTGACTCACATGAGTATGGACATATGTTTCTCAATATCGTTTATCAAGTGGCCAGGATATCAACTCCAGTGGCAGGGGAAAATCTCACTCCATCACTCACAGTCAATACCCATGTGTCACAATATACCCGAGCACCACCTTCATGGAAACCCTTATTCACGACCATGCTGGATGGTATCATAGTTCATTGAACAACATGTGGTGAGTACAGTAACTTTAGGTCTAAGAACCACAATCATCACCATCACTACACAGTTGATTCTGACTACCATTTAATGGTTTCCATGTATCATTCTCAAGGTGGGTCTTCCTGGTACATTATTCCCTAATAAGTACTTATGTGTTTGTCTTGATACTCGATATCATTACTAATGGGACTTTGTTGTCAGTCAACACACATTCTAGTCTTATATATTATTATCATTTATTTTTTCTTCCACAATAATATCTGACTAGGGAATAACAAGGATGTATGTACTCTTATCATACATATGATCTCATTGCTCAGGTCCTCAACCTAAAGACAGATGTCATTGAGTAACATCGTTCCTTAAATATTTACCACGTTTGTGTCATCATATCATGATTGAGACAAACATA
Source organism: Alisma plantago-aquatica (assembly GCA_963693085.1). Lineage (NCBI taxonomy): Eukaryota > Viridiplantae > Streptophyta > Magnoliopsida > Alismatales > Alismataceae > Alisma > Alisma plantago-aquatica. Next base: position 922,019,411 of record OY856409.1, read on the forward strand.
ATAGATAAAATTACCTCCATTATTTATCAAATCAAGTACATGATGCCCCAGTACAATCATCATATGGTTGGCTGTCTGGGCACACACACCAACAATTAGCCTATCCTAACCTATATTAGATTATTAGTCATTAGACCTAGCCTACATAACTTTACACCAAGAGTAATTTTGATGAGGAACCTAGAAGACACAAATCCACAATGGTTGTGGTATAATATCTCATCTGAACTCATTTTAAATATCATTCACTGTATTCTTTTATTTAGTAACTTAATAATGGGATTATTCCTTGTCTGTGTAATGAGAATAATGAGATTGAAATCTTGTTTCCTTATGAAACTCGTCATATACAATTAGGAAAAAAATAATTGTCAATCAACTATAGTATATCATGCATATTCTTGTCTTTCCTAATCAATATTGATTTCTTTGATTTACAAGTTATGCATTTTGGATGTGTCATTTTGGAAGTCTATATCGTGTGTCCATGTCTAAGAATAAGAAATACAAATCCAAGCCCCTTACTGAGAAGTCAACCAAACATTAAATTAGGACTCACCACATGTAAGCATGTATAACATAGAAAATTGCGTGCTAATTCAAAATTTATATAATAACACTGGAAAAGATGATATTAAATTCTATGTAAGGTATCATGTTAGGTGAAGTTTGAAAGTTTTATACTCCCACACCTACATTTATCCTAGTATTTTCTAGCCATTTTGTTAGATGAATTTTCCAATATTAGACCTTTTATACTAAATTCCTATTGGTTTTTTCATAGACCCATTGTCATAAACTAAACTAAAAACAAATTTGTTTTTATATATATACAAGATCATCAAGCAGACATTTTATAGGAACTATACCTAGCACTATCATGAGACAAGTTCCAATCTGAATGCCTTTCCTAAACTTTTTTGTCCATGTTGCATTAATGCATGCATTTTTCATTGCATGTGTGCCAATATGATATGCCATGTTTGCATTTGTGCCCATTTATTTTAGTTGTACCATTATGCAAATCCCCTAATTTCGCCTAGTGTTGTTTGCACTCATATACAATATGCATTTTCATAGTGTGCATTATCGATGTGTCTTTTTGATGTCTCAACTATTTTGGGTGACAGAGGCCATGTTCTGTGAATTGTATTTATATAGAAAATTTTGATCAAGACAATCATGATTGGCCCCTTGTTCCTGTTCAATTGAGGGACACATTCGGTTGAGCCCCCCTTCAATAATTAAATCTATATTTTCATACATATAGGGCCCTCCATTAGTTTATGGTTCCCTATTTTTACTTGAATTCATTTTCTCAATTCATCCCTCTTTTTTGTATTATAATTAAGAGGGGTTCATATTATTTTGTATCTATCACAAAATTTTCCAACCATTCCTATGAATATCTTTAAGCCATATTTCTAAATGCAGTCTCTATCTATGACATCAAATTCTCTATGCATTATTAATGGCAGACCACATAATGGGTGATCCATTATTTCAAATATATCTTCTCCAATATTGCCCTAGTTTTTGTATCTAATTTTCTTTATAGTATAAATTTATTGACCAATAAATTATTGTTTAGGACATCCATGCAAAAATAGTATTCATCTAAGACAATATACATCATCCCTAATTCAGTTTGGTATTGTTTTGCATTCATATACATTTATACATTTCCATGGTGTGCATTTCGGATGTGTCCTTCTGAATGTCTCAACTTTTATGGGTGATAGGACCTTGTTTAGTAAATTAGGCTTGATCGCATTAAAATTATGGACCTGGCCTAATCCAATTGATGTTGCATGTTATGGATTAGTATGTTTCTTATTAAGTTACAAGAACTCATTTTAAGTGAAAAGTTACAGGGGGCATCATATGTGGTATTTAAACTGTACAAGTGAGACTTATAGTTTGATTGGTGTTGCTTTCAAAAATTGGATCAAGAGGGGCATCATATGTAAGTTTCATAAATACATGTAAGCTAAATTATTTATCTATCATACATTATGGTCATTCCTTTATTATAGATATTATGTACATTCTAACATGATGGGAGGGACCCATAGCAAACATGAGGATCTACAAGTCAGCAATGAAAACTAGGGGTTTCAAACTCATTCTTGGTAATTCCTAGTGGTTGTAGGATATGCTACATGGCCCAGTTTCTTGCCCAAATTTACAACAACTTATCACTTAGGTGAGTTCATAGGCAACAAACAAGCAGACAACAACGAGAAGGAGTTATTTAATCACTAACATGCACAATTAAGGAATGTTGTTGAGATAGTAATATGTGTGTTGAAGAGGAGATTGCTTATCTAGAAGAATACATGGCATACCCTATACATACATAATGTTGTATAATATTAGCATGTTGTATCCTCAAATAGTTTTGTACCAAACCAATGGGATGGTGACATTATGATGGACAACAATGAGGGAAACAATTTTTCTTTTGCATTTTCAAATGATATTGTGGAGCAAAACCTCTCCACCAAACTACCTAAGCTGATGTCAGGGTGGGTGATTGTCACAAAACTGTTTGTTACCCTAGGTCCACACTCCTAATGGCTATAAATCCAATGGCAAGTGGACTTGGGCGTCTGTCTGTGGAATGGATCAAATATTTCACACAGGCAATATATATGTAAAAGCAATAACAACAAAACTAAAGAGATAATAAGATGCTAAACATGGAGATAAGAGATATATATCCATTTCTATATTCAAATAACCCAATGGTGTTTCATTTCATATCTTAGAGTATTTAGTGCAGTGAATCTTCATTTGGAAACTACAAATTTGATAAACAAAATATATCAATGCTAGTACATTGAGTACACTACGAAAAACATGTAACCACAGTTTATGAGTCATATAAAAGGTTCTTGGCTAGAAACATCATAAAGAACAAGAATTAGAAATAAGATGAGAACACTTAACAAAATTCTTTTATACAAAATATGTTTTAGGTTTCCATTATATCATCATAGGCCTTTGACTACTTCTCAAGGAAGGGTCCTTGAGGGGCACTTATGCTCCCTATTTCTACATGAGGGACCTCAAGACCAAAGTCAATGAGCTAACCCTATTTCATTCATGTCGTGCGGCCTTACCCTGAGATTTTAGGCAGGTACACAAGGTTATATAATGAATTTCTATATGTTATGTTCAAGGTTTGTCAACATTCTATGGTCAACATGAAAGTAGTATTCATAGGGAATAGTAGCTCGAACTAGTAGTTATCTAGCCAAGCATTCATACAAGCATACATACAAACAAGCTAATATCTTAGTAGGGTCAAGGGATTAAGTGTTCCTTGTGAGTAGAGTACAGTTTATGATCCATGAGTAAATTTTGGAATAGGTCCACTCCATTGGGGACCTAAGATATAAAAAGACATAATAGAAGGTCTTAGATCAGGGGTGTTTTGTTAATATAAATATCATATATGTCATGTGTATGTTCCCCTAGATCTGGGTTTCAAGTAGATCAAACATAGTTTCCAAAATTCCAACCATGCATGTAAGTACTTAATATAATTCAAGCATCAACATTGGGCCATAGGTCTAGGTGGACCATCCACTTTAAGAATGATACTAGATAGAGATAAAGTTTGAATTGGTAAATGAGGAAGCATGAGAATAGGTTATCATCATGGTTTAACCATGCAAGATCATAGCTAGCCATCTTAGATTCATTTCATGGAATAGTGTCATATTTCCAAGTCATATAAGCATTAAGTAGAACATGTTAGGATGTAGAGCTATAGCATGATGATCCTACTGATTACAAGTCATTAAGATATGTGGGTAACATTGGGCATGTTCTTAGCAAGATTGGATTCCAGACAAGAAACATATGCATTTAGATTATATTAGATGTTACATGTAGTTAAGAGAGTACATGAGTGTACTATATGGAATCTAGGCATAAAACATAGCAAGGATTATTGATTTTGAATTCAGGTGAAACTAGGGCGATCAAATATATTAAAGTTCTAAAATTATACATGTTGCATCATGTACATGCATAAAGGGGAACTTTTAGGTCAAAAGGGTAAAGGTGCTCACTAAAAGGATCTACTTCATGATATAAAACAAAAGATGGTTGAAAGTTACTATTCTGATGTTTAAGAATGATATTTGAAACAACAATACCATTCTAGAGCAAGATATATTATTCGATATTCAAAAGTGCATAAAATACATGTTTTTTATGATATTAGAAGATAAACAAGTCGATTCAGGTCCTGAAACTTGTTACATTGGATAGCTCTTGTCGAGAGGATTAAAAATCATATATGATATGCCTCAATTGGATAAATTACGTGCCAGATACAATTTTTAGAATATTTGTATCAAGAACTATAGAGGAAGAGGGGGTGTTACATGATATAATTTCCTAATGTGCCTATAATTTAGACCACTAGATGAGGATTTAGCAGCCACCCAACGCCTCTCACCCATGCTGCCAATGAGTGGGTCCATGGTCCACACCTCGAGCCATCATAGGTCACACGCTTGTTGTTGACCAATCCAATCACGGTGGAGGGTGCTTGTTCGATGCACACCATCGCGTCGGGGCACTGGCATTTGCAGTCTAGGGTAGATGGCACAACTGTTGGTGACCTTGCATAAGATCAAGGGTGGTTGTGGGCAGTGCAACATCGGGTGAGGTTAGGTCTTCCTTGGTTTGTGTGCCACCACATTGGTAGGGGGAGATGCAGGCCCAGGTGCTCACGGCATGATCTGATTCACCGAGTAGAACCTGCATGGTGAGGTGAGAGGTAGGAGAGAGAGAGAGTGAGGGTCCTCAACGAAGATCTGGGTTGTGGATGCCCCAACCGATGACTCCCATATCATCACCTATCTTGACGCCTAGGATTTCCAAACCCTTGAAGACGACGGTGGGGAGACATGACTTGAGGAAAGGCAAGCAACCAGAGAGGAATTTTGGGAAGCGACGAGGGGGATCTAGTAGAGTGGATGGGGGTTGTGGGTTTTATGGTTGTTTAGGGCCAGTGGTCAAAGAAAGAAAACATGGGGAGTGGCACCCTCCAATCCCACTGACCACATACCCTTCACATCCCATTGGTGTTGATCGGGGTTAGGTAGCCAGGGGGTCAAGGACAAGATTGAGTGGGCATGGATGGTGCCAAGATGCCTTCTAGGTCGATGCCTACAATAACATATGAACTGGAGGTTGAAGATGATCCCACAGTCATCAGATCAGGCTAGGATCCATGGTGTTTGGATCCGCCGGTCCATAGTAGCATGCGATTGAGGCTTGAATGGGTGGGAAAAGAAAGAGAGGGAAGGAAAGGTGGGCATGTGGGCTTTCTCCTCCTCTCAAACCCTCAAAACAACCGACCCAAAATAAGAAAAAGGGCAATCAAACCCTAAAAATTAGGATGTTAGAGTTAGGTTTTTCATATAGGCATGAAATCCCCATTCTTGCTCCAATTTGGACAAAAAGAGATGCATTGGAAACATGTGAATGCCTTCTATAACATGGTCATAAGAATAGAGTAGAGTTATATACATAGATATAATCAAAATTAGAAATAGAGATGGTGTGGCACTATCCAATGAAAATTAGGATTTTAACTAAATTGAATATCACCACGAGGCATATGTACATTGGAGAAACTCAAGGTGCATCAAAATGCATTCAGTCAATAAAATTGAGGGATAGAGTGAGACACTAGCACAAAGATGAATTGCATAGCACAAACCTGAGAAGAAAGAAAAGTATGCATTTTTAAGTGATGTACTACGTGAAGGAACAGTTGATCTACTTTGGGAAACATGTTGACTTGGGTTTGTGCTTTGACTATATACATATTAGAAATATGTAGAATTTTTTGTAAATTTTTGTGTATTACACACTATGAAAACATAGAACTTTTTGTCCATGCGCTAGATCAATTTCATTAAAACTTTTCAAAGAAAGTTTCTTTGCTAGTAATATATGTGATTGAAATAAATGCATGATATGATATTTTGTATGCTTAGGTTTTCCAACAATGGACAATGGAATGTCCTCATGTCATTATGGCCTCCCTTGAGTCATGTGAGTTTACATGATGTTGCATATGTGGCTAATGGTTGATTTGAAGAAAACTACACCTACAAGTCGTATTACACCTATGGGAGGAGTCTGATTTAAACTAATGGCATGTGATGTGTCACACCCTGATCCCACAATTACCTCAAATCATGAGATTAGGGCATGACAATGAGGATTACATTTAATAAAATTACACCCTTAGCCTTTTTTTTCTTAATCACTTAAAGTTCACCTAAAGGAGAATTGCATAATTTGGACAATACTAAAATCTTACTTAAACTTGCAGAAGCAACTACTATTTACATTCCTAGATAGATAAAGTAGATTTACACGTCATATTACATTTTCATGCGGAAAGTAAAACACAACAGATAACTGAAATCTAAACTACATATTACATTATATATTCTCACTACCACACCTTATGCCCAAGGACTGAGGGGAAAGGACTAAGAGACCTCTAACTAACTATGAACTACCTTCTAAGAACTTGGGTGGTACGATCCTTCAACTTCCTCATGATGACGCTAACCTAAAAAATGTTTCAGTAGGTTAGTGAGATACTGGCTCAGTGAATAGAATTTCACCCAACATCGCAGGATAACTCATTTTATGATTATTAACTGGAATAATATGCAAAAAATACTACACTGAGTAGATCTAAACAATAAATTTTAAATGATAGGAAATATCAACATCTCATTAAAATAACAACTACTGCAAGCTATAGTTACAATTAAATAACAGGGATTATCAACATTTCATTTAAAGAACAACTGATATGAATCTAAACTCAAACCTTTCTTAACTATTTAACTTATAAGAAACTCTGTGAACTGATATGAACATATTTTTTCTTATGTCCTGATCATATGAAGTGTACTCTACATATGAAGACTCATAGCGAACTACGATCCCACCGTATAAGTCTTAGCCGACACCCCAAGATAGCTAAGTCTGACTACTCTCCTGGTCTGCAATAGGAAAACTAGCTCTCTGGCCTCGGCACTCCTATGGTGTCGTAAACTAGACTCCTCCTCTAGATGAGCACACAGGCGGAGAGTCTGAGACATTCTGTGGGCCTCATCTTGGTACGCTCTGTGGGTGCCTCTGGGTTACTACTGGGATCTTTGGTTCATGTTGGGTAACCTATCTTCTCTTAGGAGACTTCCTCAAGGGCTTCATATCCCCGCACGCTCTGTGGGTGCATTTCGACCCCCGTATACTCAACGCACTTCCAGGGTAGGTCGTTTCATCCCTAAGGCATAGACCTCTCATAGGAATTCTACGGTGGCAGGGCTCTTAAGTCTATACTTTTATTAATTCCTGGAAAAATTTTACTATATTGTACATTTTTCTTACTTATACTCGATTCTGGTATTTCTATGATATCACGTCTATTTAATTAAAGTATAGAACACAACATGAATATCATTCTAAACTTGACAAAGCTGTATATTAAAGCATTACAAATGCTGAGAGATTTGATATATTAAGCATGCAGGCAGATTTCAAGTTCTTAAATAAACTAAATACATGTCCACTTGTAATTTACTGAGAAATCAACATTATTATGCATGTAGATAGACTAAAATTCTTAAATAAATAGAATTCATATCAACTTGGCACATATACACTAAAATCATACAATTGAACATCGTAACGCACTAACAAGAGTTAATTACTCGATATATGAGTGATCGTCAGTAGAACTTGTAAATTATCTGTAATTTGTCAAAAATCATGCACATCAACCCAAGATTAGAGTTATACATCACATAACTCAATTAAGAGTTAAATTACTTATTATGGAACGAGTTACTAATATTAATTGAGAATTTCAAATAATTTCTTTGGAAAAAACATGTCAATTTGTATAGTTATTAAACTACTCACATTAAGTATAATAGGGAGCATGCAACTAAGTTTTCTTGAATGTTTTCATATTATCGACATTTCTTTGTAATCGTGCATCAATTGAATTACTAAAATCATGAAAATTTAGGAATTTAACGACGTCAGCACTGCCTGGCACCTGGGTAAACGCTGACATCCGTGAATAACGCCGATTTCAACCAAAACGTTCGATTAGTATAGTTATTCTTGTGTTTGGGAGTGAGATTCTACTCACCGTGGGTTGAGGTGACCGAATTTCAACCATAAACCCATCCAGAGCCTAAATTCAGGTTGGTTAGAGTTGCGACTAGGGGCGAGGTAGAGGAAGGAGAAGGGCGGAGGAAGGAGAAGAAGGAGAGGGTGTTGTTGCTGGTTGGAGCCTAAGGAGCCAAGAAATCGCCTGTTGTTCACCCCCTGCTGCTGTTCTATCGGGTGCCACTTTTATCGATTCTGGAAAATGATCGGGTGAAGAAGAAAGGATAAGGGAGAAAGGGAAAAGGGAAAAGAAGTTATAGTCAATTAATGGATAAATTGCACTATAGGTCCAAAGAACATAAAAACATCATAACTTTTGCCTCGTAGGTCCAATTTGTACGATTTCTTTTGCAAAGTTTCAAGCGTGTAATCCACTACAACCTCAAGACATAAAATTATGCGTATTAGACTATAACACTTGATCAAAGCACTAATCACCACATGAGCACTTAACTTATCTCAATTAACTTAATGATATTATTATCATGATACTTACTAGTTAACTTTGGTGTGGGTCATAACATGATGTTTCCCACACATCAAGTTTAGCAGAACATGAGCACTCTACCTAAAATTAGGGACTCAATGATAATACAGATGCATTTGTGCAAAACAAATGCATCCAATGGTCTATTTCATGTGACTTTGTATGCTCAACAAGTGCAAACACTAATAGGCTAATAGTAAAAATTAGTACCCGTAGGAGGATAGGATACTATCTTGGAAAACAACTACACCTCCCCACAGATAGTGGTTCCTCAATAGAAGAGGAAGAATGGAATATGTCACAGTTGTCATGTACTTTTTTCTAATTGAAAAAAATTCAGTTGTATGTTTTGAACTACTTTTTCTATTAAGTGCATCAATTTATAATATTTACTTTAAGAAGCACATTACATTATTAATTAAGTATATGTTGATTGACAAAGGCAAGCGAGTTTTAAATAATTAATTTCTCAACTCATCAATCACTTGCAAGTATACGGGATCAATTGTAATCGAGGTCGAACCAAAAGGAGCTAGTCTATCTAGGCACAAAACTACTAATATTCAACATTCTAAGTTGATTTCAAATAAAATGGTTGGTTTAAATTAATTTGATTCTAAAAATTAAATAAAAGAAATGAAAAACACAAGTCACTTTGAGAAAGATTGAAATCAAATAATGAGGATCTTGGATATGGTGTTTCACCTCCACATCATAACTCAATAAGAACTACGAATTCCAATGACATTAATTAATCTCCTAAAATAGGTTGATTTCATCTAATACATCTCCTAATGATATAATATAGTTCTAACATCATATAGCATTCTCATGCATATATCTAGATTCGAACTACATCCTAAAACCTTAGCCCAACCCAAGCCATTCCCATGGTCAAGGATGTGTTGTCAGAATGATTATTCCTTACATCCTAATATATCTTTCCAGAATTAATAAGAGTCATAAAACATGTAAACATGATGGCCAACCATGCATACAAAGAAATAGACACCATAATTTATTTTGAAGTAGAAGATTAACTAATATTACATATGAAATTCGAGTCACATTTAGTTATGACATGGGAGTTACTCTCCCACATCTAATAAAGGAGTTTACTCACTCATGGTGAAAGAATGTAGGCATAAATGATAAATCATTAAAATAAATATGAGAAAAGAGAGAGGAATAACAAATGGATCTGTGGGAGTGAATAACATAAAAAGATCTCCATCCAACATATGGAGATCGATCTCTAAAAAATGCTCCTCCCTTCAACAACCTTCTCTTTTTGGCTTTGAGAAGGAAAGGAGAAGAGAAATGAGGCTAGAAATGGATTCTCTCCTGAGAAACCCTAGTTTTCACTTCTAGACTGCCCTTCCAGATATTTGGCCACATCCTTAGTCTCTAACCGATCCAAATGGCATGTGGTCCCTTTCCCGAGGAGTGGTGCTTCTTTTATATTTCCAAATAAGTGTTTGAAAATAAGAACTCTGTAGAGAATACATCCATTACGGCGTGTAAGAAACGTGACACACCGTGTAAGTCTCAATTTCCCTCACAGCGGCAACGTTCGCAACGGGCACGACATGTGGAATGGTCCACATGGTGTAAGAGGACTTCCCTGTCAAGTTTTGGGTTATATGAGACATGTCGTGTAATGAACATGGTGTATGGGCATTTGTTGTGCAGTCTTCTGCCTGAGAGTCACATGTCATGTAAGTTTGTTACACGACGTTAGAAGAGTTTTCTGTTGCACTTCAGGACTCTAGAAACCGGGGTGCTTTGGGAAATGCCAAATAAATAGGAAATTAGGCCTTTTTCTTTCTTTTAGAGTGAAATGTGAAGTACCTATAATTCAAACCATAACATGAGTAAGCTCAACAATAAAAAAACATCTTAGCATGAATTGGAGTAGAAATGTAGCTGAATTGAGTGAAATGTGCAACTAAAATGGCATGAAAATATGATATAATTTGTGCACATCAGTATACTCTGTCAGGTCTCAATAGATATATCACAAGTGTTGAGGTGTATGTATGGTAATGTTGTTGCATTGTGCATGAACACTAAAAATGTAGGATTTTATGACTTTGGCATCCTCAGCGAAAGATCGAGGGAAATTTATTATATTTTTTGACAAGACAGGTTTGCTAATACAACCACAAAGATATAAATGCATTAATATTTATATTATATGTTCCTTGTTAGTAGCACAAATCAAATACATTACAGGGTAAAGACTAATGCCAATACTTATACTTAGTAATCAATCTCCCCATAACATTTTTTCTGTGTAGGTCGAGATTAAGTTACTAAAAGAAGTATGCAAGTCAGTGAGGCACCAAGCAATGAACTTGACTAACTTTGTTGAAATTTGTTATGATGTTGAGGATGTTTATCAATCCTATCAGTATGAGTGTGATGAACTATACAGTGTAGTGGATAATTTGAATGATATCAATCGCCTTTTTGAGACTCCTTCTCCTCTAATGATGTCACAGGCCAGTTGCATTTGTTTAAAGTAGTGGAAGAAATTTAGTTCATGCCCATGAACTATATATTTGTTGTTTTCAAAATTACATTTGTACTTGGTTGCATATTATGACTGTAGATTTGTATTTCATTCAATGCTTGGTTTTGATAGCACTTTAGGAATATAAATTAAATGCATCTGTGATGTCAATTTCAAACACATATTTTTATAATAAACATATATTAATCACTTTCCTCGATGTTTATCTAAATATTTTGCATACGTTTGACGATAAAACGCATTGCTTTCAATGTGATGAAGAATCAGATGCATCACTAGGCATAGTATTAAGACGTAAATACTATTTAGGAAAAATGTGTGGCTATTCGGCATGGCAGTCTTGGTGGGATTTCCTTTGTGATTTCCACATTTCAACTCAGAGTTTTGGCATGTCCATGAGCATGCTTATAATAAGGTGAAAAGTATTGAAACATGTTGGCGCAATTTCATACACCTTCTAGACTAATTGTCACACTTACATGCCATGTCTATTGCAATAACCTCGCCAAGCGAGAAACCCTCAACCAAATGTGAGAGTTGTTGATGATGGAGTTACCGCATCGAAGACCTTGACCACAACACCGATATTACGAGAGGCATTGATGGTAATGAAAATGAATGAATGTCACAAGAAAAACTACCTAAATGTTTTACTAAAGACATTTCTTTTAACAACAACGGTACATTGTACTTTATGTTGTTCTTTGTTTCAATTGATTTTGTACTTGAATTTTGTTTATGAATTTCTATATGTAATGTTATGTATTGTTAGCAGGAGTTGAATTAAATTAAATTAAAGTCAACTTCGTAGGCACTAGAGCTGGATATCATTTTTGTTGTGTTTAACTTCTTTTAAACAAACTTTTCTTTGTTTGGTTGTTATAATCATGTTAGAGGATGAAGTTAATGTATTGTACAACTATCATGTACATCGTCACATGTTTATGTCTTTCTCAAACATAATTCATATCAAAAGGGTTCTTGGACTACATATAACTCAGTTAACATAACTATTTTGGTAGTTGTCATCAATTGAAAACGCCCCTTTACTATAAGAAGTGACCTTGTTAAAACGACTTACAAACATGGATATTAGAACAAACACATCTCAGACAATACAATTCCCATAAGTTAACGTGGTTGCAAATGAATGAATGAATTATTATATCATTACATGTATAAGTTAATATTAATTTAAAAATGTACACGTAAAAAAGAAAAAACATACTGACATTTCAAATGATAATAGTTGCCTTTTTTATTTGGTAAATAAAGTTTTTTACTACACTTGTATATGGTATCAAATGCAGTCTGATTATAGTTTATACTATATAAATATATTCATAATACAGCATACTAGAACCAGACCATATCCAGACGGGGTTACCAAACAGAATCAAATTACATTCAAATCAGACAAACAGAACCAAATTGGGTGGTCTAACAAAATCAAATTGGATCCAACTCACACTCATCCAAATATTCTGACTAACCTCGACTAATCCAGTCCTAACTACAAAATCTTAGACCTGAATCAAATAAGGGCTTAGTCTGGGACCTGAAGAGACAGTTAAGAGTACCTTCCAACATGGACTAATTTTAAAACTCATATATCTACTACAACAAATACCAACACAAATGTATAATTATATGTTTACATGTTAGGCTAAGTTTTTGTTTACAAATACATACTAGTATACCTAATGTCTGGGGCTGAACGGCCTCTTAGATACATGTTTGTATGAGAATTGTTCACTTGTGTGCATTCCAAAATACTAGGCATAAGCCTATTCTATGTGTGGGTGCCTTAATTGACTAAAAGGGTAATTTGTACATTATATTTTTAAAGTTATTATAGCATACAATATAAAGGTGTACAGTGTAAATTCATAAAGTTTGAAAAGGATTCATAGCAGAAGATTATGTTTGTTTTCTTATAATCCAAAAATGACATGTGGCTTCTATAAAAGTATATCCTTAAATAGAAAGGTATTGTGGCTAGACAATTGGTTTTTGCCATAGTTTATAAGATAAGGAACTGTACATGTTTTTTCAATTCTAAATTCTTAGATTGTATATAACTGCGTACATCTATTGTGAAAGGAATAGGAGCAATTATGTTTCCCAATTGCATAAATGGTGTGCGTTGTACGCTTCTTCCTAGAAGACCTAAAATGTGTATAATATAAAATAAGAAAATATTATCAACAAAGCAATGTTATTTGTTTGCAATATAGAAACTAAATGCATGCAACTAACTTGGACAGATGAAATTGATCAAGTGAACCAAAAGACTTTTTAAAATGTGCATACAATAGGTATTGGGACTTGCCCTTCCCATCCAGTTCAATGAATCAATGGATTTTTTTCCTAATAGTCTTTCTCACCATCATTTCCTCAAGAGTTTAATCTGCATCTTCTTTCCCGACCATGATGGATGCATCCAAGACCGTACAAGGAAAACATGGGTGCTTACATTTCATATAAAAAACCTCTACATTACCTACTACCTTTGTAGAAGTAATGGGCGATGGATAAAGATAAATCAAGCACTTGTATTCAACATTTAGAAAATATAGTATAGATTTTACAAAATAGATGTACCTTCTATGTTCTTAATTCCACTCCCACCAGTTGGAAGAGAAAATGACTGCAAGACTTGTAGAAGGGAAACATCTTTGTCAGGTATATACCAGACATCATATCCTGGGGAACAAAATTCTCAAACAACATTTAATGAGGATTGGAAGACCTTCAGTTGTTCTAACGCCAAGATCTTTTCAAGTGAAAAAAAAAGTGATATGCACCCAGTTATGTTGTGATTAAGGATACTTGGTGATAAAATCATCAACATATTGTTTTATAATAATTGTCATCCTCTCAAAGGAGGTATTCTGTAAAGCATAATAGGGAATTTTATTAGCATATGCTAAAGTACATGCATTCAAAATTATAAAAAAAAATGGTGATGCCTTTTCACATATCTACTGTATCTACCTCTGAAACTGCAATCATCAATGCAAGAAAAACATTTCCTGTCACTCCGCTCTTTTAAGAAAAAAATAATAAATAGCACAATGATAATGAAGGTAAGGCCGTGGGATATTTTTCAACAAAAAATGCAAGGACTTATCCATGCAAAGATCAGTGTAGGCAATACAAACAGAGATCCTTCATACCACACCCCAAATCTGCAAAGGTTGTGTGGTTGAACCACAAACTATGCTCCGAGTAATCATTAACAAAAGTACATGGAATCACTTTCTAGCTCTGGCAAATCCCTGAAAGATAAAGAGACCTAGGGGTTAGCAACCAGGAATTAATAGTACATGGCCCAAGCTCTTCACGTCAACCCGGCCTTTTCCGGTCAAGTTTGAAGATCTCGCAAGTCGAAATCCACTATCTTATACCCATTGTCACCCGTGATGTCATGGCTTGCTATGGTGAACATGCTTCTTTGCCTATTAACCAACAGAAAGCCGTCACCCAACACCCAAAAAAAATAACAATTACAGCAACAAAGTTGTTAATAAAATAACAACAGTGACCGTACCTCAAGCAAAAATAAATATAGAGAATCTACAAACTAAGAAGAAATTAGAAAGTAGTTGGGGAGGTGGGCACTCGGATCGCCAAACATTTGATTCAGGATAGGACATAGATTACAGAAATGGGGAGATGTAGTTTGCGATTGGATAGATGGCTCCATTCAAGATATGGAAACGGGGTGAGCAAATAAAGCAATAAAAGATCTCACCCCACACCTGATGTCAAGCGTAGTGCGGATCTCCTAGAAGTTAACATACGCCCTAACTCTATGCGGGAATGACATTCCGCCACCGAGGAATATGAGTTTGTCTCCCTCCACACGAACCCAATTCTGGCTGGCCTTAGCCTTGACGACCCTGGTGGACGGCACGTTGACAAACCACGCCTGGGTTCATCTCTACAGCCACTAAAATGTGGTACACTGCGGTAGCACAAGGAGTAGTTGGTGCTAGCAACCCAAGGAGTAGTTGGTGAAGTTGCTAGCACAAAAGGGGATGGCTGGTGTGGAATAATTCGGAGAGGCGCAGAATGATGCGCGGAAAAATCGAGATCGACTGAGGACATACGGCTGTATTGTCTTTGAAGAGGTCTTCCAGAGAACTTGCTGGAGGCTGATTATCTGCACCATTTTTGTCTTCTACAGATTCCTTGCAACACTTCAAGGGTTTAAAATATAAAACCTGGTGATACTTATTTTTGTGTTTGAGTGTTATGTTATTCATCATTTCTCCTGTAAGCAAAAGAGAAAAAGGAACTGAAAAAGAAAATGACTATATTTTTCTTTCAAAACAATATTTCCCATCTCAAAACTCAACAAAATCACTACTGTCATAGCAACTCATGTATCAGTTAACCTTTGCTATCTGAGGTTTGCCTTGTCAAGCTTGAAAGGTCTCCACTACGTTGCAAGTATTAGTCAACCTATCAAAGATGTAACTGCTGAGAAGTCCCCTATCAAGTGTAAGGTTCCCAGCTGTTGTGTTAGCCAGAGTGCGGATATATGCATAGTTGCCGCACCCATAAACACAACAAAAAGAATCCACTAGAACTGTATGTATACTAATACGTACCAATTATTTGTCTTGATCCAGTCTTTATTAGATAGAATTTCATTATGGTTGTCCCACCTACAATTCTTTTTGGGTGCTAGGGGTGTATCGTTGGACCAACTATTTGGCTTGGTCCAATGTTGGCAGGATAGAATTTCAGTTCGTACTTTAATCATATGATTCAAATTATTGAGGTTGTTGTTGGGAATAGGAGTCCCGCCCACATCCGAATTGGATTGAGACTTAAAAAGAAATTGGACATGTGTTGTCAATCTTAATACGAGTCAAATCTAATAGGAAACAAGAAGATGGTTCCCTTTGTGCATCATGGAGTTGAACTAGGAGTGAGACTGAGATTTGGATTAGGAGTCCTGGTTGCAACTACATAGATGGAGGCCTATAAATAGAGACCATGTGAGAGGTCATTGGGATAATCTCATCAGTTGTTCGTTGTTGGTGTATTCTGTGGTAGAAGAGCCGTAGAACAAGAACAACAAGTGGAGTTCTCTTGTGGATAAGAGAGGGTCAACGACTTTGCCTTCAAGCAAAGTAGTGGTTGGTAGTCGGCAACACAACAGAGGACATTGGCAGCGGAGACGGATCCGAGAGCGGAAGACGCACATCAGTCAGTGGCGGTTGTTGGTGTTGTGACTACGGCGGTTGTTTGTCCGGCCAACAGAGGACACGCACTCCCTCTCTCAGGCGGAGAGAGCTTTCGGTTTGTAGCAGCGTGCCGAAATCCTAGTTGGAGGATCCAACTAGAAGTAGCGGTTGGTAGTCGGCAACACAACAGAGGACATTGGCAGCGGAGGCGATTCCGAGAGCGGAAGACGCACATTAGTCAGTGGCGGTTGTTGGTGTTGTGACTACGGCGGTTGTTTGTCCGGCCAACAGAGGACACGCACTCCCTCTCTCAGGCGGAGAGAGCTTTCGGTTTGTAGCAGCGTGTCGAAATCCTAGTTGGAGGAGCCAACTAGAACGAATACCGCAGGCAACGACGAGGTAGGCGACCTTGTCACCGGTGGAGACGATCGATCAGCGATCGTAGCGGCAACAAGCAATCCCCAACAGCGACAACGGCGTCGTGAGGAGATAAAGTTAAGAGAGATTTTGCACACCTTGAGTGTGATTCTCTTCTTCCTTATCTTTGTTCTCGTGTGGGGGGGAGCAACTCGGATTTAAGAGTGATTAAATCTGGGCGGTGTGAGTTGTAATTCTTGATTACATAGTGCTTGTTGACCGGTATTGCCCCGTGATTTTATTCTCCTTAACTTGGGGAGAGTTTTTCACGTTAAATCTCGCGCCTTGAATCTTATAGAGTATTGCCACTTTTTCCCAACAAATGGTATCAGAGCAAGGTTGGAAGGTTGAAGTGGAAGAGGCAATGACGTCTGAAGATGGGAAAGTGTGCATCGACAAGTTTGATGGCAAGGACTTCGACTTTTGGAAGATGCAGATTGAAGACTATCTGTACCAGAAGAAACTACATCAACCTCTGGTGGGGACTAAACCTAAACACATGAAGTAGGAGGACTGAGATCTCCTTGATCGTCAGGCACTTGGAGTGGTCAGGTTGACATTGGTGTGAAATGTTGCATTCAACATTACCAACGAGAAGACAACTGTGGGACTTCTGAAGACGCTATCAAATATGTACAAGAAGCCAACTACTGCGAATAAGGTATATTTGATGTGTCGCTTGTTCAACCTGAAGATGAGCGAAAGAGCCTCTGTAGCTGATCACATCAACGAGTTTAACGTCATAATCATGCAACTCAACTCTATGGAGATCAAGTTCGAAGATGAAGTTAAAGCTCTTATCCTACTCTCCTCTTTGCCCGAAAGTTGGCCTGCTACCGTGACAGCAGTCAGTAGTTCGTCAGGAAGCATACAGCTAAAGCTTGACGATATTCGGGATTTGATCCTGAGTGAAGACATCCACAAGAGGGAATGTGCCAGATCTGATTCTTCAGGTTCAGCTCTACTCGTTGGAGGCAGAGGAAGAAATCAGAGTCGCAATCACAGTTCTAACCGCGGAAAGTCGAAGACAAGGGGTAAAGAATGTTATTGTTGCGGAAAAGTTAGACACTTCAAGAAGGACTGTAAGGTCTGGAAGAGGGTGTCACAAGAACTCGCCAAAGAACAAGAGGATGATGAGCAGAACAATTCAGTTGTTATTGCAGAGGAAGTGCTTACAGTCCAAGAGCAGTGTCTGAATACAAAAGATGATGTTGAGTGGGCGATAGACACAGGAGCAACGTGTCATGCTGCATCTCACAAGAAGTTCTTCACAAGATACAGAAGAGGGAACTTTGGCAATGTGAGGATGGGGAATGCTAGCTACTCAAAGATCGTCGGGATTGGTGATATCTGCGTCAAAACATATATCAGATGTATTGTTATGCTCAAGGATGTTCGTCATGTTCCAGATCTGAGACTCAGCGTAATTTGTGGTTCCTTATTGGATAGGAACAGATATCATCTCGGGTTCGGCGGAGGCAAGTGCATGGTGATAAAAGGGTGTTTGGTGATAGCTCGAGACAAACTGTGTTGCAATCTATATAAAACCACATTCAGAGTGCACAAAGACAAGGTTCTGGAAGTGAAGAAGTTAAATCCATCTCAATGAAGACAGAATCATGGAGGACTACAAGGAAGTTCTACAGATAGCCACATGACTGAACTGTGGGATTCTCTCAATGATGTCAGAAAGGGTAGAAAAGTGGATTTCTACATGCATCACGAGATGCACTGTGACGGCTCCCAGTTAGAGAAGGTCACTCCAAATACTTTCTCGAGACAACACACGTGTGAGGAAGGAGGGCAATACATTGAAGATGTAGTTGCTACACCCAGGTTGGAGGATCAGACTCTTGATGTAGACTTACATCGACAGGGGGAGCGTCATAAGAAGGTTTTTGAAGCTTACTGCAGAAGGCCAGAAACATAGTTTTCATCCAGGAGGGCTCGACTGACTGTTCAGGGGGAGCCGACAAAGTTCCAGGTGTGGGCATGGAGAGAGAAGCAATGTGGCCAAGATACTTCTTCTATGTTGCTTGGGAACAAAGTGAAGTCAAGGTGGGACTTCAAGAAGAGGGATGAAAACAATAGGATGTTGACATACTTGAGGAGAATGACCACCTATCGAAACCCATCACAGGTGGTGATGGAGTCCAGAAGATACTTTGGATGATTGATGAAGACAACATCTCCCTTATGGGCCGGAGGGAGAGATTGTTGGGAATAGGAGTTCGGCCCACATCCGAATTGGATTGGGACTTAAAAAGGATTTGGACATGTGTTGCCAATCCCAATACGAGTCAAATCTATTAGGAAACAAGAAGATGGTTCCCTTTGTGCATCATGGAGTTGGACTAGGAGTGAGACTGGAATTTGGATTAGGAGTCCTGGTTGCAACTACATGGATGGAGGCCTATAAATAGAGACCATGGGGGAGGCCATTGGGATAATCCCATCAGTTGTTCATTGTTGGTGCCTTCTGTGGTAGAAGAGTCGTAGAACAAGAACAACAGGTGGAGCTCTCTTGTGGATAAGAGAGGGCCAACGACTTTGCCTTGAAGAAAAGTAGCGGTTGGTAGTCGGAAACACAATAGAGGGCATTGACAGCAGAGGTAGATCCGAGAGCGAAAGATGCACATCAGTCAGTGGCGGTTGTTGGTGTTGTGACTACGGCGGTTGTTTGTCCGGTCAACGGAGGACACACACTCCCTATCTCAGGTGGATAGAGCTTTCGGTTTGCAGCAGCGTGCCGAAATCCTAGTTGGAGGAGCCAACTAGAACGAGTCCCGCAGGCAACGACAAGGTAGGCGACCTTGTCACCGGTGGAGACGATCGATCAGCGATCGTAGCGGCAACAAGCAATCCCCAACAATGACAACAGCGTCGTGAGGATATAAAGTTAAGAGAGAGATTTTGTACACCTTGAGTGTGATTCTCTTCTTCCTTATCTTTGTTATCGTGTGGGGGGAGCAACTCGGATTTAGAGGTGATTAAATATGGGCGGTGTGAGTTGTAATTCTTGATTACATAGTGCTTGTTAACCGGTATTGCCCCGTGGTTTTACTCTCCTTAACTTGGGGAGAGTTTTCCACATTAAATCTCACACCTTGAGTCTTGCAGAGTATTGCCACTTTTTCCCAACAGATGTTGTTCAGTATGGTGCAAGCTCGTTGAAAATGGATCTGGATTGATTAAGATCAGTCCAAACATCTTTTGACTCCTGGCTTACATACGCCACTCCACAACCGCAGGGCGAGGGTTTTTTCGGGGCTATTGTGGTTTATGTTCATGGGTCATTCTGAGAAACATCCCTCGGGAGTAGGTAAGAGTTGCTCTCTTTAGTACACCCATACATCAAAGTTCAACTTAACCTCCGATATTCACCCATGCTTTCTTAAAGTGACACTGGTGGCAAAGTGTGATCTACAGTTTGCATATGTGGGTAGATGCTTGGTCTTGTGCTTGCTCTTTTGTTTAAAATATTCGTCTTCTGTTTCCAATTTGTACTCGTTTACATCAAATTGATTATCTTGCTAATTGAACCTAAGTCACAATGGGCTAACTTTCTCCTTATAAATAACTTACATGCTACCTCATTCCTTTAGTGGTGGTTGTTCTCATGATCACATATATGGCTCGAATTTACATGCTATCTCATTTTGTTATGCATGTCAAGTTTTTTTTGATGGTGTACAACGTGCATGTAAAACTCGAAGTGCACATGCATCATATAGGCCAAAAGAGGCCCGAGTTGTCGAACTTAGGGAATCGTACACCAAAGACTATTATTAATTGAGAACCAATCAACTAAGCCGAATGAAATAGTTGGTTTGTGATTATTTAAGTAAGAATTATTAGTAGTGTTAAGAGAGATTTAAGGAATTTACTGAACTTATGATTTCTTATCACCAGAATAATAGGTATTAGAAGACATGTATTTTCATCCATTTTAGAGGTGCATCATATTTTATTTCATGCATAAATAATTTTAATTTTATTTGTGGTTCTTGTTTCACAACCATCAATTCTATTTCTATCCATTGCTCTGCAAGGTAGGTCACATACATGTTTGTATGGGCAACTACTTCCAACACAGTTGTGCAGGTAGATAAGAGCAATGTACATAGACCAATGTGTGTTTCCTATTGAAATTTTTGTATGCACGAATTATCAAGTTTTATGCAATGAATGTCTCATCCTAATGATGAGTATGGGTGGAAAGATGCGTACATGTAAGATATTTCCACCTTCTCCAGATAAAAATTTCAAATTGAGTTCGGGACAACCTTTTCCTCCTTTCCATATTTTTTTCTCAATACAATTTCCCCATGATACGTTTTTTCTCTGCCCTCTAGTTTTGTTAGGATTTATGATTAATGACCGGACTTTCTTCACTATATATCATTTTTAAAGGAATATAAATGCACATTCTTTCACTCTTTATTAGTGGACAAACCTAAATTGATACACACTACACATTGTGAAAAATGATGCAGAGATAAGTGCAATCTATATAAAAGTTGTTATGCAACTACAATTTCTCAACACAATTTTATTTTTATTTTCTATTGCAACTAATAAGGAACTAATTAACATGCTACCTATTGCTCTAAAAAAATTAACATGCTACCTACCATGCCATACAATAAAGTCAAGAGGTAAACAATATGGATTACTAGTCATCCTGTGATGATGAACGAAAATGAATGTAGGGTGGATGAAATCATATGACTAAGAGTTGATGCATTTCCTAACTATGATATGCCTCTCTCCTATTAATTTGTGTAATAGTGTGACCTTAGGGTTCATTTTCAAAAATCCTATCTAAGGTCTCGTTGTTGTTTGGTTGGTTTGGGCTCAAACATTCTCATCATCCACAAGTCTTTAGTAAATAAGGTTTTCATTCATGCAGTATGTCCTCAATCTAACTAACCCAAGAAATCCCTTGAGTTGGTGTTGTGTTAGACTTAGCAAGTAAGCTTATAAGATAGAGATTTCAAGCAAACTTTGAATTTCATTGCAAGAGCATAAAGCACATTCCTTTTACTTATATGATGCAATCTTGAGAAATTAAGCTCCATGATTACACTAGATAGATTCCAAATCCTACTAACCTAGAAGCAAATCAAAATGTAGAAAAAGAAAATAAAACATGTAAGAAAAACTAACTAAGATCGAAGGAAATGCAAGAGAAGTCCCTTCCATCACCTCCTAATCTTGAAATTGACCATGTCCTCATAGTCAAAAATCAAACTAAGAGGTGGTGGAATGATGGTACCAAATTTTGACAATAGTGGTGGGTGGAATGTTATTGAAGGCATTTTGCATCAGGGGGATAGAATATGCCCATGAACTACATAGTTTATGTTGGCATATCTAGGGGATGAAGGTAGCTAGCAAAGTTCCCATGGCTCCAGCAATGATCATAGAATGGTTGAAGGTGGTACTCAATACACTACAGACGAGAATGTATGTTCTCTTAATTAACCAAGAGAAGACACTCATGGTCATAGATGGCCTGCTAATGTTGAAGCAACTGCTCTTAAAACTTGAAACCTAAGTTAGAGTGGCTAACTACTATTGCTTCCCCTGTTTGATGGATTGCAACATCCCATACATACCCTCCACGGAGAACAAATCTCCTAGTGGTGGAGGTTCTACAGTTGTAGAGCTTGAAGTTGCATATCGGGAAAGGATATGTTGCATTGTGTAGGACATGGATGCCTCCACTTTCTCCTCTTCCTCTTATCCTTCTTCTTCTTCCTCCTCAGCCTTTGATGTGTGTCGACATTATATCCCTCTGAAACGACCTTTATTCCCTCTATTGGCCACCGAAGATGGCACACTCCCCATAGATGGAAGATGTGGTCGAGGAGACTCCCTCTCCTTCAGCTGAGTGTCTATGGGGTAGTAGGTGTACACTCTCCTTTGATACTCAGAGATGAGGTGAGCCCAGTTGAAGTGTTTCAAATCAAGAGTAGATATCATCTAGAGGGTGTTGGTCTTGGAGAGGTTGAGGTGAAGATGCATGGACAATGGTGTGAGCAAACCCTCAAAGTGTATGGGGGGTGCTTCTCTGAGTTGACTTCTTCACGGCCATCATATGGAGAAGGAAGAACGAGCCAAGATCAACTATCTCCCTTCCTAAGGTCAAGAAAGACCACAACACATATAGATTTGTATGTTGGGCCTTCCCCTACCCCTGTGTCGACCAAGAAAAGATAGTATTTGTCAAGTAGCAATGAAGAATGCTGATGAAGGGGTTCTCTATATCTATGACGAAAGAATAATGCCAGTTGATGAAAAAAAATTGTGGTAACATTGTCATTTCTCTTCATTCCATGTTGTAGTCAAAGTCACCTAGGTGTAGCGCGCCTCACCCATGGACCAACCATAGATGGCATTGAACTCCTCTAATGTGAGGTGGTTGTCATCATGGGAAGTTTTGGAGCTGAAGGCTTAGATGGAACAACTCATAAAGAAGTTAGCGAAAAAATAGGCACATTGTATGGAGGTGAGGAGGAAGAGTGTGTGTAACTAAGGAATCAAAATAATAGGGGAAACAATGAATATGTATTGAGGAGAGATCCTAAATTCTCTTAAAAGGATCCTAACAATTTTTACTATGACCCGTTACAAACACAACATCCACAAGAATAGCAAAGAGGACAATTCACAACAACATCAGTAGGAAAGAGGTTCGAGTAAGATGGATAGCTTAGAAGACTTGTTTGGAAAATTCATGAGACACAATGGGGCCTATTTGGACCAATAAAAATGATACCCAAAAAATCAATGAGCTCAAACTCTCATCATAGAAAATCAAATTTCACAAGTAGCAGCAAAAGTGGCAGCCATGAAGAAGCCCAACCAATAAGGATTTCTGAGAAACATTGATGCTCCACCTAATAACCAATAGATAAAGTCACTATTTCTTCCCATTGGTAAAGAGTTTGTGAATGAGAAGTAAGTGATTCCAAAGAAGAGTGAAACACCACCAGACATCAGGGTAGTGACAAATAAAGTACTTCCAGAGCAGCCAATAGACCCTACACCTCAAGATAAAGCTATAAAAGAGGAGAGTAATGGGCAAATAGAAAATCACTAGGACTTTTACATTCCACCTCACCAACATAAAAATGTGACTCTAGTGTTGTTTCCCAATAGTTTAAAGACCAAAAAGATTTATCAACGGTTCAATAATTTCCTAGATACTTTCAGGAAAAGCTCCACAAAAATCTACCATTAATAGATACCATTGAACAAATTTCCTCCTGTGGAAAGTTCTTGAAATCCATCATTAACAAAAAGAGGAGGATAGCAGACTTGTATGTTTTAGTACTGCAGGAAGAAGTCGCTATTTCAATACAAAGGGAATTTCAAAAGAAGAGACAATATATGGGGTGATTCAACATACCATGTTTCATTGGCAAGGTCAAGTTTGGAGATGAATTATGGGATTCAGGGGAAAGCACTAATTGCATGCCACTAACTACATTCCAGTAACTAGTACTCAAAGAATCAAGCAAGAGCAACATGACAATTTATCTTGTAGACAATTCAGTGGTGAGGCCAATAGGTGTTTGTGAGGATGGTCTAGTGTAGGTGGACAAATTCATATTTCTAGCAAGTTTTGTAGTTATGAAAATGTAGGATGGATATGGTAATGAATTACTCTTAGGTAATACATTATATGGTGTGATCTTGGAGATGAGGAGAGAAAAAATGACGTTGGGGATCCAAGGTGACTAATTCTAGATAAAATTGCCTGATTATCAATAACAAAACAAATAGCATGCACAATGTCACATGATGCAACAATATGTTAGTGGGGTGTCCCTACTTTTGGGGAAACCATTTCTAGACATGGAAGATGTCATGACAAGGGTGGATCAAGGAACCCTAGAGGTGGACTTTAATGAACTAACAAAGCATACATCTTTAACAAAGGTCATGACGTATCATAAGGAACCAAAGAAGGATGTAAACCCAAATATAGCCATAGATGTGAACTCTTTTACCATCATGTATGTGTATCCTCGGTTTCCTTCATAAGCTTGTCTTGTGAATCTGGTTGATCACTTCATTTGGTACCATCTAGTATAGGAGTGTGCCATGTTTCTGAAAGCATTTTCGTGTTTTTATTTAATACATTATGAGGATCTGGGACTGCAACCACCGGTATTGGTATCATCTCAATAGTGTCCTCTAATGCTAGAATTGAAGCCACTTCCTCCACATATGAAGTATACATTCTTGGAGTGGACAACAAACTTATGGTGATTATTTATGCATCACTGAGTCTTGGAGAGGATGATCAATTGCTCGTTGTTCTAAATTACTATTGGGTTACATTTGAGTGGTCAATCACTGACATCAAAGGGATCTCTCCTAGTTTATGTCAACATAAGATCCAAATTGAAGATGGATCAAAAACGGTGGCACAACCTCAACATCATATAAATCCCATCATGACTAGGGTGGTGAAGAAGGAGGTAGTGAAACTCTTATTGGTAGGTATAAATAATTATATTTCTGATTCCAAAAGGATTAGTTCAAGTTAGGTAGTTCCTAAGAAGGGTAGAATCACTATCACTATTAACTCCGCAAGTGAACAAGTCTCTACTAGATTAGTGATCAAGTGGTGAGTTTGTATTGATTAGCTTCGATTAAATGATGCCACCTTGAAAGACCATTTTTCATTACCTTCTATTGATCAGATCCTTGAGAGGCTCATAGGCTGCTCACACTTTTGTTTTCTAGAAAGTTATTATGGCTACAATTGTATTTCCACTGAACCACAAGATCAAGCAAAGTCAGCCTTCACTTGGCCCAATGGTACTTTTGCTTACTTCCACATGCCTTTCAATTTTTCTAATTCTCTAATAACATTTCAATGATGTACTCTCACTATTTTTTTTAGATATGGTAGAGAAAAGACATTTGAGGAGTGCCTTACCAGTCTTGACAAAGTTTTATAGAGATGTGAGGACACACACTTGGTTTTGAATTGGGATAAATGTCACATGATGGTGAGTGAAGGGATTGTTATGGGACACAAGGTGTCCAACAAGAGGTTGGAAGTTGAACATTTCATATAGAGGTGATCTCGAAACTACCTCCACCATCTTTGGTGAAAGGAGTTCATATTTTTAGGACATACTGGTTTCGATGGATGTTTCACAAAAGATTTTTTAAAGATAGCCAAACCCTTTTCTAAGTTGTTGGAAAAGGACGTAGAGTTCAATGTTGTTGATCTCTTATTGAAATATTTGAGGTTTTAAAGGATATATTGATCTCTATATATGTGGTGGTGGATCTAGATTGTAACCATCCTTTTGAACTTACGTGCATCACATAAGATTATGAGGTTGGAGTTGTATTTATCCAGCATAAGGATCGTGCTCTTTCTATCATTTGTTATGATCAAGAGTTCTTAATAAGGATCAAGACAAGTGCAATCGTCAGCTTTGTCTTTAGTTCTTGAAAACTAGACTTGCACTCCTTCGACCAAATAAATTGTTCTCCTTTTCTAGTAAGCTTTGTGAGGGGCAAGGCAGTCTTTCTGAAGTTCTAAATGAAGCATCGGTAATAACCAGCTAGACCCAAAAAAACTTCAAATCTCAGAAACATTTTTGGGGGCTTTCCACTGGAGAACAGCCAAGACTTTGGCGGGGTCAACAAAATTTTTCCCACCAGAAATTATGTGACCCAAGAACATGACTTCAGAAATCCATAATTCATATTTTGACAACTTTGCACATAATTTCTAGGATTGGAGGATATCAAGAACTTTGTGAAGATGGATATGGTGTGATTCAGTATCATTTGAATATATCAGTATGTCATCAATGAAGACCATAACAAACTCATCGAGGAAAGATTGGAAGACATTATTCATTAAGGTCATATACACACCAGGGGCATTGGTCAACCCAAATGTCATGACCAAGAAATCATAATGCCCATACCAATTTTGAAAGGCTGTTTTAGGGATGTCTTCATCCTTACGCTTGAGTTGGTGGTAATCAGAATAGAGATCGATTTTTGAAAAGACATGGGCAGAACGAAGTTGATCAAATAGGTTGTCAATTCTGGGCAGCGGATACTTATTTTTCACAGTAGATTGATTGATCACATGGTAGTCAATGCACATGAGAAGGGATCCATATTTTTTCTTGACAATTAGAATGGGTGCTCCCCAAGGAGAGGTATTAGGGCAGACAAAACCCTTATCTAGTAATTCCTGCAACTATTTTTTAGTTTAGTCAATTCAGTAGGAGCCATTCGATAGGGTGTCTGAGAAATAGGTGCAGTATTGGGTGCCAAATCAATAGAGAATTCAATGTCACGATTAGGTGGTAGCCCAGGGAGCTCCTCAGGAAAAACACTCAGGTACTCACACACTATATCAATTTTTTTAGGGCACTCGTATTTGGATTGACTACAGTTACAATTTCTAGGTATGCTTTGCACCCCTTGGATATCAAATTTGAGCTTTGATAGAGAAATGACAATATTTTGATTTTGATTTTTCCTTCCAAGAATCACAAGAATGGGGAGGTTGGGTTTAGAAATAATGGCTTTCTTGGCACAAAAATTGGTCATATCATGATTTTTATGGAGCCAATCCATCACCAAAATGAGGTGAAAGTCTTCCATGTCTAAGATTATGAAGTTTGACTCAAGATTACGACCAGCATAAGATAGAGGGACTTTTTTGACAATATAGTAGGAGACTTTCATTTTCCCACTTGGGGTAGTTACATCAAGTATGTATCCGAAGTCCCTTGTTTTAGGATTGAACATAGAGGCCAGACTCTTATACATGAAGGTGTTTTTTGACCCAGTGTCAAATAGAGTAACAACAGAATGGTCATAGATTTTCATCATACCTAGGTATGTATATATTTGGTGTAAGGAGTATGTACAAGATAATAATCATACAATTGGAAATATTTTTTGTATCAAATAGTACCTTCCATGAGTTTGTTTCCATTGGCATTCGCCTCATCTTCATTCACTGCAAAGACACATGCATGTCGATGTTCCCCCTACTTGGCCCATGCTGGAGGGGGTGAGGGAAGTTGTCTCTGAAGTGTCCCTCCTATTTGCAAAAATGGCAAACTAGGGACGAGTACTTGCACTGGCCAGAATGGAGGTTACTGTAGAATTTTCAAATAGGTACATTGGGATTCTGGCCTTGACCTTTGTTTTGTCCAGGATTCTAATTTTGTGCATGGTTGCGATTGTAGTTCTAGATCTGGCCTTGATTGTAGTTCTGAGCAGGAGGATTTCTATTATTGTTCTGTCAGTTTCTGCTCTGATTTCCACCATTATGGGGTTTCCCTTTTTGCTCGGGCTTTGTTGGTACATCTTTAGTAAGCCCTAGGTAGGTAAGGGTAGGTAGTGGCTTCCTATGTCCCATTCCCAGGGTTCTCTCCATGGACAAGGCATGGTCATAGGCTTCTTAGAAGGAGATAGGTTTGGATGAGGACACAAAAGCTTATAGGGTAAGTAAGATCCCATCAATGTAATGGTCAAGTTTCTACTCTTCTGTGAGGTTGGTGACATGTCTCTCCAGGAGACAGAACTGCCGCCTGTACTCAATCACTATCTTGGTACCTTGGGTAAGGATGAGGAATTGTTTTGTTTCTCTTTTCTCTCAGAGGTGGGCTGGAAATGATTGGTGAAAATAGGTTTGAAGGCTTCTCAGTTTATAGGCTGACATGTTGTGACCAAACATTATTTTCCCACCACAACTTAGACGCCCCTTTCAGCTGGTAGGTGGAAAAACCAACTTTGTCTTCTTTAGGTCACTTCAAAACCCTAAGGATATTCTCCATAGACACTAATCAAGCATTAGCCTTATCTAAGACATCATCCTTGTCCTCGCCATAAAAGGCTTCTGGGCTCAGTTTCAAGAAATCTTGGATGGTAATGGGTTTTAGGTGATGGTTGGGCACAAAGGTTGCTATCTAGTTTGCAGGGTTATTAAGTGCATACATAATGTCTTTCTATTTCATTTTGCACTCTCCCATATTGGTGGTCTTATTGGTAGAACTGGCATCCTCATCATCGTTCATGTGAGGCTTCTTTCCCTTATATTTGGCACCAGAGGTTCCTTCACCATCCCTATTGTTCTTGGTTTTTGGGGCCATCTACAAGGGTTCAATTGATATAAGTTTTCTCTTTTATAATTCTCAAATCAAGGATATGATAGATCATGGCAATATTGCAACACGTTTTCTCAACTTATTTTCAAATTTTAATTCTTTCACATCCTTAGACTACCCCAAAATAGAGAGAGTATATAGATCAAGTCATGACACCTTAATGAGATTGAAAAGATGAGAAGCCATCTTACTTTCTTCCAATAGGTGTCTTGGGTAGACCTTAAAGAAGAGATGAGATGGTAGAAGACTCTCTAGGGTTATAGGAAGTCATTCCATCCATTTCTAGATCCCCTAAGTCCAGGTGGAGCAGGGGGAACCTCAGTCACCGTGAAAATGGATAGGAGGAATTATGCTAGAACCTCCTTTATGCTCTTTCCAGATCTTCAGTTTCACCCTAGTGAACTTTAGGCCTTCCTTGGTTCAGTGATTAATAACATCATTTCATTAATGCATATGAAGTGTGTTATGGATCTGATACCAACTTTCACAGAACCATTCTTATCCTAATCCCAATCCCACTATCCAAATGGGCAGTGTTAAAGGGATTAGAGCGTCTGTCACTGAGTGGCCCAAAAATCACACACAAATAATATGTAAAAAGGAAATAACATTCTTCTTTTATTCAAATGAACCAAAAAAAATATTACGTAGGGCCCGTAGGAAACATGGAAAGAAACATACAGATAAGAAGACTAAATCAACACAACATCCCTTTTAGATTAGCCTCCATGTAGAGTCCAGATAGATGTAGCAGTCTTTATTTTCAATTAATAAAAGGAGTAGATAGCATTTGCATAGTCTCTAGTTCTTTGCATTACCTAAAATCAAGAAAATCATGACACAATCAACACAATTGCATGGTATGCTATCAAAAACAAGTAAAACAATATATAGTAAAATGGTACACTTGGTAAGACTTATATTCAAAATGTATAACAAGCAAATTTCCTAAAACTAATATTTATTTGACAAGATTTTATTACAAATTTCCCATTATGCCAATATCGAGAAGCATGCTTATATGTTATGTAGCTCCATCGCCCCAACGTGATGGGGAAGGTCACTAGGATATTTCTCTCCATATGAGGTAGGAGGTCAATTGACATGTACAAGTTCCACCCTCTAAATGAGGAGGTCACTTGTACTCAATATAAACATTATCAATATTATCATTATAATAATTCGAGTAGTCATAATGGGTAATATCATTTATGTTTTCAAGTTTTTCTCGGAATATATAGGAAAATCCGAAGACTAATCAGTATGTAACAATAGCTCAACCAAGTGCATGGCCAAGTATACAAATCAAGAGGTACATAAAATGTATCAAAACTATTAGTCTGTTCAAGGAGGAGATATAATAGCATACCTTCTTGATTATTTTTCATAGTGTGGATTCCAAGAATCAATAGATTAACCTCTTTAGTCAAATCCTAGATCAACAAGATTGGATCAAGGGTTAAGATCATGGTGTTTAGAATATCATGTTTCAATATTCAAGATTAGCGTTACTCATTCCTATTTAACCTTGGGTTAGGTCATCCACTTATAATCAACAATATTTTCAAGATGTCCAACATTATTCAAGTGTCAAGAATATTTCAAGTATGAATGACCCACTTAGGTATTTTAGGAACATATGTTAACCCTAATTATTATCATCATAATTCAAGCCATTGTCAAGTCTTTAGGTCATCATGATGAATTAGCATCATTGGTATTCAAGATTAGATCAACTTTCAATTGATATAATGAGTAAAGTCAAAGATCAAATATTAGGTCAATAGATCAAGTATTTCACAAGATTTAGAACGTAATATTAAGATGTCATCATTAAGATTAACCATTATTTTAGGGTACATGATTCATATTCAAGATATACAAGACAACAAGGTTAGATCTAGTTTAGTGTTTCAAGATAGTCGTCAGAATCAAATATTAGGGTACCTAGGGATTAATCATGATTAATGTGTCATTTAGACAAAAGTATAAGCAAGAGATAAAAGTTTAGGTAAATCAGTGAGAAACATGTAGAATCAGGTCTCCAAAGTATTTTTAAATGGTTCTTTGGAATTTTATGATCAAATGGACTGTTAGTTCATAATTTTTGGATCTAGGAGTCAAAGATATCATTTTTGTAAGATTGGATCATTTAATTGAATTTTTTAGCAAAGAGGAGAAAATACCCCAAAAAGAAGAAAAGTAAGGAAAAACATCGTTTGTTTGATTCTTGGTCAGATTTGACCAGTGCAGCATATCAGCGGCTAAGAGCTACCGATCTCTTGGGCACATGAGCAAAGGAGGAGGAGTGGAAAGTGGGGTGTGTGATGTTCTGGGTCATCGATCCTCAGCCTCGGTCACCTGTTGACTGTGATCCAACGATCACAGTTGTTCACCCTACTCATATAGACTCACACACAGTGAGGTCGAAAGTGTTAGGGGAGTGCAAAAGAGGTGTAAGTGGAGGGTACTGAGAGGGAGAGAGAGGAGATGCCACTAGGGTTTGTGCGAGTGAGCCGAAACTCTAGGTCGAGCTTTTATAGGGTATCATGCTAGGGTTAGGGTTAATCTTGTGGGTGCAGGTCCCATGGCGGCAGCCAAGAAGGTAGTCCTTGATTGTTCTTAAAATAGGTCAATTAGAAGGGGACTAAGGGCTAGTTGAGTTTGAAATGGTGAGGCAAATGTTTTCTCTCGCTTTGATTTTCAAAGTAGGGTCATTCTAGTCAATTGCAAAATCAGTTTCAAAGCACACTTTTTGCAATCAGTGGGAGGTAGGGGATGATCCTATGGCTGCTCAATCAGGCCTCCAATCTTTTGGAGCCTGATCTGAGGGTCAAGGTTTGTTCCCCACAATGGCCACAGATCCCCGACCTGGAAAAGGTCGATTAAAAGGGCAAACAAAAGGGGTTTTAGCATATTACTTCAAAAATTTGTAGAAACTAGTAGGAATGTCCATTTGGGGTGAGATTTGGAATATATCACCATAAGATGAAATTTGATATACAATTTTATTTCTTTGGGTAAAGTGATAATTTAACCTAATTTGTAATTTCATAATGTGTATACAAATCACATTGGTCATCATATTTTGAATTTGAGTATCAACATTGATTATGTAGCCAAGAAAAATAAATTGGGGTCATGGGTGGACATGATGAAGGTAAAATTGGAATTGAACAAAAGTAAGGGTAAAACTCACTTTATCACACCCTCCCTCCTTAAAAGGGAATTTCGTCCCCAAAATTCTAATTTCCTTGAAAAGGTCAGGAAATATTTCCTCTATGTCTGACTTCAATTCCCAGGTAGCATCATCATTGTCATGGTGTTTCCAAAACACCTTGATGATCTCTATCTTCTTATTTCTGAGCTCCTTGGTGCGAGTATCAAGTATCTTTAATGGAACTTCCTGGTATAGAAGGGCATCCTTTAATTCAATTGGTTTATGATTGAGGACGTGGCTAGGGCCCTTGACATACTGCTTTAGGTTCGACATATGAAAGACATTATGCATCATGCTATATTGTGGAGGTAAAGCCAACCTATCTGCACATTCCCCAATACGGTCCAAAATTTCAAATGGACCCATGTATTTGGAACTAAGTTTTCCTTTGTTCTTCACAATGGCTCAAATTGGTCAAATCTTCAGGAAAACATGATCACCTACTAGAAATTGAGTATCAACCATGTGTGCATCAGCATAAGACTTATGACAGTCATGTGCCCTTTTCAGCCTTTGCTTGATTAGGTTGACATTATCATAATAAAGTTGTAGTTATTCGGACTTCAGAATTTGTCTTTTGCCTACTTCATTGTAGTAAAGAGGACATCTACACGGCCTTCCATATAAGGCTTCATACAAAGGCATGCCTATACTAGACGGGTAGCTATAGTTGTAGGTGAAATCAACAAGAGAAGGTATTGGTCTCATGAACCACCTCAATCAAGGGCACATGATCTTAACAAGTTTTCTAGAACATGAATTGTCCTTTTAGACTATTCGTCAGTTTGTGGATGATATGCAGTACTGAAATTTAGTTGAGTCCCCGGTTCTTCCTGCACTTGTTGCCACAAGTGAGAAGTGAATTTTGCATCACGATCTGACACAATGGATACAGGATTCCTATGCAAACTAACTATCTCGCAAATGTATAGTTCTTCTAGATATGGGACTTTGGTTGCTGTATTAATCAAAATAAAATGGGTCGATTTAGTCAATCGATCGAATACAACCCAAATGGCATCACTCCCTTTCCTGGTCTAGGGTAGACCCACCACAAAATCCATGATGATGTTTTCCCATTTCCATTCAGGGATAGGTACGGGTTGTAGGAGACCTCCTGGACATTGATGTTCAGCATTGATCTACTGGTAGGTCAAACACCTAGAGATGAAAGCAGCAAGGTTGGTCTTCATATTCCTCCACCATAAGTGCCTCTACATATCCTTGTACATTTTAGTCGATCCATGATGCACTGTATATTTTCACCCATGAGTTGATGGTAACACCCTTTCTGTCATATGTGAATCCTCTGGAACCCAAATGTGTTGTTTGTACCACATTCCATCATCCATACTGACTATCAGATATGGCTGGGGTTTTTCTAGCAGCTTAGTCATCTCCTCAAGACTCTTTCTATTCTTCTGGGCTGATAAAATCTATGACTGGAGGTCGGGTTTGATATGGATGTTGGGCAATCTAATAACATCACCCACAAGATTTGGGGCCCATGGTGACATGACTTCCATGTTTCTCCACTTCGATAGTGAAAATAATAGCACATTTAGCTTGTTTCCTACTGAGTGCATCGGCCACTACGTTTGCCTTACCAGGGTGGTAGGCAATGGTGAAGTCATAGTCTTTGAGGTACTCGAGCCATCGCCTCTGTCTAAGATTGAGATACATTTTTGTCAGGATGTACTTCAGACTCTTGTGGTCGATGACAATGTCGAAGGTGGCACCATGTAGGTAGTGTCACCATATCTTCAAAGCATATATGATGGCAGAAAGCTCGAGGTTGTGGTTGGGTAGTTGACCTCATTTGGATTCAATTATCAAGAGGCATAAGAAACTACCTTCTTTTCTTGCATGAAGACACGACCCAGACCAAACCTTGATGTGTTGATGAAGATGATGAGCCCATCATTTCCCAAGGGAAGGGTCAAGACAGGTGCAATTGTCAGCTTTATCTTCAACTCTTGAAAACTAGACTTGCACTCCTTCGACCGGATAAATTGTTCTCCTTTCCTGGTGAGTTTTTAAGGGGCAAGGTGGTCTTGCTGAAGTTTGGAATGAAGCTTTGATAATAACCAGCAAGATTCAGAAAAGTTCGGATCTCAAAAACATTTTGGGGGGCTTGCCACTCGAGAACAGCTGAGACTTTGGAGGGTTCAATAGAAATTTTCCCTCCAGAAATTATGTGTCCCAAGAACATGACTTCAGAAATCTAGAATTCACAATTTGACAACTTTGCAAAGAATTTATGGGATTGGAGGATATCAAGAACTTTGAAAATATGGGTATGGTGTGATTCATTATCATTTGAATATATCAGTTGTCACCAATGAAGACTACAACAAACTCGTCGAGGAAAGGTTGGAAGACACTATTCAAGTAAGGCCCCTAAACTTACTTAATGAGTTGAATGAGCTTATTATCATAAATAAATTCTTATAACCCTAATATAACCTTGTGATATGCTTTGAAATTATAATACAAGCTTAAGTTTTAAATTTGGTCCAATTTGGAAACTGTTTGAGCAAGTTAGGCAATTTTATGCACATTTTGGACTTTTCTACAATTTACCCAATTGAGAGGCTTTATTTTCAATTTATCCTTCCATTATGTTATTTGGATATTCTATCATCATTCTGGATCTTTTTGAGCCATGGGATTCCTATTTAAATCTTGGTTTGAAGGTGTTTTCTCCAAGGGTAATTTAGGGTTTTCCCCTTCACGGATGAGCTACATTTAGTAGCTATCAACTAATGAATTATTTGATTGGCTGGGAAATTCAACAAAGGAAATCGAAGCAGGTATATACACATGGTGGGGGAGCTGCTTGTGTGTGTGCTTGTATATTCATAATAAATTAAGGCCATGGACACTTGGATAGATACTAGAACTTTAATGTTTTCCTTTTCTTTATCTTAAAGTGTCATATACTTATCCCCAAGCACCAAAATAAGTCGTTTTCTCTCCACCACCTCCCTCCTTCTCCCAACCTCATTCTCCCTCTATTCAGCTGCAAATTTTTCTGCCCAAGGAAGAATAAAGTGGGGATCTTCTTGGAGAAAGGCTCTAAGGTTGAAATTGACTTCATTTTAGGGTTGAAAAAGCTTCCTTCTACTGATCTTGACCTAAAAGTGTAAGAATTCCCTTCTTTCCTCCATATATTTCTTTGGTATCCTTCCTCTTAGCTTTCTCCAGGTCAGAACCTTGTTGTTCTATGGTATAAATTACTCTAAAGCTCTAAAACCCTACCTTTCTTGCTCCTTATGCTTAGGGTTTGCTCATTTGATGAAGAAAGGTGCTAGATGGACGAATTCATATATTACTCTTGGATTTTCTACCCTACATTCTCGAGATTTCTTCTATGTGGGGTTTTATCTTCTCATTAGAGGCAAGTTTTATAACTTTCTCCACGTATATTTCTTACCATAATCTTTCTAGATCATGTTCTTGCTTGAAAATGATGATCCATGCACTAAAAAGCTATGCTTGACTAGGATTTCGATTTTTATAATGTTTCCTGTTCTTATTTCAGTTATATATGAACCTGTGATCATGTGTACATTATTCCTAAGGTATTATATGATTTGGATCAGGTTGTTTTGACAACCTATGGTGCTAAGCACCTATCAAACAATGGTCAATTTTAGGGTTTAAAGCTGATTTCTTCTATAAACCATGACCTGATGATGGTACCATTGCAACAACCCTATGGTGTTGTGATGGAGCTTCCACTTACGTGGAATTGTGTGCACCAATAAAAATCCTAAAGATGATAAGTCTTTAGGTTTAGCCTTGCATATACTAGATAGAGAACTCCACCCATGTATGCTAAGATACGTGGAAGTCTTATCGTAGTATAGTTAAGGGTTGAATCCTCAGGACAATGGTCTTGTTGCAAGCAATAAGATGGAAAACGTTAGAATTTCACTTAGTCGCTTAATAGTAGGCACATAAATCGAAAGGTTGGTGTTTGTTGTTTTAAACTAAGAACATGTAAAGCAAAGAAAGCAAGTAAATCTAAGGAAGTTAAACAATGATAAGAGTCACTAGGGTCTGATCGGTTTTTCACCGCCACTACACATGGATCAACACATGCAAAGTAAAACATAACCTACAAAAAGAGTTTAGTCAGTTAGTATCTTTGTAGACTTAGTTTCCTTTCGGAGAACTAACTACGAGAAGTGCGGGAATTTTGCAAAGTCAGCCATCCCCGAACGAATGGTCAACTACTTTGCATCATTCCCTTCACAAAGTGTGTTCCTTGACTCATCAAGGTTGTACTTTCACACGTCAACTGGTTCCATTTCATAGCATGAAAGTACAACGATGGGAGTGAGTATACTCCACTTCTTGAAAGTCACTCCTAGATACCGGAATAGATGCATGGTGGATACATGCACCAAGAACCAACATACAAATGAGTTTCAAATCTAATAGTACAAACGTAGACAATTCATACTAAAAGATAAAGGATAACACAAGTTGATGATCAGGCAACATGCATTCATTAAACGTTTGATGTTGAACTGAAGAGATAAAAACTCTATATTACAGACTATGGATTACATTTACATGATATGAAAACATGGGTAGCGTGGCTACTCCCTGCACCCTAGTGAAAGAGACTACTCGCTCATAACTAGGACAAAGGAGGAGGCAAGAAGAGAGAGAGAGAGAGAGCATCATCCCCACAAAGGAGAGAGGAAAGTCAACCCCTTGGAGAGAGAGAGAAATGATCCACCAGCTTCACAGATTGTGCGATGACGAGATCTCCCTCTTCCCACCTTCTTTGGTGGAGAGAGAGAAAGTAGCTTCGAGATGGAGTGTGGGTCTCAGACCGGCAGCCCCTGGGCGGAGGGTGAAAGTCATATGTGCTCTGGAGTGATTGAGGCAGCCTTTGGACCTCTCCTCCCCTCTTTTTTCGTTGGAGGACCCTTGGGGTCTTATTTATAGGCCTTAAGTGAAGTCCAAATGGTTTGGAGACTGTTTGGACCTCAAGACCGTTTGGATCTCAAGACCGTTTGGGCCTGAGACCCTTTGGATCTCAAGACCGTTTGGACCTTGAGACCGTTTGGATCTCAAGACCATTTGGACCTCAAGACCGTTTGGACCTCAAGACCGTTTGGACCTTGAGACCGTTTGGCTTCATGCGGTCTCGGGACCGTGTGACTCCATGCGGTCTCGGGACTGGTTGGCTTCATGCGGTCTTGGGACTGGTTGGCTTCATGCGGTCTCGGGACCGGTTGACTCCATGTGGTCTCGGGACCGGTTGACTCCATGCGGTCTTGAGACCGTGTGACTCCATGCGGTCTCGGGACCGATTGGCTTCATGCGATCTTGGGGCCGTTTGACTCCATGCGGTCTTGGGACCGGTTGGCTTCATGCGGTCTTGAGACCGTGTGACTTCATGCGGTCTCAGGACCGATTGGCTTCATGCGGTCTTGGGGTCGTTTGACTCTATGTGGTCTCAGGACCGGTTGGCTTCATGCGGTCTTGAGACCGTGTGACTCCATGTGGTCTCGGGACCGATTGGCTTCATGCGGTCTTGGGGCCGTTTGACTCCATGCGGTCTCGGGACCGGTTAGCTTCATGCGGTCTTGAGATCGTGTGACTCCATGCGGTCTCGGGACCGATTGGCTTCATGTGGTCTTGAGACCGTGTGACTCCATGTGGTCTCGGGAACGATTGGCTTCATACGGTCTTGGGACCGTTTGAGTCCATGCGGTCTTGAGGCTAATTTAGTCATTTATGGTTTTTTTGTGTCTTTTTCTACAAATATAAAGGGGAAAAGTTAGTCTAATAGTATATTTACAATAAGAGGGAATATTTAGGTATTATGTCTAATTCTAATTAAGAAAGAGTGTGGAGAATTGAAGAAAGGACTAAGATAACATCCCAAAATTGGAGGTTATCACCCCCCTAACTTGGAGTCTAGCTTGTCCTCAAGATAGATAGAGTTGAGGCATGTAATGGTGAGGTGATTTTATTTAGTTAAGATTTCCATAGTCTTGCTTCAGTTCTAAATCAGAGATCTCCTGAGGTCATATTAGAGTTTTTGCTTGCCTTAATTCTTTTAGGTATAGAGAGTTGCACGGATCTTAGGTTTCCTCTAAATCACGTAGCTCGTATTGGGACCACCTTTTTCTTGATGTTATTATGTGCATGTCATTGACTCTAATCAGCTTTGTACTTCTTTTGAAAACCTATCGGAAACTAGAGTGGTTACGAGGGTTGGCTAAGGGCTTTTGTGTAACTCTCCCTTTTAGCGGGAGAGGGTTTATCTATGCTTTTAGGAACTCACTACCAGGCACGACACATCTGCCTTCATGAGGGCAGCTGAATGTACCGGTCGGGTGAGCCCTTTTTCAGCCTTTTCATATATTTGGAGACCTTAGGATCTCACTACTGGGCACGACACATCTGCCTTTGTGAGGGCAGCTGAATGTACCGGCCGGGTGAGACCTTTATCGGTTCTTCATATAAGTCCTTATGCATGGCACAACTCTCATGTTTTTATTCGACACTCTGGCTTTTATTCAAAAACTCACAGGCTTGGGATTTGGATAATTGGGTTTTTGGTTGGGCGGCCAAGCCTCTTTTATTAAAAAGAAGAAAACCGTTATTAGAGTTTCCCGACATGCACTTATTTTCTGGTTGGTGGTCCACTTGTGAGGTTCCTTGATTTGGATTTCACTGATTTCCCTCCTGTCCTTGAGAATGATTGGCTTGCTTCGGCTTTGATATTGACTTGTTGAAGAGTCTGATGTAGAACTGAAGCAAAATCATGAAAGTCAAGCGTGAAGGAAATTTATTAACTCACTGTTACATGCCTTTATGCTATTATTATTCTTATTCTTGAGGACTACTGGATTCTTAAGTCATCAGGGGTTGATCTTGATCCAAGAGGGATGCTATTCTATATGAGTGGGGTTTATTGTTAGGAAATCTAAAACAACAACAACAAAACAAAGACTAAAAGTGTAAAAGAATTTGTGTATAAATAAAGAGAAGGGAAAATTGAGGAGAAAGGTTTGTAGAAATGATACCTCGCCCTTGTCCAGTGTACTCCCCCCCTAACTTATCACTCACTCTGTCCGCAGAGTGTCAAGGTGATAGGATGAGAAGTACAAGGACAAGGGCATCAGGCTTCTGTTAATCCTTTGTTTGCACCGTGTGTGCGGAGTAGGTCAGCAGCGAACTTTCCGCGAAGGGTGTGGTAATCCACATCTATCATGTCCTCTACTGGTCTTTGAAGGGCCATGATGGTATACATCCAGTAGAGGACATGGAAGCCGCAATCATTTGGCTGGCGAAATTTGCTGTGGACATTTGTGGTTGAAGGTTGGGCGATGAAAATGTTCTTTGCCATAAGCCCTTGAATGCTGACTTAAAAAGGTGATTAATTTGTCAACGCATTCCTTTGCTACTACCTCTGTGGGCGTCTTTGGTGTCACGACGTAATTCCTCTGTCATGGATTGTACTGGCTTTCAGAACTGTTATAGATTGTAGTTGTTCCTTCTGGTAGGTTTGTTGCCAGGAGCATCCAGTGCTCGTGATAAAGGAAGGGTAGCATTATGAATTTCGGCGTTGTGTGTTGTAGAAAGGAGATCAGCGCTTCGGTTGTGCCAAAGTTCTTTAGTTTTAAAAGATCATCCTTCATGTATGGGGACGCCATGTATGTTGTGGGGTTATTTTGGCCGAGGAGAAATTGATAAGCGGCCATTAAGCTGACGGTGAGAGATCCTATAAACTGTATAGTCTCTCGAAGCGTGTTTGGCATTATTAGAATGTCACCAGACATGA
This sequence comes from Alisma plantago-aquatica, assembly GCA_963693085.1. Taxonomy (NCBI): domain Eukaryota; kingdom Viridiplantae; phylum Streptophyta; class Magnoliopsida; order Alismatales; family Alismataceae; genus Alisma; species Alisma plantago-aquatica. The sequence goes on from OY856409.1 coordinate 922,059,496, forward strand.
ATATGAGTTCATCCTTCTCGGCGGAGAGACTCGACATGATGAGGCGTAATTCAATGTCAGAGAGACCTTTGAAAGCACTGAGGTCAAATTCTGGGAAAGTTGGTTCTATGGCAGACAAAGGATCTATGTCACTCTTTCGTTGTTCGGGAGTTTTTGCTGTCACTTTGGATTTCTCCAACTCTTTCAAAGTTTGTCAGAAAGATCGCCTCTGCGGCCGTTGTATTACTGAAAAAAGGTAATGAGGGACGTCATCTGGTGCCATTGTCGGATCCTTAAATAATCGTCTATCACAAATGAGCTCCATGGCATAACGTCCTCGCAATGAGTGAAAATCTTCAGCGACTAGATCAGAAAAAGGGATTTCTTAGTTCAGCGCTTGGATGTGACGGATGGTGCAAAAAGCACAGTCCCCAGATCCTTCAACAGCTTGAACATGTGGGTTGATAATTTGGAACCAGGGTTGGCTCCAGTCTTGGTGGAGGGATGGGCGCGCAGCCCAGACTAACTTGAGAAGCCTGAAAGGTATGCATCGTGCTTCATCTGCTCCTTCACCAACAAAATTTATTGTACCGATGGGTAGCTCAGTGCCGCAAAATTATAGACCTTGGCGTCTCGAGCCTCGGTGTCTACAATCATAAAAAGCCAGTGGTCTGAAACTTGGAAGGGCACTGTGAGATAACGTGCCCGCCGTGCTAAACCAGCACGCAGCCGCTCGATGGATTTTACTCATATATCTTTGTATAAAAGGCCGATGGATAGAGAAGGTGAGGTGTTAAAAACCGGCTGCTGCCTCTTAGAGCTTCTGTACACTTCTATACAGTTGGCGAGTAGGACACGGAAGATTGCCATTGGCATCGTAGACCGTGGTCGCAGGATGTGGCGGAAGTCTTCTCGTGTCAACTTGCGCTTTGTTTTTGTGTTATGATAGATGATGTCTTCCCCCGCTTTTGCATCGTCGACAATAGTGTTCTGTATAAAAATATCATGAGCATCTAGTGTGGAGATGGTTGCCATATCTAAGTTGTGCATTTTTTGCGGTAGAGGTGGTGGCGGGGGAAGCTCCTGTGGAGGAGGGAGGGAAGAAGGTTGTTCCAGGATGTCTGCATAGCCTTGCAGATCATCATCCGAGTCAGAAGCAGAGTCAAGTTCTTTATCCGTATCTAGACGCACTCGTTCTGACTCATCCTGGTCATCGGGGAAAGGCATTGATATGTCGAGTGCGGAGAAAGGTTGAGAGATTGTTGCGGGTGGGCATGTACTGGTTCCTAATAGACATTGGTGGAACTCAGTGAAAGCCACATTTTTAGCAGACTCCCCAATGGATCCCAAATTAGAGTAGTCAAGGAATTGGTCCCCATATGACATGTTTACATTGTTGTTGTGGGTGGGGGACTTGGGAAGGTGTCCACCTTCGTGGTGAACTTTGTCATAACCTTTTTGAGAAGGTTCTGCTGCTTGACCAGGATCCTCTCCATCATCAGATTTGTCACCTGAGGAGGTAGTGTCGTTGTTAGAGTCGGCAGAGGAGTCGGAGTCTTCTTCGTCATCGTTATCACCATTGTTGTCAACTGCTTCCTTTTCTGCTGGCTTCTTGTTTGCTTTCGTTTTGCACCGTCGATGGGTGGCTTGTAACTCATCGAACGCCACTTGCACATGCTCGTGTGTTTCGAACAGTATGTCGTGTGTTTCTTTGAGGTCGTTATAGTGGCCTTTGACGGAGAGGAGATGTGATGTAAGATCTGTTACTTGAGCATGTAGTTGCTGGATTTCATTATTAGTTGACTCCTCTTGGCGATTGTTTAGTTGTATGAGGGTGCTACTGATGGTGTCCAAGCGCGTGCTAAAAGCTGCTTGTTGCTGCTTGAGCTCGCGGAGAGTCTCGGGCAGAGGTTGAGTCTGCGTAGTGATCTCATCGACTTGCATAGACAATGCTTCTTGCTGGCGCTTCACTCCAAGGACCAGCTCAGGCAAGTTGTTGTAGTGATTGTTGATGTGCTCAACTTGCTTAGCCACCTCATCTTATCGTTGCTGAAAACCTTGGAGGATGTTGGGAAAGGTGCGGTTTTGTTCGTCGATCGTGGCCACCTGTTTGGATATTCCCTGCACACAAGAAAAATAGAATGTAAAATGTTAGAAGGATCGGTGAGGAGATTTCGGACGGCGTCGAATTGACGTCTGAATTCCTCACCGATGTTGGAATAGGTGACCCCAGAAGCGGAAGGGTGGGATGGCTGGGGTCTACGTGGGACGTTGGTAGAATCTTGCGGAAGAGACACTGATGGTGCCCTGAACTGTGTGGTGACTATGGATGGGGTCACTAGCGGTGTCGAGGTGGTGGTGGATGTGAAAGGTGGTGGTATCTCAGGTGAAAGTGGTGGGAGTGATAGTGATGGGGTAGAAACTGTGGAGGTGGATGGGAAAGTGGTAAAGTCAGGCATAGGGGTGGAGAAGGGAGATCCCGAAGGGAAAAGGGGTGAAGAAGAGGTTGCGGGTGGTTGCGTAGATGTGGTGAAGAAAGGAAGAGTGGTGGATGTTGGAAAAGTGGAGGGTGGAGTTGTGGTGGCGGTTAGCTGAGCATTTAGACTCTTAATGAAAGAGTCGATTGATGAGGTGGTTATGTTTTCTTCTTGGAGGGGGTCGGCCTCTGGATGTGGCCTTGATGTCGGTGTCCCTGACAGCTGTTGTGCCTGCAACTTCCTTTTGGAAGGTCATTTTGCAGGTATTTTTGATGGTCGAGTTGCCGGGGCAGTGATACTTAGCTCTGTCTGTCCCGCTTTTGCTTTTTTCGGTTGTTTTAACCGAAGCTAAGAGGTGTGTAAGCTCCTCGTCAGAGAAGAGGAGCTTTTCTGTGTCATAATTTGCGAGCTCCGGAAGCGGGAGGAGGGTTCTGGATGACTTGATTGTAGGGCAGAAGACGTAATGTAGTTTCGCATCCTTTTCCTTAATAATGAAGGAGTTCTTCAAGGTTTGTTCATTAGTAAGGATGTTGCCCTTTATTTGCGTGCAGCAAGGTAGGGGTCTGTCCATCTTGAGGTATTTGATGATGGATGTGACATGACCCCCCATGCAGATTTCCTTCCCCAGGGTGTAAGCTGATAATTTCTGGATCATTTGTCTTCCAATGTTGACTGGCATTCCATTTAGAATGGACCAGAGAACAAAGAGATCTGAGATTATAACATTCCCTCCTTCTGTCTTGGGGAAGAGTGCGCCTGTGAGAATTTTGTGTAGGGTGCGCACAAATCCAGAATGTATGTTCGATGCTTTGCATTCTTAGCATCATAGGTGGGGAGCCCAGTTAGAGATTTCCAAAATTTGTGCCTGTTGAAATTAGGGTGCTCAGTTCCCACAGCCTTGGCTTTATTTAGCTGCTGCTGGTTGTCTATAAAAACTTCGTTCAGCATGTTTTCTATTAAGACAATCTTGTTACCGAAGATTTGGGTGACCAGCCTTCTGTCACCTCCATCCTGTGATCTATCCATGATATCTACGGGCTCTTTGGTAAGAAAGGTGAAGAATTCAGTAGTGGGTTCAGAATATGAGATCTCAGGTACTAAACACAGCTTTGCAAGGTTGGCTTTATCCATCATGTTGAAAATTCGGTCATGGATCCCCATCTTAAGTAGTATGCTGGAGCAAACGTACTTAGTGGGTTTTAGTATTTTGTCAGTGGAGGGGTGGTATGTATGAAGAGATTTTCTGGTGGTGGTGCTGCGGTGGTGACGGGAAGGAAGGTGGGGACATTGATGGTTGCGGGAGTGGCAGCGGAAGTGGTGATTGGTGGAGTGTTTCCTACTAGGATTTGCTCCCTTGCAGTGGCAGGCTGGACTTGCTTTCTGGCTTGTTTCTTGGAGGGTTGTCCGGTTGCAGTTTCCTGGACCTTGTGTTTCCCCTTTTGTTCTTCGGCTGGGGATTCCTCCTCGGATTTTGGCTTGTACTCCGAGCCTTCATCATCATCGGAAGAAATTTCAATTTCTTCTTCATGTGCCTCAGCTAGGCACTTGTTGAGGCGATCAAGGTCGTACAGGACCTCTATGATTTTGACATTTGGCGGGGCCTTTCCAGTCCTGTTGTAGTCATCTACGATCTTCTGGAGTTTAGCCTGATCTGCCCTCAGTTGTTCATTGGTCCAGATTTGAGTGTTCTCAGATCCGGTGGCCTCCTTTGCCGGTGATGCCATATCTGCAAAAATGGGAAATCATGAGTTAGAACAACATTTTTAGAAAAAATTGGATTTTATTTGTATTTATGTGGTTTTATATATATATATATATATATATATATATATATATATATATATTTAGAGATAGCGGAAAGCCAAACGGTTTGAAGACTGTTTGGTTCCAAACGGTTTTAGGACCGTTTGGTCCCAAACGGTTTGGAGACCGTTTGATCCCAAACGGTTTGAAGACCGTTTAATCCCAAACGGTTTGAAGACCGTTTGGTCCCAAATGATTTCAAGACTGTTTGGTCCCAAACGGTTTGGAGACCGTTTGGTCCCAAACGGTTTGGAGACTGTTTGGAAGGCAAAACGTCGGGTAACAGACGGTGAAGGGAAGGCGGAGGCGCCGGCAATTGAGAAGGTGGAGCCGACAGCGATAAAAACGAAGGCGACGATGGAAGGAGTCGACGGTGATAAAAACAAAGATAAAGAGGATCGCGGCGGAGCCGGTGGAAATAAATACGAAGGCGGCGAAGGAGAAAGGGAAATGCCGCGGCGGCGCCAAAGTTATTGACGCCGGTAAAGAAGGTTGCGGAAGCGAAAAGGCCGGCCAGGTTGCCATGGTGGTTGGACTACCTTGCAGCTGAAAGCGGAGATGATGACCGTGAAGAGGAGGGTGGTGGTACAGAGGTAAGGTCACCATGAAGAAGCACGGAAACCAGGTCGACGGAGGCGAGCCATGCGGGAGCAGGGGAAGCAGAGGCAATGGAATAGTTCTTGCATAAAGGTCAGAGAAAACTCAAGAGTCAAAGAGAGGAGAAGGAGGGGGTAGGGTTTATATTTATAGGGATCGGGGGTTGACCCTACAAATTCTCCAGGTCAGACGGTTTCAGGACCGTTTGATCCCAAATGGTTTCAGGACCGTTTGGTTCCAAACAGTTTGGAGACTGTTTGGTCCCAAACGGTATCAGGACTGTTTGGTCTCAAACGGTTTCAGGACAGTTTGGTCCCAAATGGTTTGGAGACCGTTTGGTCCCAAACGGTATCAGGATCGTTTGGGAGGGTTTAGGACGAAAGGATTTTTATATTTTTATTTTTGTTTTGGTTATGTGAAATTTTTATATTTTCATAAGATAAACCTAAGGTAAATAGAAGAACGGAAAATAAAAGAAGCTGATATCTTGGGTTGCCTCCCAAGTAGCGCCTGGGTTTTACGTCGCTGGCTCGACGAAGCTGTGACGTTGTTATGTTGACGGCGTGGCGTCTTTGATTTCAATGGTTTGTCTCGGCATCTTATCTTCTGGAGTGTAATATTTCCTTAAACGATGGCCTTTGACCATCCTTTCTCCTCCGTTAGTGTCGACAATTATGACAGCTCCAGTTGGGTATATATGCTTTATGGTGAAGGGTCCAGACCATTTTGTTCGAAGTTTTCCAGGAAACAAGTTGAGCTTGGAGTTGAAAAGGAGTACTTTGTCGCCGACGGCGATGTCTTTCCTCTTAAGAAGACCGTCGTGCCACATTTTGGTCTGCTCCTTATAGATTTTGGCACTCTGATAGGCAGTCATTCGGAGCTCTTCTAGCTCCTACAACTGGAGTTGTCTATTCTCTCTGTTATGTCCTCAATTTTGGTAAAATTGAATGATATAAATGTAAAGCATGGTTGGATAAATAATTTTGTCCAATGATATAATTGATGGAATAATAGTGTTAATTGCCTTTGTGGCATGGGTGCTCGTAGCACAAGATGAATAGATAGAATGAATTCATACATGAATAAAAGATAATGATTTTTTAAATATTTCATAAAAGAAATATGGAACAATATGTAAGTTTCCAAATGAAAAAGGTGTATGGTGTTTTAGATAATTAAAAGGTAATTATCTAGCCAGATTGACAACACATGTTTTGGGATTACATTAACGAGTTCTTATATTTATTTTAAGGAACATAACAAAGAGAGAGGAAAAAATAGTAATCTCGAATCCATGATCAAATTATTCAAAGTACCATGTTTTTCTATGTGTTTCTTAAAGGCTTTTGAATATACCAACTAAGTAAGATGGGATCGTGGATATATGTGGATATATAGATGGAAAGTTATTGAAGACCTACCTTGACAATCGTGCATGCCCTTTTCCTAAGTTTTAGTTTTAACCATGAGGAAGAGAGGGAGATTAATAAAAGGAAGAGTTTTAGACTAAGCCATCGTAGGCATGTTAGTAAACGATGAAATCGGAAAGTAATTAATCGAGGAGAAAGGAAACCAGGACTATCGTCCCTTCTCATTCCTTCTCTAGCCCTAGGGTTCCTTCTATGGTATCTATATATAGAGAATAGAACCTCGCAACAATAGGAGAGTCTGTCATCCTGAGGGTATCAGTCTCCTTCCTCCCTCGAGCGCACGATGGGGCATGAATCTGTTGTCGTTCTTATAACCGCAAACTGGTAGCTTGAGTCGTTTTGGCGACCAGTGATGGTGGCTAGAAGTCTTGGGGGCCTTGGGCGGCCTCCGTAGGAGTGCCGTGCTTTAGGGACTAGGCGGCAGTAGGAGCACCTGCCTTCCCCAACGCGGCAAAGCCGCCAGACGAGACATGTGCATAGGCGACCTGCAGTCCTCTTTTCATATTCTGCTTACGTCGTGTAGGGAAGATGGATGACGAGTGCTTAGTCTGTATACAGTCTTTGCACTATAGTAGGTTTGGCGGCACGGGAGGAGATCAGGGAAGAGGCGGAGGGCCGACTCCCCAGCTTGCCTCGCAAGCAGGCAACACTGCCATGGCCGGGGATCAAGCCCTACATGTAGTATTGGTTCAGAGAGGCTCAGCGGGATGTGCCATCGGCATGAGTTGGCGAGAGGTGGACCTCGAGGATGAGTTGTTGCAGCAGCGTTGGGCAGGCGCCCTTGGCTGCCGACTGCTCAACAGGATTCTTGGGGGTGACGGCAGTGTTCAGATCCCGGCCTCACGTGACAGATTGCATGCAACGATGGTCGGAAATGATGAATTGAAGATGGCGAACCCTAGTGGAGGTTTGGCGCCGCCAGCCACCCGAGATCAGCGTAGGTGCAGGCAGTAGTGTCGGCCGCTGAGCAGAAGGTGCTCGTGTGCGAGACCATGGACGGTCACAGGTGTTGGAGCCGCGGCTGTGAAGGTGTAGGAAATCGGCGAATTCGAGGAGGTAGCATTGCGCAACGAAGAGCCGTTGGTGCCTGGCGACGCAAGTCGCGGCTGTGATGGGGGCAACGCAACCTGTGCGTGCGGGTTCTCGATCGCGACGAGGAAGATGGAGTTCAGAAGAAAATACATGAATGCCCATGGGCCACTACAGGCAAGGTAAGGGCATTTGAGTCTTTTTGTTGTGTTTTTTTAAGTGCTTGCCCGCATGGCTTTGCGCTGAGCCCTCATGGCAAATAAGAGCCTAGCAAATGCTGACGTGTCAGCGGATGATTGGTCCAGATTAGTTCATTCTTGCAATTAATCTAGTTAATTAAAGGTAATGCAGAATATAGCGAAACTATATATCAAATTGATCAGAAAAATGAGTAGAATCCAAATAAAATATAATCAAAGTATGTTTATGCTTCCCGTTCTAAAAGTATGTGTAATACAAGTGTTAATGTGATTAGTATAAAGGAAAATCTAGATCTGCCTTAATCTGATGATTAATTGAATATTTTCGTTCATGTTAGGCTAACACCTGGTCTTGCCATGTATAATGATTAAAACCTTGATAATGTTGAATAATGGATGATTCTAGATTAGTAATCTTATTCATGCTATTTTAGGGTTTTAAAACTAATGTGGACATCTTGCTATGATCTAATGCTGATACTAATCTAGATGTCATGAATAGTTTAATATGCTTAAGTTGACGATTAGGGTTTAACCTAATATGCATAAGTGAGATTGTAATCTTAGAAACCATAACGTGAGGAGTTAGGGTTCGTGACCCTAATCCCGGATCCAAACATGAGATAATCCTAAACCCTAGTTTAGGAGCGAATCTAGATGTAAATAAAGTAGTATGAATACTTGGTGACACACACGTAGTATGCTTTGTTTCAGATACTTGTTGATTATGTGCTTGGTTGATTGGATGTTTGGATTGCATTCCTAAAGTACATAAGATGTTCTGCATGGTTTCTGCAATGGCATAAGGTACGTGGTTACGCTTATGAATACATGTATTGAATTCCGAGATTGCCGATGTTTCTCGATGAGATTGAATGACAAATAAACTGCTTGCTTATTTATTTAGTTCTTGCAAACTATAAACTGCATATGAGTATCATGTAAAGTAAATAATAGTATTATGAACCCTAGGTTAGACTGATCTTAAGGGTAATGCACACGAGCCCCGGAGGTACAGTGATTACACCTGAGGTAGTTGACCAGATATGGGTTAGAATATGAAAATAAGTTTATTTTCTTATATTCAAGATAAAGATGTTTGCCTATATCTGTACTTGTGATTATTGTTTGAACCCACGTACCAGTATAGCAATATACTAATCGCGTATTTGTTTGTCGGCGTTTTAGGTATCAGATATACTTGATTCGTGGACATGAGGGTACAGATAGAGATGTTGAAGACACTACAATTTAATCATGAAGGTTTAGTCTTAATGGTATATCTTCACAACTGTAAAAGTTAATTCTGTTTAAAAGTTATGTAACTCCTTAGAGGAGCTTTTTATCTAAACATGTAAATATTTGATCATTAATGGAAATTGTTTACTATTTTGTATTATTTCATGAATCTGATCCTGGAGTATATGATTAACGATCTGTGAATTTAAGGTCTTTTAGACACTCAAAAGTGTGGGTCGTTACACTCTCCTACACTTTTAAGATCGAAATTTAGTTGTTTGATGCCCCACCAGGCTTTGTGTTCCAGTTCTATTGGAAGATGACATGACTTCCCGTACACCAAACGGAACGAGGTTGTCCCGATTGGTGTTTTATAGGTTGTTCGGTATGCCCAAAGGGCATCGGGAAGTTTGGTGGACCAGTCAGTGTGATTTCTGTTCACAGTTTTTTCTAGAATCGCCTTTAGTTGTCTATTTGATACCTCAACCTGACCACTTGTCTGTGGATGGTAAGGCGTTGCTACTTTGTGGTTGACTCCGTACTTTTTCAACAGGGCTTCGAAACTTCATTCCAGGAAATGGGTCCCGCCGTCTGATATGACAGTTCTTGGGACTCCAAATCTTGGGAAAATAATATCTTTGAACAATTTAATAACTGGTTTGGAATCACTGGACACAGTGGGTATAGCTTCGACCCACTTTGAGACATAGTCCACTGCAACCATGATGTAAGAGAAACCATATGAGGAAGGGAAAGGGCCCATATAGTCTACCCCCCACACGTTGAAAAGCTCGATTTCTTGCCACATTGTGAGGGGCATTTCGTCCCTTTTGGATATGTTGCCAGAAAATTGGCATTTGTTGCAAGCTTTCACAAAATCGTAGGAGTCCTTTGCTATGGTGGGCCAGAAGAAGCTTAATTGCAAAACTTTTATAGTTGTTTTCTTTGCACTCATGTGCCCCCCTGTGGGTCCTAAATGATAATGTTCTAGGACGGGGGTAATCTCTTCTTCCGACAAGCAACGACGGAAAATTCCGTCACCACATAGGTGAAACAGGTAGGGTTCATCCCAATAATATTGCTTTATATCATGGAGAAATTTCCTTTTCTCATGGTAAGAAGCGGAGGGGTGAATGATCCCAGTAGCTAGATAATTGACAATATCTGCATACCAAGGGAATCTATGGGTAACCTTCATTAATTGGTCGTCAGGAAGAGAATCTCGGATAGGGATTTTGTCTTCATCTTCCACTTCAATACGACTGAGGTGGTCGGATACAATGTTTTGCACCCCGCTCTTGTCCTTAATTTCTAAATCAAATTCCTGAAGCATCAACACCCAGCCGATAAGTCTGGGTTTGGCATTTTGCTTCTGAATCAGGTATCGAATGGCGGAATGGTCGGTGTAAACGATAACCTTGGATCCAATCAAATAAGAGCGGAATTTCTCGAACGCGTAGATGACAGCCAGGAACTCCTTCTCTGTGGTAGTGTAGTTCTTCTGTGCTTCATCTAGTATTTTAGATGCATAGTAAATTATGTAAGGTTTCTTGTCCATCCGCTGTCCTAAAACAGCCCCTATGGCATAATCGCTTGTGTCGCACATGATTTCAAATGGCTGCGACCAATCTGGGGCTCGCAGAATAGGTGCGGAAATTAAAGCATTCTTGAGGGTGGAGAAGCTTGTCAAGCATTCCTGGTTAAAGATGAACTCAGTATCTTTAGTCAGGAGTTGGGTCATGGGTTTTGCTATCTTTGAAAAATCTTTGATGAATCTTCTGTAGAACCCCGCATGACCCAAGAAAGCCCTTACTCCCTTTATATCCTTTAGTGGCGACAGTTTCGAGATAACATCAATTTTCACATTATCAACCTCGATTCCTCTATCACTAACTCTATGCCCAAGGACAACACCTTCAGTTACCATGAAGTGGCATTTTTTCCAATTCAGTATAAGGTTCGTTTCCGCGCAACGTTGTAAAACTTGTCCAAGGTTGATTAGACAGTTATCGAAAGAATCTCTGTAAACTGAGAAATCATCCATGAACACTTCCATTATGGATTCTGTTAATCCCATGAAAATGGCGGACATACATCTTTGGAACGTAGCGGGTGTGTTACACAACCCAAATGGCATTCTTCTAAAAGCATACGTTCCAAATGGGCAGGTGAAGGTAGTTTTTTCTTGGTCTTCCGGGTGTATGGGTATTTGGTAGAACCTGGAATAACCATCAAGATAGCAGAAGTATTTCTAATGAGCTAAATGCTCCAGGATTTCATCGAGAAAGGGTAGAGGGTAGTGATCTTTCCTCGTGGCTTTGTTCAGCTTCCTATAGTCAATACACATCCTCCACCCTGTTACAGTCCTGGTGGGTACTAACTCATTATTGTCGTTGAGCATGACAGAAGTGCCTCCTTTTTTAGGAACAACCTGGACAGGGCTGACCCATTAGGAGTCAAAGATAGGGTAGATTATGCTAGCTTTAAGTAATTTGAGGACCTCCAGGCGAACCACCTCTTTGAGATTAGGGTTCAGTTTTCTCTGATGTTCGCGAGATGGCTTAAATTCTTCAACCATTGGAAGTCTGTGCATACATAGGGCAGGATTTATGCCCGTTAAGTCAGTTATCTTATATCCAATGACCTTTCTATGTTTCTTCAATTCATCCAGAAGCCTTTCTTCCTGGTCTTCTGTTAGGTTGGAGCTGATGATAATCGGACATATTTTTTCCTCGTCCAAAAAAACATGTTTAAGCCCCATGGGCAGAGTCTTCATTTCAGGAGCCTTAGGTTGCTCAGTTGCTTCTATAATGTTGATAGCTTTGAGTTCTTCGAAAGTAGTCGTCGGTGCTTCTTCGGCCTTTTCTAAATGTTGCAGACACTGTTGAACTAGTTCAACTGCAGAGAATTCAAAATCTGGGTTGGTTAGGACATTCTCTAGCTCGTATGATGGCTCAGAAATTTCTAATTGAGACATTTTTTGTATTGCGTCTAAAAGAAATACCTCCTCTTGAATACTAGGGCCTTTCATGCTGTTAAGAACTCAGAATTGAATTGCTTCTTTTCCAAGTCTTAAAATGATGGTACCTGCTTCAACATCGATAAGCGCCCTGGCAGTAGCAAGGAAAGGTCTGTCGAAAATTATCGGGTATCTCAGATCTTCTTTGATATCCATGATGATGAAGTCGCACGGGACATAGGCATCCTTGCCTATCCTTACTGGAATATCTTCAATGATCCCCAGAGGTGCGGTGATGGTGGAGTCAGCTAATTGAATTTTCATTGTTGTAGGCAGCAATTCGGTGAAACCTAATCGTTTGCACATAGAATAGGGCATAATGGATATGTTGGCTCCTAGGTCAGCTAATCCCTTTTTGGTAGATGCATTTCCAATGCAGCATTGAATTCTGAAGGAACCTGGGTCCTTTTTCTTCTTTGGCATTTTATTGAGGATGATGTCAGAGGTGGTATGGGCAAGCTTGACAGTTTCTTGTTCCTCAGTGATGTACTTCCTTGATAACAAAGTTTTGAGGTATTTTGTCCAAGCTGGTACCTCAGAGAGAGCATCAAGGAGCGGGATATCGATGTAAAGTTTCTTCATTGCCTCCTTGAATTTTTGGAACCTGGTATCCATTTTTGTTTCTCGCAGTCTATCCGGATACGGGATCCTTTGTTTATATTGCAAGATTTCTGGCTCTGTGGACACTTGGTCTTTATCTTTGCCCTTTGTGCCCTCTATGGGCTTCTCCGTTCCTTACTGCGGGCTCTCATTCGTCATAAATGTGGGTGTATCATCATTATCAAGAGTGATCCTTGTAGTTTCATGAAAAGTGTGTCCGGATCTCGTGGTAACGGCATTCAACTGTTCAGGCCTATTCTGTCCATGCCTAGGATTCGATTCGGGATGTCCTGCAAATGTGCCTGCTGGAGGCTTTAGTTGTGCAGCGATCTGGCCAAGTTGAGCTTCTATTGCCTTTTGTTGCGCTTGTTGATTAGCGAGCATAGTTTGTTGGGCTTGCAGCATCTGCCTTATCAAAGTCATTTCATCTTTCGGCTGAGAAGGAGTATTTTTCTGAGGGATTTGTTGTTGACCTTGTTGAGGTTGTTGCGGAGGCAGCACTAGCTGAGGTTGCTGCAACTGAGGGTGCAGCTGTGGGTGGAGAGGAGGATGATTATACTGATAGTAGGCAGACGGATTCCTAGGGTAATTGGATCTCGGAAAGTTATTCCTGGGGTTCCCTTGATTTTGATTGAAGTTGCTTGGGGATCTAGGTGGCAACCTACTGGAAGATCCGCCCTGCGTCTGGTGTTTTGGATTTGCGGTCCCAGCAGGGTTCCCGTATTGAAATCCTGGGTGGTTCCTTGGTTGATTAGGGTTATAATAAACTTGTCCAGGAATGGTATGAATAGAATAGACTTGTTTTGGAAATTTCTCTTCAGACTGGTCAGTGATTGGTTCATATTGTTGTGGTGGTGGATGCATATCCATCATCACATTATAAAGCACTCCACATGAAAGGGTTGGATGATCAGAAGCATGACAGGCTTCACAGGTCCCTGTGGCAGCCTTGACATGTTGAACTTGAGAATTTTTCATCTTGTCAAATTCTCCAAGAGAAGTTTCGAGAGCTTGTTGCTTATGAGCTATGGTTTTCAAGGCTTCAGCAATAGCCTTCATTTCTATTGATTCTTCAGCTTTATATACCTTGAGGACTCCTTTGCCATCTGATCTTCCCCAATTGGATTGATTCTCAGCTCCGAGTGTGACTATTTTCCAAGCATCCTCGTAATTCTTTCTCATAAAGTTTCCTCCAGATGAGGAATCCAGAAATTGTTTTATGTCATCACTCACTCCCCGATAGAAGGTTTCTATCAATTGGTTTTGGGAGATGTCGTGATGAGGGCACTTTCACAAAAGCTCTTTGAACCTTTCCCATGCTTCAGCAAGGGATTCTCCGGGAAGTTGAGAGAAGTGATTAATTTGTCCCCTGATCTCGTAAGTTAGTGAAGGGGGGAGGAACTTCTCCAAGAACTTTTCTTCCAGGGGAGCCCATGTGGTGATTATTGGCTCCCTGTCAAGTGAGTTATACCAGCTCAGAGCTCTCCCAGATAGAGTGAAATGAAATAGATGAAGCATTATTGCATCAAAGGCGACCCCGGCTTGCGGGACCAGTCGGCATAGTACCTTAAAACTCTTCAGATGATCCATGCAGTCATCTCCAGAACCTCCGGAAAATGAGATACCCTGCATGATCTGGATCCATTGGGTCCGGATCTCAAAGTTAGGAATGTTGATGATTGGAGGTCGGACTGGATGGTTGTCTTCATAGTTCTTTGGGATAGCATAATCCCTCAACTATTTGTTCCTTAATTCCAACTGAGCAGCTTGGTTTGCTGCCTCATTTTCAGCTCTGATGCGGGCATGTTCTTCCGCACGAATCTCCGCTTGAATCTGAGCACAAGTGTCAGCTATGAGTTGTGCTCTTTGAGGGGCGATGGCGGCGTTGACCCTCTCCATCACCAATGCAGCCTGGCGTTGATCTTCAGCCATTTGCCTGGCTCTTTGGCGATTGAGTCTAATGCGACGATGGAAGCTTCTCTCTACCTCAGAGTCAAACTCTAGATCAGGGGAGAATCCGAGGTTATGCGATGATTGCATACAAGTTTTCTACCTGAGTAGAGAAAAGAGAACACCTTTTAGATGATGGTAAAGATATAACGATCTCAAGAAGATATAGACTAATGATTAAAAGAAAGTGTAAAACTCTAACCAACTAGAAAGATACTAAATGAAATTAAAACGTTCCGTTGTCCCCGGCAACGGCACCAATTTTTTTGATGGAGCTTCCACTTACGTGGAATTGCGTGTACCAACTAAAAATCCTAAAGATGATAAGTCTTTAGGTTTAGCCTTGCATATACTAGATAGATAACTCCACTCAGGTATGCTAAGATACGTGGAAGTCTTATCGTAGTATAGTTAAGGGTCGAATCCTCAGGACAACGGTCTTGTTGCAAGCAATAAGATGGAAAATGTTAGAATTTTACTTAGTCGCTTAATAGTAGACACTTAAATCGAAAGGTTGGTGTTTGTTGTTTTAAACTAAGAACATGTAAAGCAAAGAAAGCAAGTAAATCTAAGGAAGTTAAACAATGATAAGAGTCACTAGGGTGTGATCAGTTTTTCACCGCTACTACACATGGATCAACACATGCAAAGTAAAACATAACCTGCAAAAAGAGTTTAGTCAGTTAGTATCTTTGTAGACTTAGTTTCCTTTCGGAGAACTAACTACGAGAAGTGCAGGAATGTTGCAAAGTCAGTCATCCCCGAACGAATGGTCAACTACTTTGTATCATTCCCTTCGCAAAGTGTGTTCCTCGACTCATCAAGGTTGTACTTTCACACGTCAACTGATTCCATTTCATAGCATGAAAGTACAATGATGGGAGTGAGTATACTCCACTTCTTGAAAGACACTCCTAGATACCGGAACAGATGCATGGTGGATACATGTACCAAGAACCAACATACAAATGAGTTTCAAATATAATAGTACAAATGTAGACAATTCATACTAAAAGATAAAGGATAACACAAGTTGATGATCAGGCAACATGCATTCATTAAACGTTTGATGTTGAACTGAAGAGATAAAAACTCTATATTACAGACTATGGATTACATTTACATGATATGAAAACATGGGTAGCGGGGCTACTCCCCGCACCCTAGTGAAAGAGACTACTCGCTCATAACTAGGACAAAGGAGGAGGCAAGAAGAGAGAGAGAGCATCATCCCCACAAAGGAGAGAGGAAAGTCAACCCCTTGGAGAGAGAGAGAAATGATCCACCAGCTTCACAGGTTGTGCGATGATGAGATCTCCCTCTTCCCACCTTCTTTGGTAGAGAGAGAGAAAGTAGCTTCGAGATGGAGTGTGGGTCTCAGACCGGCAGCCCCTGGGCAGAGGGTGAAAGTCAGATGTGCTCTGGAGTGATTGAGGCAGCCTTTGGACCTCTCCTCCCCTCTTTTTTTCATTGGAGGACCCTTGGGGTCTTATTTATAGGCCTTAAGTGAAGTCCAAACGGTTTGGAGACCGTTTGGACCTCAAGACCGTTTGGATCTCAAGACCATTTGGGCCTGAGACCGTTTGGATCTCAAGACCGTTTGGACCTTGAGACCGTTTGGATCTCAAGACCGTTTGGACCTCAAGACCATTTGGACCTCAAGACCGTTTGGACCTTGAGACCATTTGGCTTCATGCGGTCTCGGGACCGTGTGACTCCATGCAGTCTCGGGACTGGTTGGCTTCATGCGGTCTCGGGACGGGTTGGCTTCATGCAGTCTCGGGACCGATTGACTACATGCGGTCTCGGGACCGGTTGACTCCATGTGGTCTTGAGATCGTGTGACTCCATGCGATCTCGGGACCGATTGGCTTCATGCGGTCTTGGGGCCGTTTGACTCCATGCGGTCTCGGGACCGGTTGGCTTCATGCGGTCTTGAGACCGTGTGACTTCATGCGGTCTCGGGACCGATTGGCTTCATGCGGTCTTGGGGCCGTTTGACTCCATGCGGTCTCGGGACCGGTTGGCTTCATGCGGTCTTGAGACCGTGTGACTCCATGCGGTCTCGGGACCGATTGGCTTCATGCGGTCTTGGGGCCGTTTGACTCCATGCGGTCTCGGGACCGGTTGGCTTCATGCGATCTTGAGACCGTGTGACTCTATGTGGTCTCGGGACCGATTGGCTTTATGCGATCTTGAGACCGTGTGACTCCATGCGGTCTCGGGACCGATTGGCTTCATACGGTCTTGGGACCGTTTGAGTCCATGCGGTCTTGAGGCTGATTTAGTCTTTTATGGTTTTTTTGTGTCTTTTTCTACAAATATAAAGGGGAAAAGTTAGTATACTAGTATATTTACAATAAGAGGGAATATCTAGGTATTATGTCTAATTCTAATTAAGAAAGAGTGTGGAGAACTGAAGAAAGGACTAAGATAACATCCCAAAATTGGAGGTTATCATGTTGTCTTCATAACAACTCATGGTCGTGATCAAGGGTTTCAAATGATGGTGACAACCTATGGTCACCCCCTTAGGTCAGGTTTTGGATCAATTAGAGGTATAATGATCAACTATTAATTACCCTACTGATGTTATCAATCAATGATGACATCATCTTAATATTTGATGATGATTAATGAATATAGTGTTGATCTAACAACCTATAGTGATTTAATGATCACTAATGATGGTGGATCTGGTATCTAAAATATATGGTGAGTTAATCATATAGTTTTAGCATCAATTAATCCTTAGACCAATGGTTTCTTGGGTCACTTGATGCAATGGTCGAACCTATACTGTAATTGATGGTTTTAATATATGAACTTGACCCAATGGTCAAGATCTAATGTTTATTCCTCCAATAAAGTGGAATGATGGATAATGTAATATGTTGGTCCTAATAATGGGATTTAGATGGTTTCCTTTATATGATTAACTTAAGGAGCTTACTTGTTGGAGATGGATGGTTTGTTTTAACTGAACAGTCGATTGTGGGTTTTACCCTACTCTCAATGGAACTTTTTGTGTTTTTAATCAAGGGATATCTAGGGTTAGATGGTAACTCTTTCTAGAGCACAAATCAAGGACTTCATATGTGGTTTATCTAAGGTGTTTACTTATGTAAATAGCCAAAGGTCTTACCTTTTAAACATCCAATGGTTCTGGGTGACATTGTGGTATGGTCATACGGGTTGAATGATGATGGAACAAATGGAGGGTTACCCTTAATAAGGTAGTCTTACCTATTAACTCATATGAATAGAAGGGATGGTAATCATATTGTGTTGATATGTAACCCTAATGAGGTATAGCTTGTTATACCTAGCTTTAATTTAATGAAATGTTGGTAATTGGGTATGAATAGTCCTTGAATGACTAATGCAATCATGAAGTACTTTGTTACTGTTCTTGAAACCCTAGTATGCTATAACCCAATCGTTATACCTTGATTTATGTGTGGGTTCATACTTGAGAATGGTATGGAATGTTATGGTTATGCTTCACATTATGCATCCATGATCCGATGGGGATGATGTGAGTTAGGGTTTGGGTATGAGTGTTATTTAGTAACATTGATATAATGTATCATGTTGAACCTAACTCTAATGCAAATAGATAAAGATGAGTATTCACGTTTAACATTCTTATATGATGGAATGATGGTGGAATAACCTCCTTAACATGATCATAACCTTGGTATGTTAATTGGTGGTTATCATAGCCACATGGTTGATACTTTCTTATGCTAAACATGTACACTATGAATATGATGAGAGTTAATCATATCAAGATTCATTGCATGTTGATGTAATAAAGGAATGTTCTTAATGTTAATATAACCCTGCTATGATTGTTTATGAATATAACCTAGTTCATTAATGCAATATTGTGCTGATCTGGTGTATTATATATAAGTGATGTTGTTGAGCCTTGTTATAAGGCATGCAAAGATAATGATGATCTTATAGGGAATAATATGATGGTCTTAATGACCTTTGGGCATAGTTGAGCCCTGAATGAGGTGTAATCCTCTTGTGTTGATAAGGGTTAATACCCTATGATATTATGAAAAGGATTTATATCATGTGATAGTATGATGGTCTTAATGACCTTTGGGCATGGTTGAGCCCTGAATGAGGTGTAATACTCTTATGTTGATAAGGGTTGATACCCTGTGATGTTGTGAAAAAGATTATTATCTTGTGATAGTATAATGACTAGTGTGGTCTCATGAATGGAAAGTGAATAGTACCATGTGATGATGAGATGATAAATTATGTTTCACACGTTTTATATCTTTTCAAAGTTGTGATATTTATATGCTTATGTCCACTTGTTTGATGCATCCTTAATTCACCCAATTGGCATAACTAATCAAGTGAAACTCTAATCATGTAGCGCCATGTGCCATAGATCTATCTGAGTGTTAGAATTTTCCAGATGGTGAAACGAGTATTTCTAAGGGAAACTCGGAGTGTATACTGTTGAGTATGTGGGGGTGGCAAGTTGAGGATATATCCTTGTCATCCACAATGCAGATTGTGGAGGTTGGCTATGGTCATGCCTCATACATCTAATGTGATTAAGAATGGTTGTGGTTGTGTCTCGGTGATTATATATGTGACAAGATTGGAGGACAACTGCAGTTGTACCTCAGATGGAGGGTATGCGTACCCACCTCCTTTCACTAGTGTCGTGACATGTACCAAGGATGGATTAGGCTGTTAGCAGCTTGACCTTATGTGTCATTGTGGCGGACCCATACTGACCGGGGGCAGAGAAGATCTTAGGAGTCCGGCTCTTCCTAGATCTTGTATGGCACTGATTTCAACTTAGCAATGGTCAGTTGGATTTTGAGTGGTATCCTCAAATTCATCAAGGCATAATAAAAGATGTAATACAACCATATAGCATATATGTTTAGGGTTATACATGACGCTTCACATTGGATGATTACGCTTGTTTGTTCTCTTTACATAAAGATGATGCTTAGTGCAATTAAGATATAGTAGATATACTTATGTTGTGGATATGCTTAAGATTGTAGATGCGTACATACAGTAGCCATGATTATGTTGATAACTATACTGCTACTGCTGATTATAATCATGATGCTAGCTATCTCATATTGTTAGTTATGTTTAGCATGCTAGCCATGCCTTTGTAACTAGAGATGCATATACTACTGATCATGCTTATCCAGATAGTTGTGCTTATGGTGTTAGCTCTGTTTATGATGTTGATATGTTCAACCTATTAGACATGCTAATGTTGTTATCTATGCTTATGTGGCTAGACTTATTCATAATGATAGAGATGCTATGTTACTAGACTTGCTCGTGATGCTAGATATGCATATGCTACTAAATTTCTTATGTTATCAACAAGATAAAGGATGATAGTCTAGCTAATGATGATAGTTATTATCTGCTCCCTTGTGTATTTTGATAATCACCAGTGTTGTTGAGCTTATTTGTTATATCTGATTAATTTGCTTAACTATTTAATTAATTAAAAATGTTGTAATCAATAAATGTTGGTGGAGGTTATATCTCTTACTGGGACTGGGTCTCACCCTTGTGGTTTACCACATTTTTTTAGGTAATCGTAAGTGATGAAAACAAACATGTGGTAGAAAAGAGGAGCTATAGTAATGAATCTTTGAGAAAGTTGATTAGACGTCTAGTGTGTCCTAGAGTCATCCTTGTACTCTCAGGTCCGGGCAGGAAAAGTTTGTATATGGTGTTTCAAATGAATCGAGGTTTTGTTAGCAAGTTAATGCTTGTTTGTGTGACATATATAAATATTGTTCTCTTGTGTATATATGTTGTGGCTAAGGCAATAGATCAATTTGTATCAAATTCTTGGCATAGTATGGATATAAGAAAGATTTTGGGATCTTATGCAAATGTTTATGAGCGGGTGTTGATGCTGAAATCGATTTAATTTACCCATATTTTTAGATATGTGATTAATTAGTGATTGATTGTGTTTTATGTTTTGAGTAATCTCGTTTAGTGTAATGGGTTTTCACAATTCATCAAGTTCATAAACACACCAGGGGCATCGGTCAACCCAAATGGCATGACCAGGCATTTGTAATGCTCGTACCAAGTTTAAAAGGCAGTTTTAGGGATGTCTTCATCCTTAACCTTGAGTTGGTAGTAACTAGAATGGAGATCAATTTTTGAAAAGACATGGGCAAAATGAATTTGATCAAACAGGTCGTCAATTCTAGGCAGCAGATACTTGTTTTTCACAGTAGCTTGATTGATCATACGGTAGTCAATGCACATGCAAAGGTATCCATCCTTTTTCTGGACAAATAGAACGGGTGCTCCCCAAGGAGAGGTACTAGGGAAGTCAAAACCCTTATCTAGTAATTCATGCAACTAATTTTTTAGTTCAGTCAATTCTGTATTAGCCATCTGATGGGGTGCCTGAGAAATAGGTGTGGTATCGGGTGCCAAATCAATAGAGAATTCAATGTCACAATCAGGTGGTAGCCTAGGGAGCTCCTCAGCAAAAACACGCAGGTACTCACACACTATATCAATGTTTTCTAGGGCACTCATATCAGGATTGACTACAGTTACGGTTGCTAGGTATGCTTTGCACCCTTTGGATATCAAGTTTTGAGCTTCGATTAGAGAAATGAAAATATTTTGATTTTGATCTTTCCTTCCAAGAATTATAAGAATGGGGTGGTTGGGTTTAGAAATAATGACTTTCTTTGCATGATAATTGATCATAGCATGATTTTTATGAAGCCAAACCATACCCAAAATGAGTTCAAAGCCTTCCATGTCTAAGATTATGAAGCCTGATTCAAGATTATGACCAGCAAAAGATAGAGGGACATTTTTGAATGCATAGTAGGAGGCTTTCATTTTCCCACTTGGGGAAGTTACATCAAGTATGTACCCTAAGTCCCTTATTTTAAGATTGAGCATAGAGGCCAGACTCTTAGACATGAAGGTGTCTGTTGACCCAGAGTCAAATAGAGTAACAATAGAATGTTCATAGATTTGCTTCATACCTAGGTATATATATATATATATATATATATATATATGGTGTAAGGATTTTGTACAAGATAAGCATGATACAACATTTTGGAAATAATTTTTGAATTAAATAGTACCTTCATGAGTTTATTTCCATTGGCATTCACCTCATCTGCATTCACTGCAAAGACACGGGCATGTCGATGTTTTCCCTGCTTGGCCCATGCTGGAGGGGGTGAGGGAAGTTGTCTCTGAAGCGTCCCTCCTGTTCGCAGAAATGGTAGACTAGGGACGAGTACTTGCATTGGTCATAATGGAGGTTTTCGTAGTTGCAGCAACGAGGAACATTGAGATTCTAGTATTGACCTCTGTTTTGGCCAGGATTTTGGTTTTGTGCTGGATCTCGATTGTAGTTTTGGTTCTGGCCTTGATTGTAGTTCTGAGAAGGAGGATTTATGTAATTCTTATGTCATTTTCTGCTCTTATTGCCACCATTATGGGGTTTCCCTTTCTACTTGGGCTTTGTCGGTATAGCTTTAGTAAGGCATAAGTAGGTAAGGGTAGGTAGTGGCTTCTCGTGTCCCACCCCATGGTTCTCTCCATGGACAAGGCATGGTCATAGGCTTCTTGGAAGGAGGTAGGTTTGGATGATGATATAAAATCTTTTAGGGTAAGGAAGAGACCATCAATGTTACGTTCAAGTTTCTACTCTTATGTGATGTTGGTGACATGTCTCTCCAGGAGACGGAACTACTGGTTGTACTCAGCCACTGTGTTGGTACCTTGGTTAAGGGTGAGAAATTGTTTTTGTTTCTCTTTTCTCTCAGAGTTGGGTTAGAAATAGTTGGTGAAATAGGTTTGAAGTCTTCCCAAATGATAGGGATGACTTGTTGTGATTGTATATAACTTTCCCACCAAAACTTGGCCACCACTTTCAGTTGGTAGGTGGAAAAACCAACTTTGTCTTATTCAGTGCACTTTAAAACCCTAAAGATGTTCTACATAGGCACTAACCATGCATTAGCCTTATCTAAGACATAATTCTTTTCCTCACCATAGAAGTCTTGTGGGCTAAGTTTCAAGAAATCTTGGATGGTAATGAGTTTTGGGTGATGGTTGGGCACTAAGGATGTTGTTTGGACTGCAAGGTTATGAAGTGCATCCATAATGGCTTTCTGTTTTATTTTCCACTCCCCCATATCAGTGGTCTTATTGGTAGAACTGACATCCTCATCATCATTCATGTGAGGCTTCTTTCCCTTATCTTTGGCACCAGAGGTTCCTTCACCATCCCTATTTTCCCTAGTTTTAGGGGGCCATCTGCAAGGGTTCAATTGGTATAATTTTTCTCCTTTATAATTTTCAAATAAATGATATGATAGATCATGGCAATATTGCAACACATTTTCTCAAATTATTTTCAAATTTTAGTTCTTTCCCATCCTTAGACTACCCCAAAATTGAGAGAGTATATAGATCAGGTCATGACACCTTAATGAGAATGAAAAGATGAGAAGTCATCCTACTTTATTCTAATAGGTGGTTTGGGTAGACCTTAAAGAAGAGATGAGATTATAGAAGACTCTCTAGCTTTATAGGAAGTCCTTCCATCCATTTTTGGATCCACTAAGGCCAGGTGGAGTAGGGGGAACCTCAGCCACCGTGAAAATGGATAGGAGGAATTATGCCAGAACCTCCTTTAAGCTCTTTCTAGACACCTCAGTTTCACCATAGTGAACTTTAGGGCTTCCTTGGTTCAGCAATTAAGAACATCATTTCATTAATGCATATGAAGTGTGTTATGGATCTGATACCAACTGTCACAGAACCATTCTTACCCTAATACCAATCCCATTGTCCAGATGTGTAGTGTTAAAGGGATTAGAGCGCTCGTCCCTGAGTGGCCTGAAAATCACACACAAATAATATGCAAAAAGGAAATAAGATTCTTCTTTTATTGAAATGAACCAAAATGTTTATTACATAGGGCTTGTAGGCAACATGGAAAGAAACATACAGATAAGAAGACTAAATCAACACTACATCCCTTTTAGATTAACTCCCATGTAGAGTCCAAATAGATGTAGCGGTATTTATTTTTAGCAGATGAAATAGCATGTGCATAGTCTCTAGTTATTTGCATTACCTAAAATGAAGAAAATAATGAAACAATCAATGCAATTGCAAGGTAATCTATCAAAATTAAGTAAAATAGTTTGTAGAAAAATAGTACTTTTGGCAGGACTTATATACAAAATGTATAACAAGCGATTTTCCAAAACCAATATTTGTTTGACAAGATTTTATTACAAATTTCCCATTATGCTGATATCGAGAAGCATGCTTATATGTTATGTAGCTCCATCGCCCCCAACGATATGGTGGGGTCACCAGGCTCCTTCTCTCCATATGAGGTAGGATGTGAATCGACATGTACAAGTTCCACCCTCTAAAGGAGGATGTCGCTTGTACTTAATATCAACATTTTCATTATCATAATTCAGGCAGTCGTAATTGCCAATATCATTTATGTTTTCAAGTTTGTCTCAGAATAAATATAGGAAAATCTGAAGACTAATCAGTAGGGAATAATAGTTCAACCAAGTACATAGCAAGTATACAAATCAAGAGGTACATAAAATGTATCATCAATGCTATTAGCCTGTTCAAGGAGATATAATAGCGTACCTTCTTGGTTGTTTTTCAGAGTATGGATTCCAAGAATCAATAGATTAACCCCTTGAGTTAGATCCAAGATTGGATCAAGGGTTAAGATCGTGATGTTTAGAAGATCATGTTTAAATATTCAAGATTAGGGTTACTCATTCCTATTTAGCCTTGGGTTAGGTCATCCACTTATAATCAACAATATTTTTAAGATGTTCAACATTATTCAAGTGTCAAGAATATTTCAAGTATGAATGACCCACTTAGATATTTTAGGAACATATTTTAAACCTAATTATTATCATCATAATTCAAGTCAAGTCAAGTCTTTAGGTTATCGTGATGAATTAGCATCATTGGTATTCAAGATTAGATCAAATTTCGATTGATATAATAAGTAAAGTCAAAGATCAAGTATTAGGTCAATAGATCAAGTATTTCACAAGATTTAGAACATAATATTAAGATGTCATCATTAAGATTAACCATTATGTCAGGGTACATGATTCATAGTCAAGATAGATAAGCCAACAAGGTTAGATCTATTTTAGTGTTTCAAGATAGTCATCATAGTCAAATATTAGGGTTTTCAGGGATTAATCATGATTAATGTTTTATTTAGACAAAAGTATAAGCAAGAGATCAAAGTTTAGGTAAATCAGTGAGAAACACGTAGAATCAGGTCTCCAAAGAATTCTAAATGGTTCTTTGGATTTTTTTATCAAAATAGACTGTTGATCTGTAATTTTTGGAGCTAGGAATCAAAGATATCATTTTTGTAAGATTTGATCATTTAATGGAATTTCTGAGCAGAGAGGATAAATATACCTGAAAATGAATAAAAGCAAGGGAAAATGACAATCGTTTGATTCTTGGTCAGCTTTGACCAACGCGACAGATCGACAGTTGAGGGGTGCTTATCTCTTGGGCACGTGAGCAAAGGATGAGGAATGAAGAGTAGGGTACGTGATGTTCTCGGCCATAGATCCTCGGCCTCGGTCGCATGTTGGCTGTGATCTAACGATCACAGTTGTTCGAGCTACTCACACAGACCCACACACAGCAAGGTGGCATTGTGGAAGGCAGCGTCATGGAGGTGTTAGGGTGACGCAAAAGAGGCGCATGTGGAGGGGACCAAGAGGGAGAGAGAGGAGATGTCGCCAAGGTTTGTGGGAGTGAGTTGAATCTCTAGGTCGAGCTTTTATAGGGTATCGGACTAGGCTTAGGGTTAATCTTGTGGATGTGGATCCCATGGCGGCCGCCAAGAGGGTAGTCCTTGATTTTTCTTGAAACAGGTCAAATAGAAGGGGACTAAGGGCTAGTTGAATTCAGTAACATTTTCTCTCACTTCAATTTTCAAAATATGACAAAATCATTTTCAAAGCACCCGCTCCACAATCACGCAATCAGCGAGAGGTAGAGGATGATCCACTGACTGCTCAATCAGGCCTCCAATCTGTGGGAGCCTGATCTGAGGGTCAGGATTCATTCCCCACAGCGACCACGGATCCTTGACCTGGAAAAGGTCGATTAAAAAGGAAAACAAAAGGGGTTCTTAGCATATTACTTTTAAAATTTTAGAAATTAGCAGGAATGTCCATTTGGGGTGAGATTTGGACCATAGCTTCACAAAGATGTAAAGAATCCTTTGAAAAAGTTTGAGGACCATAAGATGAAATTTGATGGACAATTTTATTTCTTTGGGTAAAGTGATAATTTAACCTAATTGTTTATGTCAGAATATGTGTACAAATCACATTGGTCATCATATTTCAAATTTGACTATCAAAAATGATTTTATAGCTAAGAAAAATAAATTGGGGTCATGAGTGGACATAATGAGGGTAAAATTTGAATTGAACAAAACTAAGGGTAAAACTCACTTTATCACAAGAAGTTTGGAGCCTTGTTAAGCAAACATGGAGTGAAGCATAGGATGGGAACTCCATACCACCCTCAAACTCAAGGCCAGGTTGAGGTGTCCAACAGGAAAGATGCTTTTAGAAAAGACAAATTTGAGTAGTAGGACAAACTGGAGAATGCAATTGAATGATGCTCTTTGGGGCTATAGGATGGCATTTATAACACCCATTGGCACAACCCTGTATGGATCGGTGTATGGTCGGTCATTTCATTTGCTTGTAGAGTTGGAACATAAGGCCAAGTGACCCTTGAGAAAGTTGACTTTGGATTTTTGTAGTGTAAGGAGGAAATGTAGGTTAGATCCTAATGTGTTGGATGATATTAGGTTAGATGCTTATAAGAATTTGAGGATTTACAAGGATAGGACCAAGAAGATTCATGACCACCATGTCTTATATAGGATTCCTACAAAGGCAGTGGGTTTTGTTGTTCAGTTCTAGGATGAAGTTACACTTGAGTAAGTTGAGGTTCAAATGAGTGGACCTCATGTGGAGGTTAAAACATTTCCTCATGGTGCAATGGAGACCAGTGATGGTACCAAGACTTTTTTTACCAATGGACTTATTTTGGGGGAGAAGTGGGCCATGAGGAGAAAGAGTTGAATCTCATTAAGCATCCTTGAGTAATTGAATGATTGTTGAGTCTATGACACTGAATAAGGGTGCTTATGGTAGGCAACCCACTTTAGATTATGTCCTTTAATTTTATTCACTTGGTCTCTTTTGTTATAATTTGTAATTCTTTTACAAGTAGTTGTTTAGTTTGATGCAAGAAAAAAGGTGCCTTGATGTATTTTGTATGTTGTGCAGGAGTTCGTTGTGTGGGTACCGCCAAAGCCATTCTCAGTAGCCCCAACCCATCATCTAGAAATTAATACTAAGATTTGTCAAAAAATTAAATACCATCGACTGGAGGGTTGGTGGCACTGAAATCCTACCATTTAAGTAGTGCTTGAGTCATTCAAGTCTGTAGCACCGACACCGTTGTCATGTAGCACAGACTTTTTTTTGAGTAAAAAATTACATGAAGGTTTTTTTATTCCAGTGAGAGGTTGCTTAGTGATATCGAGGCATCATGCTCAAGGAAGACAAGTAACACCCAAACTATTTATGGATGAAATAAAATATGATGCACCTACAAAATGGATGAAAATGCATGTCTTCTAATAACTTTTATTCTGGTGGATGATGAGAAACCGTAAGTTTTGGGTAATCCTTAAATATTGCTTAAAACTACTCATAATTTAATTTTTCTTGACTCCTATTCTTAGTTAAATGATCACAAATCAACTATTTTCATTCAGCTTAATTGATTGGTTCGCATTTAATAGTAGTCTCTAGTGTTTGATTCCTTGAGTTCGACAACGCTGACCTCTTTTGGCCTATATGACAATACATGTACACTTCGCGTTTTACATGCACATTCTACAGTGTCAAGAAAAAAGACTTGACACACGTAAAGGAATGAGGTAGCATGTAAGTTCGAGCCATATATGTGATCATGAGAACAACCACCACTAAAGGAATGATATAGCATGTAAGTTCTTTATAGGGAGAAAGTTAGCCCATTGTGGCTTAGGTTCAATTAGCAAGATAATCAATTTGATGTAAATGAGTACATATTGGAAACAGAAACAACAAGACCAAGCATCTACCCACGTATGCAAACTGTAGATCACACTTTGCCACCAGTGTCACTTCAAGAAAGCATGGGTGAATATCGGAGGTTAAGTTGAACTTTGATGTATGGGTGTACTAAAGAGAGTAACTCTTAACTACTCTTGAGGGAAGTTTTTGGGACTGTCCCATGAACATAAACCACAAGAGCCCCGCAAAAACCCTCGCCCTGCGGTTGTGGAGTGGCGTATGTAAGCCAGGAGAAAAAAGATGTCTCTACTGATCTTTAATCAATCCATATCCATTTTAAACGAGCTTGCACCATACTGAATAACAACCACAATACTTTGAATCATATGAGTCTAAAATACGAATTGAAATTCTATCTTGCCAACATTGGACCGAGCCAAATAGTTGGTCCAACTATACACCCCTAGCACCCAAAAAGAATTATAGGTGGTACAACCATGATGAAATTCTATCCAATAAAGACTGGATCGAGACAAATAATTGGTACGAATTAGTATGCATACAATTTGTGTTTATGGGTGCGACAACTATGCATATATTCGTACTCAGGCTAACACAACGGCTGGGAGTCTTACACTTGATGGGGGGCTTCTCCGCAGTTACATCTTTGATAGGTTGACTTAGGGGTGTACATATATCAATCCAGATCAGTTGACCGAACCGGACCGGCTATTCGGTCCAATCAGGTCTTGGACCGACTTGTCTTTCAGTCCAGTGCTTGGTCCACTGTTTTTTTCTAAATTGATCCTAGATCCGGTCCGGTCCAAAACCGATAGAGACTAATCTGGGATGGACCGAAGAACACAAAGTTTCTTATATATATTAATTGAATCTAATATTTATGAAAGATTGTGAGGATGTGGAATATAATATTAATGACTCTAGAATGTATTAATAGATATATTAATATTATGGTCTACACACGAATTTCATTGTATCAATAAATGTCAATAGCATTTGCCATTGCACTTATACAAGCACCAAGTAATTGTTAAAAAAATAAATATTGCCTTGCATTGTGGTGGCAAAAATTTGAAATGACATTGCACACTGAATTCATTGTTAATAAATTAGTGTATTACATATTAACTATAATTAACTTGAATTTTATAATAATTACAAGTGTTAATTTTTAGTGTACTACAAATGTATGCCAATTTGTCTAAAATGTGTTATTATGTGTCACTATCATAATAGTAATGTTCCCGATAGTCTTATAACATCATAATAGTAATGTTCCCGAAATAGTTTATAACAGTTTACTCTGTCTAGTTATAAGAGTTCAATTGTATAACATACTTTGTATTATCAAAGTCAAACGGCTTATCAATTCATAATCAAGAGCATATGAATATTGATTATTTGGTCGGTTTCGGTGGACCGGTCCTACATTTTTTCTTGATCCGGTCCTGGACGAACCGGTTCTTATTCAGTGTGGTCCTCGATCAATAATTTTTTTGTTAACTGGGTCAAGATCCAATCCAATCCGATCCAGGTTTGGACTAATGTACAGCCCTAGGTTGACTAATACGTTGCAACGTAGTATAGGCCTTTCAAGCTTGACAAGGAAAACCTCAGAATAGCGAAGTTTAACTGGTACAGGAGTTGCTATAACTGTAGTGATTTTGTTGAATTTTGAGATGGGAAATATTTTTTTAACGAAAAAATGTAGTCATTTTCTTTTTCTGTTTCTTTTTCTCTTTTGCTTACAGGAGAAATGACGAATAACATAACACTCAAACACAAAAGTAAGTATCACCGGGTTTTATGTTTCAAGGAATTTGTAGAAGACAAAAATGGAGCAGATAATCAGCCTCCAGCAAGTTCTCTGGAAGTCTTCTTCAAAGATAATACAGCCGTATTTTCACTCTAGAGAAAAGAGAGTAAAATTAATGTAAACCTCAAATTACCGAAACAGTATTTGATGGTCCGTTTACATGTTTTGGTTTGGACCAAAAAGCTAGTTTTAATAAGATGGGAGTTTCAGAAGCTACGCAGATGTCAGCCGAACACGAAAAATCAGGCATCAAAATGAAATCAGGCTAGCAACACGGGCATGTGATAGGAAGTATAGTTTGTTATATTAATGATTATCCACACGTTAACTACAAATATATGCGAATCTGACAAAAACAGTAGTTTTCATATAGCGTCCACTCCACGGGCATGTGATAGGAAGTATAGTTTGTTATATTAATGATTATCCACACGTTAACTACAAATTTATGCGAATCTGACAAAAACAGTAGTTTTCATATAGCGTCCACTCCAAGAAATATCTAGTTACAGTTCGTATTGTGTGGTGTGGTTGCAAGTTCACAAAAAGGTAGCTATTTATCTACGCATTATAGCTAACCAGATGAGTTCTATATCAATCATGGTACCTTTTTATACAAGCACGACATACAAACGTTGACACGGTTGTACAAAGACACATAATCAAACATCTGATATTTGAGAACGGTCTAAAATAAATGTTGAAATAGTTCGTTTTCTAACTAGCTCCAGCCAGCCAAACATATTAGTTTCTAGCACATTCAAGCCAAAAAAGCCTAAACATCCGCTACAAGATGTATGGCAGATAGATCTTAAATACACCAGGTGTTACATATAAATCCCGGTAAAGCAATTGTAATCGAAAGCCACTAAAGCAGCCAACGTCACACCATCATCCCCCCATTCAGTCTAAAACATCCAGACATTATTAACATCTAAAGCCATTGTGGATGCCTCACGTCTAACAAATTATATTCCTTTCCAAGACAAAAGCGTGTCAACAACATATTCTGTCATGGTGAGGCATCATCATCTTTACCTCAATTCCAGCTATATTGAGTCACCAACATATTCTGTAAAACAAATTAAATTGCAGTCAACCTTGCACCATTGTGTAACCAAACACGTATACGGAAGTTGTGAGCAGATCAATTTCTAAGCAAAAAGTCAGTAAGTTAGATTATTTTTAGGCAGAACATGCACTTTTCTTTACTCAAATACACTATAATCAAAATTTAAGTGATAAAGGCAACACCAAAATAAAACTGAACAAGCTAAACTAACATTGCGTTTGTGTGTGTAGATCTGTGTTGTACAGGCGCTCGCCCAGGCGGCGCCTAGGCGCACCTAGGTGGACACCCGAGCATCCACCTAGGGTCCAGATCCCAGGCGCCCAGCCTAGTTAGGCCTCTAGGCGGCCTGGGCGGAGCCTAGGCATGCTAAGGCTGCTGCTGGACCTTATTTTGTATACTTTTGCTCTATCAAGCTGATATTTGACTATTTTACTGTTGCAGTGTTGCTCCCAACTATAACTATTTTACTGATGCTCTTCTATTACTCATCCACTACATCCTCCACCATTTTTTCCCTTTATCAAGCAACACCTTTGCTAGTTGACCAATTTATTGCTGCCCTCTATTACTAATTTAATGCAGCTCCTTTATTACTAATTTACTGCTGATTCACTAAGTTAAAAAATAAAATGTCCACTTTTTATCATCTTTGTAGACTTGCTGCAATTTTATTTTTGTTATTTCTTCTTTCCCCTCTCACTTTTCTGTATTGGTCTTCTTTTTCCTTCATCAAGCAGCAATGTTGCTGCTATGCAATGATTTTCCTTTCTTTTTATTCTTAATTGTCCCTATCACAATTCTCGGTTGTGTTTTCTTATTGCTCCACCAAGCAGCAAATTGGTTGTTACATTCTTCTTTTTCATCCTGAGGTTCCTTCTATTCCCTATTTCTATTTCATCCCTCCTCCCAAGCTAATGCTCCTCGCAGCACCTCTTGATAATTCCTATCGATTCATATATTGCTTATAGGTTAATATATAACTATATGTGTGTGTATAATTATACTATATAGTATATATATGTTATAAAAAATAAAATAAAAAAGGCCTAGAAATGCCTAGGCCTCCGCCTAGGCTGTTTGGGCGTCCCCAGGCAACACCCGGCCGCCTAGCCGCCTATACAACCATGGTGTAGATAGGAAAGAGAGAGAAAGGGCCATGTTAGAATACACTCTTGAGTATAACAGAGACATAATACACTAGAGTCATTTTGTTATTGAATCATTATTTTGCAAATTCAAATCATTGGTCTTCTTGAATGCCATATGAAACCTATATAAAAACATTGAGCTTATTTGGACACTTATATGTCATGCATCTAAACACAACAAAAATGATGCGCTCGAAAAACCGTGTTGATTCCGATGTTCTTCGTTGAATGTCCTAAAAACAACGGAATGGGCCAAGTTTTGTTTATTGTCTATAAATATCATAATAATCAAGATTTAAGGTATGTAAGCAACACTTCAGTGTACTGTACAACTTATACACTCGAGTGTATTCTAGCATGAATCTCTCTCTCTCTCTCTACAGAGAGAGACAGAAAGAGAGGTCACGCTAGAATACACTCGAGTGTATTGTAGACAAATACACTCAAGTCCTTTTTCAACACAACAATTATTTTGAAATCTAAATCATTGAACTTTTAAAATACCTTATGAATAGTCTATATGTAGAAATTTGAGCTCATTTTGATATGTATACTTCATGCATCTAAAGACATGAAAAGTGATGCACTTGTAGTTATGCACGTCATTTTTGATGTCCTTGGATGAGTGACTTAAACTAATCCAAATGAGCTCAAATCTTGTATGTATTATATATTTGTTATGATAATAAATATCAATGGCTTACATTTTGCAAAAAAGGGTCTTGATAGGTGAACATCGCTTGAGTTTACGGTGTGATATGTACACTCGAGTGCATTATCTCTTTCTCTCCCTCTATATATAGAGAGAGCGAGAGAGACGAGCTCTATCTATATATATATATATATATATATATATAGAGAGAGAGAGAGAGAGAGAGACGAGATGGGCTTAAGCTCGAGTGTAGTAGTGACACAATACACACAAGTCAATCGCAAACTCCAACTATTTTTTATATTATCCAAATCACTGATCATTTTTTGGATAATATAAATAGACTACATTTAAAATTTGAGCTAATCTGACTACTTAAGGTCAAGCATCCAAGTGGGATGAAAACTAGGCATTTGAAATGGTTTCATAGTGTCAGTTTAGTAGTCCAATGGTGAATCCTAATATGTATCTAAATGAGCTCAAACTTTTTACGGAAGCTATTCATGTGATGTTTAACAAAATAATATTTTTTATTTTTCAAAAAAAGGCCTTGATATTTAAAATTGACTCAAAGTGTATGGAGCAATCTATACAATCGAGTGTATTCTAACCTTGACTCTCTCTATCTGTGTGTGTGTGTGCGTCTGTGTTTGCGTCTACGTGCGCGCACGAGGGCGAGCGCACGTGTGTTTCTGCATGTGTGTTTCTACAAATAAGATTAAATGTCAACCAAGATATTATTAGATTCCAAATTATAATCCCGCTTATGCACAAACAAGATTCATCCTCCCTTGTGCTCTGGAAACATGAATAGAAAAAATTTTAGGGAAGCTATTCATGTGATGTTTAACAAAAATAATATTTTAGATTTTTCAAAAGAAAAGGCCTTGATATTTAAAATTGACTCAGAGTGTATGGAGCAATCTATACACTCGAGTGTATTCTAACCTTGACTCTTTCTATCTATGCGTGTGTGCATCTGCATGCGCGCACGGGTGTGAGCGCATGTGTGTTTCCGCGTGTGTGTGTATGTGTGCACATGTGCACGTGTGTGCGTGTGTGTTTCTACACTTAAGATTAAACATCAATCGAGATATTATTAGATTCCAAATAATAATCCAGCTTATGCACAAAAAACATTCATCCTCCCTTGTCTTCTGGAAACATGAATAGAAAACTTGTACTCAAAACAAGTAAATCAACTATTACATTTGAAAAGCTAGGATAGGAGTATTAAAGCTTAAGCCTTTACAAATAAGAAAGATGTTACTATCCATATACAAGAGCAGTATATGGTAGCAACTTTTAAGTTAATGGAATGTAGGATTGTAACTCTATAGAAGACTATCATCGTGATACAATTCAACTATTATGATAGCCTTTTGCATAGAAAATGACCCATACCCATAGTTGACAAGTCCTATATTCTTTTTACTAGGGTAACAAGCATAACAACAATAATTATGTAAATGAATTTCGATCACAATCATTAACGACATGTACAATATGTGCATGAAATCCATTGTTACACAGAAAGGAGAGAGAACTAACCAACAGCTCATAAAGATGCTAGTACATAGGGTGAAAATTGACGACTAGATGAAAGGCTCGTGTCAAGTTATATCGGCATATTAATCTCCTTATAGGCTTTGCTAGCTAGAGGTGTTCTCCACCAATTTCTTTCTCCCCATGA
This sequence comes from Alisma plantago-aquatica, assembly GCA_963693085.1. Classification (NCBI taxonomy): domain Eukaryota; kingdom Viridiplantae; phylum Streptophyta; class Magnoliopsida; order Alismatales; family Alismataceae; genus Alisma; species Alisma plantago-aquatica. The sequence goes on from OY856409.1 coordinate 922,093,408, forward strand.
TTCCCCATGCAAATGGACTTAGAGATTCGAGCCTTCCTCCCCCATCCTAAGTCAAAACCTAGGTTTGATCCTCTGCCACATTATCCGTCTTTATGGTTCTTGTTCCCTTCTTTTTTTCTTTTTTTCTCTCCAACCACAGTTTGTTATACTATTGCAAGGTACCACAACCTATTGAAGGAAGTTGCCGACTCCACCTCACAAGGGCTCATCATCCAACACCCCATCCCTACTCTTCGGACCCAAGGGTGATTTGAGGTATTTACCACATCTAGTAAAAGTCCTAGGAGCTCCCTTTACCTGCCAACGAAGGTGATTGTATGGCCATGGCACTGCCCCTAGCCCAAGTCACCAAGAGGATCATGTTAGAAAGGAGGCGAGAGATGCACACGAGCTTCCCACAAGCCACCGCCATCAGTTGCCATATTGTAGCAATAAGAAATTTTAATCCAAAATGGATGGGCATTCTTCGTTCTATTGGGCCACTTCTACAAGCATGCTTAGCCCCCCTCTTCCTTCCCCAAGCAATTCCTTCAACTAGTTATAAACATTGTGTTGGGCGCACATTGTAGAAGTGTGTCATCTTCCCCAAATGCGATGAGCAATCTTCTCTTCCATCCTATATGTGGAACATTTTTCTCATCTCAATCTATAGACCATTTCATCAGATATTATGGTGTACAACAAGGATTTGACACCAAGATGGTTGAGATCAAAAAATCGTTTGATGACTCATGCTACATATCTCGAGCATACTGAGATCATCCTAGCGGACTTGAGCTGCAAGTTTGAACGGTTACCACAGCAACAATAATCAGATAAATGTTGCCTATCCCACCACCACCACTAGGACATCAACACCCGACCTCAGCATGATGGCACACTAAAAGTTGACATCCCCGGCTTGCATGGCCATGGAGATCTAAATCTTTTCAAAATTTTCTGCATAGAAATGCAGAGTTCATCACTTGTGTTGGCTACCAATGAGAGACGTCTATTATACGCTAAGGTCAAATTGTGATGAACACTTGCGTCGAAGCAACTTCACATGATTTGACACATCCACACCTAAGCAACAAGAGAATGGACATGGAGTCATTCTTCATCCCTATAAAATACAAGCAAAAACATTGTCTTATGTTGTTTGATCTAGGGCCTATATTAGACTACATCTAGAAGTATATGAGCAAATTTTGTAACATGATCTACCAGACTACCATACATTGGTCATCAATTGGGACAAGACCACCATGATCATGATGTATTAACAGGGGCTTACAAATTTATGCAATTGTATCATATGTTGGGTGTGAAATAATAGAAGACGGCTACTTGTTGTATTAGATAAGAGAAACCCTGCTCCTTATATAGGAGAACAGGGAAGCATACAGGACACAGCCTAAACCTAATGTGCCAAGACATACTTGGACACATATTACACAGCCACTTAATAACATAAATAAACAGACTCTCTAATACTCCCCCTCAAGCTGAAGTTGGGAGAATCCCAAATCAGCTTGCAAATAGAGAGTTGGACTAAAAGCAAAGAAACAGAATAAAAAGATAAGCCAAGCCCTTACACAAACTTCTCCCCCTCAAGATTACAATAAAAACACACATCCCTCAAATACCCTCCTCAAGTAGATAATCCGAAGAAGATATGCAAGCAGGCCGAATCTAGATCTGAAGTATGTAGCAAGTCGACAAAGCAGGTCACAAACAGGTAGCAGAAGCTTCTTGATTAAAAAGATGTGGCATCTGGAGTAGTAATAAACAGCAGAAAAGCATCATGGTCTTCATCGTAGTCACTAACGTCGCAGCCCAGAGAATGTTGGGTCATAGCAGCAGTAGTCGTCAACGTAAAAATAAAGTATGGACGGGTTAACGTGCAAAACAGAGCACAAACGAGCCAGAGAGTGTTGGCACAGAGAAGCAGAAAGTTGACGTGCAAACAAGGCATGGACAAGTAAAAAGGTCAACATGCACAACGCATGGACAACCCAGAGAGTGTTGGCACACAAGTGGTCAAAGTCCCAAAGAGTGTTAGGTAGCAACAGTCAATGTGCAAATATAGCACGGAGAAATAGAGAGTCAACGTGTCAAAACATGGACATGCCAGAGAGTGTTGGCGCACAACAGCAAAGTAGATGACGTAGCCGAATAGAAGACCATCTTGAAAAGCAAGCACTGTATATGTATCTTCAGATAACAAGCTCTCCAAGAAGCATATAACAGTAAAAGACTTTTCAGATACAAATATCAATTGTAGAAATCCACAAGCTCTTCAAAGTGCATAAAGATCCACAAATATATATCAAGCAGCAGAATATAATTTTCCTCTTCTTCATCTCTCTCCTCTATTTCTCCCCCTCATACCAACCACGAAAAGAACCAAAAATGATTGGTGTGGGTATTATGAAGAAACACCCCAGAAAAAAAATAAGTCGTTGTAAAAAATAATAGTAGAGTTATGTTGGCAAGTATATGGGGAAAGTAACCAATAACTCCAGTCGAGGTACAATTTGCCCCGATGTCAAAAAAAAATCATAGGATCTGATTATAGATATGATTACCAATACGCATAGTCTATGAGGCAGATTCAAAAGAAAAAAACACGAGAGAGGAATATGGAAGTGTAGAGAGTGCGATCTAAGGAATAGACTTGATCAGTGGTAAAGGTGAAGGGATCATCGTACAAAATTTCGATCAAAATTGCAAAATTTGGACCAAAATTTCGGATTTTTTTCAATCGGACATCGAAACGCATGTACGCAGAGAATGGGACGTCATTTCGCAGAAATTTCGCTAAAATTTCGCACTTAGGTGCGAAATTTCGCAAAACAGTGCAAATTTCACCCAGTTTGGGCCATAATTTCGCAAAATGACACAATTTCGATAGAAATTTCGAGATATTTGTTCCTAAGACTGTTGCCACTACATGTTAGGTATTTTGGCGATTCTCTTTGTATCTTTTGCTTATAGAGGCTATTTTCTTTGATTCTAAGGTACATTTCCCCTATCCCTAGCCCATGTATACCTCTTTCTATGTTTACACTCTTCTAAAAGATGTGAAGAGATACTATGAAAAATAACAAAGTTCTAAGTGTTGCTGCTACATGTTAGGTATTTTGGCGATTCTCTTTCGAAAATCACATGAACTACAAACAAACTTGAGGATCTATGAAATAATAGTATTAAGTCTGCAATTCTACAATAAATTTGTTATTATTACACATATTTATACATAAAATGACTTAAAAATAATGCATTTTCTTTGATCTATGTATACATGACCCATGTAACCTAACTAAATTTTAACACTAGACTTATATAAGTTGTAACATGTAAGTTTGTAACTTGCAACTGTAAGTTTTAAGGTCTAAGTGGTAAATTGTGGGTTTGTAAGCTGCTTACAGTCTAACGGACTTGACAATTCTGTTCATTTGTGCACTCACTCATCAAGACATGGATCCCACGCTAACCTCTAAACATATAGATTTATTATATAATCTAGTGTGTTTATGTCTAGACTGTGTTTGCAGAATTTCAAAGCTTAATTCCTTCATTTTGCCATCGAAATTCTGTCGAAATTGTTCAGCTTCCTTCACTTACAAATGTGGGAGACCCCCCCCATATCCAATATGAAATATTATTGCATATTTGAGTAGATCTTGGCGTTTAGATCATCCTGGTAAATTTTCATGATTTAATTCGCTTATTTGGTCGTCGAAATCGTTAGGGTCGTAAATATCGAAATTTAGTGCGAAATTTCGAAAAATTTATGTTTCTGGGCCATCGGACACGGCATCGAAATCGGACATTTAATTCTATGGAAGGGATCAGTGTTAATCGTGTTTGCCAATGTCCATCGATACTTCAACCATTATCATTGACGTTTTACAGTTATAGGAACGAATTGAATACATCATGGTTGCCCCTTCACCTTTTTCAAACAGCACCAGTACTCCCTCACGAAGGCTCTTAGTTGGCATAAACAATATGAAGAAGGATCATGTTCGTTCGTAATTCCAGTTCAGAAGAGAGGCCACAGTCTTCCCTGTGATTGACTCCACATGATCGTAAATAACGAAAAGAAGTTACCGAATATCAAAAACTTAGTACTCCAGTGCATTTAACCGTGAAAAAGATAATAGTGATCACAGATAACCAAACGGAAAAAGCCCTTGACTTTGGCTACTTGTGCTGGACAATCTCGTTGCACTGCACTCAGAGCATGGCGAGCGGCAAGAGAAGCTCGTGATGCGGTAGTAGGATCATCACAGATGCGGTAGTAGGATCAGTAAATAGAGAGTGATTTAGTCTCTCACGATCAGAGAGAAGAGGGGGATCGAGTCCCACGTTTAGTAAAATTTATGTTGTTGTTGGTGCAAGAAGAACGCGTGGAAGTGCTTGCGGCATGAGGCAGTCAGGGGGTTTGCAGCCGAAAGGCACTAGAGTTGAAGTAGAGGTGGATGGGGGAGGTCTCCTTCGGGAGGGTATCAACCGAAAGCGTACAAAGCAGGTCGTGCCCTGCCCTTCATGCTTGTTGATCGCGTATCCACAGTGGTGATGGACCTGGATAAAGTTGAGTTGTACGGCGGGCGGGATCGGGAGTTGGGTTGTCAGGTGCGGGCAAAAGCCAGTGTCTTGACGGCTCTGCCCGAGCTTTAAGTTGATGATTGGGCACGGTTCACGCCAGGGGCACATGGTATAGAATAGTAGGCGGAGGCTTTTTACCATAGTTGACCAACAGCGGAAAAGATTTGGTTTTTATGTAGAGAACATCTACGGAAGTACCCGGTGGGCAGCCAAGCCAAGGTGCGGCGACTGTCCGCAGGTGAAAGAAAGTTTTTTTCTCTCTTCTTAGATTAGGGTTTTAGGATCACTGCTCTGATACCATGTGAAACAAAAGAAGATGGCTACTTGTTGTATTAGTTAAGAGAAACCCTGCTCCTTATATATGAGAACAAGGAAGCATACAAGATACAGCCTAAACCTAATGTGCCAAGACATACTTGGACCCATATTACAAAGCCACTTAATAACATAAATAAACAGACTCTCTAATATTGGGCATGGTTAGGGTCTTTATGACTCTCTGAGTACACTACGAAAGACAAGTGCCTATTTACAACTTTTTACAAGTTTGTAGCAATCTGAGAGTCATTAGTAGTTGCATAAATGGAATGCAATTAAGGTTTATGTACCTAATTGAAGCTTGAGAGCCATGATGTTTGTTGTCCTCCTTGTTGGATATAGATGTTAAATAATTGTATCAACATATTGGCTCCAATTGATCTTGTTTTATACAAGCATATATGTACTCAATGTGTTTGCTATATGCCTACTAGTGACAAAATGCACAATATTGGATAAACTTAAGCATTGTTCTTGATCTTGCGCTTGTGTAACTATATCCTAGAGGTGGCAAAAATGTAGTTAGAGGTGTAACTGCTAATGGCTAACATACAAAATATCCTACTGGTCTTGCTAATTTTGTGCACATTCATTACAAATCATCCGACCTCACAAATGAAACCTAACAGGTCATCAACTTATCATAGCCATAGATAGAACTCCGAACTCAATTTTTGAATATTTTCTTCGCAGATCTTTCATATAAGCAGTGTTATGAAAAGTGGTCTGAACGGCTGCTTAAGCGGCCGCCTGAGCGCTACAAGGTGTTGCCCGCTCAGCAGATTTTGAGCAGCTTGGAGTTATGTCCGCTCAGCCCACTTGAGTGGTCGCTTCAAAGGCTACTTCGGGCGCCCGCTTCTACCCACTTAAGTTTTAGGCGGCCATTAGGCCCATTTATCGGCCCAATGACTACCAACCCACAAATATAATACTATAGTATTCCAATGTAGCTATATGCTACTAAAATATTCAAAATATACTACTGTAATTTGAAATATACTACAGGAATAGGAAAATATAATATTGTACTCTCGTATTTCTACAATATAGCATATGATATTATCAACTAAACATACATATAATTACTTAAATACCTATAATATTATGTACTATATATTTGTCTATACTAATAGTCTCAAACTTTTATGTAACAATGTATTCTGCTGTATCGTGTATCCCATCTCTTGACTCTGGTACTGATCTGTACTTTCGTGTATACATTATCTACTAGTATGTAATTAAATGCAACTGACCACTATTTAATGTGTACCACTAGCCGATGAACTATAATAATATATAGTATTGGCTACTGCTGTGTATATTAATTTAGGGTATTACTATATTAGTATATTATGATTCAGATAATTCACTACTTACAACAGTTACAAGAGTACTCAAATGTATATAATTGTTTTACATTTTTTTGTTATATAGTTATGCTATAAACTAGTAACATAGTTGTGTAGAATGATTTTTACACTTATCATGTGGTTTAGATGTGTAAAAGTTCCTATATACTGATACTTTATATATGGATATGTTTTAACTTTTTATATAATATTACATAGGAAAATAAGCATCCGCTTATTAAAAAAGCGGCTGCTTGAGGGCCAAGCGGCCACAAGGTGTTGTCCGCATGCCTCCTGCTTTTTAAGACATTGCATATAGACAGGAAAAATAGGAGAGAAAGGTAGAATTAGGATAGGAGCTTACAAAGGGAAGAAACGAAACTTAGATTGTCCCTGAAAAGCCCAAGGAGGCGCATAGTAATAAGCAGACACGGTACCCCGTTTCTCAAAACATAACTTTTGTTTCTATTCTATTTCGCCAAAATGGGGCTTTTTTCATCAAAAACACCTTATTTCGTCAAAAGTATCAAAATTTGGTCAACACGCCATCCAAATTTCTCAAACGCCTTACTAAGATGTACCTGCATTTTAGTAACATTGGTCATTTGGTACTGAAATTTTGACAATTTTGAACAATGTTAAGGACTATGGTATGAAAAGAATGTTATAACTTTAAATTTAAATATCTTTATTAATTTTAATTATTTTGATTTATGTTTTTGAGATTAATGTTAGTTATATATTTATAGAAATGTATATCATGTGTTGAAATGAGGAAGATGCTTATTATAACCAGAATAGAATATATAGGTATACAAACGGGGAACATACTCATTATACTACAGCCATAATATATATGCATATAATAAGAAAATAGCCTAAATATACAAAATAAAAAATTAGGACAGTTAATTATCTAAACACGCATTGGAGCTTCCTGGCACCCAACAGCTGCATCTTACAGCTCTAACAAGTAAGGTCAAAGGATCACAGTCGGTGCTGGATAGTTTTTGTTAAGCCTATATCCTTTCACCTTGCTAGTCTTTATTCAAATTTCTGGATAGCAAGCCAATCACCTGTTGATTTGATGTAATTGAGGCATCACCAGATAGAGACAACAGTACATTATAGTATACACCTGCATCTCTTCAATTACTTTAGTTCATGTATCTCTGAATATTATCGCCAAAAATTTCCATTTTGCTCAAGTTAATTTGAAGTCCAAAGATCTCTTCCAACAGCTGCAAGATTGTCAAAAAGAATTGAAATATTTGGCAAGGTCTTTTAAGAAGAAAACGGAGTCATCCACAACTTGTGGATCTTTGATGTATAGTCTCTAATCATGAAAGTTTGTTTTCCCCATTTTCATTGTAGATAGGAGTCACCCTGTAATTCGAAATAGAGAGGATGCCAGCAAGGCCCCTTCTCTAAGCCCCTCTAAGGTCTCCTCAACTTGTCATTCACAAGACAAACGTCACTGTAAGTATACAGGCTCCCACCCACTTTCTGCATCAAATCAAGAATTCACATGTCCGTCCATCACAGCATTTAGGCACCTCTAGTTGACTCATAGCATGTTTTTCCCATATCTAAATTTGCAACTCAAACCTTTAATGTTAAGACTCTTCAATCCATTGTCATGAGAATTTAATATGCTATCAGTTACGTTCTCCATTACAAAAATACAGTTAGTTCAACTAATCCATCTCACTACGCAACGGAGGTGGCTGCAGTCGTGCCATCCAATGCGGTAGAAGCAGCACAAGGGAAGCACTGTGCACAGCAAAAACCCAAGTCCTCACAGAAGAACTCTAGAATGCAAAACCAGAGACAAACTGTAATGGGATTGAATGCTGGACTATGTCAGCAAGGCAGTGGACAGACTTGGCGTCTTCATCCTCCAGCAGAAGTAATATATATGGTAATGAGAAGTGAGCAGTCGCAAGTATGTTAAGGGACCGAGCCCCTGCATAGGATCTGGTGGAGAAGCGGTGGCAGCGGTAACAGGAGGAAAACTGATATAATGTAATACATAGATATTTTGTTATATCTCTGCAAACTTCCTCGACCAACCATATAACAAAGTAAATATACAAATTCAATTTACTAGTGACCAGATAAAAACATGCAGTTTTGATTACTATTTTCAGTTCTCTGCTTTAAAATCCATACTTTGGACTGGTATTGCTCCAACCAAACAGGCTTTTACCAAAACATAAAACTTCTATTGACTAGCGAATTGGGCCTAACGTCACAGTAAAAAATGAGTAAGACAATAAGGCATGTGTCAGCATAAGTGATTTATTTCTTATTTCTTGTCAATTGGCCTTATGCCCATTGTATCTGTAATTCTTATTGTCATGTACGTACACTTAAGTGAGGATCCATCTATGATGATCCATCTACCACTTTAATATACCCTTGTATCTTTGGACTTCTATTTATAGGAGACTCACAACATCTTTATAGACTTCTAAATATATGGTTATTGCTTTCTACATGGTATCAGACATAGGGTCCCAACCCGAATCCCTCCCACACTTCCTCTTCTTTTTCTCCTTCTCCCTGGCGGCCATCAACCTCAGAGGACAACCGTGTGTTGTCCCCAATTGTCGCACTTGCACCTCCCACCGCCAAGCCAACGGCAGCCGTTTCGACACCGGCCGTGCGATCAGCCGTCGGGTGTGTCGCACAGCAACTGCGACAGCCAACCATCGTCGAGTTGTTACTCGACGTTGACCTCCGGACCATTGCCACCTTTATTCCGGTGGTTTGATTTCTTTCCAACTGTGTTTATTATGGTAGTGCTATCTTTGTTTCTTCTTACCGTGCTTATTCAGATAGAGCATTTCCTACCATGCTTATTCCGGTAGTGATTTATTTCCATGTCGTACCTTCAATCTGGTACTTTACCTTTTTACAATAGATGGAAACAAAACTATTATCTATAATGATGTCACATGTCACAGCTATCAAACTCAATGGTGACAACTATTTACTATGGATGAATGTTGCTTTTACCTTTCTAGAATCACGTGACAAACTAAATTTATGAAAGAAGATGTACCTAAAGAACTTGATGAGGCATGAATCACGATAATAGTGAGGTGCTCTCTTGGCTCTGGGCATGTATGGAGCCAGATGTGGCTTTTTTTGTAACTGAGAGAACCCACCCCGAGCGAGCCCTACATGGTAAACTCTCGAGGCATGAGAGGGTGTGGTCCGGTCAGCCACCTCCCGCGCCAAATCAACGTGGATTGTCGTTTGCAAAGTGCCTTCGGTGAGGTTCGAACCCGGGTCCTTCATTGGGACTTAAATACATGTGACATAAAAATGTCAAACTCATGTGGGAAGGGATGAACTGATGAAGCAATTTGATACTTAGGAGGACAACTGCCTCCAGCTGTACAATGCAATGGATAAAAGATCTTTTCTTAACGTCAAAGCGAGTGTTCCTTATCCGAGTATTATAATTCCATGAAGGCTCTCGTGAATCAATTAAACTTCTTCTCACCCACCATCTCTATCAAACTGACCAATGAACATCACATTGTTATTACCGAGCAATATCTTAATGGTCTTGATTCCCAATATTTTGTCGTACGCCAGCTTCTTCGGGACCACAACTTCTTCCATGGATCAAGCTTATGCCAGCCTATCCCATGTCAAGATGTCTTATACTCCAACCACTCTCCATGGAGTGTTTGAAGCCCAAACTGCAATGGCAACTACTGCAAGGGGTCGTGAACAGAGTCGTGGCACTCACAACAGGTCAAGACCAGAATGTACTTACTACGGCAAATTAGGCCTTGTCGAGCATGTTCGCATTCCAAACATGGCCACCCTACTCATTTTGGATGAGGGCGTAGAAGGGGTTCTGTGCATGTTGCTCAAACCTCTAGACCCCTCGTTGGCCAAGGTCCTCCGGCAAATAGTGTGACTCCTACTCTGATTGGACAACCAACACATATTTTGCCCGCAAAGGAATATGAACGACTCTGACAAACTGCACACCAATACAATGATTCACCTCTTCACAATAGCATGGCAAAATCATTCCCTGAATGGCACAATGGTTACTCATCTACTATGGCACTATCAGCCCATCTCGCTGCTAACCAAGGTAACCCAGGGACCTCTATGATCTGGATAGTGGATTTTGGTGCTACTCAGCACATGACCAGTATGGCGCATCTTCTTACATAGGGGTGAGCAAATAATGGTCCAGACCGCAAAACCGGACCGGACTTCTCAATTCGGTCCAGTCTGGTCCGGTCCATTTTGAGTTCGGTCCGGTCCGTGGTCCGGGAATTTTGATAAGTTCGGTCTTCGGTCCGGTCCGGTCCAAAACTGGTCCGGTCCGGACCGCAGATTGACTTTTGTATAAAATTCATATATATTTGAAGGTGTATTCTATAATAATTACAAATAAAGTACATATATAAGCACTACTAGTATAAATGTTTGATACTAAAGTTATATAATTGTTAGAAGTGACTAAGATTATCAACTTTGTACAATTAAATAAGTTATAAAACATGTAAAAAAGGTTGATTACAGTCCAAACGGTCCGGTCCTAGCACAAAACGGTCCGGTCCCAGTCCGGTCCTACCTTGAAACGGTCCGGTCTGCGGTCCATATATTATTGAAATTCGGTCCGCGGTCCGGTCCGGTTCGATCCGGTCCGGTTTTGGACCGATGCTCAGCCCTATTCTTACATCCTCTGATTCTTTTATCCCACACAAAAATGTTAGATTGGCAGATGGTTCAGTCAAATAGATCACCTAGTGTGGCACTGCTCTCCTTTCCTCTAAATTAAAACTTTTTGTTGTTCGTTTTTCCCGACTTTCCATAAAATCTGATGTTTGTGGCTAAACGTGTTGATTCCCTTCGTTGTTTCGTAGCTTTTGGATCGACTGATTTTGTTCTACAAGAATGAAGGAACTTCATGGTGATTGGCAAGGGGTGTGCTCTGGTGACCTTTACTACATCTCCACCCCTCCTTTACATCAGACCAGTGCTCTTGTTGCAGCTTCGTCTCTCCAGCTATCATCTTTGCTTTGGCCACCTGAATCTGGACAAGCTGAAGAACTCAGACAAATTTATTTCTAGTTGTCCGTCTATTTTTGTGTGATGCATATCAACTGGGCAAACATCACCGTGTATCTTTTCCTCGTGTTGTTAAGCAGTCTTTGAAACCTTTTGACTTGATACATGGTGATGCTTGTGGCCCCTTTCAAACAACTACTTACAATAGATTTAAGTATTTTCTCACGCTTGTAAATGATTTCTTCCAAATGGCATTGCTTTATGATGTTCAAACATGCAATGAGGTTTTTCCCCTTATCTATGCTTTTCATAAAATGATTATCGTTCAACTTTCTACATGTATTAACGCACAGATAACGCACCTGAATACACTCATCATTTCCCTTTCTTCTATCTATCGGGATACAGGAATCATTCACTAACGTTCTTACGCCTACTCTCCACAACAAAACAATATAACTGAGCGGAAAATCCATCATCTTCTCGACATAACTCGCTCGCTTACCATTCATGTCAAACTACTTAAAAACATGTGGACTGATGTTGTTCTCACAACTTATTTTTTTATTATTGTCAACCATTATCCGTTCTTCACAACCAAACTCTTTTTTTTCCATTTTGTATTCAACTGGAAAACCGTGTTTTTACCACCACGGGTGTTTGAATGCTTTGCCTTTGTTCACAACTTCGATCCTAAGGCCGATAAGCTATCCTCCAACACCATTTGAACGGTTTTTCTAAGATACCCCTTCACTTAAAAATGTTACAAATGTTGTGATACCAAACTACTTGTATCTATGTATTAACTCATATAACTTTTCATGAGGACGAATTGTTTTTCTCCTCCATTCCTTATCCCCTTGCACCCACAGAGGATTTGTTCTCTCTTCTCAAAATGTTTCCTACAATTCCAGTCTCCTTACCTCAAGAACCTGACCGGTGCATGGAAGATGGTCCTCAACCAACAGCCCCTCCAATGTCATCTCTTCCAGATCAGTCTGACTCACCAGTTGCTCCATAAAAGTAAACACTCATGCACCATTAAACATCCAATTTCTAACACATGTTGCTTATCTCGCCTCTCTACAATGACTTTTACTTTTACCACTCTTTTGGGCATCGTCTTTATTCCCTCATCGCGAAGATGCCTTGAAACACTCTGGGTAGAAATCTAACATGTTAGAAGAGATGTGAGCTCTACATGATAATCACACATGGTATCTGATTGATCCTTCATCTGAAAGAATATCGTTGGTTGTCATTGGATTTTCTCCATCAAACATAATTTTGATGGTTCTATCAAGTGACTAAAGGCTTGCCTAGTTGCAAAAAGGTTTACTCAATCCTTTAGAGTGCATTATTTCAAGACATTCTCTTAAATTACGAGGATTGCTTTGGCCCGCATTCTTATTTTTCTAGCAAGACATTTTCACTAGCAACTCTTTCAGTTAGATATCAAGAATGTTTTCCTACATGGAGATCTTCTAGAAGATGTCTATATGCAATAATCTCCCAATTTTGTTGCCGAGGGGGAGCCTTTCATAAAGTTCGTCGCCTCAGGAGATCATTATATGGTCTCGAACAATCTCACAGAGTCTGGTTCAACAAACTTAGCACAATATTTGAAAGGTTGGGTTTCCAGCAATCAGCCACAGATCATTCGCTATTCTCATTAAAATCCCAACACAGATATATTCTTCTTGTTGTTTATGTTGACGGCATTGTAATCACAAGCAGTGACACCACTAGCATTAGTACATTGAAACAGTCTCTATAAGCCCATTTTCATGCAAAAGATTTGGGAAATTGCAGTATTTTCTTGAGATAGAAATCTTTTGCTCATCCGCAGGAATCAATTATCTCAATGACACTATGTTAAATTTACTCCCAAGAATATTGTGATGACATATGTTAAGTCCGTTTCCAGTCCTGTGGATTACCGTACTAAGGATCCTCTCAAGGGGGAGCTATTTCCTGATTCTAAAAAATATCATTGAGTACTTGTAAGATTGATCTACTTAACAATTACTCAACCGGACATAACCTATGATGTGGGAGTTGTCAGGTCAGCACATGTGTGCATCCCTCCAACATTGGTGCAGCATTCAACATATCCTCCACTACATCAAGAGTGTCTTAAGAAGAGAACTATTCTAAAAACAGCCTCAAGAGAAGTCTATCACTATTTTTGGATATGTTGATGCAGATTGGACAGGAGATGCCAAAGATCGCTGGTCTACCTCTGACTTTTGTCTCGTGATTGAGGATCACACAGTGGCTTGGAGAAGCAATTAGTAATCAGTAGTTGCTCACTTCGGCACTAAAGTTGAATATGGTATGATGGCCCACACCTGTTGTGATCTTCAATGGGTTCGGTCTATTTTGACTAAATTTAAGGTTTCTTATCAAACCCCAACTCGTCTTTATTGTGACAATCAAGTTGCTATCTATATTGACAATAACCCAATTTTCCATGAACGTACAAAACACATCAAAGTTGATTGTCATTTTCTATAAGATCTGGTTAAAGCCAAGAAGATTGTAACTCCTCATGTACAGACCGGCAATCCAATTGTTGATATCTTGACTAAACCACTTCCTCCGTCACTTTTTTAGTATAGTATCTACTTTGCAGCTTGAGGGGGAGTGTTAGCAAAAGTGGCTTATTTCTTAATTTTTGCTAATTAGACTTATGCTCATTGGATCTGTAATTTTTATTGTTATATAAGTAGACTTAAGTGAAGATCCATCTATCCACTTAAGTATCCATGTATCCCTAGACTCCTATATATAAAAGACAGGAACGTCTTTACAAACTATCGAATATCTAGTTATTACTTTTTACAACCTCATTTTTAAGGACAATTGTAGCCTGGCATGAATACAAAATTCACATCACTAAGGATCGAACAATGCTCATTGTTAAAAGAGATCATTTAATAGTCGTTCAAGATGAAACTATATAGTAGGCGGGCGATTTTTGAAAAAGCGGGTGTCTAAATTTTATATATTTTTATACAAAATTACATGTATGTGTATATAAAAAATATATTTATAAGGAACTTCTATACATATCTAATCAGCAAATCAGTAATTAACTAAGTATTCATCAATACTTACTATTAATCAGTATCTCTAATCACTAAAATTAGCAAGCAGATCAGTAATTGTAAATAACAAACTATGAATTGTTGAATTAAAGTAATCACTAAAGTAATACTAACCAGTAGTACCAATCATTAATCACTGAAAGCAGCAAGAAAATCAGTAAAACTAATCATGCATTACTAGTATAATAGAGCAATAGGATATTTACTTAGATGCATTACAGCAGTACCCAATTATTACAGCTCACACACAGTATGCATTCTAAATTAGGACTAGCTATATCATAGAACATTTAATGTATACAAGTTTCATATATTATAGTCAACACTACTTGGACTATGTAATTAATTAATGTTAGATGCTTGCATTAGGATTTTTAAACAAAAGCGGGCAAAAAGCGGGAAAAAAGCGGGAAAAAGCGGGTGAGGCGGGAAAAAAGCGGGTGACTATGTTCAAAACGATTAAGCGGGCACTTAGGGGCTAAATTAGGCGGATGAGGGTCGTGGGCGCTTAAGCGGCTCGCCTGGCCGTTTTTTAATTCACTGTATATATATATATATATATATATATATATATATATATATATATATATATATATAGAGAGAGAGAGAGAGAGAGAGTCAGGCTAGAATACACTCGAGTGTATTCGGAGCAGAATACACTCAAGTAGTTTTTCACGATGCAATATTTTTTTTCAAAAATCTAATCCGTTGATCTTCTTAATCATCTTGTGAATAGCTCATACGCAAAATTTGAGCACATTTGGACATTTATAGGTCATGTTATAAAGACCGCAAAAATTATGCATTTCAAATTAGTTTCGTGCGTCGATTTTGTTGCCCTCGGATGAGTGACTTACACTCATCCAAATGGGATCAAAATTTGTATGTAGCCTAATTATAGTATGACAATGAAGATCAATTGTTTACATCTTGCAAAAAATAGTCTTGATATGCAAACACACTTGAGTGTATCCGTGGAATCTGTACACTCGAGTGTATTCCAGCCTGACTCCATATATATATATATATATATATATATATATATATAGAGAGAGAGAGAGAGAGAGAGAGAGAGAAAGAGTTTATCTTGGCTGCCCGCGCGGGTAACCAGCTATTCTACCCGTGACTAAGTAGCGGTGGCAGCTTTTGTAAATATCAAACTTCCGTGTTTTTAGTAGGATGAAGCGGTGGCACAAATCTGTAATTATCAATAGCATTTCTAATTCGTTTGTGGGGACGGGACGGTGGTGAATGGATCTGTAAGGTTGAATAAATTATTATTCTTTGTTCCTGATTCATTTGCATCATGGTTTGGCAAGTTAGGATGTATAAAGTTATTTTTATAGCAGCATCACGTGTAATTAATGTGGATGGAAGTATAAAAAAAAACCCAACAACCTACTACTTCCATACGTAGCAATTGCTATTTTTTAGTTGATTACACGTACGGATCGGAGTCTACATAATATGAATACAACATGTGATATAAGCAGGTTGTATTACAAGACATCATCCTTAGTTACATTTTTCCCATTCTCATTACAAATTTTCTATTCAAATTACATATGGTTGCTTCCTATTACAAAATGCCTTCTCATTATAAATTTGTATTCAAATTACAGAATGCTCTTCCTCATTATAAATTTGTTCATGTCTGTTATAGTTTTAGTTAGAGAGATTATCTATATATTGGATAACTGTATATTTCTTCTTCTTCTTGGCAATGGTTATTGGTGTCTTTGTGTATACGCTCAATTTTGGTAATTTGTACTGTAATAAGCAAGTGTCATCTGTAATATGGACAGTCACATTGTAATAGACACGAGCCAACTGTAATGTATATGATAGTTTTATAATATGGATAGTCATAATGTAATAAGCAAGTGTCATATGTAATATGGACAGTCACATTATAATAGGCAAGTGTCAACCGTAATGTAGGTGGCAGTTTTGTAATATGGATACTCATATTGTAATAAGCAAGTGTCATCTGTAATATGGACAGTCACATTGTAATAGGAAAGAGCTGACTGTAATGTAGGAGACAGTTTTGCAATATGGATACTCATATTAATATGGACAGTCACAATGTAATAAGTAAGAGTCAACCGTAATGTAGGTGACAGTTTGTAATATGGATAGTCATATTGTAATATGGATAGTCAACCGTAATGTAGGTGACAGTTTGTAATATGAATAGTCATATTGTATATCC
Organism: Alisma plantago-aquatica; assembly: GCA_963693085.1. Lineage (NCBI taxonomy): Eukaryota > Viridiplantae > Streptophyta > Magnoliopsida > Alismatales > Alismataceae > Alisma > Alisma plantago-aquatica. The sequence continues at coordinate 922,110,045 of OY856409.1, forward strand.
TCTACATACAATTTAAATTGAAACTACATGGTTTGAAAGGGAACGAGGAGTCCACCAGCTAGCCAACCTCTTGCTTCTTTCGGTCAGAAGTGCATGCATCTGGATCGTCAAAGCTGCAGTATGACGCCGGTATACAGGAAAACATATGTACCAACGCCATGGTCCACAACAGTAATCAACCTTATCCACCCCTCCGTCAAGACTTTGCCAAATTTAGACAGCAACAACTTTCATCGTGCGAGAATGATGCACAGCCAAGGAGATTACTTCAACGCAACAATCAGGTGGAGCCAGCATATGTACGCCAAAAGGATTATGTGAATAATGTAATTTCATCCCCATCCAATCCATGATACGCTACTATGATTAACTCAACTTGTAACCTAGGACAGACATTTTCAGTATATGATCATTCCAAAATTCATGCCGATGAGGTTTGGGTGTTGCGCGGGTGACCGAATTAGCTAATCACCAAAAGGATTATGTGAATAATGTAATAGATTAGTTTGTAAATTTGTGTATGTAGTAACAAAATGTAATGTGGTTAGACATTCTGTAATAAGTATGAGCAAATTGTAATGACGGTAGATATTTTGTAAAATACCGACAGAAATCGTAGAACATCAGAAAAGGCTGATTGCACATGTTAAGAAGGAAAATAAAATAATATGAATTACAAAATGTCATCCTTGTTTATGTTTGTTTCCTTTCTATTACAAATTATCTGTTCGGATTAAAAATCTTTCTTTCATATTATAGAATGTCATCTTACTTTACTTGTCGCTATAACTCAGTATCCGTCATCAGTATACACATTACATTTTAGTTTTTTGTATTACAAAATGAGAACAGAGAATTTGTAATGGGAACAAAGAATTTGTAATGAGAACAGAGAATGTGTAATGGGAAGAAATTTGTAACTAAAGAAGACGTGTAATACAATCTGGAAGTGTCATTCTATTTCTCATGTGTTTATTTGTCTCCACAAAAGGACACCACTATAATAGTTTTAGACTCATTACGCTGAGCATGGGTATGCTTCCAGTTGGTACATGATCAATTAGAAAATAATATTTGTTCATCTCTCTTTTTCTATGGGGATTGGATTTAACGTGATATGTGATTCAGTGAGAAATATTATAAAATACTCTAATCCCATTCTACCATCCCCCATCGTGATCTCATTTTGTCACTTTTCCAGCAGGTGCGGTCAAAATGAATTACAGATCTGGTCCACAAACCAACAAATCAATATGTGTTGTATATTTACACGTCATGCCACCGGACCAATACTTCCCTATAATTACAAAGTGATGCCACCGAACCAATATTTCCAGATAATTACAAAGTGATGCCACCGTTTCTTCAACACGGGTAACTTGTGTTATCTACCCACGCGGGCAGCAAGTGAATAGCCATATATATATATATATATAGCCGACCCCAACATAGTTGGGACTGAGGCTTAGATGATGAGATATATATATATATATATATAGAGAGAGAGAGAGAGAGTCAGGCTAGAATACACTCGAGTGTACGGATCGCACGAATACACTCAAGTGTGTTTGCATATCAAGACTATTTTTTACAAAATGTAAACCGTTGATCTTCACCGTCATACTATAACTAGGCCACATACAAATTTTGAGCCCATTTGGATGAGTGTAAGTCACTCATCCAAGGGCAACAAAATCGACACGCGAAACTAATTTGAAATGCATAATTTTTGTGGTCTTCATAACATGAGCTATACATATCCAAATGTGCTCAAATTTTGTGTATGAGTTGTCCACGAGATGTTTAAGAAGATCAACGGATTAGATTTTCAAAAAAACATTGCATCATGAAAAACTACTTGAGTGTATTCCGCTCCGGATACACTCGAGTGTATTCTAGCCTGACTCATATATATATATATATATATATGTTCTCAGATGTCGATGCCCCATCAGAGACATAAATTGCAGCGTTGCTAGCTTGGGCAGCGTTATCAACTAATTGACTGGATTGTGAAGTTCCCAGAACCATTGTGTTGTGACCGTCTAATCTCCAACAGCAGCAAATAGTGAGGTTTGAACTCGGTAATAACAGTATATCAGCTTGATAGCTACGATCTGTCAACTTGCCAAGTGTATCATGTTTCATGCCAACCCTATAACTTTGAAAATCATATTGATATTAAGAGTGGTAATGTATTAATCACATTAAGAACATTTGAAGAAAAAAAGATCTTGTTAAATTAAACCAACAAATGTGTTAAATAAAAAGTAGGTTACTAGTTTGTGCTGGAAACTCAAGCCAACAGTTTCTGAAGCATAACCTCAAACTCTTGATTATAGCATAACCTCAAAACTCTTGATAATTTGCAGTAAGAGGGAACTAGAGATCAATACAACACCGCCGATACAGTTCGACAGGTCTTGCTACTTTGCAATACATATGGAGGCCAACTAATCTGATATGAATTGATCATCCAGTTTAAAAAAAGTTTACCAAGACTCATACCTTCAACTAAGACTTGTATAAGTTGCCGAAGTTCGTTAAGCAAAAAGGATAGATGCCATTGCATTTTCTTATATACTCTAATTGGTACAGCTACTAGGATGTGAGACTTCAACAAAAATAGTGGTAATTTACTAAACTATACAAGTAAGTTCCACAAGAAAGAAAAATGGCACAATGCGCAAAAAAGGAGGAATGGTAAGAACATGAGCCTAACAGTAGCATTTCAGCCATCATTTCTCAATGATTCCATGATAATATCAGCTATCATTTCAGGGACTCCAACATAAAATAAGGTGCCTTCAACAAAGTCACAGCACAGTTTATCAGTAGGCTTTTCAAAATCAGTTTTGAGAGCCATGAATCCCTTTCCAGTCTTTTTCTCCCATTGTATTGATTAACTTTTGTATTATTATGAATTTATGATATTGTCTAAAATCTGCCTTATTTTGATGAATGATGTGGATGCCTGTAACTTAAATATCAGATGAGAGAGCAATATCATTTCTCTGTGGGTTATCATATTAATGATTAATTTGAAAAGCACATTACACAAAGTAATCAGTCTGAGTTGACGCAGGATTCAGAGATATCAGCTTTGGGTATAAGAACTATGGGTGTTTTTGCCATTGCATCATTGATGTCGAGACTGCATGAGGCATCTACAACATCATTGCATAGAGTTTTCTATCACCTCCGATTGTGAACAGAAAAAAGGCACTGTGAAGCCATTTGGCCGGAGTCTTCATTCCGTTCATTTTAGATAGAGCCTCCATAATCTCTAGACTAATGGACGTTCTCCAGTCTTATGATAGTAAAATCATTCAGCTTGTTGAAGCAGCACCTGGTAGGAAAAGAAGATGGGGTAGTGAGATTGCTGACAATGTTCTCTACTGCATTGTGGTCTTCCAGCCAACTGTCATTTTCATCTTTCACCATATTTATCCTTTTGATCTTCGTTATATAGAGAACTATGAAAATGTATTGCATTCATATCTCCTACATAAATGCACTCGTTCCTTGACATTTAGACCCAATACACTTCCTCCTGGGAAAATAGTCATGCTCTCTTTGTAATTTGAATTCAAAATATGTAGGGAAGGAGAATATCTGAATATGTGGATGCTAGGGGCTTCATACACCTTCATTTCTATTTTGAATGACTTTCTTTTTGTGGAAAATATTACCAAAAGTATTTCTATCCCGTCACTTGATTTTACCTTGAGATTATTGAGTACTTAATCTGTAAGTAAGTCATTGCCCCAATGGTTTTAACATGGTCTCCAGAGTTGTAGATCAACCAGGCAGCTAGAAACTGGAATATGTTGTTAGGTATTTGTCTACCATCACCATCTTTGGTTCTAAGCAGGGTTACGTTATGATCAGATACAATCTTATAAGGCGTGTTACAGATGCATTTAGGGTTGAAGAGTTCCATTTCACATTGAATATGGTTCTGTCTAACCTTGCAAAAACTTTTTTTTCTCCATGTGAAGGCTGGACCACTAAACATCGAATTGCTCATTATACGCATCGCAATAAATTCTCTACACAAAAACGAAATAGTTTACACCCTTTTTCATTCATAACAATAATGGGTTTAAGGTCACCAATTATGAGTCATGCCTCCTCGAGAAAGTTTCCAATTTCAACAAGTCTTTCCCAAAGAAAATTCTTCAATGGAGACTGCCATATAACCAGAGTCAAATGCCATTTTTGTTAAATAACTCAATCCTCACATGAATGACTTACCTGTGATTATTGATGGTGTACTCTTGTAAATTTCAAGATTCCAAAGCAGCCAGATTCCCCCAGATTTTCCAATTGCTTCTACCTTGTGTGACTTGTGAATGCAAAAAGAAGATGGGAGAATCCCTCAACCCATTCTCATGGTGGGGTTGCTTCTATATTTACATACAAGAGAATTTACACACAGGTCCCTGACGTTTATCACACTTATAAGCAGGCCCCTATACATAAATATTAACACTCCCTCTCCCCCTCAAGCTGGAGCATATATATCATATGTATAGAGAGAATGGATATTGTATATTAGTCTCTTATATAACAGAAGAGTGTAGAGACTAAAGCAGAGATGAGAAATATGAGACTAAACTACTGAAGTAAAAACATAAGTGAGGCACATGCTAGGCACATGACACTCAACAAAACACAACATATCTCTATACTCCCCCTCAAGCTGGGGCGTAGATGCGAACATGCCAAGCTTGTCCACTAGAGTCTGAAAACGGGCTTTTGGAAGAATCTTGGTGAAGATGTCCGCTACTTATTTTTCAGTGCTGAGATATGGAGTGCAAATCCAACCAGAAAGAACTATTTCTCGAACAAAGTGATAGTCGACCTCAATATGTTTTGCCCTCTCATGAAAAGTGGGGTTGCTCGTGATAAAAATAGAGGCCTTGTTGTCACAAAACATCGGTATAGGGCTGGAATAGGATATGTCGAACTCCTGGAGGAGACTCTGGACCCATAGAAGTTCATATGCAGTATGAGTCATGGCTCGGTATTCTGCCTCTGCACTGGATCTGGCTATGACAGTCTGCTTTTTGCTTCGCCAGGTAACAAGATTTCCGCCCACAAATGTACAATAGCCCGACGTTGACTTACGATCAGAGCGACTTCCTGCATAGTCAGAGTCTGAAAAACCAGAGAGATTGCAGTGGCCATGCTTCTTATACAACAAGCCTTTGCCTGGAGAGCTTTTAAGATAGCGCAGAGTGTGACATATAGCATCCCAATGACACTGTCGAGGTTTATCAAGATACCTACTGATGCTACAGCAGCAGTGAGGTCGGCTCGAGTGACCGTCAGATAAATAAGCTTGCCTACCAGCCTTCTGAACTGGTGATGATCAGCATAGGGAGGAGAATTTTCATCGTCCCAATCCATATTTGGGTCAAGGGGAGTGTTGGCTGGAAGCTTGCCTACCAGCCTTCTGAACTGGTGATGATCAGCATAGAGAGGAGAATTTTCATCGTCCCAATCCATATTTGGGTCAAGGGGAGTGTTGGTTGGTTTATAGCCAAGCATACCAGTTCCTGCAAGAAATCAAGTACATATTTCCATTGAGAGAGACATAGCCCTGTAGATGATCTGGAAACCTCAATGCCTAAGAAATATCTCAGCTTTCTGAGATCTTTAATGAAAAAGTGCTTTTTTAAGTAGGTTTTAGCTGTCTGTATACCCAAGGTATCACTGCCAGATAAAATAATATCGTCAACATAAACAATAAGAATGACTAGCCCAGCCACTGTTTTGCAGATAAAGACATTATGATCTGAGTGGGAACGACGGAAGCCAAAAGTGACTAAGATCTGACTGAGTTTGTCGAACCAAGCACGTGGGCTATGTTTGAGACCGTAGATGACATTTTTTTAGTTTACAGATTTTTGAGGCAAACTCCCCCTGAGCAACGAAACCGGGTGGTTGCTCCATGTAAACTTCCTCCTATAGATCTCCATAAAGAAATGCATTTTTAACATCTAACTGAAAGAGGGATCAGTCTTTGTTAATAGCAACATAAATCAAAATTTGAACAAAATTTAACCGTGCAGCATGAGAAAAAGTTTCAAAATAGTCAACACCATATGTTTGCATGTACCCTTTTGCCACAAGTCGAGCTTTCAGGCGCTCAATTGTTCCATCAGGTTGATACTTAATGGTGAAGACCCAACGGCAGCCAACAGTAGGGCATGAAGGAGGGCGATCCACAAGTTCCCATGTCTTGCGATCACATAGTGCCTGCATTTCCTGATTCATGGCATGTTTCCATGAAGGAATAACGAGAGCTTCTGCAGCAGTCTTTGGAATAGTAACGGTAGAAATCGCAGAAGTGAAGCACGCAAAGCTGTTGCGCAGATTAGCAGAAGAGCATAAATGACCGATAGGATGTTTAGAGTAGGAACGAACACTTTTGCGCTGACTGATAGGAAGGTGCAAGTCAGAAGTTACCTCAGTGTTTGTATGATCATCCGCAGGTGGAGGAATTGGTTGTGGAGGGGCCATGGAAGGAGTGATTTTCTTGGGTCGTCGTTTGTACACTTGCAAAGGGCGACCTTCAGGTTGGTCTGAAGAAGGCCTAGCGACAGCCAACGGTAGGGCATGAAGGAGGGTGATCCACAAGTTCCCATGTCTTGCAATCGCATAGTGCCTGCATTTCCTGATTCATGGCATGTTTTCATGCAGGAATAACGAGAGCTTCTGCAGCAGTCTTTGGAATAGTGACGGCAGGCAGAAGTGAAGCATGCAAAGTTGTTACGCAAATTAGCAGAAGAGCAGAAATGACTGATAGGATGTTTAGTGCAAGAACGAACATCTTTGCGTTGACTGATAGGAAGGTGCAAGTCAGAAGTTACCTCAGTATTTGTATGATCATCCGCAGACGGAGGAATTGATTGTGTAGGGGCCATGGAAGGAGTGCTTGTCTTGGGCCGTCGTCTGTACACTTGCAAAGGGTGACCTTCAGGCTGATCTGAAGAAGGCAAATCCTCAACAACATCAGGTAGAGGTGTGGATGCCAACATATCACTGGAGAGTGTTGCCCCATCATCAAAAAAATAGGGCATATGCTCAAAAAAGATCATATCCGCACTGACAAACCATTGCTTGAGAACCGGATCAAAGCAGCGATAACTTTTCTGCGTTCTAGAATATCCCAAAAAGATGCATTTAGTGGAACAAGGATCAAGCTTTGTCATCCCTGGGCGTATATTTTTGACAAAACAAGTGCACCCAAAAATACGAGGAACTGAGAACAGTGGTGCATCAGGAAACAGAATGGTGTAAGGGATACGATTGTGCAAAACAGAGGATGGCATACTGTTTATAAGATAGCATGCCGTAGAAACTGCTTCAAGCCAGAACCGGTGAGGAACTTTATAATGAAGAAGAAGAGTGCGAGCAACCTCCAACAAGTGACGATTTTTCCGTTCAGCAACACCATTCTGTTGTGGAGTATAAGAACAAGTGGTTTGATGGATAGTGCCACAAACAAAACAAAAGGATGTAACAGATTTTTGCATAAATTCTAGGGCATTATCAGTACGGAAAATCTTAATGGGTTTATTGAACTGGGTCTGTATTTCAGAAAAGAAGATACTGATATTGTCCAAAATAGTGTTGCGATCTTTGAGTAAAAAAAAAGCCAAGTAGCACGGGAATCATCATCAATAAAAGTCAGAAAGTATTTAACACCAGAGTGACTAGAAACAGAACATGGACCCTAAATGTCCACATGAACAATATCAAAAAGTGCCTTAAAACCAATTTCTTTTTTAGCGGAAAATACAGACCACGTTTGCTTTTTCCAAAAGACAAGATGCACAAGAAAAAGTTTTTTCAGATAATGCGGGAAATAAATATTTCAACTTTGGTGCAGATGGATGACCAAGCCGGTAGTGTCACTGGAGTCCTGAAACTGATGTAGACAGAAGAGCATATGTTGCAAACGGTCCATCCAAATAGTAGAGTTTGTCTGGTCCTTCATGGTCTAAACCAATCCTCGTCTTCGTGCGGAGATCTTTCAAAACACAACCAGAGGGATCAAATTTAATAGAGCACTGAAGTTGTTTTACAGTTTTACTGACATATAATAAATTAACAGGAAATTGTGGTATGTATAAAACAAATTGGAGATGCAACTTTTGAGATAGAGGAATAGTGTCAATACCGTGAACAGGAGTCTTAGAGCCATTTGCAATAGTGACAGACAGAATATTGGTGGTTTGTCAGAGCAAAAAATAATTAGATGTCGTCAGCCATATGGACAAATGTACCAGAATCAATACACAATTTATTGTTACCAGCAGAAGGAGAGGCAAGCATGGCGGAGGAACCCGCAGTAGATGTTGAAGGTAGCTGAATCATGCGCTCTTGGAAAAACTTTTCGAACTCTGAGCGAAGTCATTCAGTAGACGGTGGAGCAGATTGTTAGTCGGATGCAGTATCAGTTGAGGTTTTTGTAGATGCTTGGTTAGCCCAGGCTGGTTTGCCGTGCTTGATCCAACACCTATCTTCGTTGTGATTATCACGACCACACCAGTTGTACAGTTGTAGAAGCAAGGCCCAGTAGCTTGGCCTCGACCAGGAGCAGTAGAGGAGTTGCGTCCACCAGTAGGAGGTAGACGTCCGCCACGGCCACAGCCTCGACTACGTCCAGAGTTAGTAGTGCGAACAGCTAGGGCAGGATGCTCAATAACAGGATTGGAGGTCATCGACGGAAGTCTTTGAACTCGCTTAAGAACATCGCAAAGAGTAGGCAAGGGGTTGCTAAATAGAATCTGATCGACCACCCCAGAGAAAGAAGCAGGAAGAGCAGCCAGAAACTGGACCAGTTGTAGTTCATTGCGCTGCTTCTGGGCTTCTTTGATGTCGGCCGTCAAGGGATGGTAAATTTTGTACTCATTCCAGAGAGCAGGGCACTAGTTGTAGAAGTCCTCGATAGAAGTGTCATAAGAGAATTCCTTTTTGGCCAAGTTTTTGAAAATTTCAAAAACGTGTTTAGGATTCTACTGACGAGAATAGACATGGGAGAGTTGGTCCCACGTCGCCTTAGGATCATGAAGACATAACAAGGATTGACTAATCCGCGGCTCGGTGCTATTAAGAAGCCAGAATATAACACCAGAGTCGTCTTTGGACCATTGTGCATAGGTCTGTTTGCTCTTTTCATCTACAGTAGCAGTAGGAGCGGCAGGAGGATCAGTAGTAAGATGTGAGTACCGGCCATGTGCCTTGACATAAAGGACAAAGGACGCCGACCAAAGATGGTAGTTAGAGCCATCAAGCTTGACGGTGGTACCACAGAGAACGAGAAGGCTCAACAGAAGCCATGATGAGCATAGACAAAGCAGCAGTGAAGTAGGCAGCACAACAGCAGCAATCAGTAGATAGGGAACCCACTATGGGGCATTAGCAGCACCAGAGATCTGACGCATCATATCAGAAGAGACCCGTGTCGGGCAGATAGACTGATAAAGTAACCTACGCCGTCATGAGGCGCAAGCAGATAAACCCAGAGAGACGAGAGACTCTTAATGTGTAGAGGTTATGGTTGTCCGAAAGATTGCACGTACAGAAATAAGTAGGAGGAAGAAAGTAAGGATGAGGGCAGCAGGAATGGGCAGGGGCGGGTTGGGATGGGTGGCGGCGGGTGGGGGGGTGGGGGGCGGCGGCGGCGAGTGGGGGTGGGGGGAGGCGGCGGCGGGAAGAGGGGAGGGGGTGGGGGCAGCGCCGGCGCCGGCGTGGAGGGGGGGAAGGGAGGGGGCAGCGGCGGCGGCTGGGGGAGAGGAGCTAGGGCATAGGAGTAGGGTGGGGATTTGCAACGCGGGGAACCGGACCTGCTCTTGATACCATATATAGAGAATGGGAATTGTATATTAGATAATTTAACAAGTGTACAATACAGTCTCTTATATAACAGAAGAGTGTAGAGACTAAAGCAGAGATGAGCAATATGGGACTAAACTACTGAAGTAAAAACATAAGTGAGGCACATGCTAGGCACATGACACTCAACAAAACACAACATATCTCTATAATATGTACCCAGCTTGTTACATAAGTATTGAACCCAACAACCATTTAAGGACTTTGTAAACAAATCAGCTAACTAGTCTTCTGATCTGACTGGTGACAACTGAATCACATTTTGTTGAATCTTTTCTCGCATAAAATGACAATCTACTTCAATATGTTTGGTCCTCTCATGAAAGACAGGATTTTCGACAATGTGGACAGCAGCTTGGTTGTCACATTTCAAGTCAATGGGAGTTTTCTGAATAAAGCCAAGCTCCTCTAGCAAGTGACAAACCCATAGCAACTCACATGTTGCTAACGCCATAGCTCTATACTCTGATTTTGCACTAGATCTTGCAACTACAATCTGCTTTTTGCTTTTCCATGACACAAAGTTTCCTCCTACAAATACGCAATAGCCAGAAATAGACCTTCTGTTAATACTAGATCCAACCCAATCAGCATATGAGAAACCCTAAACCAATAGATGTCCATGATTTTCATATAGAAGCCCTTTGCCAATAGACTTCTTGAGAAACCTCAGAATGTGCATCACAACCTCCATATGACATGTGCATGGCATATCCATGAACTGACTAATAACACTAGTAGCAAAGGCAATGTCGGGCCGAGTGACAATCAAATAAATTAACTTAACAAGTCATCTAAATCTCCATGGATTGTCAAGTAACTCCCCCTGCTCCTTGGACAATTTGACTTTAAGATCCATTTGAATATGAACAGGTTTGGTACCCAGCATCCCTGTCTCAGTGAGAAGATATAAGACATTTTCTCTGTGAGATAATTATCCTGGACTTGTATTTGGCAACTTCAATCCCCAGAAAATATTTGAGACTACTCAAATCCTTTGTTTGAAATTGGCCTTGTAAATATGTCTTTAACTGTTTAATGTTGTGTGTCATCACCAGTAATCACAATATCATCAACACATACCACTAGAAAAATGCTCCCATAACTCTGTCGTTTGTACAAGACTGAATGATCCATAGTACATCTCTGCAGACCAAACTCTTAAAGAGCACTACTGAATTTGCCAAACCAGGCACGAGGTGACTGCTTTAGACCATAGAGGGACTTGTGAAGACGACATATTAGATTTGACTCCCCTGAGCAACAAACTCAAGTGGTTGCTCCATATAAATCTCCTCATCTAGATCACCATGAAGGAAAACATTTTTAATATCAAGTTGGTGTAGAGGCCAAGAGTGAATTGCAGCCAGAGATAAGAAAATGTGAATAGATGTCATCTTTGCCACAGGTTCGAAGGCCTACGAGTAATCCTCACCATAGATCTGAGTGTAGCCCTTGGTTGCCAAACATGCCTTGAGTCGATCAACACAACCATCTACACCCACTTTGACAGTGTAAACCCAACGACATCCAATAACAGACATGCCAAGTGGGCGTAAAACAAGAGACCATGTCTTATTTTGGTTAAGAGCTGACATCTCCTCATCTATAGCATGATGTCAAGCTGGGTGATCAAGTGCAACTGAAACAGACGAAGGTATAGAGACAAATTTCATAGAAGAAATGAAAGCATGATATGAAGGTGAGATGTGGCTATATGAAACAAAGTTAGAAATAGGATATTGAATATTTTTATGTGTGCATGATTTGACGCCTTTACTCAGGGCAATAGGAAGATTCAATTGAAAAGACGGAAAAATTGTCTCTACCTGACCTTCTAACAAGGAAGCATCTGAAGGAGCTGAACTGGTAGGACTGGATGTACCACTTGCATTGGTGCCAGAACCAGACTGCCCACTTGTACCTATACGACGAGTGTAAACATGAGTGATTGGTGGTCTAGTTGGGTTGGTGGAATTACATCATGAGGACAGGGGACTCAAAAATAGGAAACTCAACAATGATGGAAAGAGGCAAGAGTTCCTCCATAACTACGGGTGTCACTGAAGAACTATCATCAAAGTAGGATGTGTCTTCAAAGAAGGTGACATCTGCAAATACAAAGAAGGATGTAAGGTAGGACTGTAGCACTTGTACCCCTTTTGAACTCGAGAATAACCTAAGAAAACACATTTGACGGACTTTGGACTCAATTTATCGATACATGGATCAAGACAATGGACAAAACAAACATATTCAAACACTCTAGGTGGAATATTGTACAATGGCTTTATAGGATGAAAGATTTGAACGAGTATGCGATTTTGGAGAACAAATGATGGCATACAGTTGATGAGGTAGGTGGCAGTGAGAACTGCATCCCCCCAGAATTCTCTAGGAACATGCATATGAAGGAGATGAATGTGAGCAGTCTCAACAATATGACGGATTTTCCTCTCAGTCACTCCATTTTGTTGTGGAGTGTATGGGCAAGATGATTGATGTATGATGCCATGTGTGAAGGTGAAATGCCTGACGTCAAGACGAAGTATTCTCTAGCATTGTCAGAACGAAGAGTACAAATTTTCTTTTTGAACTGGGTCACCCCTGCTGCACAAAAAGACTTGAATATGGACAATATTCCAGATCACTCCTTCATTAAATAAAGCCATGTAGCACGAGAATAATCATTTACGAAAATGACAAAATATCAAAATCTATGTTTAGATGTGACACGACTTGGACCCCATATATCAGAATGTACCAACTCAAAAACAAACTTTGTTCTTTGACTCTCCCTAGACCTAAAGACACACCTTGTATGTTTCCCAAATTGACATAATTCACATTGCAATCTCTCCAGGATGGACAAACCTGGAACCAAAATCTTGAGCTTTTCTACAGACGCATGACCACGACGACAATGCACCACTAAAGGAGATGCAGCGACACATGTTGTGGAAAACTACTACAAGTAGTATAGTCCATCCAGTTCATATCCTTCATCGATCTTCTTCCCCGTCTTCAAGTCCTGTATAAGACAAGTATCTGGTAAGAAAGTAACAGAGGCTTGAAGAGAACGAGTTAATTTGCTAATTGATAACAAATTAAAGGGAAAATGGGGAATGAACAACGTAGATGGTAGGGATATATGTGGAGTTGGTGACACTGTTCCCGTTCCCTTAACCGAGGCAACAAAGTCGTCTGCAAAGGTGACACCAGGTAGGTTGGGCTTATGGGTGTAGGTGGTGAACATCTTTGGTACCCCGATGATGTGATCAGTTGCACCAGAATGAAGAACCCTGTCTGACTTGGACATAGATGCCTTGGATGCCTGTGAAATGCATGTTGACAAATCGGACCTTTGTGCAATGGAGACTGAAGTCGTTGCCTGCTTTGAAGCTCAAAAAAGCATCAATTGAGCATATTCTTCTTTAGACAAAGACATTTGATATGTAGTTTGCTCTAGATTATCATCAACAACATCCATATTGGTGGACTTTAAATGGAATCCATATAACTCTTCTTGGATTGTTGTAGTGGATTGGTGAACCACAAACTCTTTATCAGCCATGTTGATGAAAAAAGCACCCAACCAATTAATCATATATGCAAAAAACAGACAGGGGGACAGCAAATCAGACTCTAGCAAAGATTCAGACTTTTTCTTCAAGAAATTGGACTTTTCTTTTCAAGAAATCAGACTTTTTCTTCACTAAGGGACAATAAAGATCTTCAAATCAGATATTTGCAAACTTTGTGGAAACTATGAATCTTGAAACCAGACTTTTTAGCCTTAAAAACAGGCTTTCACAAACTTTATAGCAACTGTGCTACAGTGCTCCGCGGCTACATTAACTTGGGAGAATGACCAAAGCTCTCTCTTCGGGTTACCTGTCCCCGTGACCTTCTAGGGCAAGGTAGTAGGTTTAGGGACGCCCCTCTTTGACCAGATTTGAGGGACGAAAACAGCCCTTAAGCCCTTTGTTGGAAGCCAAACTTCATGCTGCAATTAGAGGTTGTTGACATCAGTCGGATGCAATCTTGATTTGGAGAAGAAACAGGGACTTAGCGGATAGCCACAAGCACCGTAGGGCGGTTAGGACCAAGAGGAAGGACTTCCCAAAAGGGCAGAACCCAAATCCAACCAGACAGGGAGCAACAGCCACCACAATGGTCGTTGTGCTACAATATGGTACTGTAGCAATGAATGGAAAACATGAGTTGTCGTTGTTCACTGATGCTAGCAAACCTCAAGATGGTGATGACAATTTACTAAGGCTTCTTTGGAGAGATTGACATCTTTTCTAGGGTTTTCCCTGTAGCTATGATACCATGTGAATGCAAAAAGATGGGAGAATCCCTAAACCCATTCTCACGGTTGGGGTGCTTCTATGTTTACATACAAGAGAATTCATACATAGGTCCCTGACTTTTGTCACACTATAAGTAGGTCCCCTATACATACATATTAACATGACTCTATGAAGTCTAACCGCTCTTAGTCATGTGCAGTTCTAAGGTCAATATGGAGACTTTATGTACACCGATCAATACCGGGAATGGATGTGCACCTATCCCTATTGCAGTAGATGTGGAAGTTGTACGTAGCTCCCTTCTCACAAAAGGTAAATATTAGAAGTCATCTAGGTTTATCATTTTTCAAACAATTTATATTAGGTGCGAAAAATCATTGGTCATGAGAAGCAAATGAGGGAATTAAAGATGTTCCCTCCAAACCTGTTGAGAACAAATAAAATGGCAAAGTACAACTAGGAATCAGAAAGGGCCTACAGGATAAATAAAGGAGACGAATTTGTCCCTCTGAGAACGGGAGATGGAGATGGAGATGGATATTGAAGATGAAGAAAAGGTCGACCTTTTTAGGTAGTTGGGGTAATAGAGGAAGAAGGTGGTGAGTAAGCTTGGTCCTTGGTAGCAATAGAGGAAAAAGGTCGTGAGTAATTTTGGTTCTTGATCAAGCAGCTAGTGGAGGATTTCCTTCTCCTCGAGGACCTTCATATAACAAGGAGAATCTTAGGTGGGATCTTCAGTTGGGTGCAGCGGGAGGTCAAAGACAAAAGTAAGATACAAGGAGGGTAATGTAACAAATCCAAGCTGTGCAAGCAGGAAAAACCTGTATGGAGTAAGCATTGATGGCGGCTTGAAGCAACTGCCAACAGCAATAAGAAATTCCCGGTGATATTACAGAGGCAGATAGGATGTAAGAGGACTGGAGATGGCAAGGAGAGAGAAGTGATAGCCCCAGTACTAGGACGACCGAATAGTTCCCAAAATGATTGGAGTTGGATTTGCCTCACTATAGATTCGAAAATCAAGGTGTGGCATGAATGATGGACACAAGGAGTGCAGTCAATGTTTGGGCTACATTGTACCAAACAAATTTGAAAATAAAGAAACGGTGTGGCATGGCTGATGCATATATTTTTTAAATCTAGCTATTGTATATTTTTTCTTCCAACCACTAGATTTCACTCTACGACTTAAATATATGACGAACCAACTCTAAAAAAGATAAAATGAAGAGGTTCTTTGTAAAAGCAGTCAGGTCAACCATAACAACAAGCTAACTCAGAATATTATTGGTTGTCGATTATGAAGATTCCCAATGCACTATTTCATGTATTTCGACATAGTTATTAGTTAGAGAACAGAATTACCAATTTCGCTTCAGATACTAAACTAATATTACGGTGTCTCGTTAGTATTAATTGTTATCAGATTTTCGTTTAGGCTTAACCCCTTCATAAGTTGCAGGCTGGCTCCACCATTGAGAAGAATCTCTAGTTACAACTTACAAGGGGGCGTAGAAAGGACTGGGCTTAAGTGAATCTAAATAGGCAAAATTCCACTCCCCAGATGACAATTTAGGAGAATTTCAGGCTGCCAGCCCCATTTGCAGAAAAATTCCTTCTGCAGCTAAAAGGGTTTTTGTTCATGTAGAACGAATTCTGCACCTGCAAATTGATTCTTCTAGTAATACGGATGTGGTTCAAAGAACTGCAGCTTAGTGTTCCAGACCAGAAATCTATGATGTACTTAATAGATGCATCAAAAGATAAAAAAGGGTGAAGGAAGATTGGCTACACAGAAGTAAAATAAATCTAATACACAAAACAAAACTTTGAACTGTCAAAATGAAAACAAACAAACAGCGAAATGACAAGGCCGAGGTGATTAGCTTACATGAAAACGAACGACGAGGCAACGAACTTATCACGTTCTCAATCTGGCAAAAGGAGAAGTGGGGGCAATGGGCGGTATGCGGCCCCTGCGAAGCACGGAGATGGAGTACTCGGCCACCTCAACGAGTTCGGCGATGTTGTGGAGAGAGAGTTCCTGGGCCGCAGCGAGAAAGATGGTGCGGACCTCAGCTTTTTTGGCGAGACGCGCGGCGTACCCGAGCTCCGGGACGAGGTCGGGACTGTTGAGTGCCCGTAGTATCTGGCGATACAATGACAGCACCTTGGGCTTGTTTCTCGCGAGGTCTTCTGCGGTCGCCCATATGACGCCCTTGGCCATTAGGCCATTACACGCAGGTAGGGCAGCTGCAGAAAATAAACCAGAAACAGGAACAATGTCTTGACGTGAGACAAACAAATACATTTCGATCACACGAGCCATATTTGCAGTCTCCCCCATTTGCCCATTTGCCCATGTTTCTATAAAAAAAAAGGACTTAATTTACGAGACATTGGAGAGGGGATACACGCCTAGAAAGCGTTATAAAGTATAAACTGCCCCCTCTCACCTCTTCAAAGCCACCCATTAGCTATGTTTGTCCCCCATCCATGTCTCCCTTGTGCCACCCCACTTTTCCCCCTCTCTCTCTTGTTGCGCCTCTACTCCCCTAGTACCTATCACCTCTCTCTCTCTCTCCTATTGCAGCCCTAACCTCACACACCCCCTCTGTCACACACATCTATCTTCCACATGTCACCACTCTCTCTCCTTCTCTTTAGTTCTCTCACCTACCTGTCACCCCTTCTCATTTTCTCTCTCATACACACAATCACACACAGTCATTAATGAGAAATAGCCGCATTCAATGAAAATTTGACACATTTGTTGAAAACTAGGTGCATTTAGTGAGAACTGACCGCAATTCTGAGAATAGACGCGTTGAATTAAAAATTGGGCGTGTTTAAGTGGATATGATACTCGCATACTTTTTGATAAATTATATCTACTTTTTTATAAAATGTGCCTACTTGTTTGTACCAATGCGCCTAGTTTTTAATAAAATGCGCCTATTTATTGATGAGATTTGCCTCTTTTTGATGAAATGTGATGACTTATATACACAAATGCGCCTACTTTTTTATGATATGTACCTCTTTTTTTATGAATTGTGCACACTTTGTGATGGATTGCGTCACTTTTTTATTAAATATGTCTACTTATTTACATGAATGGGCCGAATTTCTAATGAAACGAGTCTCCTTTTTATGAAATGTGCCTACTTATTTGTATGATGTGCCTAATTTCTAATGAAATGTACTTTTTTTTATCAAATGTGTCTACTTATTTGCATGAATGTGACTCATTTTTATGGAATGTGCCTACTAATTTGATGAAATGTGCCTCCTTTTTATGAAATATTTCAACTTTGTGATGAGTTATGCCACTTTTTTGATGAAATGTGCCTACTTATTTGCATGAATACGCCTAATTTTTAATGAAATGCGCATATTTTTCGATGAAATGTGCCTCCTTTTTTATGATTGCGCCCACTTTGTGAGGACTTGTGCATCCTTATTTGTATGATGTGCCTAATTTCTAATGAAATGCACATCTTTTTTTATCAAATGTACCTACTTATTTGCATAAATGTTACTCATTTTTTATAGAATACGCCTACTTATTTGATGAAATATGCCTCCTTTTTTATAGAACGCGACCACTTTGTGATGTATTGTGCCACTTTTTTTATAAGTGTGCCTACTTATTTCATGAATGCACCTAATTTTTAATAAAATGTGCATTTTTTTTATGAAACGTGTCTTCTTATTATGAAATGGGCCTCCTTTTTTAGAACGGCGCCCACTTTGCGATGAATTGTACCACTTTTTTTTAAATGTGCCTACTTATTTGCATTAATGCACCTAATTTTCTAATAAAATGCACCTCTTTTTTATAAAATGTGCCTACTTATTTGTATGATGTGCCTAGTTTCTAATGAAATGTGTCTCTTTTTTTATGATGTGCCTACTTATTTGCGTGAATATGATTCATTTTTTTATAAAATGCACCTACTTATTTGATGAAATGTGCTTCCTTTTTTATGACATATGCCCACTTTGTGATGAATTGGGTCACTTTTTGATGAAATATGCCTACTTAACATAATCCATCCAATATTTATAGAAAAGCTCTCCATTATGGTGCTAAAGCACCCAATAATGGTGTGAATGAGGCTACTTCTTAGATTATATGTATAGATAGCAAATTAGCACAAATCTTAACATAATGCACCCAATATTTCTAGATAAATGTTATTTCTCTCAAAATATATTGACATTGGTCTTGTTGGATTGCTTTTTTTTTTAATCTAACGGTTTTTGTTTCATAAAGAAATACAACACTGATGAAAAGTTATAAGTAAAATAAATTTCTAGTTCTTCTATTTTCGTATTGTTATGTACTGATTTTACTTTGCATATCATTTTTTTAAAGTATATCAACGTCATTCTTGGTATATTGTAATTTTTTGTAATGAGTCTTTTGGTTTTTATTTCATCAAAAAATTCAATATGGATCAAAAGTTATTAGTAAAAAAATTCTCTTTCATGTTTTTCCTTTTTGTTTTCTTTTTTCTACGCATATGTCATGTGGCAAAAAAAAGTAAAATGGGGCCCATCGAAAAAAACACCCCAGCCCAGTGAAAAACCGCTCTGGAGCCTGTGTCAAAGGCGCGTGAGGCACTAGGACGCGTCAGCCTAACATTTTTAGGGGGGGAATGGTAACATGACGTGTGATATCGGCTCACGCGGTTTTGAGGCACTAGTTTTGGTGGTTTTTCTACCCCAGTTGTCTAGTATTGACCATTGAAGACTAATTTTCCCTCAGTCCTCCTTTGTCTGTCAGCTACATTATAGCAGAGATCATTTATTGTTGTGCATTGACTTTTTAAGGAGCAAAATGGGGGGAAATATGTTGGAAATGAAGGAAAACTCCTTTTATTGATTGGAGAACGTATTGGAGAGGGAATATATTGGTTGTGTCCCTTTTTTTTTAAATGCATCAACTGGTCCATATATATCCACATATTGTAGAGGGGAAATATTGATTGTGCGACGTAATGTGAATTAGTATAAATGACGTATTTTTCACATAAGTTAACATCCAAAAGGTGCATATGATACACTGCATTTATATACAAGTAGGCACATTTGATATACAAGAAGGCGCATTGGTATACTAGTAGACGCTTTAGCCATTGGTATATAAGTATACTCATTTATGTACAAGTAGGCACATTTACCAGACAAGTATGTGCATTTATCATACAAGTAGACACATTTATATACACATAAACGTGTTTCCATATAAGTAGGCGTTGTAAGGAGTGGGAACCACTAGGGGTCCACTCCCTAACTCTATTATCTTGAGACCGCCATAGCAAAACCCATACATTGAAACACGATAAACAGATAGAAGGGTAGCTATATTGTTCTCAAAATAACATGATAAAATGAGCATAAAGCAAAAGCAGCGGAATATAAAGAGTTTAAGTTATTACATGATCCATTTATTTCTAAGAACTTGTCCACATGGACATAAAAGAAAACACAATAGAAACTAAACTAATGGCTTGATTGCAGAGGGCAACTTAGGCATCTCGGAAATTTCACGAACTACTGCTGGACAGGTTCCTCGAACACTGGGTCCTCAAATGCAGTCTCCTCCTCTAAGGTCACCACATGCTCCTCTTCACCTGGGTGGAAAGGAACATCACCCAGAACATAGGAAACAAATAAAGAGGCCAGCAAAGGCTGAGTATGTACATATATAAAACATTCTGAGCATTATATAGGGTTAAGAGTACAAAAAGAGATGTTCCCATAAGAAAAGGGGGTTATTTGCAATTAGGTATGTTCAAGAGAAAAGTAACAAAAGAAATGAGGCATATAAAATTTCAAATTACAAACATGATAATAAAAGAGTGTCTTGCCATAACAATCATCCACAGATTCATATCAATACAACAAATATTTGCATGCATAACAATGTAGACTAAATATACCTAAAACAGGGCCATAACACCATAGGATCATGGCCTAAAAGAAATAAGGGTGGAAACGCACACCCCGGGCGGAATACACACGCCCTATATAAGTATGGTTGTACATAAGTATCATTATTCTAGATATTCTAGTCAAACATGTAGCATGCATAAATAGAGTGGCAAGACTAACATTTTAGTCAATTTCATATAAAATGACAATCATAGAAGGAGGGGTCCAACGACCCATTATAAATAAATATTCCAACAATCACATGAATATATATGAATCAAAGGCAGAAAGTATGAATGTCCAACAATTGAATTTTAAATAAAATTGATAGTTCAAGAGATGCCTCATTAAATAAATGTAGTTCAAATAAATAATGCCCAAAATAAAATAGAGGATGTACATACCATATGATCAGTCCTAGATATTCAATAACACCTCCTAAGTTCAGGTTCAGGGTTGTCTCAACCTAGTCACAATACATGTGCATACAATTAATATAATATGCATTAAATCCCTAGCTTAAAAATCGACCCTACTGTCAGTTGGAAAACAGATTGTGAATCATGTCCCAATAAATCAGTCATATTTTTCTGATCCCAAAAATATATGTATTTGTATTATTTGGATAAGCCAATAATTACTTATGAATTTTACAAGTTAAAAGCATTTCCTGATTAAGACAGAAAATAAAATGTGAATTGACAGAGATGCCCCCGAATGAATCCTAAAACTTAGAAACAACGTGACACTGGACTATAGGGGAAATGTCGCTTAGATCATATGGTCAACGCTATTGGGTTTTAGGGGAGACAGAGAAGGCAGCGAAAACAAAAAAAAATTCTCCCCCAACCCATACCGAGGAAACGCGTCAACGTCTATATAATAGGAAAGGATGGTTTGTGGAATCATACCTTGTCCCGAGGCTTTCTCGGCGACAATACCTCACGCAATGCACGGTCTTCAACTCCGGTCTTGGACAGTGTCTGTGCAGCTCCTGGTCGCACCGGGACTGACGACTCCTCCTCCTACCAGACTGTCGGATGACAGTTGTCCTCCTGAGTGGCAGTGTCCTCCCGCCCCTGTAGTAGTCCACACGGACCACCTGGAACTCCACTCTCCTTATCCCACAAGGAAGTGGAAGGAATCGCACCCTCCTGTTGACGTACTAGTCGCCAACACACTCTCCTGCTACCAGTTGCAACTGCAGTTGTCCTTCCCTTGCTGCACCTCCCTTTTGCGGGAAGCACTTGCTCGGGCTCTCTCACGGTTACCAAAACCAGAGAGAACGACAACTTCGCAAAGAAACCGGCTTGCATTGAGTTGTGCTCTGAGAAGCCCCCAATACCCCTATATATATAGGCGGGTCATGGGACAGGGTTCTCTGTGCCCGGCAATATGGGACTAAAGCAGGAGTAGAAGAATTTGGGATTTTTCCATAAAAAGCAACCAACTCGCAACCTGAACCGATCGGTTCACAAGTGAACCGGTCGGTTGGGGACCTGAACCGGTCGGTTGGAGCACCAACCAATCGGTTGGGACCCATGAGCCGATCGGTTCACTTCTGAACCGGTCGGTTCGTGGTCCTGATCAGTTCCTGATTGACTTTCCAACTTTCGTTTCTAATTGGTATCGAATACCAATCCTTGTTCCAATCAAATTGGGCAAGTGAAACGCAAGGAAAATTCTCACCGACCTGACTTTCCCAACTTGCTTGGTTGCACCAGTTGAACCGATCGGTTCAACACTTGAACTGCTCGTTTCACCCTGGGCTTGAGCCGACCGGTTCAGCAACCTCAGCCGACCAGTTCAACACTTGAACTGATCGGTTGGGAGTACAGGTTGTGCAGAATCAGTCAAATGCGATTTCAATCAATCCGATACTCCAATCAATGCGTCCAACACCTTGAACCATATGATACTGAGCTATCTACTGATTGAGTGTTTAATTGAACTACTAAACTCCTTTAGTAATCAATCTAAACGTTGCTTGTGGATAAAACTCCTCTTCCAGGTTAAATCCTATGTGTGTGACCCTGCAGGTCCATTTCACGTTGGCAGTGAAAGTCCATAACACTTATGACTTCACAAGCAAAGAGCGGTGCCTAGTCACACATCAGTGCTACCCAAGTGAAAGTAGAAAGTTGGAGAACAACTTTCATCCTACAATCCGTGAATGGTGTTAGAGTGAATGTATAATTCCTTTGTCACTGATATCCCGAATGAACTCAAGGCATGGAACAATCATCCTATCAACGTTCATTCACTTTCTTGATCTCAGAGCAGATTGAACGAGATATGTATGACATCAATATCACATACTGATTCACACATGCGTGCACACGCCTATCTCAATCCTACTCATCAAGTGGCCTTGGATATCAAACTCCATCAGGAGGGACAAATCCCATATCTATCACTCACCCCTAAAAATCCCCATGTGTCAAAGCCACCCAATCATCACCTTTATAACAACCCATGTTTCAGGACTGCGTTTGATGATGTCAAAGTGTGCCCAACGACATGTGTTGAGTGTAGTGATTTCAGGTCAAAGAATCACACTCACCACCATCACTGTGAGTACTGACTGTGACTACCATCTCATGGTTCCATGTGTCAAACTCACGGTGGGTCTGTCCGGTACCTTGTTCTCTAACAAGTACCTATGTGTTTGGTTTGATATCTCTATATCATGACTAATGAGATTCTGTCATCAACCAACACCACAATCTAGTCTTGTGTGTCATTGCTGTCTATCTACCTTCCACAATGACATCCGACTAGGGACATAACAAGAATGTACAAACTCTTAGCATCCGTATGATCTCATCGTTCAGGTCATGAACCTGAAGGCATACGTCATTGAGTATTGTCATTCTCTAGACATTCAATCTGTTCTATCACTATCTCATATGACTGAACCAGAAAGAATTGGAAGCTTGCCTGTGATGTTTATCAAATCAATCTAAATGTATCCCACCAATCATCCCATGATTGGCTCTCAGGGCATACATACCAACAAACGCGAGGTCAAAGTGTGTAAGGAAAAGATCTGAAATATCCTTTTGGGGTGATACATGTTGCACTCAGGTTCCATGGGCAAGACAGGGCTTTTGCCCCAAGGATCAACTTCCTTGTATCTTGCACCATGGCCACCTATAGGAGCTCTGAGCTCAAGACCTCCCGTTCACTCCATCTATGTTGGAGATCTGGACTCTCTCAGATTCGGATGATGATATCAATGAGACTGCAAGGTCCCTCTGGGTCAGAGGGTTCCCGATTTGGGGTATCTCCATGACCGGGCTCAATGCAGCTCACTCGCATAGCAGGTCGTCTGATGGTAACAAAACCACTAAATGACGGTGGCTCAAAGAATACCACTGGTGGTACTGAGTTCGCATCATCAATGAGGATCTCATATAGGCATAGATAGGGCAAGAAAGATTCAAAAATGTACAAGGAACAACAGAACTATTTGG
The DNA here is from genome assembly GCA_963693085.1 of Alisma plantago-aquatica. Classification (NCBI taxonomy): domain Eukaryota; kingdom Viridiplantae; phylum Streptophyta; class Magnoliopsida; order Alismatales; family Alismataceae; genus Alisma; species Alisma plantago-aquatica. The sequence goes on from OY856409.1 coordinate 922,133,692, forward strand.
GTAGCAGGCTAGTGAAAATGACGACTGATTGTGAGGAAGAACCAAAACTTGGCGGGGAAGAGTACCTAAACCTATTTCACCGTCATTCAATCCCTGAAACCCTTTCGATTACCCATAATGGGTTCAACTGTGTCCCTAAGGTCAGGAACCACACATGGTCTCTTCTCGTCAGTGAACTAGAACAGAGGAAAACGGCGGCACTTGTCGATCAGGAAAACGAGACGAAATTGCGTCAAGGTAAAAGCACAGGAAGAAAGAGAGGGGGTCCGAGATGGTTACCTCGAGAAAAATTATGTCGAGGTTGCTCCAGCTACCGGAGCTACATGTTCTTGCTTTGGGGAAGATGGCCGCTGTCTGATCCCTCCACGCCACCATGAGCGAAATTGGCCACAGGGAATCACATGTGAGTCGCCGAGGTCGGGTCCCGAACAGAGAATAATGGAGAAGTGGATCCCAAATGGAAGGTCGATGAATAGGGGGAAAGATCAACGATGGTTGTACTGGGCCTATATTAGGCATTTTAGGTTTAGGGCGCCGTAAGGGGTGTATGGGGGCTCGTTGGACTCAGGGGATGAGAGGGTTCTGTTGGTGAAGAAAGTGTGAGGACTCGTTGGTTGTGGCGAGAGAACGACGTTGAGGAACGTCGCTGGCTTGAACTAGTCCTGCGCACGCGGGGACTTCGGAGGTGGAAGATGAGGTCTTTCACTCGATAACCCAACCCAGATGAAATAAACTGGCTGTGGACCCTGGGTTCAAAGTGTGACAATAATTTGTTCAAAAACCTTATGTTTAATTACACATTATCTCCTAGGGTCCAATTAAGGGTGCATCTAACATCCAAATGACCCCAAATTTTGAGGGTTAACTAATTAAGATGTGAGGAACCCAATTATGGGCTTAGATTTGGATTTTGAGGTTACTATATCTATAATTTAACCTTTGTGCATTAATCATTCAATTAATGCAATGAACTAAGTCTAAAGGTCCAAGATGGTCAAACCTTCCACCTAAACTCGATTATTGTCCTATATGATACCCAAGTCTATCCCAAATCACAAATCTAGGGTAAAGTAATCTAGATCATCATCATTGCTTATAAGTTAGCTAATTGAGGTATTAAGATAGCAATTCCACAAGTCCTCAACTCTATGGAACCTAACTCGAGTCAATCTAGGGTTTGAGGGTCAAAAGTTATCTAATTCAATGCAAAGTGTGAAGAATGATCTCCATGATGTGATTATCAAAGTAAGGGTTAAAGAAAAAGGAAATGATGTTTTGTACCTGGAATTGGGGATGTTACAAAACACCACCCCTTAAAAAGATTTCGTCCCAAAATCTCAAGCAAAGAGGGAGGGGTAGGTACGCAATATCTCTTCTTTCAACTCCCAAGTAGTTTCCTCAAGACCATGGTACTTCCAGAGAATCTTCACAAGCTCAATCTCCTTGTGCTTCAATTGCTTTGTTCTAGAATCTAGGACCTTCACTGGAAACTCTTCATAGGACAGATCTTCTCGTAACTCAATATGTTCAATAGTCAGCACATGAGTAGGATCCTTCACATACTTCTTCAGGATAGATACATGGAACACATTGTGAATCTTGTCATAAGTGGGAGTTAGAGCTAGGCGGTAGGCACACTCCCCAACTCTATCCAAGATTTCAAATGGTCTTACATATCGAGGACTCAACTTGCCCTTGACTTTAGACCTTGTAATAGAGTGAATTGGCTTTATCTTGAGGAACACAGATAATCACCAACCAAGAAGCTTACATCAGATCTCTTCTTATCAGCATACACCTTATGTCGATCTTGGGCATCCTTCATCCTCATCTTGATCAAGAAAATCTTATCAGTCATCATCTGCATGTCATCACTCTTCATCAGTGCTCATTCACCCACATCATCCCAGTGTAGTGGTGAACGACAAGGTCGGCCATAAAGTGCTTCAAATGGCGGCATACCAATGCTGGCTTGGTAACTGTTATTATAAGAAAATTCAGCCAACGGAAGATATTTGTCCCAAACACCTCCCCAATCCATCACACAAGAAGGCAACAAGTCTTCTAGAATCTGTACTATATGCTCAGATTGGCCATCTGTCTGAGGATGGTATGTTGTGCTGAAACGTAGATTAGAACCCATGTCCTCTTATATCTGCTTCCACAAACGAGAAGTGAACTTTGGGTCTCGATCAGAAACTATCACCTTGTCTCCATGCAGGCGAACAACCCAGTCCACATACAGCTGTGCCATATCAGGAACCTTGTAGGTGCTCTTGAACGGAAGAAAGTGATCCGACTTGGTCAGACGATCAATAACAACCCAAACCACATCATACCCACGCTTAGACTTCGTAAAACCGATAACAAAATCCATAGTGATTTTCTCCCATTTCCACTCTGGTATCTCAAGTGGATGAAGAATACCACCAGGACACTGATGTTTAATCTTCACCTGTTGGCACGTTAAGCACTTTGCAACATAAGTAGCAATATCCTTCTTCATGTTTTTTCACCAGAAACCCCATTGTAAGTCCTTGTACATCTTTGTGGTACCGGGATGAATCATGTACTTAGACCCAGGGGCTTCACCCAGAACTCTCTATCTCAGACCAACAACATCAGGTATCCACAATCTATGGCAGAAGTGGATAGCACCAACCACTCTAACAGAAAACTCAGATTGTGGTTTCTTTGTCAACATCTTCATCTCATCAAGCTCAGAACTGTCCAACTGTGCAGCAATAACTTTAGAAATCCAGGTGGAAGTGATATCCAAACTAGCCATCTGCACTCTCACCTTCTCTATAAAAGAGTCATCACTTACCACATGTAGCTCAGGTCTCCAACTCGAGACTTGTTCTAAGACTCTCCATAAGAAGCAACTGATAGAAGCACAAGCTGCATCCTTTTTCCTACTCAGAGCATCAGCAACAACATTGGCTTTACCGGGATGATAAGTGATGGTAAAGTCATAGTCCTTGAGGTATTCCATCCATCGTCTCTGGCACAAATTCAAGTCCTTCTGAGTCATCTGGTAGCGTAGGCTCTTGTGGTCGCAGAAGACTTCAAACTATACCCCATACAAGCAATGTCTCCATATCTTCAGTGCATGAACTATGGCATCCAACTCTATATCATGAGTAGGCCAATTACCCTCATTAGGCTTCAATTGGCGTGAGGCATATGCAATCACTCATCCTTCTTGCATAAGGATGCATCCCAACCCTAGTTTAGAAGCGTCAGTGAAGATAACATAGGGTTTACCCTCAATAGGTAAAGCAAGCACGGGGGCAGACGTCAAACACTTCTTCAGCGCTAAGAAAATCTTCTCACACTCAGGGGTCCAGATAAACTTTACATCCTTGCATGTCAGCTTTGTCATAGGAAGAGCCAACTCAGAGAAATTCTGTAAAAATCTCCGATAGTAGCCTGCCAAGCCCAGAAAACTACGTATCTCTGAGGGGTTCTTCGATGATTGCCACTTTATCACAGCTTCAATCTTGACAGGATCCATAGTAATATGTCCCGCCGAGATAACATGGCCAAGAAACACCACCTCATTGAGCCAAAACTCGCACTTTGAGAACTTTGCATAGAGTTGATGTTCTCACAAGGCCTAAAGAACGATCTGTAGATGTTCGCGGTGCTAGTCCATATACTTTGAGTAGATAAGCACGTCGTCGATGAACACCACCACGAAGCTGTCGAGGTAGGGACGGAAGACCTGATTCATCAGATCCATGAAGGCGACAGGGGTGTTGGTCAGACCGAATGGCATGACCAGGAACTCATAATGCCCGTAACGAGTGCGAAAAGCCGTCTTTGGTACATCATCATCTTTCACCCGCATCTGATAGTAGCCACTACGCAAATCCATCTTCAAGTATACGGTAGCATACTTCAGCTGGTCGAACAAATCGTCAATGTGCGGTAGAGGATATCGATTCTTGATCGTCACTTGATTTAGCATACGATAATCCATGCACATCTGCAAGGACATGTCTTTCTTCTTCACAAATAGCACCGGTGCTCCCCAGGGAGAGATACTAGGGCGTACAAACCCCATGTCTAGGAGCTCTTACAACTGCTTCTTGAGCTCAGCCAGCTCAGAAGGTGCCATGCGATAGGGTGTCTTGGAGATAGGCGTTGTGCCTGGTATGATGTCGATAGAAATCTCGACTTCTCGAGAGGAAGGAAGTCCAGGCAGATCGTCGGGAAAGACATCATGAAAGTCCCAAACCACATCAATGTCTTCTAGATCTGGTGGTGTGGGATTGAGGACGACCGATGCCAAGTAGGCCCTAGAGCCCTTGGCAATGAGTTTCTCTGCCTTGAGTGAAGAAATGATGAACTGTCGATGTCCTTGCTTTCTTCCTTTGATGCAGAAACGCTCGCCTTCGGGTGCAGCAGACTAACCTTTTTATCTTCGCAGAAGAGAGCAACTTTGAATTTCTTAAGCCAGTCCATTCCCAAGATTACGTCGAAGGCCGTCATATTGAGGATGATGAAGTCTGTCTCGAACATCTTGCCAGAAATACATAGGTCTACAGTATGGATTTTCAAGAAAGTAGAAGACATTTTACCCGTAGGAGTGTCAACCTCTAGGATATAGTCCATGTACATAGTTTCTAACTCTAACATGGCTACAAGCTTAGAAGATATGAAAGTGTTTGAGGCTCCAGAATCAAATAATGTTTTTATCGGTTGTTGAAATAAGTGCACAGTACCTTCAATGACTCCGTTATCATATGTGGCCTCCACATCGTCCATGGCAAAGACACATCATGCATGTTTCTCAATAGGTGGGCGACGTCCTTGCTGGTTATTGTTCCTCGGTGGTTGTTGCGGACGAGGTTGTTGTTGTGGCTGTTGTGGTGCTCGTGGTTGAGCTGGTGCAACAGCTCTATGGAGCTTGGGACACTATGGCATGATGTGACCCGCCTGGCCACACTCGTGGCACGTCAAGTGCCTCACATCTGGTCGAGCTGTAGGTTGCACTGTAGGGCACCTGCCAGGAGGGTGGTGATACTGGCAGCGATTGCACTTGTCACAACAATCATCACTGAAGCTCTTTCTCTTGCTGGGACTTTAAGTCGAAGGCTGAAAGCATGGATAGGCCTCCACAGCGAGGGCCTTATCCACCATATGTTGGAAGGTGAGAGGGAGCTATGGAACAAGAGCTCGCCCAAACGGGTAGCTCAGTCCCTGTAGAAAGAGTGTAGCTCGGCGATCCTCTCCAAGACCTATAGCATAGCGCTCCAAAAGCAAGAACCTCTGAACATAGGCAGAGGCAGTCATGGTTCCCTACTTCAAGCTGTAGAATTCTGCCTCCTTCTTCTTTAAGGCGGCGGCGCAGACGTACTTCTGACAGAAAAGAACCAGAAATTGTTCCCATGTCATGTCGGAGGCGTCACGAGTGCGAGCGACACCGTTCCATTAAATGCGTGATGACCCATCCAACACGTAGGTGGTGAAGCGGACCTTCTGGTGAGGAGGGCACGCCATGCCCTCAAAGGTACGCTCGATGGCCAAGACCCAGTCGTCAACCTTGTCCACCATCTCGATCTCTCCTTCACCCTTGAAGTAGGGCGGCTACATCTTGATAAACTCCGTGAGGGAGTATTCTTTGGGTTTCTCGGGAGGAGGAATGGCGTTGACATGCCCCCATCATAGAATTGACCAAAAACTAGCGTAGAACCACCAATTATTTCTCTGCAGAAAGCGGAGGTGGAGGAGGAGGCTCCGAAAAAGGATGAGGTGCGGTGACGACCTAGTGGCCCCCAGAGGTGGCATGTGCATCCAACGTCGTCAATGGCGGCTCGATGAGTGGCATCCTGAACTGTGGGTTCAGCGGTGTAGTATACCCATCTCCTTGTCTCTCACGGGACTGGGAGGACTCACCACTCTTGTCCCCAAACATATCAGATCTCCTAAAAAGGTAGATAGGGATATGAATCCTAAAGCAAAATTTTGAGATACTAGATTACGGACTGCTATATCTATGATACCATTTTGTAAGGAGTGGGACCCACTAGGGGTCCATTCCCTAACTCTATTATCTTGAGACCGCCATAGCAAAACCCATACATTGAAACACGATAAATAGATAGAAGGGTAGCTATATTGTTCTCAAAATAACATGGTAAAATGAGCATAAAGCAAAAGCAGCAGAATGTAAAGAGTTTAAGTTATTACATGATCCATTTATTTCTAAGAACTTGTCCACATGGACATAAAAGAAAACACAATAGAAACTAAACTAATGGGTCGATTGCAGAGGGAAACCTAGGCATTTCGGAAATTTTATGAACTACTGTTGGACAGGTTCCTCGAACACTGGGTCCTCAAATGCAGTCTCCTCCTCTAAGGTCACCACATGCTCCTCTTCACCTGGGTGCAAAGGAACATCACCCAGAACATAGGAAACAAATAAAGAGGTCAACAAAGGCTGAGTATGTACATATATAAAACATTCTGGGCATTATATAGGGTTAAAAGTACAAAAAGAGATGTTCCTACAAGAAAAGGGGGCTATTTGCAATTAGGTATGTTCAAGAGAAAAGTAACAAAAGAAATGAGGCATATAAAATTTTAGATTACAAACATGATAATAAAAGAGTGTCTTGCCATAACAATCATCCACAGATTCATATTAATACAACAAATATTTGCATGCATAACAATGTAGACTAAATATACCTAAAACAGGGCCATAACACCATAGGATCATGGACTAAAAGAAATAAGGGTGGAAACACACACCCCGGGCGGAATACACACGCCCTATATAAGTATGGTTATACATAAGTACCACTATTCTAGATATTCTAGTCAAACATGTAGCATGCATAAATAGAGTGGCAAGACTAACATTTTAGTCAATTTCATATAAAATGGCAATCATAGAAGGAGGGGTCCAAAGACCCATTATAAATGAATATTCCAGCAATCACATGAATTTATATGAATCAAAGGCAGAAAGTATGAATGTCCAACAATTGGATTTTAAATAAAATTGATAGTTCAAGAGATGCCTCATTAAAGAAATGTAGGTTCAGTTAAATAATGCCCAAAATAAAATAGAGGATGTACATACCTTATGATCAGTCCTAGATATTCAATAACACCTCCTAAGTTCAGGTTCAGGGTTGTCTCAACCTAGTCACAATATATGTGCATACAATTAATATAATATGCATTAAATCCCTAGCTTAAAAATTGATCCCACTGTCAGTTGGAAAATAGGTTGTGAATCTTGTCCCAATAAATCAGTCATATTTTTCTGATCCCAAAAACATATTTATTTGTATTATTTGGATAATCCAATAATTACTTATGAAATTTACAAGTTAAAAGCATTTCCTGATTAAGACAGAAAATAAAATGTGAATTGACAGAGATGCCCCCGAATGAATCACTAAAACTGAGAACCAACGTGACATTGGACTATAGGGGAAACGCCGCTTAGATTATATGGTCAATGCGGGGTTAAAGTGTGCAAGGAAAAGATATGAAATACCCTTTTCGGGTGATACATGCTGCACTTAGGTTCCATGGGAAAGACATGGCTTTTGCCCCAGGGATCGACTTCCCTGTATCTTGCACCATGGCCACCTATAGGAGCTCCGAGCTCAAGACCTCCCATTCACTCCATCAATGTTGGAGATCTGGCCTCCCTTAGCTTCAGATGATGATATCAATGAGACTGAAAGGTCCCTCTGGGTCAGAGGGTTCCCGATTTGGGGTATCTCCATGACCAGGCTCAATGCAACTCACTCACATAGTAGGTCGTCTGAGGGTAACAGAACCACTAAATGATGGTGGCTCAAAGACTGCCACTGGTGGTACTGAGTTTGCATCATCAATGAGGATCTCATATAGGCATATATAGGGCAAGAAAGACTCAGAAATGTACAGGGAACAACAAAACTGTTTGGGTAGCAGGCTAGTGAAAATGATGACTGATTGTGAGGAAGAACCAAAATTCGGTGGGGAAGAGTACCTAAACCCATTTCACCGTCATTCAATCCCTGAAACCCTTTCGATTACCCACAATGGTTTCAACTGTGTCCCTGAGGTCAGGAACCGCACATGGTCTCTTCTCGTCAGTTAACTAGAACACAGGAAAATGACGTCACTTGTCGATCGGGCAAACGAGACGAAATTGCGGCAAGGTAAAAGCACATGAAGAAAGAGAGGGGGTCTGAGATGGTTACCTCGAGCGGAATTATGCCGAGGTTGCTCCAGATATCGGAGCTACAAGTTCTTTCTTTGGGGAAGACGACTGTCGTCTGAGCCCTCCACGCCACCACGAGCGAAATTGGCCACAGGGAATCACAGGTGAGTCGCCGAGGTCGGGTCCCGAATAGAGAATAATGGAGAAGTGGATCCCAAACGGAAGGTCAAAGAATAGGGGAAAGAGCAACATCGGTTGTACTGGACCTATATTAGGCGTTTTAGGTTTAGGGCGCTGCAAGGGGTGTATGGGGGCTCGTTGGACTCAGGGGAGAGAGAGGGTTCTATTGGCGAAGAAAGCATGAGGACTCGTTGGTTGTGGCGAGAGAACGCCACTGAGGAACGTCGCTGGCTTGAACCATTCCTACGCACGCGGGGACTTCAAAGGTGAAAGAGGAGGTCTTTCACTCGATAGCCCGACCCAGATGAAATTAACCGACCGTGGACCCTGGGTTCAAAGTGTGACAATAATTTGTTCCAAAACCTTATGTTTAATTACAAATTATCTCCTAGGGTCCAATTAAGGGTGCATCTAACATCCAAATGACCCCAAATTTTGAGGGTTAACTAATTAAGATGTAAGGAGCCCAATTATGGGCTTAGATTTGGATTTTGAGGTTACTATATCTATAATTTAACCTTTGTGCATTAATCATTCAATTAATGCAATGAACTAAGTCTAAAGGTCTGAGATGGTCAAACCTTCCACCTAAACTTGATTATTGTCCTATATGATACCCAAGTCTATCCCAAATCACAAATCTAGGGCAAAGTAATCTAGATCATCATCATTGCTTATAAGTTAGCTAATTGAGGTATTAAGATAGCAATTCCACAAGTCCTCAACTATATGGAACCCAACTCGAGTCAATCTAGGGTTTGAGGGTCAAAAGTTATCTAATTCAATGCAAAGTATGAAGAATGATCTCCATGATGTAATTATCAAAGTAAGGGTTAAAGAAAAAGGAAATGATGTTTTGTACCTGGAATTAGGGATGTTACAGGTGCATTACCAAACAAGTAGGCACATTTATATACAATACACGTAGGTGCATTTCCAAACAAGTAGGCACATTTATATACAATACAAGTAGGCGCATTTCCATACAAATATGTGCAATTATATACAAATATGCACATTTGATATACAAGAAGGCAATTTTATCCAAAACCAGGTGCATTTCCATATAAGTAGGCACATTTATATACAAGTAGCTGCATTGCCATACAAGTGTGCACATTTATATAAGAGTAGGCGTACTTGATATACAAGAAGGTCATTACATCCAAAAGGCACATTTGATATACAAGTAGACGCATTTATATACAAGAAGGCGCATTTGATATACAAGAAGACGCATTGGTATACTAGTAGGTGCCTTGGCCATTGGTATACAAGTAAGCCTATTTATATACAAGTAGGCGCCTTTTTCAGATAAGTAGGCACATTTGCCAAATAAGTAGGCGCATTTGCCAAATAAATAGGCACATTTGCCATACAAATAGGCGCATTTCCATACAAGTAGGTGCATTTATATACAAGTAGGCACATTTGATATACAAGACATGGCATTGGTATACTAGTAGGCACCTTAGCCATTGGTATACAAGTTTGCCCATTTATATACAAGTAGACGCATTTTCTAGACAAGTAGGCACATTTGCCATACAAGTACATGCATTTATATACGTGTAGGTGCATTACTATACAAGTAGGCACATTTATATACAAGTGGACACATTGTCATACAAGTAGGTGCATTTACATACATATAGGCACATTTGTAAGACAAGTAGGTTCACTTGCCACATAAATAGGGCATGTTTATATATATGTATGCACATTACCATACAAGTAGGTGCATTATATACTAGTAGGCACATTGCCATACAAATAGGCACCTTTATATATAAGTAGGTGCATTTATACACAAGTAGGCACATTTATATACAATTAGGTACATTCAATATACATGAACGCCATTACACCCAAAGTTAGGCACATGGTTATTCATCTAGGAGCATGTATCATAGAAGTAGGTTCATTTTCTATACAAGTAGGTGCATTGATGTACAAGTAGGTGCATTTGCAATACAAGTAGGCACACGATTATTCATTTAGGAGCATGTATCACACAAGTGCATGCATTTTCTATACAAGTAGGCACATTGATGTATAAGTAGGTGCATTCACAATACAAGTAGACACATTTGATAAAACAAGGCAATTTACATAGAAGTAGATATGCAAGTAGGTACAAAGACATTCAAGTAGGTGCATGTTCCATACAAGTAGGTGCAGAGTACATAAAACTAGCCGCAGTTGGCATAAAAATTAGGCACAAAGTACATAAAAGTAGGTGCAATTGGCATAAAAGTAGGGGCATTGATATATAAGTAGGCACATTCGCAATACAAGAAGGCCATTATGAGAATTTATCACACATGTAGGTACATTTTTATTCAAGTAGGCACAATGTTATTCAAGTGGGTGCATTGATGTACACCTAAGTGCTTTTACCATATAAGTAGGTGCTTTGATATACATACATTACATAATATTCGTGTTTGGCATACAATTAAGTTTGGCATACACATATCACGTTATGTTTGTGTATCCCATAATGTCTGTGTTTGGCATACATGTATCACATTATGTTCTTGTTTGGATGGAGTGGAGAAATTACATTGAATGGGAAAAATTCAAAAGATGGAATTTTGAGGGGAAAACTCAAAAGATGGGATATTGAGTTGCCAACTGGATGGGAATGTGGTCTACATGTTTGTGAGTGGCAGGACTAGTTCACGTGAGCGTGTAGGGGGAAGGAGTGTCACAGAGACTGTCCAGTGAGAGAGTGAGAGAGAGAGAGAGTGAGAGAGAAAGTGTGACAGAGAAAGTGTGTGAGAGAGAAGCAATGCAATAGGCCCTACAGTCCCTCAGGCCATGTCACCGGTGGGTTAGTGGTTTTCCACCGCGTCCAAAGTGCGTCAGTCCACTATAAGCATTTCCAAATAAACCAAAAAAAAATGATAGTGGGGACTTTTCCCATTGTCCCAATGAGATCCTCCGTGGTTCGATCCCGCAACCTACACTTCACAAGTAGCAGACTTAATCAGCTAAGCTAGTTGTCAAGGACATTTGCACGTGTTTCTAATGAGACTATATTGGTGTGATCATGGGATTGGAACTAGGCCAATCTATGGAAAATTTGTTTAGGAAACCCGATCAGTTATGTTCTGGTTGGATTTTATTTATAACAGTTTCTTTTATAACCCGATTATAAAGATAGTAAGCACAATGTACGATGGAACATACACATACATGGGTGAATACTAGAAGTGTCACACCCACATCCCACGATTACCACTAATCATGATATTAGGGCATAAGTTTGAGGATTATACTTGATACAAAGTTCACTCCCTTACTTTTTTTTCATTTATTTCAAACTCTTTATTTTCTCACATTCAATCACATAAAAAAACTTTATGAGAGCATTAAACTTTGATTACTCTAATATGATCTCAACACTAATGATACACCTCCATACATTTATTCTATTTCTCACACTTCCATGTACATATGACATGATAATCAGGTACATTCTCTCTTATTAAGGAAACAAATATACAAAACATCATTTACAACTCTCTCACATCTATATAAGGACCTAGAGTGACATGGACCGACTGAACTTAACTGATCTCATACTTAACTCCTGTTGTAGATCTACTCTAATGCATTGACCTTCTTCAAGTCCATGTGATTTCCCTAAAATTGTGAGTAGAGGGGTGAGCCTACTCACTCAGTGAATGAGTACTTCAAAGAAATAGTTTAAAGCACTATTATAATTATAGATATACTATTGATCAACTGATATCAATTATAACAATAGTAAGCTTTAAAGAGATTAATCATTCGCAAATGTAAATATATCAAGATACTCTGGATATCTACAATAATGAATCAATATATGAACATGCTTGATTAATCTCAAAGAGAACTAATAACTTAGAAACAAACAAAGGATAATTCAATAACTACACACACTTGATTAACCTCTCATTCATCTTATTATGACATGAATCCACATGAGGTGTACCACAACATGTGAAAGAATCACAGCAAGCTACGATCTCACTGTACAATGCTTAGAAGCATGCCCGGGTTCCTAAGCATATCTCTTGAGTAAGACCCCATCTGCAGTGGGCCTCAACACGTCTGCCTCTCAGCGGCTAATGGGAGCAATCGAATATCTCAAACTCTACCTCTCAACCTAGGTACTTAGGTGGTGAGTCAAAGCCCTCAGGCTTATTGTGCATCAGTGGACCTACTGACCACTGATCACTCAACATGTAACACAGGTACCATCGGCATCCCCAGTTGGTGTTGGGTACCACACAACTATAAGGAGTCTTCCCTACTGGTCAAGACCCCACACCCTACTCGTGCGCTCCGGCTTACCTCGATCTGGACTACCTCCAGTCGGGAAACTATTTCCTCCTCACAGCGCAGACCTCGTCGTGTGAGGATTCTACAGTGTTCAGGGCATCTACATGTCTAATTCACTCTTTAATTCACAATTCAATCATCACATCAACATATCTTTGTTTAGATTTGTAAACCGTTCATTTTATAAATATTCTGACAATATTTACCACAACTGAATTGTTAAGCATTACCACATCTCAAACTGAGAAACATTGATATCACAATACTTGTTTCACTGAACACCCTATCATTAGGGTTTCATTTACCTCATTCACTTATCACATAACTCGCATAAGGATTGAATACATCATAACATCATGAATAACATTGAATCAAGATGTCTAATTGCAAACCTCCAACTTTCCATTCATTTAGGGTTTCACCCTCCTTACTGATATATCAAGCAAACATTGATTTCATTGAATGAAATCCAATATGTTATCTGACATATATGTAATGCACATACAAATAAAACAATCATTCATAACCAAGGAGATTCAACTAGGCAAACTTCTTTATTCAATTATACAACAATTTCAGTCTTAGTTGAAAATCTTAGATTTCAGTTTACTCTTATAATCTCTGCAAATACTTTAAGAATTATCATTTATATGGATTTTACCCATTTCTAATAAGATTTCATCATCTGAAATTCATCAAAATAGATAAATAATCCATTTCATATAACTTGCAAAGGCTAGATAAAAAAGACAACTTAGTGTTTGTACTCGCATACCAAGCAATTGAAGATTTTTGATGATTTAACTCATTTTCATGCAATCTACTGTTTAAAGGAAGTACCCACTCACCCTAAGGTGTGAAAACTCCTTAAAAATGTAGCCCATCTCTAAAAATCTCGAATCCATAACAAGACTCTATCAAATCACCGATTTTCTTCTTCCTTTCAGCCATAAACGAGGTCTGATGTAGGTAGAAGGTGAAGATCATAGGTTAAACCAAACCTCAAATTTGTTGGATCAGGGATTTTAAGCAAGGGGAAATGAGGAGGAGGAATAATCGATGGTTAAAACTATTTACCAAGTCGAATCTATAACAAATCTTTTGGATTTCTGCCGTTCTTCACGTTCTTCCCCAAATATCACCCCATAAATCACCCTATAGGTCACCCTATAGTAGATAATAGATCTAAAATGATAGAGAATTGAATCACGGTTCCAACACACTTTGTTTTGTTGAAAATGGATAAATATTGCTCGAGATATGATCATTTTATGATTGGTTGTCCTGGGCGGCATTGGTCGCGGTCGTGGTATCGACGTAGCATTGGTCATGGTGTCGATCATGATTGTGGTGTCAATGTAGCGTCAGTCATGGTTGTGGTCATGGTCGCAGTGTCAACGCAACATCGATTGCGGTCTCCGTGTCGATGTAGCATCGGTCGCGGTGCTCTGTATATGTTTACTAAAAAGGGCATAACTCTCTCCTTTTAACTCCGATTTGGTTCATTCTTTTTGTTGGATTCACAATTGAATTATCTACAATCATACAATATTATTTTGATAAAATTCTCAGAGGAAAAATTATTTATTAATTATTTCCTTTAATGTCATTAATTCTTTTCTTGCGTACATGTGTGGGTTAATGATATGTTACTCCAACTCAGATCTTTATAGTAGGCTTAAGTCATGATTATGAGTTGCCTAAACAAGTATTTAAGGTTACCAAAGTTAAGACAAAGCACAACATAGAATATTACTAATAAAAGTATGCCAAGCATTAAGATTATCTTAAAACTCTAGGATGATCAACAAAACTAGGAACGAGTTGTAACAATTCACCCCCTCTATTAAAAATTTTGTCTCAAAATTTCTAAAAGAGGAAAAGATACTTGTTAAACATCTCTGATTCTACTTTCCAAGTAACTTCTTCTATACATGATTCCTCTAAAGAACCTTTACTAGGGGTATCTCTCTCCTTTTAAGCTTTCAAATACTACAGTCTAGAATTTTATTTTCAACATTGAGTCATTTGTTCCTCTTCAAATCACAAATTTTTAAAAATATAAAATGTGTGAAACATAATTTCTCATCTCATCATCACATGGTAGTATTCACTTTCCATTCATGAGACCACACTAGTCATCATACTATCACAAGATATAAATCCTTTTCACAATATCACATGGTATCAACCCTTATCAACACAAGAGGATTACACCTCATCCAAGGCTCAACCATGCCCAAAGGTCATTAAGACCATCATACTATTCCCTGCAAGATCATTGTTATCTTTCCATATCTTATAACAAGGCTCAACAACATCACTTACATATAATTACCGGATCAACACAATATTGCATTAATGAGCTAGGAGATATTCATAAACAATCATAGCATGGTTATATTAACATTAAGAATATTCCTTTATTACATCAACATGCAAGGAATGAGATATGATTAACCCTCATCATATTCATAATGCACATGTTTAGTATAAGAAAGTATCAACCATGTGGCTATGATAACCACTAATTAACACATTAAGGTTATGATCACATTAAGGAGGTTATTTCACCATCATGCCATCATATAAGAAGGTTAAACATGAATACTAATCTTTATCTATTTTCATTAGAGTTAGGTTCAACAAGATAAAGTATATTAATGTTATTAATCAGCACTTATACCCAAACCCTTACTCATGGCATCCCCATTGGATCATGGATGCATAAGGTGAAGCATCACCATCACATTCCATACTATTCTCAAGTATGAACCCCACACATAAATCAAGGTGTAACCATTGGGTTATAGCATACTAGGGTTTCAACAATAGTAACAAAGTACTCCATGATTGTATTAGTCATTCAAGGACTATTCATACCCAATTATCATCACTTAGTTATATTAAAGCTAGGTATAACAAGCTATACCTCATTAGGGTTACATATTAATACAATGTGGTTATTGTAACATCCCTGACCTGGGTTATGCCTTAACCCTAGGTGTTTTGATTAAGAAAGATGGTTATATTCTTAATCTTATTTGGTGAAAAGTAATTAAGGCTCAAGAGGAGTTTATGTTTCAATTTTGGTCCTGTTTGAATAATGTTGAAGCAATGTTTGCTTATTTTGGACTAATGTGCAAATTACCCAAGTTGAGGGGTTAACTTGCAAGTGTTACATGATAATATGTTCCTCTGATGTTGAGACATCATAAGAATGAATATGATGTAGTGGTATGGTTTTCACAAGCTTGGGCATCAAGATAGAGCTTGTTGGACAATGTTTGTGCATTAAAACCCAGTTTTGGTGTAATGTGCAATTTACCCAAAACCTAGGGTTCAATATGAAAATTACCACTTCAATAAGGTCCCTAATGTTTCTTGACATCATTTAGAGCAAAGAAAATGAGAGGGGCGCCTCATTTGAATTAAGTTGGAGGAGAGAGAATCTTGATATTAAAATAATCAAGATTTAATCCTAATTGAAACCCTAATTCAATTTAATGCAAAAATAAATAAAATAATTGAAGGGCCTCCAAACACAATTAAAATGGTTGGATTCAGATGTGGTTGGACGAGCTTAAGCCTTGTAAAGGCATGAGCATATCCTAAAGGGGTGAAAAAGAATTTCCACTCAAATATGGATATTCTTATTATAAGGGCTAAGGTGCTTAATTTCTTTTCTCTTTATTCTTGAATAATGGAAGGGAGCTCGGTGGGGATAAAGATGCCTTTGTATAAAAAAAACCAAGGGGGAGAAGGTGGCAGCAATTTTGGAAATAAAAGACTTTTATAAAACATTTTCTCTCTCATGGAATTTCTTATAAAAAGACCCTTTCCAAGCCAAATGAGAGGCTTTTCCGTTTCCACTTCTTCTCTTTGCTTGGAAACCGACCAAGGGAGCTAAGGAGGACCTGGAGGACGACCCCCAACCTGTTGGTAAGGTTCTTGACCCTTTTCACCTTGTTCAATGGTGGAAATCGAAAATAAACACTAGTACAGAAATGGTATATAGCGTCGATTTTTTTAAGCCTATAGCGTCACTTTTCAGCCGACGCCTAAGTGGCCATCGCTGCAGAAATTGCTCTATAGCGTCGGTTTTTTTAACCCAGAAAAACCGACCTTGTATAGTAAAAACCGACCCTATAGGATCTCAAAAACTAAACCCAAATGAGAAATGAAATTGTCCCTGAACCCTATAACGTCGATTTTTTAATAAATAACCGACCCTAAAGATTATTTCTAAGGACCTATAGTGTCGATTTTCTTAAAAAACCGACCTTATAGGCGTCTTGGCCATTCCGTGTAGAATAGTCATGCTGCATAAAACGGCCGTGTTGGGATGAGATAGAACGGCCGTGCCGCCTAGCACGGCCGTGTTGGTTTATATTAGCACGACCATGCTACACGACACTGCCGTTCTACCATATTTCAACACGTTCGTTCTACGCGGCACAGTCGTTCTACCTCATCCCAACACATTTGTTTTATGCAGCACGGCCGTTCTACGCAGAATGGCCAAGACACCTATAAGGTCGGTTTTTTAAGAAAACCGATGCTATAGGGTCGATTTTTTTTTAAATTTTCTGTAGAAACTGAACAGAACAAAACAGAAGAACAAGAATAAGATATGGGAGAGGGGAGCATTGATGCTCAACCATCACCATTCCAAACCACACATTCATAACAAAAATAATTCATATATTGAGTTGAGTACACATAGTGACATCATAATTTACAAAATGATAGATTGCAAGTCTGAGGTGATATTAAATGTCAGATACAAAAGTAAATATGAAAGAGTACTGAAACCACATACATAAATAGAACGTAACTGACATATTTATTCCAATGCTATATTGACTTCATTTAGAAAAGCATCTGACCACTCTTCTCGGAATTCATTTAAGTCCTCACGTGTGTAAGGCTGAGTTGTAAAGATCTGTAACAGAAAATGTACATGCTAATATTTTATAAAATGACTACAACTCACTTGTAAATTTATGATGTTATTCTTTATTACCTGATCTATAGTTTGAATGTCATTTGATGCTTGTTTGACAATAGCTTGCATATATTTCATTACATAGTAACTACAAGCCCAGTCATTATTTTGTATAGGACACTACAAATAACGAATTATACTTAATGTTAGTAACTACTATAAACAGAAGACTATAAGAGTTGACATATAAGAGTTGAAAATCAATACATATAAGACTAAGCAGTTGTCAAAGTAGCTACCTTGACATTTTTCAAAGTCAATGTATTTAATTTTGTGGGTATTTGTCCTCCGCCTTCACGAAAAGCTTTTATACCCCTATCAATTAAATGATAGTTGGTAAAATAGAAATTCTAAACAAAAATATCATGTTGAAGCATTGACTATATTTATGCTTATGCCATAGCTGGCAATTTCAGTTTGTGACCCCTTATTGTTTTTCCCATTGGGTCAAGATAATAAAGAGTCATCAATTTTGGGACAATCACCACTAATTCCTAATGTCTAGATCTGAGTAAGAATAAAACAAACATTAAAATAAATACATTTGTTCATTATTAAAATTATATTGAATAATAATACTTACTGGATGTTAAAAGGAATTAGGATAATTTCCTTTCCCACAATAGCAAAATATTTGAATGCATCAGAGAACTACTCACTCACTTCCTCAATATGTGTCTCCACCTGACTAGTGACCGAAGGAACTAAGAATCCAACATTCTTTATATCAAAGTTTGTGGCCTCGGTATATAAATGGATGTTAAACATTTGTAATTATTTTCATATATAGAAATAAGCTAAAAATGTGTATTGGAATTTTCTATATTGATAGATCCTTACCTTATCCATACTTCTAATATCGAAGTATTCATCCAATCATAACGGAACAACTCTATAATATCATCAAGAAAAATATAACTGTCAAAGTCCCTCCCAGTTGTATCTTCTATTAAATTGATCAACATTTGCAGTACGAAGCTTTGGTTGGCTAAGTATCGACACAAACATTTATATTTACTTCCCAACTCATTGAATGTGGATTCTGGAATAATAGATGGCTTGGGCATAGGAGGACGACTAGTAGAATTTTTACTTTTTGGTTTGCAAACCTGTTAATTAAATTACATACTTCTATTACACGAGTTCATATATGCAGTCAAATATGAAAAACATGGTAGAATTCAAGTATACATTGTCATTGATAACCAAGTGTCTAGGCCAACCCACCATAGCATCCTCTGCTTCTTCAACTGTACTATATTTAGGATTAGGTATGGATAGTGGTTTGTCCCCCATTCTGTCATACACAAGATGGTTGGACACATGGCAAATGTCATCAGTAATTTGTTGGCAATGCAATGTACCACCAAGGTTGTACACCCTGCCCGCTGCCACAACATTATATTCTGGAACCTCCACTACAAGTTTACAGTTCATACCAACCTAGATTGAAATAATATAGGTTATATAAGAAGCAGTAGAACAGATACCTGTTACAACTATATATATTATCATATATATATCATACTAATAACACAACATATAGAACAAAAACTTACTACAGATTGTTGTGGTGGGTCGTTGGGAGTGCTCCCATGACCTTCTACAACTGTAGTATGGGCTTGTACCTCATCACTTGAGAGACGCACAATATGAATAGGTTGAGAAGGTTGAGTAGGATGAAATGAAGACATTATTTCTTGTACTTTCTGCGCTACTAATGCTTCAACCTCCTCCTATGTAAGACCTCCTGCATGACCTCTTTTAGATTGTGAATGGTCAAAATAAGACTTGAATCCTATGCCAGCTCCTAATCCCCTAACATGGCCAGGATGCTCCTTCGTACCAAGAGCAACTGATAGTTCATCCATGTGGCCAGTTGGGATGAACTTTCCTTCCTTCCTTTGCTCGTGAGATCAATCTATTCATAGTTAATAAAAATATTAAATCACAATATCAATTAGATATAAATAAATCTAAGTTTGTGGGAGTTACTCTTTACTTAGTTGGGATAAACCTACCATCTTTTGTGCCACCTCCTTAGTTGCAGGGTTGACAATTTCACCTGCTCGATTCTTTCTAGCATCAATCCATGTCAAGTGTCGGGGTGGACGCTCAACTTGATTTGTATTAGATTCTTCTCCATAAGAGGATTGCTTCTCTTATAGTTGGCGGCGGAAGGCATAACCACCGGGCCCCAAGCGATGGTCATGCACATTTTGGCCCGTCTTTCCTTCTGAGCCTGGTGGATAGCCTGATCATTTAAAATGAGATATTGCAATTTAGACTTGGCAAACATGTATAAAAAGATTCACCTCCTTAATTGTATAAAATTAAAGATTCATACAATACATAACAATCTTTATTAACTAAAACTCTCCCGATCTCCTAGCTGCAATAAATGTTTCCCACACCTCAGGATCTATAAAAATATATACATCTGTTGCTTTCTTCTTTTGTTTAGGATTATCTATAAATTCCCTTACGAGATATGTCTTAAAACCCCTCCATCATACACCACAACGTTGTAGCACTCTTTTCTTGTGATCTTTTTCATTTAGATAAAAAACACCATATACATACAAAATAAGCAATTAATAATGTTGTTTTGAAAAGCAATTAATTCCAAGAAAACTAAATTAGAATCAATAGATAAAAAACATATTAAATAATATCACTTCCACTCATAGATATATCTTTCCATATGAGGTCTTTTTTAGCATTAGGAACATCATGCCAATTTTCTATATCTATTGGCACCTTACTGCGCGCAGTCACCCCTACGTAATGCTTGAAAGCACTAGCATGTTCCTCAACATGTGCTCCTGTGATATCAAACTGGACTGGCAATTTGTCCCCTTTAGCCCTGAGCTCCTGCAACCTACGCATCAGTGTGGGACCTCTACTTTTCTTAGCATCACCACTACCATCCTCATGGTGCTCATGCTCAGAATGTTCATCTTCACTCGCCATTTTAGAACCTGCAAGTATACATGATAAAAAAATAAGTGATAATAAAAGAACAAGTGATAAGGTATATTAGCTTGAATGATAATAAAATAACTAATTCAAAGATTACACGCCTCTAGTATTGGTTGAGTTGTTATTGCTACTATAAGCATTTAATATTGATACTATAAGCTGTAAGTTTTTATTGATAGGAAGTTAATTAATTTTATACTAAAGTGTACCACCTATCCCATTTTTGAATATTTAATCTCACTAGTAAATGTATAATGTATGTTTAGTTTTGAAGAAAATTTCAGTAGCATTTCCCCTAAGTTCTCCAAGTACACCGATGTAAATGATAAATAACCACTCACATATGTACCCAGAGAACAAATGAGGAAATACTACTAAAATTTTCTCAAAAACTAAACATACATTATACAGTTACATCCTAAGTGAGATTAAATATCCAAAAACAGTCCCAAACCGGGGACTATCCAAAATTTACTCCTATGAGTAAATTTTGAACGGGTTTCTAAGTTGATACATGCATAAATGTATTATTGTCATATTTATATATTAAGTTAAACATAATGCATCGATGATCTCATATATAAACCCTAAAGTGTCAATATGAGAATACACAATGTCTAACCTCATATTTCTGGAATGTATATATAATGATTACATATGTGATTGATAATAAAATGTAGATATGAATGAATACATATTTTTATTGTTGGTTGATTTACTAGTCAAATAAAATGGCACATTGGGAGAGTGAGAATATTATACCTCACTTGTAACCTGAAGAAGAAATATATGCAAGTCAACAACAAGTCAATAGCACCTGCAACAACACAAATGCACAATTCAATTCTGTTATAATGTATTAATTAGGGGTCAGTATATATCAATTTATAGGAGCAGTAACAAATTCAAAATTGAAAAATTTTGATGATTCTGCAACTCAGCCAACACGGCCAAAATTTGTCAATTTTGAATTTGTTACTGCTCCTAACACGGTCGTGCTGCCCAGCACGGCCGTGCTACTTGGTCAGTTGCTTGAAAGTAAACGTAAATGGAGGAGTGATGAGGTGACAGAGAGAAATATCTTGAGAAGAACCGGTCGGTGAGGGAGCTTGTGTGGGAAAAGAACCAGAGAGAGATGCACACGACCTTTGCAACGCCTAAGGCATCGTCGCCTTTCAAGGAAGAAAGCACTGGAGAGAGATGCAACGTCATCGTCGTCGTCGTCCAAGGAAACGACATCGGAGATGGTGGTAAAGAGCATTGCTGTCGCCGGAGATGGTGGTAAGATACTTGGGCGGCGGCGTCCAAGAAAAATGACACTAGTTTGCCTCTTTTCGGACAAGGAGATGATTGCGAGAGGTCACCTTTGTAGAGGCAGCGTTGCTTTTCTTCAGGCGCGGGAGCGGAAACAGGGAAGAAGCAGCGGCAAATGGCAACCTAAACCTTACTATCGGGCTGCTATATGCAATAATAGAAGACCTATAGTATCGATTTTGGGTAAAAACTGACCCTAAAAGTCTACTAAAAAAACGTTGCCCGGACTTAACCTATAACGTCGGTTTTTTAAGATAACTGACGCTATAGACCTGACTTATAGCGTGGGTTATCTTAAAAAACTGACGTTATAGGTTAAGTCCGGGCACCATTTTTTAATATACTTTTAGGGTCAGTTTTGCACTAGAACTGACGCTATAGGTCAACATATGTAAGGTCGGTTATATATAAAAACTAACTCTAGAGTTCCAAAGCGGTGCCCACATTTTTTGTTGACCCTATAACATCAGTTATTTTAAAAAACCGACCCAATAGATCGAGGCGCGAAGCCAAAATCGCGTGAATTCTCACGCCGAGAAACCTATAAGGTCGGTTTTTATGATAAAACTGATGCAGTAGTCTATTAGGTCGGTTATTCTAGTAAAAATGACGCTATGGGAAGCGACGTTACTGATCAAAAATGTAGTAGTGAAATCATGGATTTCTTCTTAATACGATCTCCTATTCAACCCTAGCCAAACTTTTCAACCAAAAGTTTGAGGACGAGCCTAGGGGGAGTTGCAAAAGCTTCATCCACCATTGTTGCTGTGAGCTTGGAGCTTTGGAGCTCAATTGGAGGTGGGTTTTATAACTTGAACCCTTAATATTGTTATTTCAATCAATTCCTTATCACTTGATGATCCTTTTACATTTCCAAAATTTGATTTGGTTGATTGATGCAATTACCATGGAAACCACATCAGGTATCATGAGTTTAGAGCTTGATGATGATGACATCATCATAAGCACACACCTCCCCAAATATCTAGGCCAAACGGTTTCAATTGAAATGCTCAAATAGTTTCACAAACAGTTTGGGAGCAAACGGTTTCACAAACTGTTTAAGGGCAAACAGTTTCAAACCGTTTAGAGGTGTTGACCAGGGTTGACCATTTGGAGATTTGTTGATAATGATGTTGGTTAATGAAACACTAAATATAATGTATTAGTTCCAATTGGTTCATGAGTTGAAGTTCCATCAATCACCAAACCCTAATTGAGTTAGGTGCTGATTTTATAATCAATTGACTTGGAACTTTGGGTTGATTAGCCCAAACGGTTTCAAAACCATTTGGGAATCACCCAAACGGTCTCAAGACCGTTTGAGGGTCACCCAAGACCGTTTGGAGGTCTAGGGTTGATCATGGTTGGGTATTTGAAGATCCAAAGATACCAAACTGATTTGTAATCAAATGATGATTTAATGACCAAACCAATGACTCAAACCCTAATTGAGTGTCATGGATTTGATGATATGATGGGCAAACGGTCTCAAGACCGTTTGGAGGTCATACAAATGACCTCAAGACCGTTTGAGGTCAGGTCATGTCGAATTTGAATGATGGACCAATAGTTTCAAAGTAATTGATAACACATTGACTAACATTGAAGGTTCAATGGTTTCAATCCCCAATCCAATTGATTCAAAACCCTAATTGATGATAAATTGAGGGATAAATCAGTTGAAGGATGATCTATTGATCTCAATTGAAGTATGGTGATAGGCCCAATTGATGAATGATTATATGAACTCAATGGTTGAAGGAATCAACATTGAGAACCCTAAATCGATTTGAGTGGTTGAGACCATTTTTGGTCCATGCGGTTTTGAGGAGGTTTGGACCAAATAGTCTAAAGACCGTTTGGGACCAAACGATCCCAAACCGGTTGAGTCTCATGCGGTTTCAAAATTGTACTTTAGCAAACGGTTTCAAGGGTTACTTTGGCAAACGATCTCAAGGATTCACTTTGGCAAACGGTTTCAAACTCAACTTTAGCAAACGATTTCAAGTGTGCACCTTTAGTAAACGGTTTCAAGTGTGCACCTTTAGCAAACAGTTTCAAGTGTGCACCTTTAGTAAAAGGTTTCAAGTGTGCACCATTAGTAAACGGTTTCAGGTGTGCACCTTTAGTAAAAGGTTTCAAGTGTGCACCTTTAGCAAACGGTTTCAAGTGTGCACCTTTAGCAAACGATCTCAAGGGTTACTTCACCAAACAGTTTCAATGGTTTGTTCAAAACCGTTTGAAGGTCTAAACGGTCTTAGATTGTTTGGAGGTATTTCAACCAAGACCGTTTGAGGTCTGATTGGTCAAGACCGTTTGAGGTCTAAGTGACCAAGATCATTCGGAAGGTAAATAATCAAACTGTATGAACAATTTAAGTGGATAAAGGTTAATTGTTTAATTGAACAATTACATGATGTAAACCAATGGTAAATTATGATATTTTTACCTTAATAAGATAGGGTGATTAGTACCCTTTAGATGATTAATCTTTAATGATTATGAAAGTAATGACATAATGGATTAAGTGTCAATTCTTTATTCAAGATTGAGTTGACCTAGTCTAAATAGGTCCAAAGTAAGTATCACCTTATAAAGGATGAGAGAGTGAGAACTTTCTACATAAATGATGAACATGTAATGGATAAGCCTCAACACCTTTAATATGAATGATTAAGTAATTAGGGTATGATCCTTAATAAAGAGGTCATGAAACCCTAACCTAGAAGATTGTTGAAAGTTGAAACCCTAATCTAAATCTAGGGCAATATCAGTTTTTACCCAAATCAAGGGTAATGATGTGACCTTAAACCAAGATGATAATATGAGAAAACCTAATTGAGGGTGAATCTATGAGAAACACTAAATGAGGTTGATGTTATGAGAAACCCTAATCTAGGGTAATGTGATGTGAATAGTAAACCCTTATTGTGGGTTATGGAATGAGAAACCCTAATGGAGGGTGATGCCATGAGAAACCCTAATTGGGGGCGATGTCATAAGAAACCCTAATTGGGATGACCAGTAAGTCTAATTGTGGTTTATTGAATGAGAAACCCTAGTTTTAAGTGATGTTATGTGGAACCCTGATATTATGATGTGATGTAAGACTCAATTCAGGGTGATGTCATGTAATGATATATGAAACCCAAGTGATGGTTTAATAGCCAGTACACCAAAGAGGGGTGTGGCTAATATAATTAAATAAGATGAAAATGTTATAAACATGAAGTATAGGGTCGATGAACCATATGAATGATAATGTGGTGATTCTAATGAATAAGGGTCTAAGAGATAAGATGATGCCTAGATCCTTAAACATCTAACTCTATACATTTGTAATCATCCTATGCATATTACAAAGATGAGGATAAGAAGGTCTTAGGAGTGATGTATACAAAACTACATAATGGGAGTAAATATCATCTCATGGGTTAGAAATACCCAAAGTGGTTGATGATGGTTTATCCTATATCAACAATGTCGAACCATTGGATAAGTCCATATCATTAAAGATAGTTGGACAATTCTAATGTGTGACCCATGCACCATATGATGAAAGTCACAAGTTAGTGGATAAAGTATTAAGAGGGAAACACCTTAATACAAGGTTAGTTGATTAACTTAAGAAAAATGGAAATGAAAAGAAAGTGATACATTCAGACATGATAGATATCACATCCAACATTTCAGGGTAAACATACCTTGATGGACCTCTAATCCAATATTCTTGGATAAGAAACACATGAAGTGTGTGTTATGCAATTGTTACAATAAAGATGTAACTTTGATAAATGTTGACTAATATACCTTGAGAATGGGGCTAAGCCAAATCAATGAGTATGATGTAATCATACCATGATAAGGATGAGAAATGAACTCATACCTTGAATTGATGATCATTAATGATATATGATGAGAATTGTAATCATAAGCAAATACTTATGATATCTTTGAATGCTCCTAGAGGTGTGGAGTAACATATTAGAGTTGAATTAATAATGTGAGCATGAAACCCTAATTAATGTGAGATGGGAAACCCTAACCCTAATTTTGGGTAAAGGGAATGAAAAGCCCTAGTGGATAGTAAACCCTAATCCTAGTAAAGGAATAGTGGTTACTATTGTTTTATATGATGTGATGAATGATTTACATGATTATTATCATGTCTATTAATCATGTAGACATCATGAGATGATGAACATATCCAGATTTGAGCTATGACATTCATATAATAAATATGTTGAATGGCCTTATGTGCCTAATGTTGTTGTTGCTTAGCAAAAGTAACAAAAGGTGTATGGACCTTATGAGTCTCATGAATAAGTTGTTTCCTAGTGTAAGGTGATAAAATACTTAAGGCCTTGTGAGCCATGTGAGATACTTGGGTATCAAGTATTATGTATACCTCAGTCTGAGGACCTGAAGGTAATAGTTACCTAATAAGTGGTAACAGTGATAATGATGAATTGAGGGTATAAATACCCAAAGTTGATAAGTATGATAATGATGTTGTTCAGGGATGTGAACTTTCAAAGAAATGAAATGAGGGACTGAGATCCCAATGTCTTATAAAGACTGAGAAGTGATTGATGAAAATAGTACATGTTTCTTTATAGCACTTTTGTCTGAATAAGTTATGTTTGAGAACTTTACTGATGTTAAAAGAATATGCTAATGTATTTAATTAATCAAGTGAAATCATATCATGTAGAGCCTTGGCCATATAACCATAAGTGTCAGAACTTGCTGGATGGTGAAACGGGTGCTCAGCGGAAAAACCCGGAACGCATATTTTGAATATGTGGGGGCAATGGGCGAATGTATCCTGACGTCCTAATGAGGGAATTGAAGAAAGGTAAACATTAAACCTCTCAATCCTTCATTATTGTACCGGTATGGATGTACCATGAATCTCCTGATGATTGGGACAGATGCAGTACACATCTCCCAATAATATTAATGCCGGATCGATGAGATAAACAAGAAATCTCACGATTGCAAAGAGAGTGCAGCACGCCACTGTAACTCTAATAGCGAAGTTGTCAGTATACCCTAAAATCTATTTAGCAGAGACACAAGATGTCCTACATTTGATCTCGTACTGACCGAAATAAGGGAGGTCTTAGTAGCCGACTCTACCATTGACCTTGTATGGCACCGATTTCGACTTCGTGATGGTCGGTTGGAGTATGAGCGGTATACCTCATCTCATTAGGGTATAAGTGTGATTGTAAAATGTAATCAGCCATATAGCATGTTTACTTAAGGATTGAAGAGGAAAATTCATTGGCTGATGTTACATTTCTTTTATGCATCTCTAGTTGATAGATGTTATTCATATCTCTTTATG
This sequence comes from Alisma plantago-aquatica, assembly GCA_963693085.1. Taxonomy (NCBI): domain Eukaryota; kingdom Viridiplantae; phylum Streptophyta; class Magnoliopsida; order Alismatales; family Alismataceae; genus Alisma; species Alisma plantago-aquatica. Next base: position 922,161,043 of record OY856409.1, read on the forward strand.
CTCATTTCAAGTAGAAGGATGAATTATGATTCTATCATGGATAAATGCAATGGTCTCTTAGGAAAAGAGATTACGTTACACTGTTCATTTAATGATTAATATTGTTGTTAATATATAAGAACTCCTGCTCAGTTTTATTATAATAAACTGCTATAACAATATTTTGGCGGAGAGTTATATCTCCCGCTGGGGCAATTTACAATTGTCTCACCCCCGTGAGATCCAACTTTTTAGGTAAACGTAGAAGAAGAAGCAGGAACCCTATAGCAAGGAAAAAGTAGCAGCAGCAACAAGGACAACAATGATAACTCAGGTGGAGGCACTGACTGCCAAGCTTTGTATAGATAGTAGTCCTATGTGTCGTCTCTGTACTCTCAGGTCCTCGGAGTTTATAGTTAGTGTTTTAATGAACCAATCTGAGATTTTGGCTTGATGCCTCGAGGTTCTTATGTTGTTTGTATATAATGTTACTAGGGCAACTGATGTTGTAATCCTCGAGAAGAGATGATACAAGTTATGTACTTATAAACCATGATGTAAATGTATACTTTGGTTCTTTATGAAAGAGGTTTCCTATGTGTGGATCTCTTTGCAAAAAGTTTTAATTTTTAGTGATTTTCAGTAATCCGCTGCAAATGATTCGCTTCCGCTTAAGTAAATCTTGTTTTTATAAGTTGGATGCCACAATTTAGTGGTATCAGAGCTCTAGGTTTGCTGAGTCTAAAGAGACATAGGACTAAGGTAGTATATTATGTTCTAGTATATTTCGGTGTATCTGATAGTGTCTTCTACTCTTATAGGAGAAAATGAACTTGAAGATGACTGGGTCACATGAGGAGTTTGCTACAGAAAGCAGCAATGCTGCACCAAGAAGGGGTGCAGGGGATCAGAGAAGATATACCTGCACATCCCCAGTTTGACCTAACTATAATAGAGATCCCAGCTTTTCCTGCTCTGCTTGAGCAATTTAGGACAACTATGATGCATATAGTAGATCGTGCGTTAGCAATGCAACCAAGACTACCAACCCCCAATGATGAAGTTTTGAACTCCAATAGGTTTCCTGCTCAACATCAGCATGTTGGAGCAATGAATAATGATGAAAGGAATAGGATACAAACTGAAACCAAGATCTGCCATAGGTGTAGGAAGCCTGGACATATCAGACCTAATTGTCCAGAAAAGGAATATAAAGGGAGAATTGAGAAAAGGCCTATCCAAATCCAGGAACAGAGGCCTAGCAGTTCTAAAAAGAAGAAGTTTTTGGTACCATCGGTACAACCAGGGCCTAGTGCACCAAGGCAATTGTCATCTAAAAAGGGTAAAGAACCCTCTAGACCATATCTAGCACCCAGAATTTGCTACCAATGTAGACAGGTAGGACATCTGGCAAGAGATTGCTTAGCCAGAAGTGCTATGGTGAATCAACCTCTGAGGCAGAGTCAGCCTGAGGCAGTAAACCATCCACGAACCATGACATGTTAGACAAAATAATGTCATTCTAATATGTCATTTTATGGTTTCCTGAGTTTAATCGAGAAAATATGAGTTTTCCCTGATTAGTCCTATGAGGACTTATATTTTGCATAGTAAACATTATAGATGTTTTATATTATTCTTACCTCTATGAGAAAAGATGAGGTACATAAGAGATGCTTGGATAAAATCTAGGGATGTTAAATCTTATACTTGTGATAATATGAAAAAGAAGGAATATGATAGTATACAAAGTGCATACCACTTAATCTCAGTATTTATATACCCTGGCCAGGTATACAACTATTGATGATAAAGTGAGTATGGAAACTCTTAGATTGTAATCCTTTTGATTACTCTGATCAAGTAGTCATTCTGATACAATCTAATGAGTATCATGAAATAAGAAATATGGAATAAATGAATGTGTCATGTCCTAAGCATAAGAAAGAGAAATATGAGATAACCTTAGATGAGCATGTTTGTATGAGCAATTAAAAGTATAATCCTCATAAGATAAGAATGAGAATAAGGGAGATGAATCTTATCCAATAAAGTTGTAAGTATTATAAAGATCCTTTCCATAATGTGGAAATGGAAAATGTGATGAGATCCTAAGATGATCATAAACATGTTAGATAAAAATAAAGAAAGGAATAATGACATGTAATCATCCTTATAATTCCTATGCTAGGGCAAGGAACTTAGGCTGAGATAAAGAGCAAATGTTACATGGATAGTTGAAAATACATGAATAAATAAGAGGAATATGATTCTTTTTTTTCTTTCTTTTCAGAGACATAGAAATCAAGTGGGTCTTAGGACACTTGATGTGCATAAGATAAAAATGTTCATGTGATGGATACTTAGAAAAGTATTAGTTTATCTTGGGCTTTGATTCCAAGGAAAAGATATATGTAACAAGTAATGTTACAAGATGAAAGGAAGATAAATATGTGATGTGTTTTTAACACATGTGATAGATACCAAGATAAGAGATTCTAGTAACTGAGAAATATCAGATGGTTTATGTTGAATATATGAAATGGTCAACCATGAAATCAGATTGATCATGCAAAATAATATGAACATCACATGTTAGGGGTTTATGCTTTGCATAAACATAACAACTAATGAATCTTTAAGATAAGTTCTTAATTGATAAGTAACTTCTCCTTATGATGATAAAATGTACAACTAATAAGATAGTTAGTACAAGTAATAAGGGAAGTCTTACCTGACACAAAATTTACTCCACAATCAATAATAAGAAAGACAATGGAGTATGTGCCTTGTGTAAAGGGTTCTATGAGAATCTTGTGTGGAAGAAACTTGGTGTTGATCAAAGCTTTATGATGTCCCCATAACAATGAGATGTTATGTGGAGAACATATAGTATGATGAATAAATAACATCTATCTTCCTTTATCTGGGATTTCGGGGACGAAATCCTTGTTAGGGGTTTATAATTTTGTAACATCCCTGATCTGGGTTATGCCTTAACCCTAGGTGTTTTGATTAAGAAAGATGGTTATATGCTTAATCTTATTTGGTGAAAAGTTGTGACGTCCCCGGATTTTCTAAAACTTAATCTGATGTGTGACGTCCAAATTGAAACCCTCACCTCAGCGAGAATCCCAATTTAAACATCCCACACAAGGCTAAGAAGAAGAAAATCATGGGAGTCAAAAGGAAACAAATAATCAGTAGCACATGTACATGAACAATAATAAAACCATACACAAATGTTCACCATTCAACATATAATTACATAATAAATTGTTACAACATTTGATATTACATATTGAACAGAAAACTCTACATATACATGTACTACAACTAAACTACAGGATCTTAAGACAACAAGTCCACCTGTACATCAGCTCGCCACACAACTCTCAACTATCCTGGATCTTCAAGAGCATAACCACAACCTAAACAAAAGATTACATGCGGTACACGTCAGCACAATATTTCATGAATATTGTACTGAGTACGCCTACGTGTCTTTTTATATACCTCTCATCATATCTTGGCAATAAGATAAAACTAATATACTTGGCAGTAACAGAAGAATATAAGAAAAACATATACTTGCACAAAGATGTTCATTAAAAAAAGAGAACACATATTTTAAGCTCATTTTCCATTATATCATCCATGCATTTACTACCTCAGAGTTGAATGCATTAAGGCCTTTATGATCTACTACCAAAGAGTTGGATCATTTCAGAATGTGATCTACTACCAAAGAGTTGGATCACTTCCAAGTACTTTACTACCAAAGAGTTGAAGTACTTATTTCCAGCACTTTACTACCAAAGAGTTGAAGTGCTTAGATATAATGGAACAGACATATTATGTTTCATGTGTTCATAGCAATAAGTATTGAAAATCATGCAACATATCATACAAGAACAATCATTTCATCCAATATCATATGCCAAGTCTTTACTACCATATAACACAAGCATAATGTATAATAAGCCAAGTAAGAGGTAATGGCGTACCTTCCAAAGAGATAGATCAAGATATTTCTAATCATCAGATATCCCTCATGTCAACTATAACTTGTAAAAACCTGATCAAGACAAGACCATATACGATCATCAGGTTCTCAACTTATTATATCTCATCTTAACCCTAATCGTGTTCATTAGGGTTTCACTTATCTCATTATGGTATTCTCGTCATTACTTGCATTCTTGTCTTAGAATTATCATACTGATGTCATATTCCAGGTTAGGATACATAATCTGAACATTATCTTCCATATCATTTTTGTGCACATTAATTAGCCCTAGGTTACATGCATTAATCATATTATTATTTATATCACATTAAGAGAAACATTATCATATAATATGGATTATGTTCATCATTATGATCTCATAGTTAATACTGAGGTTCCATATACAGATATGAGCTTACTCTGTAAATTTCATCATTTATTGAGAATTAATGCATTTATTACATTTAATATAGGATTATTAGCCCTAATTTGCCATATTAATCATATTACATGATTTCATGCATCAACGTGATCATATCTGACATCATATGCTTTATAAACATAATTATAGGTTTACTGACATTTTTCCATAATTCTTTGTCATTATTTGATATTTATTATCTATTAAACAAGCATAACTCATCCTACATAATATCACTGATATTAAAGCATTAAAAGGCAGATATTATGCTTCTATCTTGTTCTATGCATTTTTCTGAACATTTTGGTATATCATATGTATTTTTCTGACATCGTATGCATTTTATACGAATTATACAAGATCCTAACTTATTTTGGGATTTTACCTTTTTCGGCCTATCAGCCATCGCCACGTGTCCTTGAGGAGGGCGCGGCTCCTTTGCTCGCTGGGACCCTCCTGATCCGGGTCTGCGGTTGGTCCTTTACTGGTTTGCTGCGATCCGGCCGGTCTACAGCTCCTGGACCCGGTTGGTTGGAGATTGGGCCCGGTTCGCTTGCCCCGTCCCTCTCCTTCTCACGCGACCAGTCCCTAGCGGGACTCTGTTCCCAGTAGGTGCCGCCGCGAGGCCCTTCTCCGGTGAGCAAGGGCTTTGGATCGAGTGCTCCTCATCAGTGCTTCGTGCCACCAACACAAACAGCGTCCAGAATCCTCCCTCCGCGGCCACTCGGAAGAGTCCTACGTCCTCCAGTTCTCTGACGAGGTGGGAGCGCCACCGCCATCTTTGGCTGCGGCAGAGTAAAGGGGCAAATCGTCTCCGCTCCTCCTTGCATCGAATTGAAGCTCCAAAAAGCTTCCCTAGGCCTCCAGGAACTCGACCTTGGTGTCCCTTTGTAGGGTGATGTACTTCTCACACCTCCCCAGGCTCCACCTTCTGCTCCGGCAAGGTGACCTTCGGCTACCACGAAAGTCACCACGATAGTCCACCCAAACCGCGGGGTTGGACTCCCTTGAGCTCGTGCTTGCTTCAGCTGTTCTTAGCTCCGGTCGTCACCCACTCTAGCGCCATTTCTTCCTTCTTCGACAACCTGCTCTCCAACCTGTAGGTTGCGATGGAGAGGTACAGAGATGGGGAGGGTGGAACTCCCTCGTCTGAGCTCTATCAAGCCCAAATAAGGGGTCGCCCGACTCCTCTCCTCACGTTAAAGCCAACTACCTTGTTGGACTCCCTCACACATACCCACGATCAGCGAGTACTTCGACATCGTGGTCCAAGCCTGCGGTCAAGGAGGTAACCGCAAGGTTAGGGACGACTCTGGGACCCTTGATCTTCAATCCAAAGGTCTGGGTGAGTCCCTCACTTGAGTCCATCCGCGGCTCAAACAAACTAACAGTCACCGCCGCCGGATCAGATATGGACGGCCCTGATCTAGCCGCATGAGCCGCCCTCAATCAAAGGGGCGCGTGACACTTATTTAATCAAAGACTTAGGCTAATCAACACAAGAAATGCACATTATTTCCCAATTTTCAAACCTTCATAACTCCTTCTAGGGTACTCCAAATGCCACCAAATTTTAACCATAGTTTTCCTTCCACTCAATATACCTTCTACTCAAATTTGGTGCAAAAACTCCATTGTTATACCATCCAAATAAATTCCTCAGGAAGGTATATAAAGAGAGATCTTAATCATTATATAAATCTCATTTAACATCTCCACTTTACCAAAACACTTGGAACTCTCATTATAACTCAAGATATGGATTCTAATATGTTATTGGAGATTTATGGATTTCCAAAACCCACTCCATCACATCCTACACACCTTAAAAGATATTTCGTCCTCGAAATTAAGCTCAAGAAAGCCACTTTGTCACATCATATACATCTTAAAAGAACTTTCGTCCTCGAAAGTAAACCATACTCATATTCCAAGGAAACTACCATGTCTTCATCCACATGTAGGCACTATTCTATGTGTAACATATCCACAAAGGTTACGTAACCATGTATCCAAAGCACTATTAAGGGGGTTTACAACCATCTTGGGTGCACAACCACTACATCGGGATTGAAACAAGGTTTTAGAAACTCAGATTATATCATGACATAGTTCATACGTTAGGGTTGCATCCTTATCTTAACCCATGCATTATTATTCAACTTCATATTACCATGTTCTAAAGAAGTTAAATAAGATTAACTCATTATCTCAAGATGTCATAAACATTTATTGAGGTAATTATTAGAACATATTCAACATTAGCATATTCCTTTTAGGAGGAAGTTAACTAAAGTTAACCAACTTTAACAATCTTTATCATATAAAGGTGTCATAATCATTATGTTGTGCTAACTGTCAAACTATATTTTTCGTCTTTATTAATCATTAAGATTAACACCTCAGGTAACATGTTTCATTCATATGATCTTATTCCATTGCTTATAGTAAAATGCAAGATTTACTAGTGATTTCATAGCAAGATTAGCCAACATTTTCACATTATCATCATAATTCATGTATATGGTTAACCATTTATGCATCGATATCTATTAAACCATCTCAAGGTTTCCATCATACCATGTCTATATATCATGTCCTTACATACATTATATCATGGTTGTGCTAAACAACTTATGTGAGTTTCTCTTTAAACATATATTTAAAACTTCATCTAGTCCAACTGAGGTCCTAACCCTTATCATGAGGGTAATTTCATGCTCAGTCTCTCTGAGCTAACTCAACCCTATGAGTGTCTCATATGCATATACTTTATCTTTCCTCTCAGATCTAGGGTTATAGGATCTACCTCATTGGTATTAGCCTATTGCTTTACTGGATCTAGCCACATAAGCACAAACCAAAACATGGTATGACATACTCTTCATAGGTTCTATACCCATGAAACATCTTACCCAAAGCTCTCTCATGTACACCACTAGATTCCTATGTGGGAAACCACCAGCCCGAGTACGAGGCTTCACAGAAACTAACATAGCTACCTCCTCCAGGGTCTTGGGATCTCTCCCTCACCCGGATGGCAGGTTCTCATATTCATGTTCACATATGCACATGTTACCAGCCTCTCTCTATCTCTAGGGTTTGGTCCTCCCAAGGACATCTAGGGTTAAACAAAACTATAGGAATCATACATAAAGCAACTCAACTCAAATGCTCAGGAGTACTCTAGTTTAGGACATATCATATCACGTATCTCATATTTCTCATCTCTTGGAGTTTAGGTTCTCTAACCTTCTCCCGATGGGTCTCACTCTCTCTGGAGTTAACCCCGAAACTGGTCCTAACACTAGAGGTCCTCCTTGGTAAAAGAGATCGAGGCTCATGCTGACTCACAACCTAGTCTTAATTCAACATATCTTATCTCACAAAAGAAAGCATACTTGCATCATCAAACTTATCTCAAATCCTCAAAACAAACATAGATCATCACAACTATCTTATATCAAAGACTTAGACTGTATCATCAAAACTTATTTCATCTATTCCATCTATCACATATTCTAACAAGGCTCTAGACATCTAATCTAGAACTACTCTCTCTTCTAGACTGATGTCATTCACTTTCACTTAGGTTTCATGATCACCTCCTACTCGTACGTGTGTGGGGACACATTTTTGTAATACATATACATAATAAAATATTATATAGTTTTTCTCCGATAAAACAAGCGTCAGAGAAAACTATCGAGGTTCGATCTGTTTGGAATCCAAAACCAAAACCAGAAACGAGTGTCCCACACATAGTAGAGAGTCCAGTGTCATGAAAACTAGTGAAAAGGGTGAGAACAAAGGGTAGACTAGTGTAACTACTCTAGACAACGTACGCAATATGTCTAGGGTTTCTCTTCCCTTGATGCACGTCATTTCCAAATAGTGCAACGTCCCATACCGCTGCACTACAAGGAAAGAACGACATCTAAGGACTTGCTATACAACAAGCACCAGTCTAGACCTAGTTCTCGGACATCTAGGTGCTAACCTAGAGGCTAGGTCAGATCTAGTCTCTAAAAGACGACTAATCTAACCCTAAAAGATTATTAAGTTCAAGGTTCTTTAGTTTTGAGTTGCATAATGAGCAAATGTCAGGCTTTGCTATTGTTCATGCTCTGATACCACCTGTGACGTCCCCGGATTTTCTAAAACTTAATCTGATGTGTGACGTCCAAATTGAAACCCTCACCTCAGCGAGAATCCCAATTTAAACATCCCACACAAGGCTAAGAAGAAGAAAATCATGGGAGTCAAAAGGAAACAAATAATCAGTAGCACATGTACATGAACAATAATAAAACCATACACAAATGTTCACCATTCAACATATAATTACATAATGAATTGTTACAACATTTGATATTACATATTGAACAGAAAACTCTACATATACATGTACTACAACTAAACTACAGGATCTTAAGACAACAAGTCCACCTGTACATCAGCTCGCCACACAACTCTCAACTATCCTGGATCTTCAAGAGCATAACCACAACCTAAACAAAAGATTACATGCGGTACATGTCAGCACAATATTTCATGAATATTGTACTGAGTACGCCTACGTGTCTTTTTATATACCTCTCATCATATCTTGGCAATAAGATAAAACTAATATACTTGGCAGTAACAGAAGAATATAAGAAAAACATATACTTGCACAAAGATGTTCATTAACAAAAGAGAACACATATTTTAAGCTCATTTTCCATTATATCATCCATGCATTTACTACCTCAGAGTTGAATGCATTAAGGCCTTTATGATCTACTACCAAAGAGTTGGATCATTTCAGAATGTGATCTACTACCAAAGAGTTGGATCACTTCCAAGTACTTTACTACCAAAGAGTTGAAGTACTTATTTCCAGCACTTTACTACCAAAGAGTTGAAGTGCTTAGATATAATGGAACAGACATATTATGTTTCATGTGTTCATAGCAATAAGTATTGAAAATCATGCAACATATCATACAAGAACAATCATTTCATCCAATATCATATGCCAAGTCTTTACTACCATATAACACAAGCATAATGTATAATAAGCCAAGTAAGAGGTAATGGCGTACCTTCCAAAGAGATAGATCAAGATATTTCTAATCATCAGATATCCCTCATGTCAACTATAACTTGTAAAAACCTGATCAAGACAAGACCATATACGATCATCAGGTTCTCAACTTATTATATCTCATCTTAACCCTAATCGTGTTCATTAGGGTTTCACTTATCTCATTATGGTATTCTCATCATTACTTGCATTCTTGTCTTAGAATTATCATACTGATGTCATATTCCAGGTTAGGATACATAATCTGAACATTATCTTCCATATCATTTTTGTGCACATTAATTAGCCCTAGGTTACATGCATTAATCATATTATTATTTATATCACATTAAGAGAAACATTATCATATAATATGGATTATGTTCATCATTATGATCTCATAATTAATACTGAGGTTCCATATACAGATATGAGCTTACTCTGTAAATTTCATCATTTATTGAGAATTAATGCATTTATTACATTTAATATAGGATTATTAGCCCTAATTTGCCATATTAATCATATTACATGATTTCATGCATCAACGTGATCATATCTGACATCATATGCTTTATAAACATAATTATAGGTTTACTGACATTTTTCCATAATTCTTTGTCATTATTTGATATTTATTATCTATTAAACAAGCATAACTCATCCTACATAATATCACTGATATTAAAGCATTAAAAGGCAGATATTATGCTTCTATCTTGTTCTATGCATTTTTCTGAACATTTTGGTATATCATATGTATTTTTCTGACATCGTATGCATTTTATACGAATTATACAAGATCCTAACTTATTTTGGGATTTTACCTTTTTCGGCCTATCAGCCATCGCCACGTGTCCTTGAGGAGGGCGCGGCTCCTTTGCTCGCTGGGACCCTCCTGATCCGGGTCTGCGGTTGGTCCTTTACTGGTTTGCTGCGAGCCGGCCGGTCTACAGCTCCTGGACCCGGTTGGTTGGAGATTGGGCCCGGTTCGCTTGCCCCGTCCCTCTCCTTCTCACGCGACCAGTCCCTAGCGGGACTCTGTTCCCAGCAGGTGCCGCCGCGAGGCCCTTCTCCGGTGAGCAAGGGCTTTGGATCGAGTGCTCCTCATCAGTGCTTCGTGCCACCAACACAAACAGCGTCCAGAATCCTCCCTCCGCGGCCACTCGGAAGAGTCCTACGTCCTCCAGTTCTCTGACGAGGTGGGAGCGCCACCGCCATCTTTGGCTGCGGCAGAGTAAAGGGGCAAATCGTCTCCGCTCCTCCTTGCATCGAACTGAAGCTCCAAAAAGCTTCCCTAGGCCTCCAGGAACTCGACCTTGGTGTCCCTTTGTAGGGTGATGTACTTCTCACACCTCCCCAGGCTCCACCTTCTGCTCCGGCAAGGTGACCTTCGGCTACCACGAAAGTCACCACGATAGTCCACCCAAACTGCGGGGTTGGACTCCCTTGAGCTCATGCTTGCTTCAGCTGTTCTTAGCTCCGGTCGTCACCCACTCTAGCGCCATTTCTTCCTTCTTCGACAACCTGCTCTCCAACCTGTAGGTTGCGATGGAGAGGTACAGAGATGGGGAGGGTGGAACTCCCTCGTCTGAGCTCTATCAAGCCCAAATAAGGGGTCGCCCGACTCCTCTCCTCACGTTGAAGCCAACTACCTTGTTGGACTCCCTCACACATACCCACGATCAGCGAGTACTTCGACATCGTGGTCCAAGCCTGCGGTCAAGGAGGTAACCGCAAGGTTAGGGACGACTCTGGGACCCTTGATCTTCAATCCAAAGGTCTGGGTGAGTCCCTCACTTGAGTCCATCCGCGGCTCAAACAAACTAACAGTCACCGCCGCCGGATCAGATATGGACGGCCCTGATCTAGCCGCATGAGCCGCCCTCAATCAAAGGGGCGCGTGACACTTATTTAATCAAAGACTTAGGCTAATCAACACAAGAAATGCACATTATTTCCCAATTTTCAAACCTTCATAACTCCTTCTAGGGTACTCCAAATGCCACCAAATTTTAACCATAGTTTTCCTTCCACTCAATCTACCTTCTACTCAAATTTGGTGCAAAAACTCCATTGTTATACCATCCAAATAAATTCCTCAGGAAGGTATATAAAGAGAGATCTTAATCATTATATAAATCTCATTTAACATCTCCACTTTACCAAAACACTTGGAACTCTCATTATAACTCAAGATATGGATTCTAATATGTTATTGGAGATTTATGGATTTCCAAAACCCACTCCATCACATCCTACACACCTTAAAAGATATTTCGTCCTCGAAATTAAGCTCAAGAAAGCCACTTTGTCACATCATATACATCTTAAAAGAACTTTCGTCCTCGAAAGTAAACCATACTCATATTCCAAGGAAACTACCATGTCTTCATCCACATGTAGGCACTATTCTATGTGTAACATATCCACAAAGGTTACGTAACCATGTATCCAAAGCACTATTAAGGGGGTTTACAACCATCTTGGGTGCACAACCACTACATCGGGATTGAAACAAGGTTTTAGAAACTCAGATTATATCATGACATAGTTCATACGTTAGGGTTGCATCCTTATCTTAACCCATGCATTATTATTCAACTTCATATTACCATGTTCTAAAGAAGTTAAATAAGATTAACTCATTATCTCAAGATGTCATAAACATTTATTGAGGTAATTATTAGAACATATTCAACATTAGCATATTCCTTTTAGGAGGAAGTTAACTAAAGTTAACCAACTTTAACAATCTTTATCATATAAAGGTGTCATAATCATTATGTTGTGCTAACTGTCAAACTATATTTTTCGTCTTTATTAATCATTAAGATTAACACCTCAGGTAACATGTTTCATTCATATGATCTTATTCCATTGCTTATAGTAAAATGCAAGATTTACTAGTGATTTCATAGCAAGATTAGCCAACATTTTCACATTATCATCATAATTCATGTATATGGTTAACCATTTATGCATCGATATCTATTAAACCATCTCAAGGTTTCCATCATACCATGTCTATATATCATGTCCTTACATACATTATATCATGGTTGTGCTAAACAACTTATGTGAGTTTCTCTTTAAACATATATTTAAAACTTCATCTAGTCCAACTGAGGTCCTAACCCTTATCATGAGGGTAATTTCATGCTCAGTCTCTCTGAGCTAACTCAACCCTATGAGTGTCTCATATGCATATACTTTATCTTTCCTCTCAGATCTAGGGTTATAGGATCTACCTCATTGGTATTAGCCTATTGCTTTACTGGATCTAGCCACATAAGCACAAACCAAAACATGGTATGACATACTCTTCATAGGTTCTATACCCATGAAACATCTTACCCAAAGCTCTCTCATGTACACCACTAGATTCCTATGTGGGAAACCACCAGCCCGAGTACGAGGCTTCACAGAAACTAACATAGCTACCTCCTCCAGGGTCTTGGGATCTCTCCCTCACCCGGATGGCAGGTTCTCATATTCATGTTCACATATGCACATGTTACCAACCTCTCTCTATCTCTAGGGTTTGGTCCTCCCAAGGACATCTAGGGTTAAACAAAACTATAGGAATCATACATAAAGCAACTCAACTCAAATGCTCAGGAGTACTCTAGTTTAGGACATATCATATCACGTATCTCATATTTCTCATCTCTTGGAGTTTAGGTTCTCTAACCTTCTCCCGATGGGTCTCACTCTCTCTGGAGTTAACCCCGAAACTGGTCCTAACACTAGAGGTCCTCCTTGGTAAAAGAGATCGAGGCTCATGCTGACTCACAACCTAGTCTTAATTCAACATATCTTATCTCACAAAAGAAAGCATACTTGCATCATCAAACTTATCTCAAATCCTCAAAACAAACATAGATCATCACAACTATCTTATATCAAAGACTTAGACTGTATCATCAAAACTTATTTCATCTATTCCATCTATCACATATTCTAACAAGGCTCTAGACATCTAATCTAGAACTACTCTCTCTTCTAGACTGATGTCATTCACTTTCACTTAGGTTTCATGATCACCTCCTACTCGTACGTGTGTGGGGACACATTTTTGTAATACATATACATAATAAAATATTATATAGTTTTTCTCCGATAAAACAAGCGTCAGAGAAAACTATCGAGGTTCGATCTGTTTGGAATCCAAAACCAAAACCAGAAACGAGTGTCCCACACATAGTAGAGAGTCCAGTGTCATGAAAACTAGTGAAAAGGGTGAGAACAAAGGGTAGACTAGTGTAACTACTCTAGACAACGTACGCAATATGTCTAGGGTTTCTCTTCCCTTGATGCACGTCATTTCCAAATAGTGCAACGTCCCATACCGCTGCACTACAAGGAAAGAACGACATCTAAGGACTTGCTATACAACAAGCACCAGTCTAGACCTAGTTCTCGGACATCTAGGTGCTAACCTAGAGGCTAGGTCAGATCTAGTCTCTAAAAGACGACTAATCTAACCCTAAAAGATTATTAAGTTCAAGGTTCTTTAGTTTTGAGTTGCATAATGAGCAAATGTCAGGCTTTGCTATTGTTCATGCTCTGATACCACCTGTGACGTCCCCGGATTTTCTAAAACTTAATCTGATGTGTGACGTCCAAATTGAAACCCTCACCTCAGCGAGAATCCCAATTTAAACATCCCACACAAGGCTAAGAAGAAGAAAATCATGGGAGTCAAAAGGAAACAAATAATCAGTAGCACATGTACATGAACAATAATAAAACCATACACAAATGTTCACCATTCAACATATAATTACATAATGAATTGTTACAACATTTGATATTACATATTGAACAGAAAACTCTACATATACATGTACTACAACTAAACTACAGGATCTTAAGACAACAAGTCCACCTGTACATCAGCTCGCCACACAACTCTCAACTATCCTGGATCTTCAAGAGCATAACCACAACCTAAACAAAAGATTACATGCGGTACATGTCAGCACAATATTTCATGAATATTGTACTGAGTACGCCTACGTGTCTTTTTATATACCTCTCATCATATCTTGGCAATAAGATAAAACTAATATACTTGGCAGTAACAGAAGAATATAAGAAAAACATATACTTGCACAAAGATGTTCATTAACAAAAGAGAACACATATTTTAAGCTCATTTTCCATTATATCATCCATGCATTTACTACCTCAGAGTTGAATGCATTAAGGCCTTTATGATCTACTACCAAAGAGTTGGATCATTTCAGAATGTGATCTACTACCAAAGAGTTGGATCACTTCCAAGTACTTTACTACCAAAGAGTTGAAGTACTTATTTCCAGCACTTTACTACCAAAGAGTTGAAGTGCTTAGATATAATGGAACAGACATATTATGTTTCATGTGTTCATAGCAATAAGTATTGAAAATCATGCAACATATCATACAAGAACAATCATTTCATCCAATATCATATGCCAAGTCTTTACTACCATATAACACAAGCATAATGTATAATAAGCCAAGTAAGAGGTAATGGCGTACCTTCCAAAGAGATAGATCAAGATATTTCTAATCATCAGATATCCCTCATGTCAACTATAACTTGTAAAAACCTGATCAAGACAAGACCATATACGATCATCAGGTTCTCAACTTATTATATCTCATCTTAACCCTAATCGTGTTCATTAGGGTTTCACTTATCTCATTATGGTATTCTCGTCATTACTTGCATTCTTGTCTTAGAATTATCATACTGATGTCATATTCCAGGTTAGGATACATAATCTGAACATTATCTTCCATATCATTTTTGTGCACATTAATTAGCCCTAGGTTACATGCATTAATCATATTATTATTTATATCACATTACGAGAAACATTATCATATAATATGGATTATGTTCATCATTATGATCTCATAATTAATACTGAGGTTCCATATACAGATATGAGCTTACTCTGTAAATTTCATCATTTATTGAGAATTAATGCATTTATTACATTTAATATAGGATTATTAGCCCTAATTTGCCATATTAATCATATTACATGATTTCATGCATCAACGTGATCATATCTGACATCATATGCTTTATAAACATAATTATAGGTTTACTGACATTTTTCCATAATTCTTTGTCATTATTTGATATTTATTATCTATTAAACAAGCATAACTCATCCTACATAATATCACTGATATTAAAGCATTAAAAGGCAGATATTATGCTTCTATCTTGTTCTATGCATTTTTCTGAACATTTTGGTATATCATATGTATTTTTCTGACATCGTATGCATTTTATACGAATTATACAAGATCCTAACTTATTTTGGGATTTTACCTTTTTCGGCCTATCAGCCATCGCCACGTGTCCTTGAGGAGGGTGCGGCTCCTTTGCTCGCTGGGACCCTCCTGATCCGGGTCTGCGGTTGGTCCTTTACTGGTTTGCTGCGAGCCGGCCGGTCTACAGCTCCTGGACCCGGTTGGTTGGAGATTGGGCCCGGTTCGCTTGCCCCGTCCCTCTCCTTCTCACGCGACCAGTCCCTAGCGGGACTCTGTTCCCAGCAGGTGCCGCCGCGAGGCCCTTCTCCGGTGAGCAAGGGCTTTGGATCGAGTGCTCCTCATCAGTGCTTCGTGCCACCAACACAAACAGCGTCCAGAATCCTCCCTCCGCGGCCACTCGGAAGAGTCCTACGTCCTCCAGTTCTCTGACGAGGTGGGAGCGCCACCGCCATCTTTGGCTGCGGCAGAGTAAAGGGGCAAATCGTCTCCGCTCCTCCTTGCATCGAACTGAAGCTCCAAAAAGCTTCCCTAGGCCTCCAGGAACTCGACCTTGGTGTCCCTTTGTAGGGTGATGTACTTCTCACACCTCCCCAGGCTCCACCTTCTGCTCCGGCAAGGTGACCTTCGGCTACCACGAAAGTCACCACGATAGTCCACCCAAACTGCGGGGTTGGACTCCCTTGAGCTCGTGCTTGCTTCAGCTGTTCTTAGCTCCGGTCGTCACCCACTCTAGCGCCATTTCTTCCTTCTTCGACAACCTGCTCTCCAACCTGTAGGTTGCGATGGAGAGGTACAGAGATGGGGAGGGTGGAACTCCCTCGTCTGAGCTCTATCAAGCCCAAATAAGGGGTCGCCCGACTCCTCTCCTCACGTTGAAGCCAACTACCTTGTTGGACTCCCTCACACATACCCACGATCAGCGAGTACTTCGACATCGTGGTCCAAGCCTGCGGTCAAGGAGGTAACCGCAAGGTTAGGGACGACTCTGGGACCCTTGATCTTCAATCCAAAGGTCTGGGTGAGTCCCTCACTTGAGTCCATCCGCGGCTCAAACAAACTAACAGTCACCGCCGCCGAATCAGATATGGACGGCCCTGATCTAGCCGCATGAGCCGCCCTCAATCAAAGGGGCGCGTGACACTTATTTAATCAAAGACTTAGGCTAATCAACACAAGAAATGCACATTATTTCCCAATTTTCAAACCTTCATAACTCCTTCTAGGGTACTCCAAATGCCACAAAATTTTAACCATAGTTTTCCTTCCACTCAATCTACCTTCTACTCAAATTTGGTGCAAAAACTCCATTGTTATACCATCCAAATAAATTCCTCAGGAAGGTATATAAAGAGAGATCTTAATCATTATATAAATCTCATTTAACATCTCCACTTTACCAAAACACTTGGAACTCTCATTATAACTCAAGATATGGATTCTAATATGTTATTGGAGATTTATGGATTTCCAAAACCCACTCCATCACAAAAGTAATTAAGGCTCAATAGGAGTTTATGTTTCAATTTTGGTCCTATTTGAATAATGTTGAAGCAATGTTTGCTTATTTTGGACTAATGTGCAAATTACCCAAGTTGAGAGGTTAACTTGCAAATGTTACATGATAATATGCTACTATGATGTTGATACATCATAAGAATGAATATGATGTAGTGGTATGGTTTTCACAAGCTTGGGCATCAAGATAGAGCTTGTTGGACAATGTTTGTGCATTAAAACCCAATTTTGGTGTAATGTGCAATTTTCCCAAAACATAGGGTTAAATATGCAAATTATCACTTCAATAAGGTCCCTAATGTTTATTGAAATCATTTAGAGCAAAGAAAATGAGAGGGGCGCCTCATTTGAATTAAGTTGGAGGAGAGAGAATCTTGATATTAAAATAATCAAGATTTAAGCCTAATTGAAACCTAATTCAATTTAATGCAAAAATAAATAAAATAATTGAAGGGCCTCCAACCAAAATTAAAATGGTTTGATTAAGATGTGGTTGGACGAGCTTAAGTCTTGCAAAGGCACGAGAATATCATAAGGAGGTGAAATTCCACTCACCATTATTATAAGAAAAAGAATTTCCACTCAAATATGGATATTCTTATTATAAGGGCTAAGGTGCTTAATTTCTTTTCTCTTTATTCTTGGATAATGGAAGGGAGCTCGGTGGGGATAAATATGCCTTTGTATACAAGAAACCAAGGGGGAGAAGGTGGCAACAATTTTGGAATTAAAAGACTTTTATAAAACATTTTCTCTCATGGAATTTCTTATAAAAAGACCCTTTCCAAGCCAAATGAAAGGCTTTTCCGTTTCCACTTCTTCTCTTTGCTTGGAAACCGACCAAGGGAGCTAAGGAGGACCTGGAGGACGACCCCCAACCTTTCGGTAAGGTTCTTGACCCTTTTCACCTTGATTCAATGGTGGAAATCGAAAATAAATCATGGATTTCTTCTTAATTCGATATCCTCTTCAACCCTAGCCAAACGTTTCAACCAAAAGTTTGAGGACGAGCCTAGGGGGAGTTGCAAAAGCTTAATCCACCATTGTTTCCGTGATCTTGGAGCTTTGGAGATCAATTGGAGGTGGGTTTTATAACTTGAACCCTTAATATTGTTATTTTGATCAATTCCTTATCACTTGATGATCCTTTTTACATTTTTGAAATTTGATTTGGTTGATTGATGCAATTACCATGGAACCACAGAAGGTTTCGTGAGTTTAGAGATTGATGACGATGACATCATTATAAGAACACACCTCCCCAAATATCTAGGCCAAACGGTTTTAATTGAAATGTTCAAACAGTTTCACAAACTGTTTGGGAGCAAACAGTTTCACAAACCGTTTAAGGGCAAACGGTTTCAAACCGTTTGGAGGTGTTGACCAGGGTTGACCATTTGGAGATTTGTTGATAATGATGTTGGTTAATGAACCACTAATTATAATTTATTAGTTCCAATTGGTTCATGAGTTGAAGGTCCATCAATCACCAAACCCTAATTGGGTTAAGTGCTGATTTTATAATCAATTGACTTGGAACTTTGGGTTGATTAGCCCAAACGGTTTCAAAACCATTTGGTAATCACCCAAACGGTCTCAAGACCGTTTGAGGGTCACCCAAGACCGTTTGTAGGTCTAGGGTTGAGCATGGTTGGGTATTTGAAAATCCAAAGATACCAAACTGATTTGTAATCAAATGATGATTTAATGACCAAACCAATGACTCAAACCCTAATTGAGTGTCATGGATTTGATGATATGATGGGCAAACGGTCTCAAGACCGTTTGGAGGTCATACAAACGACGTCAAGACCATTTGAGGTCAGGTCATGTCCAATTTGAATGATGGACCAATAGTTTCAAAGTAATTGATAACACATTGACTAACATTGAAGGTTCAATGGTTTCAATTTCCAATCCAGTTGATTTAAAACCCTAATTGATGATCAATTGAGGGATAAATCAGTTGAAGGATGATCTATTGAGCTCAATTGAAGTATGGTGATAGGCCCAATTGATGAATGATTATATGAATTCAATGGTTGAAGGAATCAACATTGAGAACCCTAAATCGATTTGAGTGGTTGAGATCATTTTTGGTCCATGCGGTTTTGAGGAGGTTTGGACCAAACGGTCTCAATACCGTTTGAGTCCAAACGGTCTCAAGACAATTTGGGACCAAACGGTCTCAAGACCATTTGGGACCGAATGATCCCAAACCGGTTGAGTCTCATGCGGTTTCAAAATTGTACTTTAGCAAACGGTTTCAAGGGTTACTTTAGCAAACGATCTCAAGGATTCACTTTGGAAAACGGTTTCAACCTCAACTTTAGCAAACGGTTTCAAGTTTGCATCTTTAGTAAACAGTTTCAAGTGTGCACCTTTAGCAAACGGTTTCAAGTGTGCACCTTTAGTAAACGTTTTCAAGTGTGCACCTTTAGTAAACAGTTTCAAGTGTGCACCTTTAGTAAACAGTTTCAAGTATGCACCTTTAGCAAACGGTTTCAAGTGTGCACCTTTAGCAAACGATCTCAAGGGTTACTTTACCAAACGGTTTCAATGGTTTGTTCAAAACTGTTTGAAGGTCTAAACGGTCTTAGACCATTTGGAGGTATTTCAACCAAGACCATTTGAGGTCTGATTGGTCAAGACCATTTGAGGTCTAAGTGACCAAGATCATTTGGAAGGTAATTAATCAAATTGTATGAATAATTAAAGTCGATAAAGGTTAATTGTTTAATTGAACAATTACATGATGTAAACCAATGGTGAGTTATGGTATTTGTACCTTAATAAGATAGGGTGATTAGTACCCTTTGGATGATTAATCTTTAATGATTATGAAAGTAATGACATAATGGATTAAGTGTCAATTCTTTATTCAAGATTTAGTTGACCTAGTCTAAATAGGTCCAAAGTAAGTATCACCTTATAAAGGATGAGAGAGTGAGAACTTTCTACATAAATGATGAACATGTAATGGATAAGCCTCAACACCTTTAATATGAATGATTAAGTAATTAGGGTATGATCCTTAATAAAAAGGTCATGAAACCCTAACCTAGAAGATTGTTGAAGCCCTAATCTAAATCTAGGGCAATATGAGTTGTTACCCAAATCAAGGGTAATGATGTGACCTCAAACCAGGATGATAATATGAGAAAACCTAATTGAGGGTGAATCTATGAGAAACACTAAATGAGGTTGATGCTATGAGAAACCCTAATCTAGGGTAATGTGATGTGAATAGTAAACCCTAATTGTGGGTTATGGAATGAGAAACCCTAATGGAGGGTGATGCCATGAGAAACCCTAATTGGGGGTGATGTCATAAGAAACCCTAATTGGGATGACCAGTAAGTCTAATTGTGGTTTATTGAATGTGAAACCCTAGTTTTAAGTGATGTTATGTGGAACCCTGATATTATGATGTGATGTAAGACTCAATTCAGGGTGATGTCATGTAATGATATATGAAACGCAAGTGATGGTTTAATAGCCAGTACACCAAAGAGGGGTGTGGCTAATATAATTAAATAAGATGAAAATGTTATAAACATGAATGATAGGGTCGATGAACCATATGAATGATAATGTGGTGATTCTAATGAATAAGGGTCTAAGAGACAAGATGATGCCTAGATCCTTAAACATCTAACTCTATACATTTGTAATCATCCTATGCATATTACAAAGATGAGGATAAGAAACTCTTAGGAGTGATGTATACAAAACTACATAATGGGAGTAAATATCATCTCATGGGTTAGAAATACCCAAAGTGGTTGATGATGGTTTATCCTATATCAACAATGTCTAACCATTGGATAAGTCCATATCATTAAAGATAGTTGGACAATTCTAATGTGTGACCCATGCACCATATGATGAAAGTCACAAGTTAGTGGATAAAGTATTAAGAGGGAAACACCTTAATACAAGGTTAGTTGATTAACTTAAGAAAAATGGAAATGAAAAGAAAGTGATACATTCAGACATGAATGATAGATATCACATCCAACATTTCAGGGTAAACATACCTTGATGGACCCCTAATCCAATATTCTTGGATAAGAAACACATGAAGTGTGTGTTATGCAATTGTTACAATAAAGATGTAACTTTGATAAATGTTGAATAATATACCTTGAGAATGGGGCTAAGCCAAATCAATGAGTATGATGTAATCATACCATGATAAGGATGAGAAATGAACTCATACCTTGAATTGATGATCATTAATGATATATGATGAGAATTGTAATCATAAGCAAATACTTATGATATCTTTGAATGCTCCTAGAGGTGTGGAGTAACATATTAGAGTTGAATTAATAATGTGAGCATGAAACCCTAATTAATGTGAGATGGGAAACCCTAACCCTAATTTTGGGTAAAGGGAATGAAAAGCCCTAGTGGATAGTAAACCCTAATCCTGGTAAAGGAATAGTGGTTACTATTGTTTTATATGATGTGATGAATGATTTAAATGATTATTATCATGTCTATTAATCATGTAGACATCATGAGATGATGAACATAGCCAGATTTGAGCTATGACATTCATATAATAAATATGTTGAATGGCCTTATGTGCCTAATGTTGTTGTTGCTTAGCAAAAGTAACAAAAGGTGTATGGACCTTATGAGTTCCATGAATAAGCTGTTGCCTAGTGTAAGGTGATAAAATACTTAAGGCCTTGTGAGCCATGTGAGATACTTGGGTATCAAGTATTATGTATACCTCGGTCTGAGGACCTGAAGGTAATAGTTACCTAACAAGTGGTAACAATGATAATGATGAATTGAGGGTATAAATACCCAAAGTTGATAAGTATGATAATGATGTTGTTGAGGGATGTGAACTTTCAAAGAAATGAAATGAGGGACTGAGATCCCAATGTCTTATAAAGACTGAGAAGTGATTGATGAAAATAGTACATGTTTCTTTATAGCACTTTTATCTGAATAAGTTATGTTTGAGAACTTTACTGATGTTAAAAGAATATGCTAATGTATTTAATTAATCAAGTGAAATCATATCATGTAGAGCCTTGGCCATATAACCATCTGTGTCAGAACTTGCTGGATGGTGAAATGGGTGCTCAGCAGAAAAACTCAGAACACATATTTTGAATATGTGGGGGCAGTGGGCGAATGTATCATGACGTCCTAATGAGGGAATTGAATAAAGGTAAACATTAAACATCTCAATCCTTCATTATTGTACCCGGATGGATGTACCATGAATCTCCCGATGATTGGGACAGATACAGTACACATCTCCCAATAATATTAATGCCTGATCGATGAGATAAATAAGAAATTTCACGATTGCGAAGAGAGTGCAGCACGCCACTGTAACTCTAATAACGAAGTTGCCAGTATACCCTGGAAAGCTATTTAGTAGAGACACAAGATGTCCTGCATTTGATGTCGTACTGACCGAGATAAGGGAGGTCTTGGTAGCCGGCTCTACCATTGACCTTGTATGGCACCGATTTCGACTTCACGATGGTCGGTTGGAGTATGAGCAGTATACCTCATCTCCTCAGGGTATATGTGTGATTGTAAAATGTAATCAGTCGTATAGCATGTTTGCTTAAGGATTGAATATGGAAATTCATTGGCTGATGTTACATTTCTTTTATGCATCTCTAATTGATAGATGTTATTCATATCTCTTTATGCTCATTGCAAGTAGAAGGATGAATTATGATTCTATCATGGATAAATGCAATGCTCTCTTAGGAAAAGAGATTACATTACACTGTTCATTCAATGATTAATACTGCTGTTAATATATAAGAACTCCTGCTCAGTTTTATTATAATAAACTGCTATAACAATGTTTTGGCGGAGAGTTATATCTCATGCTGGGGCAATTTACAATTGTCTCACCCTCGTGGGATCCAACTTTTTAGGTAAACGCAGAAGAAGAAGCAGGAACCCTATAGCAAGGAATAAGCAGCAGCAGCAACAGGGACAACAGTGATAACTCAGGTGGAGGCACTGGCTGCCAAGTTTTGTATAGATAGTAGTCCTATGTGTCGTCTCTATACTCTCAGGTCCTCGGAGTTTATAGTTAGTGTTTTAATGAACCGATCTGAGATTTTGGCTTGATGCCTTGAGGTTCTTATGCTGTTTGTATATAATGTTACTAGGGCAGCTGATGTTGTAATCCTCGAGAAGAGATGATACAAGTTATGTATTTATGAACCATGATGTAAATGTATACTTTGGTTTTGTATGAAATAGGTTTCCTATGTGTGTATCTCTTTGCAAAAAGTTTTAATTTTTAGTGATTTTCAGTAATCCACTGCAAATGATTTGCTTCCGCTTAAGTAAATCTTGTTTTTATAAGTTGGATGCCACAGTTATCATCCCTTCAATTCATATGAGTGAATAGGTAAGACTACCATATTCAGGGTAACCCTCCACTTGTTCCATCATCATTCAACCCATATCACCATACCACAATTGTACAATACTCAGATGGATTACTGGTATGAATGACTACAACTATCATATACCTTTAATTAACATATTGCTTACACAAGTACACTGAAATCATACGTAGAACCAATTTACATCCCTCATTATACCTTCAACAAATTACACTTCTAAAAATAAATTCACGTATTACTAAAAGCCATTATTTTCTCCTATCTCCTCATTCATTACTACTCACTTCTTGTTACTTATCCTTCTCATTTGATCATATAGAATAAACATCCCAAAAATTAAAACACACAAGGTAAGAATAGATTATTCATCATTCTTGCTATCACTGCAAGAATTTATTTTAGATTACAATTTTCTCATCTTGCACTTCTTCTTTTATTCAAATTACACCTCTTATATTTCAAATCTATTTCTTATCCTTTGCTCTAAATCATTTCCATATTGTTTATGTACCTTTCAGATTAGCCACCTTTAAACCCTGGATTACTATCAGTGCCAGTTTACTTCTCATACTGCAAATCTCATGATCTTATTTTATAGAGATGCTAGTATATAAGGTCAAATCACTAGTGTCATCCCTTAAACTACTACAACTCTAAACATTCTAGGGTTTGGTCCTTATCAGTAGCATGACATTATTGTGATGTGACTTTGCTCCCTTAATTTGAAATTCAAACTTTAGATCTCACAAGTTTTACTAAAGTCTTCCTTATCTTATCAATTGAATTCCCTTTCTCTTTCTTGGCCATTCAGATAGATTACATTCTCAATTTACCCTATTAGGGTTTCATCATCATATTGTGTGTCATTATTACATTTACTATATACCTCTACCATGGTGGTTATGCATCATATATGATTCATTTTCTTATCACTTCATTCCCACATTGCTCTCATTAAGGAAGATATGAAAGAGAAAATGATTCTGAGACTTAGAATTATTATCTTCAAATATTCCCTTAATACATTTCCCATATGTAGGTTTAATTGGTTATCAACAAGGATACTTGACTAATTAGCACTTGCTTGAATCCCGCAACCTCTTTCTTTTATAATCTATATTACTCCATCATGTTTCAAACCCTTCCTTACTATCTATAATCCTATTACCATATACTATTCTTCCACCTGTCATCTTCAACTTCTAATTTTCTCTTATGATCAAGTTGCTTATTCATGTGTATGATCATGTATACCATATTGCACATATTTCTTTTTATCCTTCTACTATTGTGAATTTGAAATTCTAAATCAATATTCTCTCTACTAGTTTCACCTCATGTTTAATGCATTACATATCCTTCATTTTAAATCAAACGACTCATGCATGGGTCAAACTTAGTTTCTCTTTCAATCAAGATTTTCCTTCTTGAATTTAGTCTACCTTTGTATGACTTATTCATTTGTTAATCTACACTTTTGTTCTTCTTTTAGAAACTAGTTTGTTGTTCTATAGAGACTTAAAATCCAAAGGTAGTAAGGATGAATGTATTAACTTCACAATAAAGGTATACATTCCATGCTCTCAATTATATCATAACCCTCATTCCTTAATCAAGCTCATTGTTTCTAACATTTCTCTTTGTTTCAACTAAGTTTGCTATCCTAGTCTTATTATTTACATGTTCATATAATTCTCTTTACTTTAACTCTTCTGAAGACTCTTCACTTCTATGTACTTATCGTATACTTAACTCTTTTCTTCTATTTTCCCTTTGCTTTGGAGTACATAAAAGCATTTTACTCGATTATATGATCCATTCCTCATGATTGATTCTTACTATCTTGGCCCTTACATACTTTTCTCATATCTTTTCCATATCTCATATTTAGAGTTCATATAATAATAATTATTAAACTTAATCTGAATTTGTTCCTTTATTCCCAATTAAGGGTTTCTCATATGAGGCCCCAAAGTTGGATCTCATATATCAGTTCCAACTGATTCTTGGCTATTCTAATATTTCCTATATATTTCAATCTCTAGTGTATGTACATACTCATTGCATTCTGAGTTTGCCTCCCTGTAGCTTAATTACTCTTATTATATTATTAATAGGAGTCATTAGATCCCAATAACACATCCTGCCAGCCGAACCAGGACAAACAAGCAGTCCTGAAGCCAAGATCTACTCAAGATTAACCAACTCCTATTAATCTCAAACATGTGGAATGAATATCCACTTAGGTCAAACTCGTTTAAACATAACTTCTAGTCTACTTGATACAAAGAATATAAACAATCACTGAATCACTTCATGATACACAACAATATAAAAGAACTATATATATTCTACAAACTGATAATCTGAATTCATATATAAGAGCATTTCTATTGATCTCCAATCAAAGAACCAATATAAAGCAAGAGTTGTATCACATTCTATGTTTAATCTATTACTCCTTCATTATTTTTTGGTCTTCTAACCCTAAGATTTCTAGGGTTTCTCTCTATCCCATCCTTCCTCTGCATACTTGGCCAGGGCATCCGGAGAAGAATAGACAGAGTAGCTTGATACTGGTCAATCTAAGTATTCAGATACTGGGCTAGGGTATCCAAATACCCAGACTTCCCAGAGCTATAGACACATCACCTCCTATCTGCCACACTTATAACTCTAACTTTCTATCCTAATGGTCTCTGATGATTCAGCCTAAGCTCTGATACTAAAGCTGTCACACCCACATCCCATGATTACCACTAATCATGATATTAGGGCATAAGTTTGAGGATTATACTTGATACAAAGTTCGCTCCCTTACTTTTTTTCTTCCTTTATTTCAAACTCTTTGTTTTCTCGCATTCAATCACATAAACAAACTTCATGAGAGAATTAAAATTTGATTACTCTAATATGATCTCAACATTAATGATACACATCCATACATTTATTCTGTTTCTCACACTTCCATGTACATATGACATGATAATCAGATACATTCTCTCTTATTAAGGAAACAAAGATATAAAACAACATTTACAACTCTCTCACATCTATACAAGGACCTAGAATGACAGGGACCGACTGAACTTAACTGATCTCATACTTCACTCTTATTGTAGATCTACTCTGATGCATTGACCTTCTTCAAGTCCATGTGATTTCCCTAAAAATTGTGAGTAGAGGGGTGATCCTACTCGCTCAGTGAATGAGTACTTCAAAGAAACAGTTTAAAGCACTATTATAATTACAGATATACTGTTGAGAAACTGATATCAATTATAACAGTAGTAAGATTTAAAGAGATTAGTCATTCACAAATGGAATTATGTCAAGATTCTTTGGATATCTACAACAATGAGTCAATATATGAACATGCTTGATTAATCTCAAAGAGAACTAATAGCTCAGAAACAAACAAAGGATAATTCAATAACTGTACACAATTGATTAACTTCTCATTCATCTTATTATGCCCTGAACCCATATGAGGTGTACCACAACATGTGAAAGAATCGCAGCAAGCTACGATCTCACTGTATAAGGATTAGAATCATGTATGGGTTCCTAAGCCTATATCTTGAGTAAGACTTGATCTGTAGTGGGCCTCGACACGTCTGCCTCTCGGTGGCTAATGGGAGCGGTCGGATATCTCAGACTCCACCTCTCAACTTGGGTACTCAGGCGGTGAGTCAAAGCCCTCAGATTTATTGTGCACCAGTGGACATGCTGACCACTGATCACTCAACATGCAATATAGGTACCACCGACATCCCCGGTTGGTGTTGGGTATCACACAACTGTAAGGAATCTTCCCTACCGGTCAAGACCCCCGCACCCTACTGGTGCGCTCCGGCTTACCTCAATCTAGACTACCTCCAGTCGGGAAACTGTTTCCTCCTCACATTACAGGCCTCATCATGCGAGGATTCTACAATGTTTAGGGCATCTACATGTCTAATTCACCCTTTAAATTCAGAATTCAATCATCACATCAACATATCTTTGTTCAACTTTATAAACTGTTCATTTCATAAACCATCTGATAACATTTACCACAACTGAACTGTTAAGCATTACCACATCTCAAACTGAGAAACATTGATATCACAATACTTATTTCACTGAACACCCTATCATTAGGGTTTCATTTACCTCATTCACTTATCACATAACTCACATAAGGATTGAATACATCATAACATCATGAATAACTTTGAATCAAGATGTCTAATTGCAAACCTCCAACTTTCCATTCATTTAGGATTTCACCCTCCTTACTGATATATCAAGCAAACATTGATATCATTGAATGAAATCCAAGATGTTATCTGACATATATGTAATACAAATACAAATAAAACAATCATTCGTAACCAAGGCGATTCAGCTAGGCAAACTTCTTTATTCAATTATACAACAATTTCAGTCATAGCTGAAATCTTAGATTTTAGTTTACTCTTATAATCTCTACAAATACTTTAATAATTATCATTTATATGGATTGTATCCATTTCTAATAAGATTTCATCATCGGAAATTTATCACAATAGATAAATAATCCATTTCATATAACTTGCAAAGGCTAGATAAAAAAGGCAACTTAGTGTTTATACTCGCATACCAAGCAATTGAAGATTTTTGATGATTTAACTCATTTTCATACAATCTACTATTTAAAGGAAGTACCCACTCACCCTAATGTGTGAAAACACCTTAAAAACGTAGCCCATCTATGAAAATCTCGAATCCATAGCAAGACTCTATCAAATCACCAGTTTTCTTCTTCCTTCTAGCCCTAAACGAGGTCTGTTGTAGATAGAAGATGAAGATCAGATATTAAACCAAACCTTAAATTCTTTGGATCAGGGATTTTGAGAAAGGGGAAATGAGGAGGATGAAGAATCGACGGTTAAAACTACTTACCAAGTCGAATATATAGCAACCCTTTTGGATTTCCTCCATTCTTCACGTTCTTCCCCAAAAATTGCCCAGAAATCACCCTCCAAGTCACCCTCTCATAGGGAAAGGTATTTATAATGATAGAGGATTGAATCACAGTTCCAACACACTTTGTTTCATTGAAAATGGATAAGTATTGCTCAAGATATGATCGTTTTATGACAGGCTGTCCTGGGCGGCATCGGTTGCGGTTGCGGTGTCGACGTAGCATCGATTGCGGTGTTGGCTGCAGTCACGGTGTCGATGCAACATCAATCGCGGTCACGGTGTTCATCCGCGGTCATGGTGTTATGTATATGTTTACTAAAAAAGGCATAACTCTCTCATTTTAACTCTGATTTGGTTCATTCTTTTTTTGTTGGATTCATAATTGAATTGTAAGGCCCCTAAACTTGCTTAATGAATTGAACACGCTTAATTATCATAATTTAATTCTTAAAATCATAATCTAACCTTTTTATATGCTTTGAAATCATAAGGCAAGCTTAAATTTTAGATTTGGTCCAATTTGGACACTGTTTGAGCAAGTTATGCAATTTTATGCATATTTTGGACTTTTCTGCAATTTACCCAATTAAGAGGTTTTCTTTGCTATTTATCACTTGAATTATGTTCCTTGGATATTCTATCATCATTATTGAGCTTTTTGAGCCATGGGGTGCCTATTTAAACCTTGGTTTGAAGGTGTTTGCTCCAAGGGTATTTTAGGGGTTTCCCCTTCACAGATGAGCTACCTTTAGTAGCTATCAACTAATGAATTATTTGATTGGCTGGGAAATTCGACAAAGTAAAGATAAGAATGTCTATACATATGGTGGGGGAGCTTCATGCATGTGTGCTTGTATATTCTTAATAAATTAAGGCCATGGACACTTGGATAGATACCAGAACTTCAACTTTTTCCTTTTCTTTATCTTAAAGTGTCATATACTTATCCCTAAGCACCAAAACGAGACATTTTCTCTCCACCACCTCCCTCCTTCTCCCAACCTCGTTCTCCCTCTCTTCATCTGCGAATTTTTCTGCCCAAGGAAGAAGAAAGTGGGGATCTTCTTGGAGAAAGGTTCTAAGGTTGAAATTGACTTCATTTTAGGGTTGAAAAACATTCCTTCTAGTGATCTTGACCTAAAAGTGTAAGAATTCCCTTCTTTCCTCTATGTATTTCTTTATTATCCTTCCTCCTAGCTTTCTCCAGGTCTGAACCCTGTTGTTCTATGGTAGAAATTGCTCTAAATCTCTAAAACTGTACCTTTCTTGCTCCTTATGCTTAGGGTTTGCTCATTTGATGAAGAAAGGTGCTAGATGGACGAATTCATAGTTTATTCTTGGATTTTCTATCCTATCATCTCGAGATTTATTCTGTGTGGGGTTTCATCTTCTCATTAGAGGCAAGTTTTATAGCTTGCTCTACGTTTATTGCTGACCATAAGCTTTCTAGATCATGTTCTTGCTTGAAAATGACGATTCATGCACTAAAAAGTTATGCTTGACTTGGATTTCGATTTTTATTATGTTTCATATTCTGATTTCAGTTCTAGATGAACCTGTGATCTTGTGTACATTATTAATAAGGTATAATTTAACTTGGATCAGGTTGGCTTGACAGCCTATGGTGCTAAGCACCTATCAAACAATGGTCAAGTTTAGGGTTTAAAGCTGATTTCTTCTATAAACCATGACCCGATGATGGTACCATTGCAACAACCCTATGGTCTTGTCTTCACAAAAACTCATGGTCATGATCAAGGATGTAAAATGATGGTGACAACCTATGGTCACCCCCTTAGGTCAGGTTTTTGATCAAATAGAAGTATAATGATCAACCATTAAGTGCCCTACTGATGATATCAATCAATGATGACATCAGCTTAATATTTGATGTTGATGAATGAATATAGTGTTGATCTAACAACCTATAGTGATTTAATGATCAATAATGATGGTGGATCAGGTCTCTACAATCTATGGTGAGTGAATCATATAGTTTTAGCATCAATTAAGCCTTAGATCAATGGTTTCTTGGGCCACTTGATGCAATGGTCGAACCTATACTGTAATTGATGGTTTTAATATATGAACTTGACCCAATGGTCAAGACCTAATGTTTATTCCTCCAATAAAGTGTAATGATAGGTAGTGTAATATGTTGGTACTAATAATGGGATTTAGATGGTTTTCTTTATATGATCAACTTAAGGAGCTTACTTGTTGACAATGGATGGCTTGTTTTAACTGAACAATCGATTGTGGGTTTTTCCCTACTCTCATTGGAACTTTTTGTGTTGTTAATCAAGGGATGTCTAGGGTTAGATGGTGACTCTTTCTAGAGCACAAATCAAGGACTTCATAGGTGGTTTATCTAAGGTGTTTACTTATGTAAACAACCAATGGTCTTACCTTTTAAACATCCAATAGTTCTGGGTGACATTGTGGTATGGTGATATGGGTTGAACGATAATGGAACAAATGAAGGGTTATTCTTAATAAGGTAGTCTTACCTATTCACTCATATGAATATAAGGGATGATAACCATATTGTGTTGATATGTAACCCTAATGAGGTATAGCTTGTTATACCTAGCTTTAATATAACTAAATGATGGTAATTGGGTATGAATAGTCATTGAATGACTAATACAATCATGGAGTATTCTGTTACTGTTGTTGAAACCCTAGTATGCTATAAATGGATGGTTACACCTTGATTTATGTGTGGGTTCATACTTGAGAATGGTATGGAATGTGATGGTGATGCTTCACCATATGCATCCATGGTCCAATGGGGATGTTGTGAGTTAGGGTTTGGGTATGAGTGTTGATTAGTAATATTAATACAATTTATATTGTGAACCTAACTCTAATGCAAATAGATAAAGATGAATATTCATGTTTAACACTGTTATATGATGGAATGATGGAGGAATAACCTCCTTACTATGATCATAACCTTGATATGTTAATTGGTGGTTATCATATCCACATGGTTGATACTTTCTTATGCTAAACATGTGCATAATGAATATGATGAGAGTTAATCATATCTAGATTCCTTGCATGTTGATGTAATAAAGGAATGTTCTTAATGTTAATATAACCCTGCTATGATTGTTTATGAATATCTCCTAGCTCATTAATGCAATATTGTGTTGATCTGGTGTATTATATGTAAGTAATGTTGTTGAGCCTTGTTATAAGGCATGCAAAGATAATGATGGTCTTGCAGGGATAGTATGATGGCCTTAATGACCTTTGGGCATGGTTGAGACTTGAATGAGGTGTAATCCTCTTGTGTTGATAAGGGTTGATACCCTGTGATATTGTGAAAAGGATTTATATCTTATGATAGTATGATGACTAGTGTAGCCTCATGAATGGCAAGTAAATAGTACTATGTGATGATGAGATGAGAAATTATGTTTCACACATTTTATATCTTTTGAAGTTGTGATATTTATATGCTTGTTAGAAGTGAATTAGGGTTTGTATGTCCACTTGTTTGATGCAGCATTAACTCAACCAATTGGCATAACTAATCAAGTGAAACTCTAATCATGTAGTGCCATGTGCCATAGATCCATATGAGTGTCAGAACTTGCCAGATGGTGAAATGTGTATTCCTAAGGGAAACTCGGAGCACATACTGATGAGTATGCAGGGTGTTTGTCATCCTGAATTCAAGTGTTTAGGGAGGATGACTACGGTCATACCTAGCCCTTAGTTTGAGAACGACTGCGGTCGTATCTCAGTGATTATATATGTGATGAGATTGGAGGACAACTGTGGTTGTACCTCATATGGTAGGGTATGCGTACCCACCTCCTTTCACTAGTACCATGACTTGTACCAAGGATAGACTAGGATGTTAGCAGCTTGACCTTATGTGTCACTGTGGCGGACCCGTACTGACCGAGGGCGGAGAAGATCTTAGGAGTCTTACTCTTCCTAGATCTTGTATGGCACTGATTTTGACTTAGTAGTGGTCAGTTGGATTTTGAGTGGTATCCTTAATTTCCTCAGGACATAATAAAAGATGTAATACATCCATATAGAATATCTGTTTAGGGTTATACATGACGCTTCACATTGGATGATAACCCTTGTTTGTTCTCTTTACATAAAGATGATGCTTAGTGCAATTAAGAGATAGTAGATATACTTATGTTATGGATATGATTAAGATTGTAGATGCTTACATATAGTAGCCATGATTATGTTGATAACTATACTGCTACTGCTGATTATAATCATGGTGCTAGCTATCTCATGTTGTTAGTTATGTTTTTTATGCTAGCCATGCCTTTATAACTAGAGATGCATATGTTGGATCCTAGATGGGTGATTAGATGCTCTAGAGGGGGGGGGTGAATAGAGCTGAATGCACTTAAACAAAATTCATTAGACCTTTAAGATATATCACAAGATAAGGTTGCTAAATAGGAAATTTGTGTGCAACTAAAACATGCATAGCAAGGATGAGAGAAATTGAGCAAGCACAAGTAGACAAGCTATTTAGAGTGGTTCCACACTTCAAACTAGAAATATGTCAGTCCACTTAACTAGAGAGGTCAACCTCTAGGATTTCCTAACCATTGTATTCTTATATTCATTCATAAGACTTACAATACATGACCAAACAAAGGACTTACCTATCCAATACAAAGAGTCTTCAACCTTACCAAGGACTTACCCACTTTGCAAGGAGTCTTCCACCTTGTTCCAAGGACTTACCTACTCTTGCACAAGTCTTCCGCCTTGTAGGAATTACCCACTCTTCTTGGATCTTCCGCCTTTGACTTCACCTTCACTCGGAGAAGCTTCCACCAAGGACTTACCCACTTGAGCAAGGAGTCTTCTGCCTTCACCAAGGGCTTACCCACTCTAGCTCCAAGTCTTCAGCCTTGATCTTCACCAAGGGATGCCTTCCCTTGTTCTTCTTCACCTCTCTTGGATAAGAGAGAGAACCTTCATCTTCATGATTGAAATAAGAGATAGGGAGGTGGTGGAAGTGAGAGCCTCACAAGATATACATGTAGGACTAGCTCTCTTACAGATTTCCTACTCACTCTAATGGATGTAGCAAGTGATTAATCTTAGAGAGAGAGAGGAGGCTGTAGGAAGCACTCAACTATAGAATAGGAACCTCACATAGAGTTTGCATTGAATGCTCAACCTTGGAATGAAGCCCAAGGGGTCCTATTTATAGCTGGGGATGCCTCTTAGCCTTTGGGAACACTTGAGAACGAAAACTAGCCGTTTTGTGGCTTGCAACAGATATATTTTCACTTGTTGCAACTCCACAATGGCTATAAGCACTGTTCTGCACTTTTTCGTACAGTGCAATCGGTCGAGTTTATCTATAAAGGTAACTCGACCGATAGAGTAAAAGATAAAGCAGATATTCATACCATCGGTCGAGTTTGTCCTGGGGAAACTCGACCGACCAATGAAAACCGATTTGGTTAGTTACTCCATCGGTCGAGTTCTGTGAAACCACAACTCGACTGATCAACTGTCATTTTCAAGATCCAATTAGGATCGGTCGAGTTTGCACCTCACAAAACTCGACCGATGAACAGCCTGATGTGAATTTTGGAAAATGGCTTTTGAGTGCTTAAACATTCGATCTAAGTGCTTCCTGATTTTTTCTAAGCTTAATTACAAGTCATACAATCATTACAAGTGATTTACAACATGACTCTAATGGATTTACATCATATTACAAAAATGTGCACTTGTATTGACTTTGACTTGTCTTTTCTCCAATTTGAGATGCGCAAGTTAGGGCATTTGGAGTGTGTCTATACCTAATCTGAAATCACTCAAGTAGAGACATTAGACACCAATATGTGGAATGGTTAGTCATCATCAAAACATGGGTTTAGTCAATTTAGACGTGAGTCAACATTGACCTTATTGAAATTGAGTCAACAACATATACTGCTGATCATGCTTATCCAGATAGTTGTGCTTATGGTGTTAGCTCTTTTTATGATGTTGATATGTTCAACCTATTAGACATGATAATGTTGTTATCTATGCTTATGTGGCTAGACTTATTCATAATGATAGAGATGCTATGTTACTAGACTTGCTCATGATGCTAGATATGCATATGCTACTGAATTGCTTATGTTATCGACAAGATAAAGGATGATAGTCTGGCTAATGATGATAGTTATTATCTGCTCCCTTGTGTATTTTGATAATCATCAGTGCTACTGAGCTAATTTGTTATATCAGATTAATTTTCTTAACAGTTTAATTACTAAAAATGTTGTAATCAATAAATGTTGTTGCTTACCATAAGATGATTACCACTAAGAACCTCAAAGTTTTATCAAAACAAGATATACAACTAGATAGATGTAGCAAGTTAGAGTACAACAGAAGCAATTTTAGACACAACCAAGAGATCCAAAGAGATCATCATCAAAACCTGCAAAGCAACTCAAAGCAAGTAATTGCAACATATAGATATACCAATTTAGAGCAATTAGAGAGATAGAGGTTTAAGCAAGATAGGAAATTTAGAACATGGCAATATGCATATATAAAGGTACCAAATGAGAGTGCCAAAGAATAAGGCTATTGGTTGAGAAAATCTAGTTGAGAGGGAAATTCTCATTCAATAAGCCAAACTGTATATTCTGTGCACAGTGTCATCGGTCGAGTTCTGTGCATTGATAACTCGACCGATGATAGCTGCTGGCAACACCCATTGGTGCCTATCGGTTGATTTTCTATCAGGACAAACTCGACCGACATAACAGCTGTCAAAAAGCACATATATTTCATAAAAAACATATTTAAAGGCATGCTAAATATACAAACCATATCCAAACATGTCTAAGCAAGTTAGTAATGCACTATACAAGCATTAGAAATAGTTTTTGAGAAAGAGTGTGAAGAGAAACACAAATTACCACTTTTGACTAAAAAACCATATGTATAGTGCACACTAACTTGACAAAAACAAGTTAGAAAAGGTTATAAGCAAGAGAAACATTACCTTTGTGCTTACCATTTCTTTTTCCACTTGTTGTCACCCTCTACACATCTCACCTTTCTTCTTTCATGTGGATTGAGAAGTCAATTTGCAATTCAATAGCTCAAGTCAATCCATTTGCAAGTACCTACAAAAAGAAAGATGAAATGGTCCCCAATCATATTTTTGGATTCAGAGGGGTTAGTTTAGCAACCCAAGTCTTATTGCTCTTGGGTGCTTTCCTAAAAGGACAACAAGTAGAATAATGACCAATTTCATTGCAGTAGTTGCATGTGCCCATAGTCTTCAAACTAGAGGATTCTCCATGGAATATTGGAGGTCATTTATCTTTGTTGTTCCTTTGACTACTATCATACCCTAAACCATTTCTACCAATTTGTTTAGTAGTATGGTGTAGGATATCATTAAGACTCTTTTTACCAACTAAGAATATTTGCAAAGAAGATCTCAAACTATCATTATCATGCATAAGAGAGGTAATAGTAGAAGACAAATGATTGATATTATCTCTAGCATGCAAAAGATCATTTTCTAAGCAAAGAGCTTTATTTAAATAAGAATCTCTATCAATACGAAGAGCAGCAACATCATTCTCTTTACTAGTAGAACTAGAAAACGATTCATGCACATTGATTTTAGCAAGCAATGAGGCATTTTCTATTTCTAATTCTTGCAAAACAAAATCTTTGTCCTTGTTTTCAGATTTAAGAACATCAATATCATGCGTGAGAGAATCAACAATTAAAGTATGCTCTTCATTAGAACTAGGCATGAGAGGTTGAGTTTCTAGAAATCTAATCTTATTAAGCAAACTAGCATTTTCAAGTTTAAGAGAGTCTACTTGGCTAAGACAATCATTTTTATCATCAAGCAAGCAAGAATTAGCATGTTCAAGATCATCTAGTTCTACATTCAAATTATCAACAATTCTAGCAAGCTTTTTCTTTTTCTTTTTAGAAGACTTAAGAGAGGCACATGTATCATGAATAATAGCAATCAAGGATTCTTTATCTAAAGAGTTTAGATTTACCTCACTTGAGTCCTTACTTGTTGATGCTATAAGAGCAAAATGACATTCTCCTTCATCACTAGAGCTTGAGCTTGATCCTTCACTTGAATCTTCACTTGAGCTTGAGTGCCATTTCCCCTTCTTCTTGTGAAGATGGGTCTTTTTGCCTTGTGGGCAATCTTCCTTGTAGTGACCCTTCTTTCCACATGTGAAGCACCGGATGGAGGAGGACTTGTCTTTGTAGAGTTTACCCTTGGAGTACATGACATCTTCTTCAACTTGATAGGATGGAGAAGCTTGACCAACAATAGCCTTGATTTGAGCTTTAATTTCAGCCTTCTTCATTCTCTTGACTTCTTTCTCCTCTTATCTTTCTACTTTCTCCCTCTTGTCAAGTGTGTCTTCATGTGCTTGTAGATTTCCAATGATCTCTTCAATAGGAATATCTTTAAGAGACCTTACTTCTTTAATGGAAGTCACCTTGGGTTCCCACCTCTTGGGGAGAGTTCTAAGGATCTTTGAGTTGATCTCTCCACTAGACATAGGATGTCCTAGAACAGCAAGGCCATTCACAATGGTGTTGGGCCTTGAGTACATGTTGGCTATACTCTCCTCTTTTCCCATCTTGAAGTTCTCAAGCAGCCCTTTGAGCATGTAGACTTTGCTTTCCTTCACTTGATCTGTCCCTTCATAAGTGATGTATATCTTTCTACATACCTCATAGGCTGTTTCACATGAAGAGATCTGGTTGAACTCGGTGTGGGTCATGGAGGCATATAGGATGTGAATGGCTCTAGAATTCAAGGTTGCTTTCTTCAAGGTAGCTTCATCCCATTCTTCAATATTTATCTTTGGTAGCATGTATGGGCTGTTCACCATTTGCCACATCTCAAGACTTGATCCTTGTATGTAGAATTAAAGCCTTCTTCTCCAATAGAGGAAATTACTCCCATCAAAGATTGGAAGGCTGATCGAGTACCTCTCTCCATGGTAGTCACCCATCTTCTTCTACTTGTTGAAGTATGCTTGGAGAAGACCCGCTCTGATACCAATTATTGGATCTTAGATGGGTGATTAGATGCTCTAGAGGGGGGGGGGGTGAATAGAGCTGAATGCACTTAAAAAACTTCATTAGACCTTCAAGATATATCACAAGATAAGGTTGCTAAATAGTAAATTTGTGTGCAACTAAAACATGCATATCAAGGATGAGAGAGATTGAGCAAACACAAGTAGACAAGCTATTTAGAGTGGTTCCACACTTCAAACTAGAAGTATGTCAGTCCACTTACCTAGAGAGGTCAACCTCTAGGATTTCCTAACCATTGCATTCTTATATTCATTCATAAGACGTACAATACATGACCAAACAAAGGACTTACCTATCCAATACAAAGAGTCTTCAACCTTCACTACTAAAAAATGGTGATTTCGCTACATCTATTTTACTTACATATATCTTATACGTAGCTGAAATCATTTTTGTTTACAAAAAATTATAATGTAAGCAAAATTATTGTAGTTAATTACATGAATACAATTCTAAACATGCCACTCTTTCCATTTCAAGTGAAATTCACTTCCCCCGCACGACTCATCTCCCGCACACTCATTCCTCATTTTCGTTGATTGAGAGACTTCGCCCAAATTTATCCCTCTCAATCCTCTCAGCATTCATGGTCTGGGCTCTTCTTCCAAACTCTCCCTGTACGCATCCCCCAGCTGCCCATGAACTACGAAAACCTCTTCTGCCCATGCGTCGTTCTTCTCTTCGCTGTGCCTCCATCTAGAGCCTGAGGTGCCATCGATCGCTCTTCTTCTCCGCAGATCCACCCATCAGCCTAAGGGTGCCTTCGTCCATTCTATTCTTGGGGACTCTGCCCAGAAACCTAAGGGCACTACAGGACACGAACTGGAGGCCTAAAGCAGATGCGTCCAGGCCACATTCTCACTGCAATTTTACTTCTACCTCTAGCAGCCATCATCCCTGATCCATCAATGATCATCGTCACATTCATCCTCTTTGACTAATCTTTGATTCTATACAGGTCTAATCTTTTTCAACAGGTAACACCCATTTGATATTACATCATTTGTGCAATTACAGATCATCATCTTAGATCTGTATATAACATCTATAAGAAGATTTTATGAGGGGTTGAAATTGTTATATATCACCGTGCTTATTATTTTTAGATTACTTCTTGGGTATATTCAGATTTGTGGTTCATTAAACACATATAAAGGTCGATTCAGAGTCATGGTTGTTCAAGATTAATTAAAGGGTGGATTTAGAATCATGCTTTTTTAAAAACACTTCAGTTTCGTACAAAGGAACATTATGAAATATGTAAGACAATGAATAAATACCAGCCTACTTATGGGCAGTTGCAAAATTTTCTTATAATTTAATATGAGAGCTCTCTGTATCTGGTTTCAAATTTGGCAACCAATCACAACAATATTTGGTTTCATCTTCTGTAGATCATTCTGAATAACAGTATGACGCCAAGGTATTTGACTTGCCAACATTCCAAGAAATGATGTTGGAAGATTTTTGTTGTCCTACCTTAGAGTATGCTTGCTTAATATGTGAAGGTTATTTTTGCTGGTGCTAATTTCCCCAATCTTTTGAACCTATATATAATGCAATTTTAGACTTCCCAGGGAGCATACTGATTATTAAAAATACCACCACAAATTGAATTTTGGCATCAATGTTGGGATTGAATCTTGAACAATGGGAACATAGACATTATTCATGATGATATCCAGATGTTTGGTAATACATAAAGACTAGCATATGTTATTGATTTGATTCATCAAAATATCACCCATTGTACTTTATTATCTTGCTTGTTAATATAATATTTAAACCAATCTAAACCAGATCTATGCAGTAATGTTTGGTTTGACTTTTCTTATGTTTATACCAACTTCGACGAGAAAACAAAGGAGAACAAATGTTAAACTAATAAATTGTTTGTTTTGCAGTTATTTAACAATAATCTGAATAGTGTCTAAGAATAGCTAAAAACTTTCTCCTTATATATTTTAATAAGCAGTTTGCATTTCACTTTAAGATCCTTGT
Organism: Alisma plantago-aquatica; assembly: GCA_963693085.1. Classification (NCBI taxonomy): domain Eukaryota; kingdom Viridiplantae; phylum Streptophyta; class Magnoliopsida; order Alismatales; family Alismataceae; genus Alisma; species Alisma plantago-aquatica. The sequence goes on from OY856409.1 coordinate 922,200,789, forward strand.
TCACAGCCACGTTATACCTCAATCAAAGTACCCATATGCAACATTTAATTACAAATGAAATTAAATTTCAGAAAGTTTAATTTCAAAACCCAGAAAATAAATTCCACTCAAATGATAGTAACCTAAACTAAGCAGTCACTCAAGTAGGCATATTTTACATAATGTCTATACTTGACTAGGGTCAAACATGAATAGGTATATATGTCACTTTTATGGTAGTTGTATACATTTTTTTGCACAAGAGTTGTGTACTTTGTTTGGTTCTCTGTTTGGTGTCTGCACTCTGGGCAAACAAATTGAAATTCATTATTTCAGCTTCATGATAGATTAATGACAGATTCAGGATGCAAGAAGTATTAATTCATAAAGATCAAGCTTTCATATTCCCAGATCTGTAGTGAGATTCTTATTTGCAATGAGATATAGGTCACATTTCAGCTCTCTAATCTCACGATTTAATGTTTGAAGTAGTTTGAATTGAATAACCGCCTTTTGTGAAAATACTTTCATTACAAACTATTCTTAATATTCCTCCCTGCATCATCTTCCTAATTGTGGTAATTGGAACCTTCAAAGCCAAGCTTAACCAGAAACTTTTATCAATTGGTTTCACATTACATCTATCCACATTAATTATATTTCATTGTAGATTACTCCCTTAATGACTATATCTAAAATGCATATATATACAGGAAGGGTGCACACATATCTGTCCAATACCTAGACTACTTGGTGGACTTGCAATTGATTGGGCTTAATTGGTAAAGAGAAGCCATAACATACCAATACTTCGCTACACAAACTTGTATACAATCAGTTATTATAGGGTCACCTACTTATTGGATTGTCTTGTTCTAATGTATTGGTTTGGTTGCTCACACTCTTGCTAAAATGATTACCTAAATAGTTTGACTAAAGTTGATGGTACTTCAAAGTCACTTATTGATAATACTTTTCTATAATCTTCCTCTATCTATAACTTTGATGCAGGAGAAACAAAGGATTTGAGTCTTGAGAAGTTTAGTCAATTTTCTGGTTTATGTCTAGTAACTAGCATTTAGGACTCTACTATTCGAGAAGAGCTCTCCAGTATGTGCAACATGTACACATATCCTGCCACTATCCATGAGTGTACAAGACATAATAAAAGAACTAAAGGCACAACCTTGGTAAAGTTTTGGGGTACTATTACTCATTCAAATGATATATTATGTCCTACCTTTCATGTTCAAAGCATCACTCAAGTTGTTGTCAAGAGCTTAGGCTACTATGGATGCTTTAATATCTTTTTTTTAGTCAGGTAAAATATTTATATATTTTCTGCATTACTATGTACTTGTGGCGGTTTGTTTCTAATATTTTGAAGTTTCATGCGAGTGAACCTCTTGCTGGTTGTGTATGTCCATTAAGCTATAATGCATATTGATACCAAATGAGAAGAAACATGCCTACTACCTTGGAGCTTTTCTTACTAGTTTTTTTCACCTTATTATATGATGTTGATGAACTAAAATCTTTTTTCTCTTAGATTCTTTCTGCTCTGAGATGATGTTGTTCTTCAGAAGAAATCTCAAGTTATGCTCTATTCTGAGAAGGAGCCTGATGCTTGTTGTTTTTCTCTCAGCTTGATGTTGGTTACAGTTTGCGATGGTACATTCTACTACAATTCCAGCTTTTGGGTCCTGCCTTTTAATGATTATATGAAGTCTTTTTGTAGGACCTTAGCAGGCTTCATTGTATTGTTTTAGTAACATTTTTGACTATTCTAGCAAGTTTAGGGACGCCCATATGAAAAATATATAATCTTTCCTTATCCTTGACACCCCTAATGATTTTTTGTTGTGTCTTTCTGACTTCCTCTTTCCCACATCCAATTGTTGTCCTTCCAAGGAATTACCAATGATTCTGCATGGGCCTTCTCACCTACATGTGCATCAGCCCAACCTCTAAACTATTGTCCTCCTTTCAAGATAGTTAACAATGGTCTTGCATGGAGCAGTGAACTGATCATGTATGGGTTCTGATACTGAGCCTGCGGCATCGAGCAGGGTTGTGAGCAAGCATTGCTTTAAGTAAAATTTTGTGTTCAACAAACCTCTCAACTTTAATTTTCAAAACTTTCCCAGTGTTAAAAAAGGGGTTTTCAGTTGTACAGAGTTGTAGTCTATCTCTATTAGTGCAATCAAAGGCTTCATCTATGGATCAAGCATAGGTGCATGTTCCATTTAGTATTTGCAAGTAGCATTTAGTACATGGTTACTCCCTATATGTTGTGTGGATGCCGATTGTTTTCATTTTGTGTATATGTATATAAACAACTCACACAGTTGCTTGTACAATCACACCATAATTTTCCATTCTCTAGATGCATAGATGACCTTTAGTAATACTATTTGCTAACAGTTTGTCATGATTCTGAATTCACAACAGACTCATCATTTGTGAAGCTTGCATGTGCTTGATCTGCTGAAGATTCATTTGTCACTTTGTCTGAACTATGGTAATTAATAAATACTCTTTAGCTTTGGAAGCAAGGTTAATATCATCACACTATAATGTGAAATAAATGGACCAGGTTAGAAGTTTCTACTTCATTTACTGACCTACTACAAATGGTAGAAAGTAGACTCGTTAGTGACAAACATCATTAAATAACAGTGCATTCTTTTCATTAGAAAAAGAAAGTCACTGGTTGTAGTTTATTGGAAAGCAACACATTCAAACACCAAATGAAATGTTGATTACGTTACATAATTTTAGAGCATGAACATCATTAACAAATAATTTTTATCACTCACCTACATTACAGAATTCTGGACTCGTTTGATGATGCTAAAATTTTCAGAACTAATGGCAGAAATTCGGTAAGATTGAAGTCAAGAGTTTGAGGAAAACAAAAATAGAACAGATATATTTTCATACATGTACTATAGTCTAGGTTACTTCACCTTTTTTCAATCAACTTTTCAACTGTATGTTAATATATATGTGCATTTAGTCATCTAATTTATCTCTCCGTATCAACATGTTGAGTGTGGCCATCATCACTGAATACTACTTCCTTCTATTTATGGTATTGAAGACTATTTATGGTATTGACACTTGAGATGTGTGGATGCGTGGTTCTATTTATGGTATTGAAGACTATTTATGGTGACTACTTCATTTGCAACCTATTTATCCTTTGCTCTCACATCTACATGCAAAATCTTGATTAAATAAACTACATGCTTAAGGGCTCATTATGGTTTCCCATCCTTCAATGGTATTCAATAGGAGAGAATAATACAATTAGCATCTCATTAAGAAAAAATTGGACTGCGATAGTTAATAATTCAAGTGATGTTTACATAATACAGTCGACATCCCAACGAGATGGGAAGAAGCAAATGGACAAAGGTCCTATACCGACTCGTTTGCATGGTGTCAAACATGCCATGTTTATGGTAGTTAGAGAAACACATTTACAAGTTGTTTCTACTCTTTAAAAATCCATCTCATCCTCTAAACATGAAGTCATAAGACCATCTTATGTGGTGGTGAACTTGATGAATTAGATGAAGGCCTTTTGCTCAATGACATTGAATCTACTAATAAGCTACAGAATTCAGAGAACAACATTGTGGTTGAGAATGGAGTACGTTCTTTGTCTTAGAATCCATGTTAAAGTACTAGGGATGCAAACATATACAACATATCTATATTAACTCCTATTTTTTTCATATTTCAGAGGAAATATAAGTTGTATGTGGTTAGATATGCATAGCTATTGTTTGAAAATACATCCACAAAAATAGTAGAGTATTTATCAACATATCTTTGTGACATAAATGTGTTATTCATAAATAGCGTTGACCAAGGCATGAAGCCTCAAGATGCATTGATATTTCTGTAGAACATGACTAATTTCAAACAAGTGTGAAGCACTTGGCCTTACTCTTTTGACTTCTGCTGCAATGATGATCTGTTCTTCTTCAAAATTCTGTCTAGCCTACTTCCATTAAATTTTTGGAGGATTGTTGTTATAATAGGTTCTATAGTTTGTGTAGATTGACTTTTGGGAGCTTGGCTTTGAGCCATGTATAGATTTTGTTATGGACTATAGATGTGGATTTTATGACTTGAGTGTCGTTTTGATTTTTTGAATCTTTTCATATCTTGAGTTGGGTGCCTTCTTGCTCTCTTCCATTGATATCTCAGTTTGAAATTTCTATACTGTGATTTCTGGGGCTTGTAGGTTTCACCCTGAGTCTGCTTGCAGAGAATGAGTTTGAAGATGACATGGAGGTTACAAAATCTTATAGGAACATGTGGAACTTAGAACATGCGTACTTTTAGTTTGAGCATATTATTCCAAGAAATATACTATTAGGTTCATGCATCTCCACTTCCAGGACATTGGAACAAGCAGATTTCATAACTCCTCCCTGTTTCAAAAGACCCATTTATCCTCAACACAAAATTTATAGCTGCTGACATATCCCTCTTTAGTACTTTTAATTTTAGTATATCTGTGGGCGGTGTAGTCCATGTCATTATTGCTTGGGGGGATTCAGAATATATTGTGTCCAGTGGTAAGCATGTGTGGTGAGGAGAGCCTGTTGATTAACCTGTGGGTAGCTGTTACATAGAGGCGCACATGTTGTTGAGCACTAGAAGCCATACATTGTATGAGAGTGCGCATTGCATCGTATAAATGATAATGATCTATTTAATTTAATTGTGCAGTGCACTGGATTAATGGTAATGGTCTATTTAGTTGTACATAAGAAGCAAAAACAAAATATTTTGCCAAACATCATCCTTGGGATGATACCATTAGAAATAGTGGGTCATCCATTCTAAATCATTTTTAATGACTGTTGTTCTCTAGTTAGACCCAACATGACTGAAAACTAGATCTAAATGATGTCATTGGTTCAGTATAATGATTGGACTTGTTTTTTTCACTTGTATGGTGTATTTCTTAATCATCTTTCTACTGTTTTGTGGTTAAGCTTTTGTGTTAACCTGGTGGTTGTATTAGAATGAGATATTATGCCTTTGATTGAATGAGCTTTGCAATGGTTTATGCATTTTGATCACATTTCTTGAAAGTTATAATTCATCTTTGACTTTGATTGAAAGAAACACTCAATGGAAAAGATAGAAAAAAAACACCTAGCTACATCAATGGAGTTAGTGGACTACAACAAAACATTCAGCAGAACAGAGGTTAAAAAATTCCTTAACAGAGTAAGACTGTAGATCCTCTAAAGGTAGAATACAACAAAAAGCATATATGAAACTCATTTTTTCATCATCTAGGAAGTTTGAAGTTACTTGACACTCATTATTTCATCATCTAGGAAGTTTGAAGTTACTTTGGGAAGTTTTCACTGTCTCTCAAGTTTAATAGGTTCTGCAGGATTTGAAACCAAAAGAAGAGTTCATGATGAACATTTCATGTTAAACCAATTGTGTTGTGATGCTTCTATAAATGTATGGGACACCACATGGACAGACTCTTGTTTGGATCTGCATTTGATGTCTTCAGGTGCAGCCCAAGCTATGGTTCATGCTTGGTTACTCAACATGCGCTCTGTTGCTTATGAAGGGCATGAACTGCCTGCTATTTTGAGGTATTTATCCTGTCTTTAGCACAATTGGAACTCACTCCAATTGTTGCCTGCTGCTATTTGTTTATCATGAATTGTTTCAGGTCTCCACTTAACTGGTGGTTTGACCATACCCTGCATCTTTTTCTTACAGCATTTTAATCGGCTGGGGAAAGCACAGCAAGGTCTCAGGCATAAGCACTCTCCGACACAACGTAGGAGCACTTCTAGCCTCGCTGGGTGCCCCATTCCACGTTGAGCGCTTCAACATAGGAAGGTTTGTATCACAAGGCACAGTGGTTGCTGCTTGGTTAAATGAGTCCTGTGTTTTATGTTGCCAGATTTGTTAGGTGGATCTGACCTTGCACTATTTTTAAGGTTATCTTCAATTGTTTCTATAAATACAAAACCTTACCTCACACTAACCTCAAGATACCCTTGGGACAAAAATGTTTTTCCAATGTTGGCAAGTAAAGTCTTTTTTACAACCACGTATGTACCATTTTGCCCACAGTGCTGTATATATCCACCTCCTAATGAGGGTAGACCAGGGATCCATCCTATTTAATTAATGTTGACTACCCAGCCTTCTGCCCCTTCCTGATGGATTCTTAGAGGGGTGAACTGAGGGTCACTTTTGAGGAAATCATCAGGATCGATTTCTCTTAATGGATATGGATGCTGTCAATGATTTAGGTCGGACCTCCCAATTTCAACTACCAGAGTTGGTGGGGACGAAGCTTTAACCAAAACATGCCCTGCCTTCTCTTTAAGAAAGAAAAGAAACTGGAGTTCCTCTAATAGCAACATTCTTTCATTTCTGAACTTTTGATCTATAGGTTAAATGCCATATTAGCATATTACTGCTATGAAAATGTAGTTACTTCCTTAAATAAGCTGACTATTTGACTACAAGATGTTCTTGCATATTACTGCTATGATAATGCAATTATTTCCTTAAATCAGCTGACTATTTGACTACAAGATGTTCTTGTTCTATTCTATATAAGAAAACTTGTGTTATTTTCAAAAAGTTGAGAAAAAGTGCCACTTTGATCTTTTAAGTTTTTACTGAAATTGCTGTAACGTGAGTTATCTTTTGGGTCACATGTTAAAGATTTATTAATGATTGCCTGCCTAAAACCCTTTTGTAGAAAGAACAATAGATGAGTGAGTTGATGTTCATCACAGTTGATGGTTACACCTGAACTGCATTTTCAAAGTGATCTGATTGACGTACATTTCAATGACACTTTGACACTTTTTTTGGGTACAATGGGGAGGAGGTTTGCAGAGTTGTCATGCTTAAGCGGGTTGGATTGTTTCAATAAATATGCAGGACGACGTTCTTATATTTTCAGCCCTGGTTGGATTGTTTATAACACATCCAACTGATGCTACTATTAGTGGCTAGAAAGAGTAGTGGTTATTGTTTAACATGTATAAATCATTATATGGAGCAGTCATTGTAGTGATCAAAGTTCCAATCTTGCTATGTGAGATTTGGGTGTGTGCTTGATAGGCACTCTCCATGTAGTCTTGTTTTTTGGGTGATATCTCATATTGCTTTTATATGTTGCATTTCAGTGATTATGGTCTACTGTTTTGCTTAAAGCCAATTCATATTTTGCTTCATCAAGTACAGATCCGCTCCAAAGTTGAATCCAGAAGTGTCATTACCACAATTTTGTTCATCGTTTATTGCTTGACCAGTGGACATGCATGATCCTTTGTTTTCATCAGGAAAAAGAGCAGGAGAGTAGCCCTGGAAGAGGGTGACATGCTCAAATAGCTTGTCCTTCCGAGAGAAAGTAGTTCCACCGGAACATATCCATTTGTCTCTTCTGCAATGCTTCTCATGGGCTTCATATCTGCAATCACAGAGATTTTCTTGCTATTGCATTGGCTACAGGTATAGCTCTTTTCACAGTGACTCCTTTTGTAATGGTTCTTTACACACAGGATTGTCTTAAGGGGCTGGAACTTATTTTTATCTTTAATTGTTCTTCTTGCACCCCACAAATGGACAGGAGTACCTCTTTATCATCACATGTTCAGAGCTCGAGTCCTTGCTGGGTTTAGTGAGTACAACGAAAGTATTGTACTCATCTCCATGGCCACGCATGTGCATGCGCAAGTATGCATCCCTCTTGAACCCCTTGCCACAAATCCGAAATAAGTGGGTGTGAGGGGCTAAAATCTCCTCTTTCTCAAGTTGCAGGACTTCACTTCAAGGGGAACGCATTGCTACTCACTTCAAGGTAATCTTCCCTTACAAAATATATCTGCAATGTGTTTCAATAGCTGCAAATAAACCTGATAGGTGCTGTTTTAATGGAATGGAGAAACTCTGACTAAGTGCTGCTCAGGATTTCTCTTGCTTCAATGAATTCTTCTCAATTTTTCTAGCTATGGAGGTTCTCATGTCCAAAGAAGATTGTCGAGCATTGCTGAAAGGTTTTCATTGAATGTATAGAAACTAAAGGCATCATTCAACAAAGAGGTATTACTCCAGCTTCATGGTGAGCCTTGTGCAAATAGCACCTAGAGATAGGTTACGCTGATCTGCTGCAAAATGTGGGAATCACAGTCAAGATTCTCTGCCACCTGCTGTTCCTATGTGTATGGTGAAACGCATGGTCATATTAGGTGTGAAACAGTCTAAACAGTCTAAACTTTAGGGCAGATCAAGTCTAGGCTTGGTCATATTAGGTGTGAAACAGTCTAAACATTGTGTAACAATGTCACTGTTACATATTCACACATCTAATATTATGACTGTAAATATCTAAACATCCGTCTTAGTTGAATGAATGGTAAAACGCATGGTCACCCATCTAGGCACCCCCTAAAACACCTAGCACCTAGCCACCTTAACAACTATGATCCTATTAACAAGCCATTCTAGTCGCAACAATTTCTTATATGAAGTTATAGCAGATCATCTAGGATATGGCACACCCGATGCTCATCTCTATAGCATCAAGACTGTCTCTTACCAGGAAGTGTTTCAATTTCTTCATTCTCATATCTCCTATCACTTACCTTTAGTGGCATGCAGTGCAATATTAGGAGGACTAGGGACAATTATTGTGTAATATTGCAACTTACACTAGGGGAGGGTTCTATCGTCAGCAAAGCACATACGTGCATTCTTTCCTTAACATAGAGAAACAGGAAGTCAGCTAGTTTTGCGATTAAACTTGCATCCCTATTCTCCTGGCCAAAGTAATTATTCACAGATACCAAATGACTGAATGAGAACGAATATTACTGTCCGCCCAATACAATCAGTAAAAAGGTCAATATTTTGATACCGTTATTTTTTACGTTGTATTTTGGTACCATCTAGATGTAGATAGACAATTCTAGTTCTGGTTCCATCTTGCTAGAACAAACAACTATTTTTTTGCTGTTACTGAAGAAAGCTAGATAAGAAGTTGTTTTCTATTTCAAAGAAAACTACAATGAAGTCTATGTGCTTCTGTAGAAGTCATATTTGAGATCACCCATAGACTAACAGTAACAGCTCTTAATGAGATCCTCCTGGCACTTATTTAATATTCTTCCACAACTCGGCCAGCATCAACAAACTCATTAAACTTCTTTCAGAGTGATCTCATGTCTACACAAGCTAATGGTTACTAAAATGTGTGCTTTCTATAAATTTTTCATTGCAGACTGGCAGGCTCCTTAAAGATTTCCAGCACCGTGTCATTTATATCTTGCGATTTACCAACAACAGACCCTACTGTAGGATGTATTGTAACATATGAACAACTCAGAAGATGGAGTTGTTTTGTCATATAGTACATAGTCAAAGAGATGCTACCTGACTCATAACTGAAGTTGGGTTGCTTCCAACTCCATTATGATAGGAGCTGACCTTGGCCTGAGGAGCTACAGAAGCAGAGCCATTTCCTCCACTAAGTTTCTATTTAAGAATTACAGACCACATAAGATTCCATTCAAATGGATGATCATACACATTCCTCCCTTTAAGAGGATTGAGCATACATTCGTCAAAATGACAATTCAATTCAAAATATAGGACTTGATATTTTACCTTGGAGTTAAACGAATGGGTATATATGCATTCTACAAAATGCATAGTTATTTCATCAAAGTTTGTGATAGGCCTAAAAAAAGTACAAATTATATTCCAGAAAGTAGATGATAATAACTATATTGCAGTACACCATACATGATATAGGAAATGTAGTGAAATCAAGTGTGTTAAATCAATATGCAACATTCCATTTTCTTTTCTTTGCTACAACAACACAGTAAACTATGTGATAAGGGAATACACATGCAGACATTACTAGAATTAGTTTTACAGGCCTCAGTGTGTTTATTTGACAAGAATTTTCCAGTAGTCTCATTCTGTTTTATAACTAGAATCATGACTTATTTTATGGTTTCACTACTGATTTTTGACTCCATTCACATTTGCAGTTGCTTCCTCTTCCTTTGATCTCTGGCTTCTACCTGGCTCGATTTTTCACAAAAAAGAGCTTATCCTCATACTTCACTTTTGTTGCTTTAGCTAGCTTAATGGTTGCATGGTTTGTAATGCATAATTATTGGGACCTTAATTTTTGGACGGCTGGTATGGCACTAAAATCCTTTTGTAAGCTGATAGTTGCAAGTGTAATCCTGGCAATGTTCGTTCCTGGCTTAGTGCTTCTGCCACAACAATTACACGTACTGACAGAAATTGTGCTGATTGGCCATGCATTGCTGCTATGTTACATAGAAGATCGTTTTTTCAACTATACAAATATGTATTGTTATGGATATGAAGAGGATGTGATGTATCCCGGCTACATGATTGTGACAACTACTTTAATCCATCTTCTGGTTTATGTCTTCTTCTCTCTGGTGATGATTCGTTGGTTGAGTGGATGAACTCTTCCTATGCTATATGTTTGTGGGTTGGTTTTGTTCTTCTGTTCTGCAGCTGTGATCCTTTTCCTTCTTGGGGATATTCCTTCTTACTGCTGGATGTTAGTGGTTTGTTTGGACCTGAAGGATGTAGCATTGTGCAGATCAATGAGAATGACAAAATGTAATATAGAGGTCATCATGTATAGGTAGGAGCTTATTCTTAAATGCAACGGGAGAAGAAAGCTTATGGAATAGGTAAGTTATGAGTAGGAGAAACTATGTTTTCTTGTTTCTTTTGGGAGCTATATCTCAAAACTTGTATGTTTCTTTGTAGGTATCCATGGTGGTTCGCACAAAGTGGATGCTACCATCAACTTGATGGCGCTTGATCCACAAATACAAAAGTACAAAACGTATAGATTATGAGAAGAAATGCCAATATGTTCTGATCTAGGAGATTCGCCAACCAAAACTAACCATACATGAACCTCTACATGAGTTGCCAACAGGAAAGGCTGCAACTCGAGCTCTGGGAGTTGATGAGGACATGGCACATACCCCTATCATGTTTGGGATTGGAAGATTCACCACTAAAGCTGAGATTCATAGGGTTGTTAAACTCACTGTGAATTAGGTGGAGGAACTAAGGGAGATGAGCCCTCTTTATATTGTACTTTGTAGTCTGTAGTGGATAGATGTAGTCAGAAGAAGATATTGTATACATGTGTCTTTTTTCCATGCATATTGTAAAACAGGGGCCAGGTTAATGTCCTCCCCACGTGTACTCATTGTTCAAATATAAATAAAAGTATTATTGGTGACATTGTAAGCACAACTCGATCTTGAATAACATTCATCTGTTTTCTTATTGAAAACCACTCTATATTGGCAAGCGACTGACTGGATACATAATGTCTCTCACTACATATGTATGTATAGTACATGGTGTCTTTCACTACACATTAGCTATAATTACATGTGTAGCAAGTGCTAATTTTTGCTATACATGAACTACAAATACAAATTGTAACCAATGCTATCTCTCCCTACATATCATAGGTACAAATTGAATTGTAGTCATACATTTGGCTACAATTGAAACTACATGTTTATGTGTAAGGACATTTTTACCTACAATTAGGGTTACATATGAATTTTTAGCGAGAGGAATAACTAACTACAACTTTAAAAAATGTAGCCTAAACAATTAGCTACACGGGTATTAGCTATATATTATAAATGTAAGGATAAATGTAGCCTAAGCTTTTAGCTACAAATTTTGGGGTTTTCGCTACAATTTTTTTTGTAGTTAAAGACCATATTTTTCGTAGTGCTTACCAAGGACTTACCCACTTTGCAAGGAGTCTTCCGCCTTCTTCCAAGGACTTACCTACTCTTACACAAGTCTTCAGCCTTGTAGGAATTACCCACTCTTCTTGGATCTTCCACCTTTGACTTCACCTTCACTCGGAGAAGCTTCCACCAAGGACTTACCCACTTGATCAAGGAGTCTTCTGCCTTCACCAAGGGCTTACCCACTCTAGCTCCAAGTCTTCAGCCTTGATCTTCACCAAGGGACACCTTCCCTTGTTCTTCTTCACCTCTCTTGGACAAGAGATAGAACCTTCATCTTCATGATTGAAATGAGAGATAGGGAGGTGGTGGAAGTGAGAGCCTCACAAGATATACATGTAGGACTAGCTCTCTTACAGATTTCCTATTCACTCTAATGGATGTAGCAAGTGATTAAGCTTAGATAGAGAGAGAGGATGTTGTAGGAAGCACTCAACTATAGAATATGAACCTCACATAGAGTTTGCATTGAATGCACAACCTTGGAATGAAGCCTAAGGGTTCCTATTTATAGCTAGGGATGCCTCTTAGCCTTTGGGAACACTTAAGAATGAAAACTAGCCATTTTGTGGCTTGCAACTGATATATTTGCACTTGTTGCAACTCCACAACAGCTAGAAGCACTTTTCTGCACTTTTTCATACAGTGTAATCGGTCGAGTTTCTATAAAGGTAACTCGACCGATAGAGTAAAAGACAAAGCCGATATTCATACCATCGGTCGAGTTTGTCCTGGGGAAACTCGATCGACCAATGAAAATCGATTTGGTTAGTTACTCCATTGGTCGAGTTCTGTGAAAGCAAAACTCGACTGATCAAACGTCATTTTCAAGATCCAATTAGGATCGGTCGAGTTTGCACCTCACAGACTTCGATCGATGAACAACCTGATGTGAATTTTGGAAAAAGGCTTTTGAGTGCTTAAACATTCGATCTAAGTGCTCCTGATTTTTTCTAAGCTTAATTACAAGTCATACAATCATTATAAGTGATTTACAACATGATTCTAATGGATTTACATCATATTACAAAAACATGCACTTGTATTGACTTTGACTTGTCTTTTCTCCAATTTGAGATGTGCAAGTTAGGGCATTTGTAGTGTGTCTATACCTAATTTGAAATCACTCAAGTAGAGACGTTAGACACCAATATGTGGAATGGTTAGTCATCATCAAAACACGGGTTTAGTCAATTTAGACGTGAGTCAACATTGACCTAATTGACCTTGAGTCAACAACATATACTGCTGATCATGCTTATCCAGATAGTTCTGCTTATGGTGTTAGCTCTTTTTATGATGTTGATATGTTCAACCTGTTAGACATGGTAATGTTGTTATCTATGCTTATGTGGCTAGACTTATTCATAATGATAGAGATGCTATGTTACTAGACTTGCTCATGATGCTAGATATGCATATGCTACTGAATTGCTTATGTTGTCAACAAGATAAAGGATGATAGTCTGGCTAATGATGATAGTTATTATCTGCTCCCTTGTGTATTTTGATAATCATCAGTGCTGCTGAGTTTATTTGTTATATCTGATTAATTTGCTTAACTGTTTAATTACTAAAAAACGTTGTAATCAATAAATTTTGCTGCTTACCATAAGATGATTACCCCTAAGAACCTCAAGGTTGTATCAAAACAAGATATACACCTAGATAGATGTAGCAAGTTAGAGTACAATGGAAGCAATTTTAGACACAACCAAGAGATCCAAAGAGATCATCATTAAAACCTGCAAAGAAACTCAAAGCAAGTAATTACAACATATAGATATACCAATTTAGAGCAATTATAGAGATAGAATTGTAAGCAAGATAGGCAATTTAGAACATGGCAATATGCATATATAAAGGTACCAAATGAGAGTACCAAAGAATAAGGCTATTGGTTGAGAAAATCTAGTTGAGAGGGAAATTCTCATTCAATAAGCCAAACTGTATATTCTGTGCACAGTGTCATCGGTCGAGTTCTGTGCATTGACAACTCGATCGATGACAGCTGCTGGCAACACCCATTGGTGCCTATCGGTCGAGTTTATATGTGCTTACCATTCCTTTTTCCATTTGTTGTCACCCTCTACACATCTCACCTTTCTTCTTTCATGTGGATTGAGAAGTCAATTTGCAATTCAATAGCTCAAGTCAATCCATTTGCAAGTACCTACAAGAAGAAAGATGAAATGGTCCCCAATCATATTTTTGGATCCGGAGGGGTTAGTTTAGCAACCCAAGTCTTATTTCTCTTGGGTGCTTTCCTAAAAGGACAACAAGTAGAATAATGAAGAATTTCATTGCAATAGTTGCATGTGCCCATGGTCTTGGAACTAGAGGATTCTCCATGGAATATTGGAGGTCCTTTATCTTTGTTGTTCCTTTGACTACTATCATACCCTAAACCATGTCTACCAATTTGTTTAGTAGTATGGTGTAGGATATCATTAAGACTCTTTTTACCAACTAAGAATCTTTGCAAAGAAGATCTCAAACTATCATTATCATTCATAAGAGAGGTAATAGTAGAAGACAAATTATTGATATTATCACTAGCATGCAAAAGATCATTTTATAAGCAAAGAGCTTTACTTAAATAAGAATCTCTATCAATACAAAGAGCAGCAACATCATTCTCTCTACTAGTAGAACTAGAAAAAGATTCATGCACATTGATTTTATCAAGCAAGGAGGCATTTTCTATTTCTAATTCTTGCAAAACAAAATCTTTGTCCTTGTTTTCAGATTTAAGAACATCAATATCATGCATGAGATAATCAACAATTAAAGTATGCTCTTCATTAGAACTAGGCATGAGAGGTTGAGCTTCTAGAAATCTAATCTTATTAAGCAAACTAGCATTTTTAAGTTTAAGAGAGTCTACTTGGCTAAGACAATCATTTTTATCACCAAGCAAGCAAGAATTAGCATGTTCAAGATCATCTAGTTCTTTATGCAAATTATCAACAATTCTAGCAAGTTTTTTTCTTTTTCTTTTTAGAAGACTTAAAAGAGCCACAAGTATCATGAATAATAGCAATCAAGGATTCTTTATCTAACGAGTTTAGATTTACCTCACTTGTGTCCTTACTTGTTGATGCTATAAGAGCAAAATGGCATTCTCCTTCATCACTAGAGCTTGAGCTTGATCCTTCACTTGAGCTTGAGTTTGAGGAGCCACTTGAGCTTGAGTGTCATTTCTCCTTCTTCTTGTGAAGATGGGTCTTTTTGCCTTGTGGGAAATCTTCCTTGTAGTGACCCTTCTTTCCACATGTGAAGTACCGGATGGAGGAGGACTTGTCTTTGTATAGTTTACTCTTGGAGTACATGGCATCTTCTTCAACTTGAGAGGATGGAGAAGCTTGACTAACAATAGCCTTTATTTGAGCTTTGACTTCGGACTTCTTCATTCTCTTGAGTTCTTTCTTCTCTTATCTTTCTACTTCCTCCCTCTTGTCAAGTGTGGCTTCATGTGCTTGTAGATTTCCAATGAGCTCTTCAATAGGAATATCTTTAAGAGACCTTGCTTCTTCAATGGAAGTCACCTTGGGTTCCCAACTCTTGGGGAGAGTTCTAAGGATCTTTGAGTTGATCTCTCCACTAGACATAGGATGTCCTAGAATAGCAAGGCCATTCACAATGGTGTTGGGCCTTGAGTACATGTTGGCTATACTCTCCTCTTTTCCCATCTTGAAGTTCTCAAGCAGCCCTTTGAGCATGTACACTTTGCTTTCCTTCACTTGATCTAACCCTTCATAAGTGATGCATAGCTTTCTCCATACCTCATAGGCTGTTTAACATGAAGAGATCCGGTTGAACTCAGTGGGGGTCATGGAGGCATATAGGATGTGCATGACTCTAGCATTCAAGGTTGCTTTCTTCAAGGTAGCTTCATCCCATTCAATCTTTGTCTTTGATAGCATGTATGGGCTATTCACCATTTGCCACATCTCAAGACTTGATCCTTGTATGTAGAATTGAAGCCTTCTTCTCAAATAGAGGAAATTGATCCCATCAAAGATTGGAAGGCTGATCGAGTATCTCTCTCTCATTGGTAGTCACCCATCTTCTCCTACTTGTTGAAGTATGCTTGGAGAAGACCCGCTCTGATACCAATTATTGGATCCTAGATGGGTGATTAGATGCTCTAGAGGGGGGTGTGAATAGAGCTGAATGCACTTAAAAAAATTCATTAGACCTTCAAGATATATCACAAGATAAGGTTGCTAAATAGGACATTTGTGTGCAACTAAAACATGCACAACAAGGATGAGAGAGATTGAGCAAACACAAGTAGACAAGCTATTTAGAGTGGTTCCACACTTTAAACTAGAAGTATGTCAGTCCACTTACCTAGAGAGGTCAACCTCTAGCATTTCCTAACCATTGCATTCTTATATTCATTCATAAAACATACAATACATGACCAAACAAAGGACTTACCTATCCAATACAAAGAGTCTTCTACCTTACCAAGGACTTACCCACTTTGCAAGGAGTCTTCCGCCTTCTTCCAAGGACTTACCTACTCTTACACAAGTCTTCAGCCTTGTAGGAATTACCCACTCTTCTTGGATCTTCCACCTTTAACTTCACCTTCACTCGGAGAAGCTTCCACCAAGGACTTACCCACTTGAGCAAGGAGTCTTCTGCCTTCACCAAGGGCTTACCCACTCTAGCTCCAAGTCTTCAGCCTTGATCTTCACCAAGGGACACCTTCCCTTGTTCTTCTTCACCTCTCTTGGACAAGAGAGAGAACCTTCATCTTCATGATTGAAATGAGAGATAGGGAGGTTGTGGAAGTAAGAACCTCACAAGATATACATGTAGGACTAGCTCTCTTACAGATTTTGATGGAGCTTCCACTTACGTGGAGTTGCGTGCACCACTAAAAATCCTAAAGATGATAAGTCTTTAGGTTTTTGCCTTGCTTATACTAGATAGAGAACTCCACCCACATATGCTAAGATATGTGGAAGTCTTATCGTAGTATAGTTAAGGGTCGAATCCACAAGACAACGGTCTTATTGGGAGCAACAAGATAGAAAACATTGTAATTTCACTTAATCTCTTAATAGTAGGCACTTAGATCGAAAGGTTGGTTTTGTTGTTTTTAAACTAAGAACATGTAAAGTAAAGCAAGCAAGTAAACTTGAAGAAGTTAAAAAATGATAAGTAGTCACTAGGGTGTGATCGGTTTTTCACCGCCACTACACATGGATCAAGACATGTAGAATAAAACATAACCTGCAATAAGAGTTTAGTCAGTTAGTATCTTTGTAGACTTAGTTTCCTTTCGGAGAACTAACTACAAGAAGTGTGGGAATGATGCAACGCCAGCCATCCTCGAATGAATGGTCAACTGCTTTGCATCATTCTCTTCTCAAAGTGTGTTCCTCGACTTACCAAGGTTGTACTTTTATACATCAACTGATTCCATTTCATAGTATCAAAGTACAACATTTGGAAGTGAGTTTACTCCACTTCTCGAAAGCACTCCTAGATACCGAAACAAGCACATGGCGGATACATGCACCAAGAACCAATATACAAATGATTTTCAAATCTAATAGTACAAACGTAGACAATTCATACTAAAAGATAAAAGATAACACAAGTTGGTGATCAAGCAACAAGCATTCATTAAACGTTTGATGTTGAACTGAAAAGATATAAACTCTATATTACAAACTATGGATTACATTTACATGATATTAAAACATGGGTAGAGGGGCTACTCCCCGCACCCTAGTGAGAAAGATTACTCGCTCATAACTAGGACAAAGAAGGAGGCAAGAAGAGAGAGAGAGAGAATCATCCCCATAAAGGAGAGAGGAAAGCCAACCCCTTGGAGAGAGAGAGAGACGATCCACCAGCTTCATAGGTTGCTTGATGAAGAGATCCCCTCTTCCCACCTTCTTTGGCAGAGAGAGAGAGAAAGAAGCTTCGAGATGGAGTGTGGGTCTCAGACCGGCAGCCCCTGGGCGGAGGATGGAAGTTGGATATGCTTTGGAGTGATTCAGGCAGCCTCTGGACGTCTGAAACTTGATAGCTTTTGGAGGACCCTTGGGGTCTTATTTATAGGCCTTAAGTGAAGTCCAAACGGTTTGGAGACCGTTTGGACCTCAAGACCATTTGGACCTCAGGACCGTTTGGACCTCGAGACCGTTTGGATCTCAAGACCGTTTGGCTTCATGCGGTCTCGGGACCGTGTGACTCCATGCGGTCTCGGGACCGATTGGCTTCATGCGGTCTCGGGACCGTGTGACTCCATGCGGTCTCAGGACCGATTGGCTTCATGCGGTCTTGGGACCGTGTGACTTCATGCGGTCCTGGGACCGATTGGCTTCATGCGGTCTTGGGACTGTGTGACTCCATGCGGTCTCGAGACCGATTGGCTTCATGCGGTCTTGGGACCGTGTGACTCCATACGGTCTGGGGACCGATTGGCTTCAAGCGGTCTTGGGACCGTGTGACTCCATGCGGTCTTGGGACCGATTGGCTTCATGCGGTCTTGGGACCGTGTGACTCCATGCGGTCTCGGGACCAATTGGCTTCAAGCGGTCTTGGGACCGTGTGAATCCATGCGGTCTCGGGACCGATTGGCTTCATGCGGTCTTGGGACCGTGTGACTCCATGCGGTCTCGGGACCGATTGGCTTCATGCGGTCTTGGGACCGTTTGAGCCCATGCGGTCTTGAGGCTAGTTGAGTCTTTTATGATTTTTTGTGTCTTTTTCTGCAAGTATAAAGGGGAAAAGTTAGTCTAATAATATATTTACAATAAGAGGGAATATTTAGGTATTATGTCTAATTCTAATTAATAAAGAGTGTGGAAAACTAAAGAAAATACTAAGATAATCATCCAAAAAATGGAGGTTATCACCCCCCCTAACTTAGAGTGTAGCTTGTCCTCAAGTTAGATAGATCTGAGGCATGTAATGGCGAGGCGATTTTATTTAGTTAGGATTTCCATACTCTTGCTTCAATTCTCAACCTGAGTTCTCCTAAGGTCATATCAGGTCTTATTGCTTGCCTTGACTCTTTCAGGTTTTGAGAGTTGCTTGGGTCTCAGGTTCCTTCCGTATCTCGTAGCTTGCATCAGGACTACTTTTATTCTGTGCATGTTGTTGACTCTAATCAGCTTTATACCTCTCTGAAGAACCTACTGGAAGCTAGAGTGGGTATGAGGGTTGGCTAAAGACTTGAAGTGTAACTCCCCCTTCAAGTGGGGGAGGGGTTGTCTATGCTTTTAGAATCTCACTACCGGGCATGACACATCTGCCTTTGTGAGGGCAGCTGAATGTACCGGCCAGGTGAGTCCTTTATAAGCCTTTCATATATTTAGATACCTTAGGGTTTCACTACAGGGCATGACACATCTGCCTTCGTGAGGGCAGCTGAATGTGCCGGCCGGGTGAGACCTTCATTGGTTCTTTATATAGATCCTTATTTATGGCACAACTCTCATAATTTTATTCAATTCTCTGGCTTTTATTCGAAGACTCGCAGGCTTGGGTTTTGGAGTTTTTCGGGAAATTGCTTTGGGCGGCCAAGCCTCTTTTATTTGAAGAGAGGAAAGCTGTTCTTAGAGTTTTTCATCATGCACTTATTTGGTTTCTTTTTGTGGTCCACTTGCAAGATTTCTTGATTTGGAAGTCGCCTGATGCCCCTCTCATCCTTGAGAGCTTGGCTTATTTCTGCCTTGATATTGACCTGTGGAGAGTCAAATATAGAGGTGAAACAAAAGCATGAAAATCGATAGTGGAGAGATATTATTAAGTCTCCATTATATGTCTAAGTGCTATTTACTTTTGAGGACTAACATGATTCTAAAGTTAGCCGAGGGTGACTTTATTCCAAGAGAATTAAATTAAAAGGAATGTGTAAAGGAAAATAATAAAATATGTACAGATAAAAAGGAAGGAGAAGATGGAAAAAGAGGGGTTAGAAGTGATACCTCGCCATTGTCTAATGTACCCCCCCTAACTTATCACTCACTCTGTCCTCAGAGTGTCAAAGTGATAGGTTGAGAAGTACGATGACAAGGGCTGCAGGCTAAGTTAATCTGGAGTTTGCCCCTGGTGTTCGAAGTAGATTAGCTGCAAACTGTCCGCGTAGAGCGTGATAATCCACGTCAGTCATATCCTCTACTGGTCTTTGGAGGACCATGATGGTGTACATCCAGTAGAGGATGTGGAAGCCACAGTCATTTGATTCCTGAATTTGTTGTGGGCATTTGTGGCTGAAGGAAGGGCGATGAAAATGTTCTTTGTTGTAAGCCCGTGTATGCTGACTTAAAAAGGCGATTAATTTGTCGGTGCATTCCTTCGCCACTACCTCCGTGGGCATCTTTGGTGTCACGACATAATTCTTCTATCATAGATTGTACTGGCTGTCGGAACTGTTATAGATTGTAGTTGTTCCTTCTGGTAGGTTTGTTGCCAGGAGCATCCAGTGCTCATGATAAAGGAAGGGTAGCATGATGAACTTCGGCGTTGTGTGTTGGAGAAAGGAGATTAGCGCTTCAGTTGTTCCGAAGTTCTTTAGCTTTAAAAGATCATCCTTCATGTATGGGGATGCCATATATGTTGTGGGGTTATTTTTGCCAAGGAGAAATTGATAAGCAGCCATTAAGCTTACAGAGAGAGATCCTTTAAACTATATAGTCTCTCAAAGCGTGTCTGCCATTATTAGAATGTCACCAGACATGAATACAAGTTCATCCTTCTCGGCGGAAAGCCTTGACATGATGAGGCGTAGTTCAATGTCGGAGAGACCGTTGCAAGCACTGAGGTCAAAGTCCGGGAAGGTTGGTTCTATGGCAGACAAAAGATCTATGTCACTTTTTCTTTGCTCGGGAGCGGTGGCTGGCTCCTTGGATTTCTCCAACTCTTTCAAAGTTTGTCGAAAAGGTCGCCTCTGCGGACATTGTATCGCTGAAAAAAGGTAACGAGGGACGTCATCTGGTGCCATAGTCGGGTCCTTGAAGAACCTTCTATCACAAATGAGCTCCATGGCGTAACGCCCTCGCAAAGAGTGAAAATCTTCAACGACTATATCAGCAAAAGGAATTTCTTGGTTCAACGCTTGGATGTGACGAATGGTGCAAAAAGCGCAGTCCCCAGATCCCGGAGCAGCTTGAACTTGTGGATTAATTATTTGGAACCAGAGTTGGCTCCAGTCTTGACAGAGGGATGGGTGTGCAACCCAAATTAATTTAAGCAGCCGGAAGGGTATACATCTTGCTTCATCTGCTGCTTCACCAACAAAATTTATTGTACCGGCAGGTAGCTCAGTGCCACAAAAATTATAAACCTTGGCGTCCCGAGCCTCAGTGTCTACAATCATAAATAGCCAGTGGTCCAAAACTTGGAAGGGCACAGTAAGATAATGTGCCCGCCGTGCTAAACCAGCACACAACTGCTCTATGGATTTTACTCGTATATCTTTGTATAAAAGGCCGATAGATAGAGCAGGTGTGGCGTTAAAAACTGGCTGCTGCCTCTTAGAGCTTCTGTACACTTCTATACAGTTGGCGAGTAGGACACAGAAGATTGCCATTGGCATCGTGGACCGTGGTCGCAGGATGTTGCGGAAGTCTTCTCGTATCAACTTATGCTTAGTTTTTGTGTTATGATAGATGATGTCTTCCCCCGCTTTTGCATCGTCGACAATAGTGTTCAGTATAAAAATGTCCTGAGCATCTAGTGTGGAGATGGCCGCCATATCTAAATCGTGCATTTTGTGCGGTAGAGGTGGTGGCGGGGGAAGCTCCTGCGGAGGGGGGGAAGAAGGTTGTTCCAGGACTTCTGCATAGCCTTACAGATCGTCATCCGAGTCAGAAGTAGAATCAAGTTCTTCATTTGTATCTAATCACACTCGTTCTGACTCGTCCTGGTCATCGGGGAAAGGCACTGATTTATCAAGTGCGGAGAAAGGTTGAGCGGTTGTTGCGGGTGGGCTTGCGCTGGTTCCTAATATACAATGGTGGAACTCAGCGAAGGCTACATTTTTAGAAGACTCCCCAATGGATCCCAGAGCAGAATAATCAAGGAATTGGTCCCCATATGACATGTTGACATTTTCGTTGTGGGGGGACTTGGGGTGATGTCCACTTTCTTGGTGACCTTTGTCGAAACCTTTCTGAGAAGGTTCTGCTGCTTGGCCTGGATCCTCTCCATCTTCATATTTATCACCTGAGGAGGTGGTATCGTTTTTCGAATCAGCAGAGGAGTCGGAGTCTTCTTCGTCGTCATTATCGTCATCTTTGTCAGCCGCTGCCTTTTCTGCTGGCTGCTTGTGTGTGGTCTTTTTGCCCCACCGATGGACGGCTTGTAACTCATCGAACACCACTTGCACATGCTCGTGTATTTCGAGCAGTGCGTCGTGTGTTTCTTTGAGGTCATTATATCGGCCCTCGACGGAGAGGAGTCGTGCTGTAAGATCTGTTACTTGAGCACGTAGTTGCTGGATTTCATTATTTGTTGACTCCTCTTGGCGATTGTTTAGGTGTGTGAGGGTGCTGCTGATGGTGTCCAAGCACGTGCTAAGAGCTGCTTGTTGCTACTTGAGCTCGCGGAGAGTCTCGGGTAAAGGTTGAGTCTGCGTAGAGATCTCATCGACTTGCTTAGCCATCGCTTCTTGCTGGTGCTTCACTCCAAGGACCAGCTCGGGCAGGTTGTTGTAGTGGCTGTTGATGTGATCAACTTGCTTAGCCACCTCATCTTGTCGTTGCTGAAAACCTTGGAGGATGTTGGGCAAGGCGCGGTTCTGTTCATCGATCGTGGCCACCTGTTTGGATAATCCCGATATTGGAAAAGGGGACCCCAGAGGCAGAAGGGTGGGGTGGCTGGGATCTGTGTGGGAGGGTGGTAGTGCCTTGTGGAAGAGACACTGATGGTGCCGCGAACTGCGTGGTGACTATGGATGGGGTCACCAGCGGTGTCGGGGTGGTGGTGGATGAGAATGGTGGTGGTATCTCTGGTGAGAGTGGTGGAAGTGATAGTGATGGGGGAGAGATTGTGGAGGTGGAGGGGAAAGTGGAAAAGTCGGGCGTATGGGTGGAGAAGGGGGGCCCAAAGGGAAAAGGGGTGAAGAAGAGGATGCGGGTGGTAGTGTGGTTGTGGGGAAAAAAGGAAGGGTGGTGGATGTTGGAAAGGTGGAGGGTGGTGAGGTGGTTAGCTCAGCATTTAGACTCATAATGAAAGAGTCTAAAGATGAGGTGGTGATGTGATCGTCGGGGAGGGGGTTGTCTTCTAGATGTGGTTTGGAAGTTGGTGTCCCTGACAGCTGTTGATTCTGTGAAAGTCTTGTGGATGGTCGTTTCACAGGAATTTTTGTTGTCCTAGCTGTCGGGGCGTTGATGCTGAGTTCAGTTTGTCCCGCCTTTATTTTCTTTGTTGGCACTTTGACCGTAGCTATGAGTTTGGTAAGCTCCTCGTCAGTGAAGATGAGCTTTTCCTTTTCGTAATCTGCGAGCTCCAGAAGCGGTAATAGGGTTCTGGATGATTTGACTGTAGGGTAGAAAATGTAATGTAGTTTCGCATCCTTCTCCTTGATAATGAAGGAGTTCTTCAAGGTTTGTTCGTTAGTGAGGATGTCGCCCTTTATTTGCGTGCATCTAGGTAGAGGTTTGTCCATCTTGAGGTATTTGATGATGGATGTGACATGACCTCCCATGCAAATTTCCTTTCCCAGGGTGTAAGCTGATAGTTTCTGGATCATATGACATCTAATGTTGACTGGCATCCCGTGTAGAATGGACCAGAGAACAAAGAGATCCAAAATTATAACATTCCCTCCTTCTGTCCTGGGGAAGAGTGCGCCGACGAGGATTTTATGTAAAGTGCGCACTAGTCCAGTTTGTATGTTGGATGCCTTGCATGTTTTTGCATCATAGGTGGGGAGCCCTGTCAGAGATTTCCAAAAGTTGTGTCTGTTGAAGTTAGGATTCTCAGTTCCTACAGCCTTGGCCTTCTTTAGCTACTCCTGGTTGTCAATAAAGATTTCATTCAACATATTTTCTATTATGACAACCTTGCTGCCGAAGAGAGTGGTGACCAGCCTACGGTCACCTCCATCCCGTGATCTATCCATGATGTTGACGAGCTCTTTGTTAAGAAAGGTGAAGAATTCAGTTGTGGGTTCAGAATATGAGATCTCAGGTACCAAACACAACCTTGCAAGGTTGGCTTTGTCTAGCATGTTGAGAATTCGGTCGTGGATCCCCATCTTAAGTAGTATGCTAGAGCAGACGTACATTGTGGGTTTTAGAATTTTTTCAGTGGAGGGGGCGGTGTGTATGTAAAGGCTGTCTGGTGGTGGTGCTGTGGTGGTGACGATTGAGAAGATGGGGGTGGTAGCAGGGGTGGTGGTGGTAGGTGCTGCAAGGGTTTGTTCCCTGGAAGAGGCAGGACGAACTTGTTTTCTTGCCCGTTTCTTTGAGGGTTGGTTGGTTGCTGTTTCCTGGACCTTTCATTTCCCCTTTGATTTCTTAGCTGGGGATTCCTCCTCAGAGTTTGTCTTGTATTCAGATCCTTCATCACTAGAGGAGATTTCCTCCACTTCTTCTTCAGGCATCTTAGCTAGGCATTTGTTGAGGCGATCAACTTCACACAAGATATCTATGATTTTGACCTTTTGTGGGGCTTGTCCAGTCTTATTGTAGTCATCTATGATCTTTTGGAGTTTGTCCCAGTTTTCCATCAACTGCTCCTTTGGCCAAAATGGAGCGTCTTCAGTTCCTGTGGCCTCCTTAGCCGGTGATGCCATTTCTGAAAAATGGAAAATCATGAGTAAGAACAACATGCTTAGAGAAACTTAAGCGAAAAATGAAAATGGATTTTATTTGTATTTATGTGGTTTTATATTTTAATGAAACTTAAGCGATTGTGGATGGCCAAAAGGTTTCACGACCGTTTGGTCCCAAACAGTTTCAAGACCGTTTGGTCCCAAACGGTTTCAAGACCATTTGGTTCCAAACAATTTGAAGACCGTTTGGTCCCAAACGGTTTCAGGACCGTTTGGTCCCAAACGGTTTCAGGACCGTTTGGTTCCAAACGGTTTGAAGACCGTTTGGTCCCAAATGGTTTCAGGACTGTTTGGTTCCAAACGGTTTCAGGTTTGAAGACCGTTTGGTTCCAAACGATTTCAGGACCGTTTGGTTCCAAACAGTTTGAAGACCATTTGGTTCCAAACGGTTTGAAGACCATTTGGTTCCAAACAGTTTCAGGACCGTTTGGTTCCAAACGGTTTGAAGACCATTTGGTTCCAAATAGTTTGAAGACCGTTTGGAAGGTGAAGCGTCGGGAAGCGGTCGGTGAAAGAGTAGCAGAGTCGGCGGAGAAAATAAGGACGGCGGCGATAAAGACGATGGTGGCGAGAAAGGTGAAGATGATGGCAGAAGGTTTGATAGAACATGGTTTGCGGCGGCGCAGCCGGCATCGGTGAAGGTGGTGTGCCAACCTTGTTGCTGTTGGCGGAGAAGACGATGGCGAAGCGGAGGGCGGCGACACTGAGGTGAGGTTGCCGTGAATAAACACGGGAACCAGGCCGTTGGAGGCGGAGAGAAACTGAGCCGCACGGGAGCAGGAAGACGAAGGCACAGGAACAAATCTTGCGTAAGAGTGTGAGGAAGCTCGGGAGTCAAAGAGAGAAGAAGGAGGGGGGAGGGTTTATATTTATAGGAAACGAGGGTCGATGCTAGGTCAAACGGTTTAGCGACCGTTTTGGACACCGTTTGGCTCCAAACAGTTTGAGGACCGTTTGGCTCCAAACAGTTTCAGGACCGTTTGGAAGGGTAAGGGTTGAAAATATTTTTATATTTTTATGTTTGTTTTGGTTATGTGAATTTTTTTATAGTTTATTTTGTTATTTTTATGTTTGTTTTGGTTTATATTTTCATAAGATAAACCTAAGGTAATTAAAAGAACGGAAAGTAAAAGAAGAAGCTGAAATCTTGGGTTGCCTCCCAAGTAGCGCCTGGGTTTTATGTCACTGGCTCGACGAAAATTTGATGTTGTTATGCTGATGGCGTGGCGTCTCTGATTTCGATGGTCTATCTTGGCATTTTATCTGCTGGAGTGTAATATTTTTTCAAACAATTTCCATTGACCGTCATTTCTCCTCCGTTATTGTCGACAATTATGACAGCTCCAGTTGGGTATATATGATTTATGGTGAAAGGCCCAGACCATTTTGTTCGGAGTTTTCCGGGGAATAACTTGAGCTTGGAGTTGAAAAGGAGCACTTTGTCACCGATGATGATGTCTTTCCTCTTAATATGATCGTCGTGCCACATTTTAGTTTGCTCCTTATAAATCCTGACACTTTGATAAGCGGTCATTTGAAGCTCCTCGAGCTCTTGCAGCTGGAGTTGTCTATTTTCTCCGGCACTTTTAAGATCGAAATTTAGCTGTTTGATGGCCCACCAAGCTTTGTGTTCCAGTTCCACTGGAAGATGACATGATTTTCCGTATACCAAACGGAACGGGGTTGTCCCGATTGGTGTTTTATAGGCTGTTCGGTATGCCCAAAGGGCATCGGGAAGCTTGGCGGACCAGTCAGTATGGTTTCTGTTGACTGTTTTTTCTAGGATCGCCTTTAGTTGTCTATTAGATACCTCAACCTGACCACTGGTCTGTGGATGGTAAGGCGTTGCTACTTTATGGTTGACTCTGTACTTTTTCAACAGGGCTTCAAAACTTTGTTCCAGGAAATGAGTCCCGCCATCTGATATGACAGTTCTGGGGACTCCAAATCTGGGGAAAATGATATCTTTGAACAATTTAGTAACTGGTTTGGAATCGCTGGACACAGTGGGTATAGCCTCGACCCATTTTGAGACATAGTCCACCGCAACCAGGATGTAAGAGAAACCATAGGAAGAAGGAAAAGGGCCCATATAGTCTACCCTCACACGTCGAAAAGCTCAATTTCTTGCCACATTGTGAGGGGCATTTCGTTCCTTTTGGATATGTTACCAGAAAATTGACATTTGTTGCAAGATTTCATAAAATCATAGGAGTCCTTTGCTAAGGTTGGCCAGAAGAAACCGGATTGCAGAACTTTTATAGCGGTTTTCTTTGTACTCATGTGCCCCCCGTGGGTCCTGAATGACAATGCTCTAGGACGGGGGTGATCTCTTCTTCCGGTAAGCAGTGACGGAAAAGTCCGTCAGCACAAAGGTGAAACAGGTAAGGTTCATCCCAATAATATTGCTTTATGTCGTGGAGGAATTTCCTTTTGTCATGGTAGGAAGCGGATGGGTGAATGATTCCTGTAGCTAGATAATTGACAATGCCCGCATACCAAGGGAATCCATGAGCATCCTTCATTAGTTGGTCGTCCGGAAGAGAATCTCAGATAGGGATTTTATCTTCATATTCAACTTCGATACGACTGAGATGGTCGGCTACAACATTTTCCACTCCGCTTTTATCTTTAATTTCCAAATCGAATTCCTGAAGCATCAACACCCAACAGATAATTCTGGGTTTGGCATCTTGCTTCTGAATAAGGTATCGAATGGTGGAGTGGTCAGTGTAGACGATGACCTTAGATCTGATCAAATAGGAGCGGAATTTCTCAAATGCGTAGATGACAACTAGGAACTCCTTCTCTGTAGTAGTGTAGTTCTTCTGTGCTTCATCTAGCATTTTAGAAGCGTAGTAAATTACGTAAGGTTTCTTGTCGATCCACTGTCCTAATACAACCCCTATGGCGTAATCGCTTGCGTCGCACATAATTTCAAACGACAGCGACCAGTCTGGGGCTCTCAGAATAGGTGCAGAAATTAAAGCATTTTCGAGAGTAAAGAAACTTTGCATGCATTCTTGGTTAAAGATGAACTCAGTATCTTTAGTCAGGAGTTGGGTCATGGGTTTTGCTATCTTTGAAAAATCTTTGATAAATCTTCTGTAGAACCCCGCATGACCCAAGAAAGCCCTTACTCCCTTTATATCTTTCAGTGGCGACAGCTTCGAGATAACATCAATTTTTGCTTTATCGACCTCGATTCCTTTGTCACTCACTCTGTGCCCGAGGACGACACCTTCAGTTACCATGAAATGGAATTTTTCCCAATTCAGTATAAGGTTCGTTTCCTCGCAACGTTGTAAAACTTGCCCAAGGTTGATTAGACAGTTATCAAAAGATTCTCCGTAAACTGAGAAATCATCCATGAATACTTCCATTATGGATTCTGTTAATCCTGTGAAAATGGCGGACATACATCTTTGGAATGTAGCGGGTGCGTTACACAACTCGAAAGGCATTCTTCTTAAAGCATATGTTCCAAAAGGGTAGGTGAAGGTAGTTTTCTCTTGGTCTTCTGGGTGTATGGGTATTTGGTAGAACCCAGAATAACCATCAAGATAGCAGAAATATTTCTGATGAGCTAAACACTCTAGGACTTCATCGAGAAAGGGAAGAGGGAAGTGATCTTTCTGCATGGCTTTGTTCAGTTTTCTATAATCGATACACATCCTCCACCCTGTCACCGTCCTAGTGGGTACTAACTCATTTTTGTCGTTAAGCACGGCAGTAGTGCCTCCCTTTTTAGGAACTACTTGGATGGGGCTGACCCATTGGGAGTCATAGATAGGGTAGATTATGCCAGCTTTAAGTAATTTGAGGACCTCCAGGTGAACCACCTCTTTGAGATTAGGGTTCAGCTTCCTCTGATGTTCGCGAGATGGCTTAAAATCTTCGACCATGGGTAGCCTGTGCATGCATAGGGCTGGATTTATGCCCGTCAGGTCAGTTATCTTATATCCAATGGCCTTTTTGTGTTTCTTCAGCTCATCCAGAAGTCTTGCTTCTTGGTTTTCTGTTAAGGTAGAGCTGGTGATAACCGGGCATAATTTTTCCTCGTCCAAGAAGGCATGCTTAAGCCCTATGGGAAGAGTCTTCATCTCAAGATCCTTAGGTGGCTCTGTTGCTTCCAAGATGGTGACAACTTTAAGTTCCTCAAAGGTGACCGTCGGTGCTTCTTCAGACTTCTCTAAGTGTTGCAGACACTGTTGAACCAATTCGTTTGCAGAGAATTCGACTTCTGGGTTGGTAAGGACATTCTCTAACTCGTCCGCTGGCTCAGATATTTCTAATTGAGACATTTGCTGTATTGCATCTAGAAGAAAGACCTCCTCTTGAATGTTGGGACCCTTTATGCTATTGAGGACTCGGAATTGAATTGCTTCTTTTCCGAGTCTTAGAATGATGGTACCAACTTCAACATCGATGAGCGCCTGGGCAGTGGTGAGGAAAGGTCTGCCAAAAATTATCGGGTATCTCAGGTCTTCCTTAATATCCATGATGACAAAGTCACACAGGACATAGGCATCCTTGCCTATCCTAACTAGAATATCTTCAATGATTCCAAGAGGTGCGGTGATGGTAGAGTCAGCTAACTGAATAGTCATTTCTATAGGTAGCAATTTGGTGAAACCTAATCGTTTGCACATAGAATAGGGCATAATGGATATGCTGGCCCCTAGGTCAGCTAATCCCTTTTTGGTTGATGCATTTCCAATGCAACATTGAATTCCGAAAGAATCTGGGTCCTTCTTCTTCTTTGGCATTTTATTGAGGATGATATCAGAGGTGGTCTGGGTAAGTTTGACAGTTTCTTGCTCCTCAGTGATGTACTTCCTTGATAACAGAGTTTTGAGGTATTTTGTCCAAGCCGGTACCTCAGAGAGAGCATCAAGGAGCGGAATATCGATGTAAAGTTTCTTCATCGCCTCCTTGAATTTCTGGAACCTGGTATCCATTTTCATTTCTCACAGTCTTCCCGGATATGGGATCCTTGGTTTATACTGCAAGATTTCCGGCTCTATAGATACTTGTTCTTTTCCTTTGCCCTTTGCATTCTCTGTGGATTTCTCCGTTCCTGGCTTCAGGCTCTCATTTGTCATGAAGGTAGGTGTATCATCATCATCATCATCATCATCATCAAGAGTGATCCTTGTAGTTTCATGAAGAGTGCGTCCAGATCTCATGGTAATAACATTCAACTATTCAGGCCTATTTTGTCCATGTCTAGGGTTCGATTCGGGCTGCCCTGCAAATGTGCCTGCTGGAGGCTTCAGTTGTGCATCAATTTGGGCAAGTTGAGCTTCTACTGCCTTTTGCTGAGCTTGTTGATTAGCGAGCATAGTCTGTTGGGATTGCAACATCTTCCTTATCAAAGTCATTTCATCTTCTGGTTGAGAAGGAGTATTTTTCTGAGGAAGTTGTTGTTGACCCTGTTGAGGTTGTTGCGGAGGCAGCGCTAACTGAGGTTGCTGCAACTGAGGGTGCAGCTGTGGGTGTAGAGGAGGATGAGTATACTGATAGTAGGCAGATGGGTTCCTGGGGTAGTTGGCTCTCGGGAAGTTATTCCTGGGATTCCCTTGATTTTGATTGAAATTGCTTGGGAATCCAGGTGGTAACCTACTGGAGGATCCTCCCTACGTCTGGTGTTGCGGATTTGCGGTCCCAGCGGGGTTCCCGTATTGGAATCCTGGGTGGTTCCTTGGCTGATTAGGATTATAATAGACTTGTCCAGGAATGGTATGAATAGAGTTGACTTGTTCTGGCAATTGCTCTTCAGACTGGTCAGTGATTGGTTCATACTGTTGTGGTGGTGGATGCATATCCATCATCACATTGTAAAGCATTCTGAATGAAAGGGTTGGATGATCAGAAGCATGACAGGCTTCACAGGTTCCTGTGAGAGCCTTGACCTGTTGAACCTGAGGATTTTTCTTCTTGTCAAATTCTCCCAGAGAAGTTTCAAGAGCTTGTTGCTTATGCGCAATGGTCTTTAAGGCTTCAACGATAGCCTTCATCTCCATTGATTCTTTGACTTTATAGACCTTGAGGACTCCTTTGCCAGCTGATCGTTCCCAGTTGGACTGATTCTCAGCTCCGAGTGTAACTATTTTCTAGGCATCCTCATAATTCTTTCTCATAAAGTTTCCTCCAGATGAGGAATCCAGAAATTGCTTTATGTCATCACTCACTCCCCTATAGAAAGTTTCTATTAGTTGGTTTTGGGAGATGCCGTGATGAGGGCACTTTCGCAGAAGCTCTTTGAACCTTTCCCATGCTTCAGCAAGCGATTCCTCGAGAAGTTGAGAGAAGTGATTAATTTGCCCCCTGATCTCGTAAGTCAGTGAAAGGGGAAAGAACTTCTCCAAGAACTTTTCTTCCAGGGGAGCCCATGTGGTGATTATTGGCTCCCTGTCAAGTGAATTATACCAGATCAACGCTCTCCCATATAGAGTAAAGTGAAACAGATGCAACATTATTGCATCGCAGGCAACTCCGGCCTGTGGGACCAGTCGGCACAGTGCCTTAAACCTCTTCAGATGATCCATGCAGTCATCTCCAGAACCTCCAGAGAATGAGATGTCCTGCATGATCTGAATCCATTGAGTCTGGATCTTAAAGTTGGGAATGTTGATGATCGGAGGTCAGACCAGATGGTTGTCTTTGTAGTTCTTTGGGACAGCATAATCCCTCAACTGCTTGTTCCTTAGTTCCAACTGAGCATCTTGGTTTGCTGCCTCATTTTCAGCTCTGATGCGGGCCTGTTCTTCCACACGAATCTCCGCTTGAATCTGAGCATGAGTATCAGCGATGAGTTGTGCTCTTTGAGCGGCGATGGCAGCGTTGACCCTCTCCATCACCAATGCAGCCTGGCGCCGATCTTCAGCCATTTGCCTGGCTCTTTGGCGATTGAGTCTGATGCGGTGATGGAAGCTTCTCTCTACCTCAGAGTCGTACTCTGGATCAGGGGAGAATCCACGGTTATGCGATGATCGCATACACATTTTCTACCTAAGTAGAGAAAAGAAAACAACTTTTAGATGATTGTAAAGATATAATGATTTCAAGAAGATATAGACTAATGATTAAAAAATAGTGTAAAACCCTAACCAACTAGCAAGATACTAAACGAAATTAAAACGTTCCGTTGTCCCCGGAAACGGCGCCAATTTTTGATGGAGCTTATACTTACATGGAGTTGCTTGCACCACTAAAAATCCTAAAGATGATAAGTCTTCAGGTTTTTGCCTTGCTTATACTAGATAGAGAACTCCACCCACGTATGCTAAGATATGTGGAAGTCTTATCGTAGTATAGTTAAGGGTTGAATCCACAGGACAACAGTCTTGTTGGGAGCAACAAGATAGAAAACGTTGTAATTTCACTTAATCTCTTAATAGTAGGCACTTAGATCGAAAAGTTGGTTTTATTGTTTTTAAACTAAGAACATGTAAAGTAAAGCAAGCAAGTAAACTTAAAGAAGTTAAACAATGATAAGTAGTCACTAGGGTGTGATCGATTTTTCACTGCCACTACACATGGATCAAGACATGCAGAATAAAACATAACTTGCAACAAGAGTTTAGTCAGTTAGTATCTATGTAGACTTAGTTTCCTTTCGGAGAACTAACTACAAGAAGTGTGGGAATGATGCAACGCCAGCCATCCCCGAACGAATGGTCAACTGCTTTGCATCATTCTCTTCTCAAAGTGTGTTCCTCGACTTACCAAGGTTGTACTTTTATACGTCAACTGATTCCATTTCATAGTATGAAAGTACAACATTTGGAAGTGAGTTTACTCCACTTCTCGAAAGCACTCCTAGATACCGAAACAAGCACATGGTGGATACATGCACCAAGAACCAACATACAAACGATTTTCGAATCTAATAGTAAAAACGTAGACAATTCATACTAAAAGATAAAAGATAACAAAAGTTGGTGATCAAGCAATAAGCATTCATTAAACGTTTGATGTTGAACTGAAAAGATATAAACTCTATATTACAAACTATGGATTACATTTACATGATATGAAAACATGGGTAGCGGGGCTACTCCCCGCACCCTAGTGAGAAAGACTACTCGCTCATAACTAGGACAAAGGAGGCAAGAAGAGAGAGCGTCATCCCCAAAAAGGAGAGGGGAAAGTCAACCCCTTGGAGAGAGAGAGACGATCCACCAGCTTCATAGGTTTCTTGATGATGGGATCCCCTCTTCCCACCTTCTTTGGCGGAGAGAGAGAAAGCAACTTCGATATGGAGTGTGGGTCTCAAACCGGCAGCCCCTGGGCAGAGGATGGAAGTTGGATTTGCTCTGGAGAGATTGAGGCAGCCTCTGGACGTCTGAAACTTGATAGCTTTTGGAGGACCCTTGGGGTCTTATTTATAGGCCTTAAGTGAAGTCCAAACAGTTTGGAGACCATTTGGACCTTAAGACCGTTTGGACCTCAAGACCGTTTGGACCTCAAGACCGTTTGGACCTCAAGACCGTTTGGATTTCAAGACCGTTTGGCTTCATGCAGTCTCAGGACCGTGTGACTCCATGCGGTCTCGGGACCGATTGGCTTCATGCGGTCTCGGGACCGTGTGACTCCATGCGGTCTCGGGACTGTGTGACTCCATGCGGTCTTGGGACTGTGTGACTCCATGCGGTCTTGGGACTGTGTGACTCCATGCGGTCCCGAGACCGATTGGCTTCATGCGGTCTTGGGACCGTGTGACTCCATGCGGTCTCGGGACCGATTGGCTTTAAGTGGTCTTGGGATCGTGTGACTCCATGCGGTCTCGGGACCGATTGGCTTCATGCGGTCTTGGGACCGTGTGACTCCATGTGGTCTTGGGACTGATTGGCTTCAAGCAGTCTTGGGACCGTGTGACTCCATGCGGTCTCGTGACTGATTGGCTTCATGCTGTCTTGGGACCGTGTGACTCCATGCGGTCTTGGGACCGATAGGCTTCATGCGGTCTTGGGACCGTTTGAGCCCATGCAGTCTTGAGGCTAGTTGAGTCTTTTATGATTTTTTGTGTCTTTTTCTGCAAATATAAAGGGGAAAAGTTAGTCTAATAGTATATTTACAATAAGAGGGAATATTTAGGTATTATATCTAATTCTAATTAAGAAAGAGTGTGGAAAACTAAAGAAAATACTAAGATAATCATCCCAAAAATGGAGGTTATCAGATTTCCTACTCACTCTAATGGATGTAGTAAGTTATTAAGCTTAGAGAGAGAGAGAGGAGGCTATAGGAAGCACTCAACTATTGAATAGGAACCTCACATAGAGTTTGCATTGAATGCTCAACCTTGAAATGAAGCCCAAGGGGTCCTATTTATAGCTGGGGATGCCTCTTAGCCTTTGGGAACACTTGAGAACGAAAACTAGCCATTTCGTGGCTTGCAACGGATATATTTTCACTTGTTGCAACTCCATAATGGCTAGAAGCACTTTTCTGCACTTTTCCGTACAGTGCAATCAGTCGAGTTTCTATAAAGGTAACTTGACCAATAGAGTAAAAGACAAAGCCTATATTCATACCATCAGTCGAGTTTGTCCTGGGGAAACACGACCGACCAATGAAAATCAATTTGGTCAGCCACAACTCGACCGATCAAACGTCATTTTCAAGATCCAATCAGGATCGGTCGAGTTTGCACCTCACAGAACTCGACTGATGAACAACCTTATGTGAATTTTAGAAAATGGCTTTTGAGTGCTTAAACATTCGATCTAAGTGCTCCTGATTTTTTCTAAGCTTAATTACAAGTCATACAATCATTACAAGTGATTTACAACATGATTCTAATGGATTTACATCATATTACAAAAATGTGCACTTGTATTGACTTTGACTTGTCTTTTCTCCAATTTGAGATGTGCAAGTTAGGGAATTTGGAGTGTGTCTATACCTAATTTGAAATCACTCAAGTAGAGACGTTAGACACCAATATGTGGAATGGTTAGTCATCATCAAAATTTGAGTTTATTCAATTTAGACGTGAGTCAACATTGACCTAATTGACCTTGAGTCAAAAACATATACTACTGATCATGCTTTTCCAGATAGTTGTGCTTATGGTGTTAGCTCTTTTTATGATGTTGATATGTTCAACCTATTAGGCATGATAATGTTGTTATCTATGCTTATGTGGCTAGACTTATTCATAATGATAGAGATGCTATGTTACTAGACTTGCTCATGATGCTAGATATGCATATGCTACTGAATTACTTATGTTATCGACAAGATAAAGGATGATAGTCTAGCTAATGATGATAGTTATTATCTTCTCCCTTGTGTATTTTGATAATCATCAGTGCTGCTGAGCTTATTTGTTATATCTGATTAATTTGCTTAACTATTTAATTACTCAAAAATGTTGTAATCAATAAATGTTGTTGGAGGTTATATCTCTTACTGGGACTGGGTCTCACCCTTATGGTTTGCCACATTTTTTAGGTAATCGGAAGTGACAAAAACAAACATGTGGCAGCAAAGAGGAGCTATAGTAATGAATCTTTGAGAAAGTTGATTAGACGTCTAGTGTGTCCTAGAGTCATCCCTGTACTCTCAGGTTCGGGCAGGAAAAGTTTGTATATGGTGTTTCAAACAAATATAACTTTTGTTAGCATGTTAATGCTTGTTTGTGTGGCATATATGAATATTGTTATCCTGTGTGTATATGTTGTGGCTAAGGTAATAGAACATTTGTATCAAATTCTTGGCATAGTATGGATAAAGGAAAGATGTTGGGGTCTTATTCAAATGTTTCTGAGTAGGTGCTAACGTTGAAATCGATTTTAATTTACCCATATTTTTGGGTATGTGATTAATTAGTGATTGATTGTGTTTTATGTTTTGAGTAATCTCATTTAGTGTAACGAGTTCTCACATGAATTCTCTATAATCCTACAATATTATTTTGATAAATTCTTTGAGGAAAATTTATTTATTAATTATTTCCTTCAATGTCATTAACTCTCTTCTTGCATATATGTATGGGTTAATGCTATGTTACTCCAACTCGGATCTTTATAGTAGGCTTAAGTCATGATTATGAGTTGCCCAAACAAGTATTTAAGGTTACCAAAGTTAAGACAAAGCACAACACTGAATATTACTAATAAAAGTATGCCAAGCATTAAGATTATCTTAAAACTCTAGGATTACCAGCAAAGCTAGGAACGGTTTGTAACAAGAAGTGTCCACCAAATAAGAATGTAAGATAAATAAATAAGCAAAAAAATAAAGGTATCAAGGTCATAGAGTAAGGTCCATCATGGAATCAGATTACCCAAGGATCTAGAGCCAATTCAAAGTACATGGGGGTGGGATCCCCTTATACAACCCACTGAACACATAGCAAAAAGTCAAGTAAGTAAGAGATAACCAACACAACAGTTGGTGGGTCAGCAAAATCATCTCAGCCAACAAACACTCATGGATGGGGCAACTTCATGGATTCTTAGATGGCCTAGGATACTAGATCATGTCGGTTTCGGTGTCATAGTTGATTACACCCATTGGGATGAATTTTTCATAATCATGACCAAAAGAGAAGGTACAGAGAAAGAATTTCTCCTCAAGAGTAAAGTCAAAATCACCTATGGAAAACATAGTGTCCCATAAATTATAGGAGGAGTAAATGTTTGTGATAACCACATAGTTGTTCAAATTTCTAGAGTTGAACATCATTATGTTCATTCAATCCATATGTTCCATATAATAAAAGCAGCTAACTCCCAAGCCTTCTTTTTAAAATTAGAGTTGATGATAGAAATTGGTGTTGTAGAAATGATAAAGGACACAATCATAGTTAGAGAGATTGTTATTGTTATTAGATTGATGATACTAGAAACTTAGAATTTGTGTGTGGAACTATTTGTGGAGAGTTAGGGATGTCATTAAATCCATGAATACAAATTTTATCACATTTGGAAAATGTTGGTTTCATATTCTAATTTTGAGTTGATTATGGGTCCAGGCGAAGAGATTAAAATTTAGGTATGGGTTCATTTGTATTATTATTTGGAATCAGGTTAAAAATGGGTTTGAACAAATTTGAGTTTGGGCCATGTCAGACTAAATTGGTAAAAATCTAGGTTATGCATAACTAGAATGATGCACACATACATTCTAGGTTCTAACATTGCGTTATATGTGTTGATTATAAGTTGAATTTTGGTTGATCGAAATCTAAATAAAGGTTAATTGAATAAGTAGGTGTGTTCCAAGTTCAATGAAGTGGCTGAAATTTGGATCTAAGTCACACCAAGTCTAACTATGAGAAAATGCAGTTAGCCTTTTCTGACCTAAAATCACCCAAAATTCTGATAATCGCATAGATAAAAAAGTGCCTTCATTTGGATTAGATCAAATCTTTTGTTTTAGTACACCAAAGTAGGATTCCCTTAAACAACCACTAATAGAATATGGGCACAATAGTAAATCCAGCCTTGTCCTTCAATCCCATTGGAAAGGATAAATCATCAATACCAATCTAACATCCCATGTTTTCAAGCCTCAAATGAAATGATCTTAAAAGCAATACCCATATCACCAAGGTTGTTACACCCACATCCTATGATTATCACCAACTCTGAGATTAGGGCATAAGGTTGAGGGTTATACTTAATACAAAGTTCACTCCCAACTTTTTTCCCTTTATTTCAAACTCTTTGTTTTCTCGCATTCAATCGCATAAACAAACTTTACAAGAGAATTTGACTTTGATTACTCTAATATGATCTCAACATTAATGATACACACCCATACATTCATTGTGTTTCTCATACTTCCATGTAAAAACAACATGATAACCAGATTTATACTCTATTATTAAAGAAACAAAGTTACACATTATCATTTACAATTCTCTCTCAACTGTATACAAGGACCTAGACTGATAGGGACCAAGTAAACTTAACTAATCTCATACATAACTCCTGTGGCAGATCTATGTTGATGCAATGACATCTTTAGTCTACGAGTTATCCCTAAAAAAATGTGAGTAGAGGGGTGAACCTACTCACTCAGTGAATGAGTACTTCAAAGAAATAGTCTAAATCACTTATATAATTATAGATAGACCTTTGAGAAACCTTTATCAATTATAACAATAGTAAGCTTTAAAGAGACTGATCATTCACATACATAAATATGGCATGATACTATAGATATCTACAAGAGTGAATCAATATATGAACATGCTTTATTGATCATAAAGAAAACTAATAATCCAGAAACATACAAAGAATAATTGAATAATTGCACACACTTGGTTAACCTCTCATTCATCTTATTATGCATAAGTAGTAATATACAAATATCTAAACATATTTCTCATTATTCTCTTTGTAATCTTTCATTAACTTTGACTTGACCTGACTACTGAACTGACTACTACTATGTTGGTGAACTAAACATAACTGACTAATCTGACTACTGTACTCTTTATTTGAACTCAATTGAACTCAATTAACTTTTCTTTTTACTTTGCCCCTGAACTCACTTGGATTGTACCATCCGAGCAAAAGCCACTACTGTGTGACTTACCGTACAAGTCTTAAGGTAAACCTGGGACCTTAAGACTACTACTAACTACCTCGATCTACAACGAGGTTGTCACGTCTGGCCTAACGACAACTAAACATCATTCATAAACTTTAGGCCCTTGTCCTAGGTACTCAGGAGGGATGCCTCTAGGCTAAAAAGCCTCAATTATACATAATGCAGTTCTACTAGGGATGAGACACAAAATAGAGTAACTTCCAAAAGAAGTAGGTCCACAAGGGTTGTATACTTCAACTGGTGGGTGCCACTGGATCTCCAGTTATTATTGGATACGCCTACTACTGAAATAGTACCACCATGATCTCTGGTTATTGTTAAGTACTATGCTACTCAACTGAAGTACCACTGATATCCAATCAGTTGATGTTAGATACCCAGTTTTGGGCTACTTCTTCCTATATCTGACAGTCCATAGTATGTTTCACCCATCTCAATGCAAACCTCCAGGGATGGTTCTACGGTGTTTAGGGCATCTACTATTACTATTTTAGTTGTACTGACTACTTGAGCTATTGGACTAAATTCACTAATAATACTTAGTTGACTGCATAACATATTGGTTACCCTTATCTTAGGTTTCTCATTTCTTAGATGCTTAACATACTAATTACCACCCTTCTCTGAGGGTTTCTAATTTTGCATGCACATAAAAGAATTCTCATATGTTCACACATATATCATGTCTAATGAAATAAACATTTACATTCAACATTTCTCGTATTCATGCATGGTATCAACGATATCCTTATCTAGGGAAATGCCTTATTTATTTTCTTAAATTACCATAACAACTTATGCAATTCATGTCAATTAACTCAGCTAGAGATTTTTGCATCACAAATCAAAATGTATATGCATATAAAATGATATTCATCTAGAAACTCAAATTAGCACATAACTCATTTCAACTAGTCATGCATATGAAACCCTGGTATGAATTATCTAGGGTTGACAAGATATTCATTAAAATATCATGCATCAAGAATAACCTTAAATAAATGAATGTATAACAATAAAAGAATCACATCAGTTGAATTCATGAATCTATTCACAAACTTCCAACTTTCCATTCATTTAGGGTTTCACCCTCTTTACTGATATATCAAGTAAACATTGATATCATCAAATGAAATACAAGATCTTATCTGACATATATGTACTACTCATTCAGATAAAACAATCACTTGTAACCAATGAGATTCAACTAGACAAACCTCTTTATTCAAATATACAACAATTTTAGTCATAGCTGAAAACCCTAGATTTCACTATTTTCATATAAATTCTACAACTGATTTTGGAATTCTCATTTAGATAATTTGTATGCATTTCTAGTATGATTTATCAACTGGAATTCATCATAATAAAGAAATAATCTATTATCATCTTGCAAAAGCTAGGTCAAAAGAGCAGTTTAGGGTTTGTAGTCGCATACGAAACAAGTAAAGAGTATTGATCATTTAATCCATTTTCATGCAATCTACTATTTAAAGGAAGTTCCCACTGACCCTAAGGTGTGAAAACACCTTAAAAATACAACTCATCTCTGAAAATCTTGAACTCATATCAAAACCCTAGCAAATCACTGGATTCTTCTTCCTTTCAACCCGAAAACCCTAGAAATGGGGAATTATGTATAAAGAGTGAGAAAAGGGGAAGATTTGATACCATTTTGAATCAAATCAGAGGATGGATATAATATTAACATATGAGAGAAGATACACCATGAAAGTTTATGTAAAGAAGCTAAACATACTTGATTTCATCATATCTCGGATAGAGAAACCCTAGATCAGCAACTCCACCACTTTCTTTTCTCAAACCCTAACTCTCCCTCTCTCTCTAGGATTTAATTTTCTGGAATGGATCACAAAATATGAGATCTACTTGGGAGCTAGATTTCTCATATAGAGCAATTGAGGTGCTTGGGTAATTTACACATTAACCCCTCACTATACTTTTTCTTATTTTAGCAGATTTTTCTGTTATAAAAAGTTATCGTAATTCATTTATTTCAGAGGTCAAACATCCTTAAAAAATTATGCAAATTTAGAATAATGTCTGAAATGTAATTTAATATCTCCAGAATAAATTTTATATCGTTTTAAATTACCAATGAATAACTAAAAATCAACCACTACACTGCTGAACAACACTCTGTCAGCATTTCGGTCGAAGTATAGTTCGACCGAGAACTACATTCAAAGAACACCCAAATATTCTGAAATTTTTCTCCCATATGTATGATTGAGTTACACATATCATATCCAAAAATTCAATAAATACAAAATTCTTAGAAAATATGAAAAATCATTTACCACACTGCTATCCTGATCAAATTCCATATTCATGTACTATCAAAACCCTAATTTTTGCAAATTAGGGTTTCCATTTCTCAAACCCTAATTCTTCAAACTAAAATCATAATTAGAGTTTATTATTAGGTTTGAAACGTCACAATTGAGCTACTATCATTAATCAAGTCTAAACTATGTTCAATCTAATCAAACATGTAATCATTCAGGTAAACCCTAGTTTACCAATTAAGCACAAGTGTGGTAATTACAATTCTCACCCCCTTAAAAAGTTTTGTCCCCGAAACATAAATACACAAACAAAGTATATTCAAAGTTTCTTTTAAACTTTTGAAATATTATGTGTCGCTATACGCTTGTATTTCATATTTCAATGTTATTTTAAATATTAAGTCATTTGTTTCTCTTTTAATCACAACATATTTTAAGCCATACTTCTCAATCATAGCCGAAGATTTTTTTTACCATCAGTTATAGGAAAGAGATAGATAAACAACTATTTTTTATGCCATACCCTATTGAGATGTTACCTCAGTACTGGTAATATGATCCCACTATCTTAATTCATACACATCAATATGTACTTATTTTTCTACATCACATCAGAGTTATTAAAGACAATTCACCTTTCTATTTTGAATAATACTATTTTGCCACTCTAATAGAAAAGCACTCACGAACTGAAAGACTAGAAGTAACAACAATTGTATAAAACTGAGTCAGACTACTGATATGAATGATTGAAACCATAAAACTCATTCCAGTTTAGTATATTTCTAGCACATGTACAATTGAAGTCATATGTAAAACAAATTTTCATCCATTGAAATGCCTTCAACAAAGTATACTTCTTTAAAACAAATTCACATATTGCTGATAGCCATTTGTTTTCTTTGATTTCTCTTCTTATGCATTACAACTTTGTATCACTTATATTTCTCATTCTGATCATCTAGAATAAACATCCCTAACATTAAAACATTCAAGGTAAGAATAGATTATTCATCATTCTTGCTATCACTATAAGAATTTATTTTAGATTACACTTTTCTCATGTTGCACTTCTCCTTTTATTCAAATCACACTTCTTAGCTTTCAAATCTATTTCTTATCCTTCATTCATATTCATTTCCATATTGTTTATCTATCTTTCACATTTGCAACCTTTAAACCCATGAATATTATAACTGCTATTTTCTTCTCATATTGATGATCTCAGGATTTTATTTGATAGAGATCTTCATGCTCAAGGTCAAATCACTATTGAAATCCCTTTAACTATTACAACCCTAAACTATATAGGGTTTGATCCTTATAAAAAAATGATGTTATTGTGACATGATTTTACTCCTTTATTTCAATATGCAAACCTTAGCTCTCTTGAGGTTTACCAAAGTCTTCCTTGTCTTTACCACTTGAATTTTCTTTATATTACTTGACCATTTTGGTAGATTATTTTCTTGATCTACCTTGCTAGGGTTTCATCATCATATTATGTGCCATTAGTATATTCAGTAGATGTGTCTCTCATGACGGTTGTGTATCGTTAATGATTTATTTCCTTATCACTTCATCCCATGTTACACTCACTAAGGAGGATACAAAAGAGAAGCTACGAGACATAGAATTATAATATTTGAGCATTCACTTAACACAATTCTCATATTAGTCATCATCAAGGAGACTAGACTATTTCACATTTCCCCACATCTCACAATCTCTCTCTTTTATCATCTATATTACTCCCTCATGTTTCAACCCCTTCTTTATTTTCTATCACCAACTACCTATTTGCCACTCTTACCTATGCCATTATTTACTTTTCCTTATCTCTTATGATCATGTTTCTCACTCTTGTGAATGATTCCATATTCTATGCCATATAAACTTTCTTATCATCCCTTTTACTTTTATCAAGTTGAAAGTCAATATCAATATTCTCCTTACTAGTTTTATCTTATGCATAATGCATTACATGTCCTTCATTTCGAATCAAATGGCTCATGTAGGGGTTACCTATAGTTTCCTTTCAATCAAGCTTTTATATTCTGAATACAGTTTACCTTTATACGAGTTGTTCATTCATTTAGCTGCACCTTTGTTCTTCTTTTAAGAACTAGTTCCATTTCATCACTAGGAACCTATTTAACACACTTGATGTCAACTAGGTTGCTACTAAATAGATACATTGAATCAAAAGCTAGTAAGGATGAATACTTTAAACTTTATGATAAAAGTACACATTCCATGCTCCTCGTTATATCATGTAACCCTTCTTTCTAAATCAAACTCATCATTTCCATCACTTTTTTTGTTTCATCTTAGTTTCTTATCCTAGTCTTATAATTTACATGTTTATCTACTTCTCTTCTCTTTAATTTTTTGAACTTCACTTCTATGTACTTATTGCATACTTAACTCTTTTATCCTATTTTCCTTTTGTTGTAGAGTACATAAGTACATTTTACTCGATTATATGATCCATTCATTCTAATTGATTCTTTCTATCTTAGCTTCCATGTAGTTTTCTCTTATCTTTTCTTGATTTCAGATTGGATAAAGTGCCACAATTAGTTATATATTTCAATTATGTTTATCCATCTTTTCTTCTTCATTTTGTATTTTACATACTAATGTATGTCTTGTATCTATATCCCTCTTCCTTCATTCTCAACGTAGGGTTTCTTATCTGAGGCCCAAAAGTTGGATCTCAGATATCAATTCCAAATGATTCTTAAATATTCTAATCTTTCCCTTACATTTCAACATCTTAGTGCATGTACATTCTCACTATGATGTGGGTCTGATTTATCCAGAGTCTACTCTTATTATATTGTTAATAGGAGTCATCAGATCCCAGTAACGCATCCTGCTAGCCGGACCAGGCCAAACCTGGAGTCTTGTAGCCAAGAGCTACTCAGGATTAACCAACTCCTATTCATCTCAAACATGTAGAAAGAATACTCAATTAAGGTAGACTCATTTAAACATAGCTTCTGGTCTACTTGATACAAAGAACGTAAACAATAATTGAATTAACTTCATAGTGTACAAGAATCTTAAAGGACCACATATATTTCTGAGAACTGAATATTCAAATTCAAATACATAAGAACATTTCCATTAATATCCAATCAAAGAAACAATATAAAATAAGAGTTACCTCACATTCTATTCTTATGCTCAATTCATTCATTTCTTTTTGGTCTTCTAACCCTAATATTTCTAGAGTTTCTCTCTAGCACATCCTCCCACTGCATGCCTGGCCAGGGCATTCAAAGAAGAATATACAAAGTAGCTTGATACTAGTCATCCTAGGTATCTAGATACCGGGCCAGGGTATCCAAATACCCAGACTTCCCAGAGCTATTCACACACCACCTCTTAACTGCCACACTTATAACTCTGACTTTCTATCCTAATGGTCCTTGACGACTCAGCCTAAACTCTGATGCCAAGCTGTTACACCCACATCCCATGATTATCACCAATCCTGAGATTAGGGCATAAGTTTGAGGGTTATACTTAATACAAAGTTCACTCCCAACTTTTTCCCCTTTATTTTAAACTCTTTGTTTTCTCGCATTCAATCACATAACAAACTTTATAAGATAATTTAACTTTGATTACTCTAATATGATCTCAACATTAATGATACACACCCATACATTCATTCTATTTCTCACACTTCCATGTACATACAACATGATAACCAAATA
Source organism: Alisma plantago-aquatica (assembly GCA_963693085.1). Taxonomy (NCBI): domain Eukaryota; kingdom Viridiplantae; phylum Streptophyta; class Magnoliopsida; order Alismatales; family Alismataceae; genus Alisma; species Alisma plantago-aquatica. The sequence goes on from OY856409.1 coordinate 922,245,055, forward strand.
TATACTCTATTATTAAGGAAACAAAGTTACACATTATCATTTAAAATTCTCTCTCAAATGTATACAAGGGCCTAGAGTGATAGGGACCAAGTAAACTTAACTAATCTCATACATAACTCATGTGGCAGATCTATGTTGATGCAATGACATCTTCAGTCTATGAGTTATCCCTAAAAAAATTGTGAGTAGAGGGGTGAGCATACTCCCTCAGTGAATGAGTACTTTAAAGAAGCAGTATAAAGCACTTATATAATTACATATATACCTTTGAGCAACCTATATTAATTATAACAATAGTAAGCCTTAAAGATACTGATCATTCACATACATAAATATGGCAAGATACTCTAGATATCTACAAGAGTGAATCAATATATGAACATACTTTATTGATCATAAAGAAAACTAATAATCCAGAAACATACAAAGAATAATTGAATAACTACACACGCTTGGTTAACCTCTCATTGATCTTATTATGCATCAGTAGTAATATACAAATATCTAAAAGTTTTTGAATTTTTTCACATAGGCAGCGTGATTGGGGGGCATGAAAAATGGGTTCAACATCCGCTCCCTAAGCAACTTCCGGAGAAGGCAGGAAGGGAAGAGTAAGAGCGAAGCGAAAAGAGCCAAAACTCGGGGAGTTTTGCATTATTCTCTTTGTAATCTTTCATTAACTTTGACTTGACCTGACTACTGAACTGACTACTACTATGTTGGCCAACTAAACATAACTGACTGATCTGACTACTGTACTCTTTATCTAAACTAAATTGAACTCAATTAACTTTTCTTTTTTACTTTGCTCCTGAAATCACTTGGATTGTAGCATCCAAGCAAAAGCCACTACTACGTGACTGACTGTACAAGTCTTAAGGAAAACTTGGGACCTTAAGACTACTACTAACTACCTCGGTCTGCAACAAGGTTTCCACGTATGACCTAACGGTGGCTAAACAACGTCCATAAACTATGGCCCCTTAACCTGGGTACTTAGAAGGGGTGCCTCTAGGCTAAAAAGCCTCAACTCTACGTAATGCAGTTCCACTAGGGATGAAACACAAAACAGAGTAACTACCAGAAGAAGTAGGTCCACCAGGGCTGTATACTTCAACTAGTGGGTACCATTGGATCTCCAGTTATTAATTGATAGCCCTACTACTGAAATAGTACCACTAGGATCTCTGGTCATTGTTGGGTACTATGCTACTCAACTGAAGTACCATCGATATCCAATCAGTTGATGTTAGATACTCAGTTTTAGGCTACTTCTTCCCATATTTGATAGTCCATAGCATGTTTCACCCATCTCGGTACAAATCTCGAGGGAGGGTTCTATGGTGTTCAGGGCATCTACTATTACTATTGTAGTTTTACTGACTACTTGAGCTATTGGACTAAATTCACTGATAATAATACTTAGTTGAATGCATAACATATTGGTTACCCTTATCTTAGGGTTTCTCATTTATTCGATGCTTAACATACTGATTACCCTTCTCTCAGGGTTTCTCATTTCTCATGCACATAGAAGAATTCTCATATGTTCAAACATATATCATGTCTAATGATATAAACATTTACATTCAACATTTTTCGTATTTATGCATGATATCAATGACATCCCTATCTAGGGAAATGCCTTTTCTATTTTCTTAAATTACCATAACAACTTATGCAATTCATGTCAATTAACTCAACTAGAGATGTTTGCATCACAAATCAAAATGTGTATGCATATAAAATGATATTCAACTAGAAACTCAAATTATCACATAACTCATTTCAATTAGTCATGCATATGAAACCCTGGTATGAATTTAAGTAAGGTTTCCAAGATATTCATTAAAATATCATGAATCAAGAATAACCTTAAATAAATGAATTTATAACAATAAAAGAATCACATCAGTTGAATTCATGAATCTATTCACAAACTTCCAACTTTCCATTCATTTAGGGTTTCACCCTCTTTACTGATATATCAAGCAAATATTGATATTATAAAATGAAATAAAAGATCTTATATGACATAAATGTACTCATTTAGATAAAACAATCACTTGTAACCAAGGATATTTAACTAGACAAACCTCTTTATTCAATTATACAACCGTTTTAGTCATAGCCGAAAACCCTAGATTTTGCTATTTTCATATAAATTCTGCAATTGCTTTAGGAATTCTCATTTAGATAATTTGTGTGAATTTCTAGTATGATTTATCAACTAGAATACATCACAAAAAAGAAATAATCTATTTCATATCATCTTGTAAAAGCTAGGTCAAAAGGGCAGTTTAGGGTTTGTAGTTGCATACAAAACAAGTAAAGATTATTGATCATTTAACTCATTTTCATGAAATATACTATTTAAAGGAAGTTCCCACTCACCCTAAGGTGTCAAAACACCTTAAAAACGCACCTCATCTCTAAAAATCTTGAGCTCATATTAAAACCCTAGCAAATCACCAGATTCTTCTTCCTTTCAACCCAAAAACCCTAGAAATGGGGAATTATGTAGCAAGAGTGATAAAAGGGGAAGATTTGATACCATTTCAAATAAAATCAGAGGAGGGATGGAATCTTAACACGTGAGAGAAGATTCACCGTGAAAGGCTATGCAAAGAAGCTAAACTTACTTGATTTCATCATATCTCGGATAGAGAAACCCTAGATCAGCAATTCCACCACTTTCTTTTCTCAAACCCTAACTCTCCCTCTCTCTCTAGGATTTTGTTTCTCTGGAATGGATCATGAATTATGAGAGATACTTGGGTGATATCTTTCTCATATATAGCAATTTAGGTGCTTGGGTAATTTACACATTAACCCTCACTATACTTTTTCTTATTTCAGTAGATTTTTCTGTTATAAAAAAGTTAATGTAATTCATTTATTTTAGAGGTCAAACATATGTTAAAAAATATGAAAATTTATAATGACGTATTAAATGTAATGTAATAGCTCCAATATAAATTTTAGATCATTTGGAATTACAAATAAATAATTAAAAATTAAACACTACACTATTGAACATCACCCTGTTAGCATTTAAGTCGAAGTATAGTTTGACCTAGAACCACATCCAAAGAATACTCAATATTATGAAATATTTCTAAAATATGTATAATTGAATTATACATATCATATCAAAAATGTAATTAAATTCAAAATTCATAAAAAATTATGAAAAATCATTTACCACACTACTATCCTGATCAAATTCCATATTCATGTACTATCAAAATCCTAATTTTTGCAGATAAGGGTTTCCATTTCTCAAACCCTAATTCTTCAAACTAAAATCATAATTAGAGTTTATTCTTAGGTTTGAAACATCACAATTGAGCTACTATCATTAATCAAGTCTAAACGATGTTCAATATAATCAAACATGTAATCATTTAGGTAAACCCTAGTTTACCAATTAAGCACAAATGTGGTCATTACAAAGGTGCACCTCCTTTTCAGGGAGCCCATCACTAAAGAACTCTATGATTAAGCATGTTCAACCCAGAGTAGTATTAGGATGGGTGATCAGTCAAGAAGTTTATCCTGACTTGCACGTGAGTGAGGACAAAGCACGTTGTTAAGGCTAGTGGTGATCTTTGGGGTCACTCGTCATTCCTAAAACTCTACTAGAACCTTGGGCAGTAGGCCCAAGTTTTACAAATGGTATCAGAGCCATAACCCCTCCAGTAGGTGGGGTCCATATGGGCATGTGGCATGCCAATCTTGAGTCGTGTGGTTCAGGCATGTTGGAAAGAGTTGTCCATGGTGATGTAGCCACCCTTGTACCGGTATTCCGTGATCGAGAGCAGGGTGTCCATGGGCCATTATGGGTATGCACCGAAATGGGGAGATATTATGAGGCCATATAATTAAGCCTTGATGAGGACTTCATGAGTCTAAGTAGGTGAGATTGTAACATCCCAGGTTTTTAGGCCTCAAATAAAATGATCTTAAAAAGAATGATTGGACTGCCCATATCAACAAGGTGCACTTCCTTTTTAGGGATCCCATCACTAAAGAACTTTGTGGTTAAGCATGCTCAACCTAGAGTAGTACTAAGATGGGTGACCAGTCAGGAAGTTTATTGTGGCTTGAGTTTGAGTGAGGACAAAGCACGTAGTTAAGGCAAGGGGTGATCTATGGGGCAAGCCATCAATCTTGAAACTCTACTAGAGCCTTGGGCAATGGGCCCGAGTTTTACAACCAATGTCATCACCCATGGCCCCTCATCTTTGACCCAGGTGTAAAGGTGTTGGGAGGGGGTTAGCTCTCAAGAAAAAAACAACATCACTTGTGGGGAAATGAAAACTAAAGGGGTGATCATAGAGGATACTTGAGATTTTTTTTATCATGTATGGATTTCAAAATAATGAACAAGGATGAGGTCTATTTTATTGTAGATGCGAAAAGGCTGTTTGTTTCCATAGTTACCCAATGGGATATGAATCCACTATGTGTGCTACAACAAGTGGCAAGTTTTACCAAATAAGATAGTTGTTAAGTGCATAGAGGATGTGTGCAATATTATGATGCTTGTATTCTTTGTACTGTAGAAAAATATATTATTGTACTCGCACTAAATGTTCCAAAGAGGGTAGGACACTAGAATAGACCATATATCAATCTATCTTTGATATCTCTAGTTGTTTTTGGAATATGTATTATATGACTTTATGGTCGACATTATAATGTTGGGTTGTACTAGTACAAAAATGGTCCCAAAATTTATGTGCGTAGGGACAAGTTAAGAAATTGTGGTCATTTTCTTTCTTGATTTGACACAGATGGCTAATGGAGGGGCCAAGTGATATACACAACTTTAAGCATCAGTGTAGTAAGGCACTCAAGGCTCAAGTTCTTGATCATAGGGAATTTGGATGGCTAGGGACCACTACTAACTAAAAAAATTAGCTAGAACTAAGGAAAGAGTTGGTTGGCTCAATTAAACATTATGAACTATAAGAAAGTAATAAAAAATTAAAATGGTTTTAAGATTAGAATATGGGATATCTAAAATGCCAATTTCATCATAGTGTTATTTATGCATGGATTCTCTTCAATTAATATAAATTATCTCAACTTCTTTGGATTATGCATATGTAGCTTGTACTACCCCCTCTCGTTGTATAATGTACTATTTAACATAGTTACTGACCTAACATTTATAGTGCCAATATCAAAGGATAAACAATGTAATCTCTATCTGGACAATCAAACTCACAATAGTTAGTCCTCTTTCGGAGTGTGCTACTAATTATGTTGATAATTGTTTTTTTCAATTATTAATTCTGCTCTCATAGTAATTAACAATCTAACACATTCATGGTGATCAAGAAAAATGGATATTCATTGGGTACATCTAATGGAAGCAAAATACACCATGATGAGAGGCACCACAATACAAGGGTCTGTGATGTGGAAAAACATCTCTAGACAAATGCATATGGCCTATGAAAACTCAACAGAGTGACCTATGAGTGCAAGGAGGTTAACTTGTGGAATGATAGATGGGTTAGAGGTAGCCAGAAACCTACCTTGTACCTAACAAAGTGGTGCCACATGAGCTAGAAGATAGGAGGGTTTCTTGTCTAGTCAAGGAGAATGATGAGTGGGATAAGGAGTTCCTACATGATTGGTTCACTTGTGATACAATTGAGAAGATCAGGATGATGCCTACCCCATATGATCTCTATGGAGGGGATGACTGGTTACAGAAACCAAGAATACATAGGTAGTACAAGATAGGAAGCATGTATCAGTTACTGATCAAGATGGAGTGCATACCACTGAAGGCAATCAAAATCATATATGAGAGAATCTAGTGGGTCACATAATACATACATTTTCCTATATAGTGGCACATAGCCAAATTCTAATAAAAGATCTGAGGAGAATATGACAAATGACAATGAATGGAGGATGCAATAGATGTGAACACGCAAACGAGATTACATTACATGTGCTAAGGGACCGCCTAATCAGATAAAAAAGTATGTAAGAGGATGCTTCATCAACCAACAATTGATTTCTTTGGAGCATGCACATTAGAAGAGTGGATGAAACTTGCAATAGGGAAAAATCTCCATGAAGGAGGTGGAACAACCAAGTTCATGATTGGATGTTGGGTCCTTAGGAAAGATAGGAACGATTAGATCTTCCAAAATAGAATAGCAAGTGTTGTTGATCTAATAATAAATATGTGTGTAGAATGTGAAAAAATATATGAAAGTTGCAATGAATTATTAGGCCAATAGATAGTCAACTCTTGGGAAGTGGGAGACAAAGTAAGGGGAGGGACTGACAGAAGGGTATAACTGTATGAATGTAGATATTATGGTGAACAAGTAGATGAGAAAATCATGTATCAACTGGTTGATGAGGAACACCATAGGCAAGTGGGTACAAGGATGCATAGAAGGGCTTAGTGGAGCTGATCCAATAGAAGGAGAACTACTAGACATAGAAAATTGAATGTTTAGGTGGAGGAAATGAACATTACCAAGTTCATTATCCAAATGGACTCCTTGGTGGAAACTCAACTCATCGAGGGAATCAAACTACCTCTTGTGAAGTTCAGACTCATGGTAGGTAGCATCTTAAGAAGTAAACAGAGTCTACAAGACTGTTCAATGGTTTACTTATCGAAAGAGAAGGCAATGGAATTGTAGACAAGTTGGAGAAGTGGTACCTTATGAAACCAGACCCAAATATCCTGCTAGGGCAATGTCCACCCTTTTTAGTAGATCATATACATAGGGAAAGAGGAAATAGTGACGTAGCTCGAATAAGGAAGGAGCATGTGTAATAACTAGTTGATTGAATGAAGAAGTGTGTTCTCAGAAGAAAAAAGAAGAACAAACATGGCAAAATTGTGAACTTCCATTATCAAAATCCAAAAAGAAAACTATATTAAACTGAAGATAATCATGCACAAAGTCAACACTAGGATACTCTCGGGTCCAATTAACACGAGATTAGCCCCTCATGCTCAACATGAGATCAAACGAAGGTTTAGAGAAGAAGAAAAACATAAATACTGGAAGAACCCCTAAAGACAGGCGTGAGGATGACCCCCTATGAAGATTACCCAACCAAACAATGTTTCATCGTCAAACTACTCATCAAAGGTGGTGGAATTATCCTTTCTCCACATATCCACATCTTTGTCTCCTCCATCTCTAGTATCACGTAAAATAGATGATGCCCTCTTTTCGACCTTTCTCTTAGGTTTTGACCAAAGAGGCAAAAACACAACTTATCTAACAAACAATTGGGTGATGCTTATCTCTATCATAGTCATTAGGAAAATATTGGTATCACTGGCTTGGCTCTTTTCTTGACTTAGGCTGTGCTATCTCAGTGTTACCGAGTTGAGTGATGATGGTATCGAGATTCTTGACCACTGAGATGATTGTCGATGGTACTGACTTGTCTTCTTAGTGGACCAGTTTCTATCTTAGTGCTACAGAGAAGACTCTTTATAGGTTCTCAGATGATATCGAAATCCTATAACTTGTGCTTGATCTATCAACAATAAAGTAAATAATACATTGTAATATAATTAAATATAATAATTTTGAATCAAATGCACTAAAAATAGATAAAATGGATGCAAAAGAGCTATCACATGCTATTTAGGCAAAAGATACATAAAAATGTATATAAAAGAGACCATAAGAACATTACTATCAGAGCCCACTAAATGGTAGTAGAAATGTGTGCATCAAATCCCCCTAATCTTGAATGTTGCTTGTCCTCAATCAACACTGTTATGGATTTGGTTGAAACAGCCAAAATAACGACACATATATGAACTATATCTTCTCAACTACCCTTCACTTGACACACCCAAATTGATCCTATCCAACCCCAGAGAAAACAAATGCTACACAAGCAATCATGAATGAATGAAACAAAACATCAAAACTTGATCACTAAACACACAAATAAGTCGAAGTAGAGAGATATCATGGGAAATCTAAAATATGTTGATTGCATCACAATATCTCCCTATATAGACTGCTATATTCAAATATATTATCTAAGTGTATTCAGTTTGCTGTGTTTCTTTGAAAGAAGGGAGTAAAACATTATTGGTGCCCTAAAATTCAGAGAAGTGGGTGGATGGAATGGGTGGCATGAAACAAGATACACACATAATCCAATTCATTTATGCAATCAAAAACATGATGCACATAGATGATGGATCATGGATGCATTAAAATGTAACATTACCTAATACCTTCCATTTCTATTGAAATGATACATGTTGTGTATGCCTCATTCTAACAATGAGTACATGTGGACAATATTTATGAAAAGAGTTCTACAATATCTATCTTTTGTACTTCAAATAGATATAAATCTTATTTTCAAATCTTAGTTTCTCATAAAACCTATTTACCTAGTTCAATATGCATTAGGAATAGTTGTTGTCAAACAATATCATGTATTCATAAATACAATTTATAAAAGACATGTGAAACATAAATAACCATGATACATCCATTAATAAGACTTGACATGCAAATATAGCCAAATAATGGGCTTGGCAATTTGACACTTTTAGAATATACCTAGGATTATATGATAAAGTAAATCAAGTTAATTTGTTCATAGTGCCATAATTGAGCAATTAAAAGGATTAAATATATTAAATGTAGGCTTAATACACTAGTAATGGAATCTAATATGAACATATTCAAAAGGTAAAAATGATGAAAAATTCGGAATTCTTGCACTTCAAATGGCATACTTAGAAAATTTGGCATTATTTATATAATGTATACCCATCTAATAAAATTAGTAAAAGAAGCATGAAGTAACCTAGGTGTAATGAATATAATCAATGTGTCACTTTATTTTTTCCTAAAGTTCCATGGATGTTCTCTATCATGCTATTTTAATGTTTATTGTATATTACTTTCTCACGATCCAATAGTTTGGATCCACTTTGACCTGATCTAGCAGAGAGCAAGTCATCTCTTCCTTCACCCTCCCTATGCTTGCACACAATGACACTCCTAGGGTATTCTTCTTTAGGCATTTTTTCTCCTCTCTCTCTCTCATGTTTCATTGATCATTCACCTCTCTTCTTTAGCCACTTCTTCCCCATCCCCTCCCCATGTCCCTCTCCTCTCCATGTTAAACATAGACACCCCAAACACATCCTCATCTATATGTACTACGTAGATGGAGTAGAACCACCATAATCAGGTACATTATAGTGGCATTGAATCCAAGACATAAGCATCAGCCTACTTCTTCTTCTCTTTCTTCCTTGTCCTCCCTCTGCCACCAAATCTAGGACCTAGATATACACAAAACACCTTTGTCCTCCTCATTTTCCATCTACACCGACGTTGTTGTATCCATTCTCCTATCACGTACATCTACAACACCAGTATCACCACTGACCGGTGTCAGCTTTTATCATCCTCCTCCTCCTCATCTGTTCCTTCTCTCCCTCTATCTCATCACCATTCCTTGCAATCACACCCAGTAGCCAAACTGTTAAGGGAGTCACATGCTATGGTAGCTAGCAAGAGTCCTTATGGTGACCTTAAGCAGTGAGTGGGCACTACCTTGACCGCATATGGCGTTGGCCTCAACTCCACCTTGATCCTCCTATCTACTTGCCCTTGCATCCTCACAATCTCCTCACACCAGACGATAAGGGAGGAAGCTCTTCCTTAAAACACCATGGTTATATATTCAGGTACAAATGGACTCTAGGAATGTGCCAACAATCATACCTGGTCAATCATGAGATGTGTTGTCTTCTGCCTTAGAGGGAAACATCAACAAGTCATCCATGGATAGTTATAGGGAAACCAACAATGGTGATTTAACATGTTTTATTTGCTTGATCTTGATCACAACTGAACCCTAAGAAGTCCTTAGACTTTATTAATCTAAAGGACAATAATACTTATCTATATTTCAGTTGTTGAGAACTTATTTAAAGAGATAATGGACAATGAGTGAGTGAAGGACAATCTCAAAACATACATAAAATTCAAACAAATAGTCAATCATACATATACAAAAACATGTTGGTATAAAAGCGTACACTAGTGTATGTGTTTACCAGTAGTTGTAGTTCATGTATTACTAATGACTAATAGTAATATAATATGTAAGAGAGTTTATCATGATCAAAGTGGTTCATTGATAAGTTAATCAATTAACTATAACCTACTATAAAGATGTTATGTATATTAGTAGATTGAACAACTTATAGGTACATGACTCTAGTTTCTTTATTTATTGAATCACCTAACAACATAATGTATGCGCACGCATATAGTAAACCAAGAATTAAATATAATAAGAAATTGTTTTTGATATAATGTATCATAATCTAACTCAATTTATTGTGTTAGTACACGTAATATTTAATATATATTATTAGAGTTGTCTAACTATATTATCTAAAAATGGACTCACAACATTAAAAAGTTATCTACAAGGTACATCCAATATATTAATTCCTTCCTTGACATGAGATTGAACCCTAGATATGTATATATTTGAAATATACAACTAGAGAGAAAAATGACACCGAGATATTAAAATTTGGGGATATTTCTTAGACATATTAGTAGTTGTGAACTATTAAGACTTATTAGTGAAGATGAAAAAATTAGAAAGAAAGTATGGATCACATATTTCATTAATAGGTGGTATAACCTAATATGCCATTGGTGATTATAATTAGTGGAATTTGAAGATTGCCCTGATGATGACGTCTGTGTGGGGGCTTTTGAGATGGATGATGAGCAAGTTAGTTGGTCTGCAAGCTTTGGAGGTAGGAAGAGGGGTGGATGGGATCATTGGATCGATTAGGCACTTGGTTAGAGGTATCTCTATTTAGAAGAGGCTTTGCTAAGGAGGGTTAAGTGCGATGAGGGGTCCCTTGGTGTTTTGGGCCCACTGATGAGGGAGAATTGATGTAATATCTGCTTGATGATAACTTTAGCCTGCGTGAGGTGCATGATGAATAAGATTGACCTCAAATTGCAGTAAAAAAAATTTAACCCCAAAGAGTAGTAACCCTACCCAAACAAACCCTTAGTGAGGATAAAGGAAAGAGATAATCCAAATTGGTTTGGGTAATTCAGCTTTGGCCACCGTAGATGGGTACCAAAAATTTATCATGCATGCGAGTATGTAGAGTACTAGAAGTCATTCATGCATGTGAGAGCACACATAAAGGGTTTTGGTATATGTATATGAAGTAAGAAATCAATAGTTAAATAATGAAAAATATAAGACCCTCGATTCACTTTTAGCAATGGTGTCCAAACTTGGGGTGGGTCAACCCAAGAATGATACGAGACCTATGGGGGAGGCATAATCCTAAACCCATCATGTCAGGTTGTGGTTAGAGAGACTAACCTCCTCTAAAAAGCCAAGAAGGCACCCTAGGTTAGGACCTCGCCTAGAAGTTGAGCTGAACAACCTCATTATGGTATATGAGGTAACTTTGGACTTCCTTGAAGGACCTATGCCTAAAGGGATGAGATATGACGAGGTGGTATGGGTGTAAGACATGAAAAATAATTTACCCCTACCTAGTCATGATGAGTTATCCTTATTCGTGGAAGAGTAAAATTGACACCATAAAATGTGAAAACCTTGGTGAGAGAAATCCCAACATAATTATGTAATGGCATGTAAATTACTTTGAAGAAATGTAACGATGTTGCACATATGGTATCTTGTTTTAGTGCCCTACATTCATAGATATATAATAATGAACTTTAGTAAAAGAAATCTCATTAGAATGTGTATGTGGAAGTTAAAACATTGAAAGAAGTTATATGAAAGGCATCTAAGCTATAAACTCTCCTTGGGTAGGATGAATCATGAGACATAGAGTGTAATGATACGGAGACCCCTGTCCTAAAACAAGGTGTAACTAATAAATGAAACAAAATAAATTTGTGACATCTCGATAAACCCTAGGCAAGGTAGAGTCCTAAGTCAACCCTAGGGTCAAGTAGGGATGCTTAAAGGTACTTAAGAACCAAGTGATTAGGAGGTTTTAATTCCCTAAGTCCATAAGGCCCATGGGGTCAGGAGAAATAAATCCATGTGTACACAAGGCCCATGGAGTTAGGAGAATGGCTACCTCCATAACTACATTCATTACAACAAACATACTCATTAGTGGCATTTAAAAAATGCCACTATAAAAAATTAAATGCCACTAAAAGTGTTTAGTGGCATTTGTTGACACTTACAAAATGCCTCTAGTACCAATGCCACTAGAGAGATAGTGGCAAAAATTTTAAATGCCACTAAACATTTGCCTTTAATGGCTTAAAAAAATGCCAAATAAATGCCACTAAAACATCATGTGGCTTTTATAAAAATTCCACTATTACATTATTTGGCTTTTATACAAAGGCCACTATTGTGTATTAGGACATTTTATGTAAATGCTCTTATCAAGTATAACGACATATAAAAAGTGCCACTAACGACATGCTAGTTGTGTATGATGACATTTCCATGTCATTTAATCATTCAGTTTTCAGTTCATTATCATGATTTCTAAATGAACATCAATTGTAGTCGAACTCACTTTTTCAAAAGTATGAATATTTGTTATTTATAAGAAAATGACAATTACATGGGGAGGACATTTTACCTTTCCCCTTATATCGAATGCAACACCAATTATATTCTTTCATAGAATGTTTTTCTATTCAATACCATAACTTTTACATCATTGGATATGTCTCTTCACTGATATAACTATCTACTTTTATAAATGCTGACTATAGAACTCCTTCAAATGATGAAAAACAACCTTATCAACATTGACCAAATACCTTTGAAGTAGGAAGTATAATATTAGCAAGACTAGCAAATCCAATGCGGTATTGCTCGTGTGGAGATACCTCTTGAGCATCAATTGGAGGCAAGATGACTATTAGGATGCTTTCTTAAGTATTGTCAAGCAACACTCTCACCTATATGTAACCAAGACATATGATTAGCTAAAGATCAAGATACATGAAAACAAATCAACACAAGTTCATATATCTGCTTCATGGATGTTTCCATATCCACACACTACCAACTAAAGATAAGAAGAATACCCTTTTGTTGTGCTATTTTGCTGGCACTACAAAGTGGCACCACAAGACTGGATAAAACATTTGATAATTCATCTGCACAGAGCAAGCATCTTGTTAGGAGACGTATGGCGATAATTCATCTGCACAAAGTGGCACCAAAAGACTGGATAAAACTGCAGATTGCATACAATGACATATGCCATGGAGTGGAAGCACACCATATTTCACCAGGAGCAAAGAACATATAGTCTGTTACTTAATATTCCATAAAGCTTGAATCTCCTCCAGAAAGAAAGCCAGTTTATACCTTCATGCTGGTACCTAGAGTTCAAAGCAAAAATTAAAGACTCCCCTTTCCAACGGTAACAGGGGTACATGAACAACAAAACTAAACTTTGAGCAACCATACAAATATGCATTCCAGCCCCTTGTCTTGCATGTACATGTGTAAAATAATGTAGTATGGATGAACTTTTCAATTACTAACCTCATGATGCCACCATTGTCTTGCCATTGAAATCTGTACCTACATGGGCAAACATAAATTCAATAAAAACTAACCTAGTAGTATAGACATGGCAACAATATATACCAAGATCAACTAGGAACATATTTTATGCAACAAGAGGAGCAGACCTACAATGGGAACAACAGATAGAATAGAGATAATAAGTTGGAACACACCTGAACCAGACATCATAAAAATCAACTTAGATGGTTCATCCAGTCTAGATTGGGGTAGAGGACTGGGAGAAGTTCATTTTGGATGTCAAGGTCTCCTGATCTGCATGACACAACTATTCAAAGAAGGAGATTGCCAACTAAAGGTTGTAGAAGTTGAACAAGTTGGATGTCTAAACATGCATTGTATTCATGATTAAAAAAATGAACAAAATATACTTTGAAGAATTTAAGGACATCAGTTAATGCAACTGACTCACCATTAAGCTCATCATCAAAACTTAGTTTCATAATAACTTAATAGGGGATAACCAACAGTTGTTGGCTCTACCCATGCAGCTGTTGTTTGGAGATTTGCAGTCAATTCATGTATGATTATCCATAGTGCAAATTTGAAGGTTAGAAAACAATAGGAGGATGGGAGGTACTTGAGCCAAAAATGAAGTAATTTCTAGGTCTGATAGAACTAATAATATATGATATTACCAGCCTTATCTATTATATCCCTTTATGAATATATAATTGAACTAGGAATGGTAATAAATGGCAAGGACATTCTTTTAGTTGCTTCTTGGGTGGAAAAAGAAGTTATTAAATCTTATGGAATTTTGGTTATTAGTTTCTATGTGACTTACCAAAATATACCACTCACAGTAATATCTAGCCATTTTAGTGGTATTTGGCATTAGAAAAAGAAAAACATCACTAAGTTGCATGTGTATTGGAAAGAGAAGAATATGAAAGTTTTAGAAATCTACAATAACAAGTAGTAAATTCCATATGATGTAATAAATAAGGTCATTTATTAGTCTTTTATGGAAATAAAGTGGAAAGAAAAATATAAACTAATATCATTTATCAACCAATGGACTTTATTTACAAGTAGGAAAAAAAAAACAAATTGCTGACAGAAAATATCAAAAGTAGAGAAAGAAAACTACACCTTGAATGACAATGTTCTTCCACTTTTATTATGAGCTCCCAATTTTGCTAACAGTCATGAGTTTCCAAGGTAAATAGTCAGAGTAGTAGAAGCATGGTGTACTTCAGGGGAGGCTTGGTGCCCAAATGAGGATGTTGAGAAGATGAGAAACACACATAACATATGGCGTTGAGATCTTTGTGCCCGATGGTAGAACATCTTCATGACAAGACACCATCATTCTATGTATTTTATGCCAACATGTAATATAGTATGTAATGTTTTATAGAAA
Source organism: Alisma plantago-aquatica (assembly GCA_963693085.1). NCBI lineage: Eukaryota > Viridiplantae > Streptophyta > Magnoliopsida > Alismatales > Alismataceae > Alisma > Alisma plantago-aquatica. The sequence continues at coordinate 922,260,056 of OY856409.1, forward strand.
TTGTTATATTTTTCCAACATAGTTTCCATGACTAATGTCATTCTATAATGGATGAGTTTGGAGGGGGACTTGGGAAGCCTTTTTGCAAGTGGATGGTGTTTCTAACAAAATCCAATAATAAAAACTTGAATAAGATCATCACCCAAATTTGTATGTCTTATACATATTTTCCTCTATATCACTATATTTAATATAAGACTATAACCAATGTTTGACAAATGACATGTTTGAAAAATAGAATCAATGGGGCATGGGGCATAATACATTATGTTTGTATTAGAACATTATTATAAATATAGAAGAATCATAGATACACAAAATGACTTTCCTAAGATAGCAAGAGTGTGATATGAATCCTCTTACATGCACCTTTGGCCATGATGTAAGCACAAGATAATCCCCTTCTACTCCACATGAATAAGTGCAACAGAGATGTAGAACCACATCGTCAACATATATTGGCAAACCGAGTCATTAAAACTATAACATACAAATTTTATCCATTACTAATGTAAAGAATTTAGCACATAAAAATTCTATCCATGACGTTAATACTATTGCCAAACTGCATTTGGCACCGACAAATGAATATATGAGACACATAAGCCTAGATTCGTAGATGTGGGCAAAAAATAATGTAATGTTTGAATAGTTGCTTATTGGAAGACCATCACATGCGAGTCATTATACCAAATGAAAAACACTATGTATACATCTTTACATTAATTTAAACTAGATCCCGACCAACCACAACTCCAACTCCAAGGTTGTGTTTGGATTAGGCCATATAAAATTTTGATAGATTTTCCATAATATTTTAAGGTCATGTTTGGAAACGGATTCTACCCAAGTATGCTACCCACGAAACAAGAGTAACCAAACCAAAATCATGTTTAGGAGCCAATAGGCTTAAATCTGAGTATGAGTTGCCAAGCTGAAAAAATTGGCATAAAGGACAAGCTCCGTTAATTGCACAAGAGACAAGCTTAGATATGGAGTAGAATTTAAATGCAAGTCGGGGTAGGAGTTTTCAGACAATGATGGCATGTTTGGTTCACATAAAAGGATTACAATGGGATACACAAGAGGATGGGATTGACAAGTATAGGTGGAGGATGGGAGGTTCGGTGAATCCATCCTATGTTTGGATACAACCTAGGATAGGATGGTATATATCATAACAAACTGCTATTTAGTTTCAAAATCAACTTGTATAAAAAGAATCATATTAAAATTCTAATAACATTCTAGTTTCGAAGTTTTTGTAAGATATAAAATTATATAATCAAATAAAAAAATTATATTCAATGACTTTTGATGAAGTTGAAAGCAACACTCTAGTCTTCATCTTTATAACATTAAAAATTCACGAAATGAAAACACAACCTGAATGATAATATTTGTCATTGGGAAGTACGTTAAACATTTGACATCTGCTACTAATTCAATGTGGAATCATGTGGTCGTATAGTAACTGACAAGAATAATAAGAAGAAGAGATACCTGTTAGGTTCTTCTTGAAGTTAACGATCACAAATCAACAATACAAAAGACAAGTATACACAATCTTTTTTCTAGAAATACCATATTCCAAATATGATCAAGGGGAATAAAGAAGTAATTTTTAATAAAAAGTTGACAGCAGATTCAGATTGTAATCTTCCAAACAGTGATCTTCCAAACTGGATGCATAGCAGCGCCCGACACAGCTGATTAACAAAAATTGGTTTTCCTTTCCGCCAATGGAGTACGCTTGCGAGAAAGGTTCTATCTGGCATCATGAATATTTTTTCATTAGACACAAAAGTAGAATCAGTGGTCGTACATATACGTACCTAATTCAAGTCAAGGAGTCTGGAGAGAAACTTTTTCCGCACGGTGTTGTACACAGAGAAGGAATGGGCAGAGGCGTTGTTGCAGAAGAATGTTCAGAAGTTGGGTCGATAGTCAGGGGGTCTGCGAATAGATATATCTATACTACTATAAAAAGAATGAGTTTTGCAGGCAGTTCAAATACACCCTCCCAAAGTCATATTGACCAATCACATACCACAGTTTTGTCAACGTGAAAAAAGCTTGCACTCTCCTTCACTCAAGTTGCTCTCATGTTTTTTCAGCTTTTTTTACTTCAAAAAAATGATTTAGTTTGAAAATTTTAGAAGTGAATTAAAAAGGCATGGTTAGAAGGAGAGAGAAGGGTTGCGCATTTTGCGATAGTGTAGGGGAAAGTAGGGATGCGGCTAAATACAGGGAGAAAGAGGGGGAGGTTATTTTGTAAAGGAGACCACGTTCCCTCCACACACAAATTTGAAATACTGCAACCTCCTGCTTCTACTCTCTTCTCACATTTTTTCAGCACTTTTTGAACTATTTTTTATTTAGAAATTCTTTTCACCATGTGTATATTTGCTCCAACCTACCACTCCATTAAAACTTCCACCCACCCAACGACGTGGAGACAGTCATACTACACCCACTCCCTCTCTTATCACCAAAGGTCAGTTTGTTACAACAGAAACATAATAGTTATAATCTCTACATTATCTTCACTTAAAAAAAAATTGAATTATCACACAACACCATGTTCAAAGCGCCATCACGTTCAAACTCAATATGTAAGAAAAACAATAGAAATATCTATTACTTCCAAGTTCAAAAGACCTCCACGTTCAACGGGTCAGTTAGGAAAGTCAGTTCCTATAGCCTACAAACCTACAACCAACCTTTCCACCAAAATCCCAAACCACACACACACTACCTAACCTGCGAGCAAACATCCAATTGTTCCCCTGGCCATAAAAAAGTCTTCTTCCGCATGCATATGTTCTTACATGTTCAGACTCTATTTATCACACTACACGACCATCAAGCGATCTGGGATGTTGCTGCTTGTCAAGGATCTGGGTTACTTTTATCAACGACCAACTTGACACTCTGAGTATCACATCACACGACCATCAAGCAACTACTACTATCAAGGAGTCTGGGCTGCAACTGTTATCAAGAAGAAAATGCTCCAGGTAGTACACCATTCATAGTATTAAATGTAGCGTATGACATCACTCATACCACACTCCTTACCTTTTTTACGCCTCATGCAATATCACAATATGGAGACTGTGGAGTATCAGATCACACGATCATAAAGTAAAAGTAAACGTCCATGTGCTGCTATCAAGCAGCCTGGGATGTGCTTAAGTACTTAAGGTAATACGACATTCGTAAGATTAAAATCACTAGAAATTAACGTTTTATACACTTTGTAAAATAATACCACAATAATTACCTCATGTAATATCACAATCTTGAGACTCCAGAGTATCATATCACATGACCATAAAGCAAAAGTAAACATACATGTGTTTCCGTTTCTGCTATAAAGTAGTATGGGTTGTGCTTCACTACTCAAGGTAATACAAAATTCATATTGAACTCATCGCAAATTCATGATTTATGCACTTTATAAAACAATACCCTACAGAATACCTTTTTATGTACAATTATTATTGCTATCCATGAAGTACCATCATCATGGGACTTAGAGTCTCAGATCACATGACTATAAAATATAAGTTGATGTCCATGTGAAGCTACTGCTATCAAGGAGTTCGGGTTGTTCTTCCCTGCACCAGGTCGTGATACCTTTTAAAGTACATTTGCTACTTCTGCCAACTAGGAAACTATTTTTGGGCTTTGCTTCGGTGTTGCTACACACAAAATCAACATGTAAGATATATCATATAAACTCATATTTTATACATTTAAATACCACACTTTTTAACCTTTTAAGCCTCATACCGTAAATTTGTCATCATATTTAGTCTATGAGTATCACATCAAACAATCATAAAGCACAAGTAGATGTCTGTTTGCTACTTGAGCAATCAAGAAGCCATATTTTCTAAGTTGTGCTTCACTGTCTAGAAGACAACACTCCAGGTAATACAACATTCATAGTATATGAAATATCAGTATTGCCACCTCTTGGAATGCACACACGACAAATGGATTAAATTAGCTGCCAATACAATTGATATTTGTCAAACCTACTGTTGTTCTTATATGATCAATTGCATATGCTTCTTGCATATAATTATTATGTACATATTTATTTGTTATTCTTAAATATAATCAATAACAACTTATAACAAAAACAACTATCTTGACTTGAACTACACATGATCAACCCTTTTTAGGTACATTTGGTACTACTGCTACTCAAGAAGAAATCTTGGGGCTTTTCTTCGATATTTATGCACACAAATTCAACATGTAAGATATATCATATAAACTCAATCTCACAAGAGACTGATATACATTGCAATTCACTATTATCAAATGTAATTAGTACCCAATTAGAAAGTAAATGACCTAAAAACTTGTATATCCTAAGAATATAGGTAAGCATTTTTAATATCCTTGATGTTATTCTACTGTTGAGATAAAAAATAGAAAATCAGACACATACATATTGACACCATTTTGTAGGCTACATAAAACATGGATCAGAAAAATATCGTGGTGATAGAATATCAGATGACATATCAATTATGGGTTAACATTGCTCGTCCCCCTATCCTATAATCTTATCTATGCCAAAATAAATAATACACATTGTACAAATAAATCTTAGCTACACTAAAGCTTAAGCCTTGTCACATGCCTAATCAGGTAAGGGACAAGCTAAGAAAAATCAAAGGGTAAGAGACAAGCAAACAAAAATCAAAGGGTGTGGAAAATACTTTTCACGCATGCTAATCCTGTTAAACCGAACCAGCATATTTGAACATCATTTAGAATTCAATATAAGTATTGTTGGATAAAAATAAAATAAATTTAACTCATTAGATAATAAAACCAATTAATGTTTTTAAACTGTAGCGACAATAGAAAATTAGACAAACATTTTGACATTTATTGACACCTTTTTGTAGGGTGGGTATACCATGGATCAGAAAAATAAACTTAAAACATTAGATACTTAAACCAGTTTCACCAATATTGTAAATAATCCACGCCATTCCTAATAAATGCAAACATGCATCAATACAAATGCAGTCATAATCTGAATTTACTATCCAAAAATAAACTTTTAATTTGTGAGCAAATGATTTTGTCGACAATCAACATTTAATAGTAGAAAGAAAACCATGGAAACAAATTGAAAGGGCCGAAGGGGAGATGTCAACTGTTACGAGTCAGTTCACAATAGGGTAGTTAATGAATATTGATGTATCAACTTGACCACTTTTGTTGCTGCTCTCAGGGGAGATGGAGGAAGTCAAAGAAGAACACGTAAAAAGATTGGTGCCATTTCAAACAAGCATCCTATCGTTAACTTTTAGAATACAAACAATATTGAGTTTCCAACACTTATCTGATTCGTACCACCTGCTATGTTCATGCTTTCCCAAATCCTTTAACTTTATCCTCTGGCTACCAGCATTACTCCAGACACGTGACCATTACTCCAGACATGTGACCATGCAAATCTACAAAACTGTTAGATTCGTACTGTAGAATAAATAGAAAAGGCGAATGCAAAAGAAAATGATACTGGATGACAGAACCTATTACCACGTCAAAACCAATGCCACGATACAAGTTGGTTGTCCTTTTCATACATTCCTTTCTAATGCTGGGACAAATCGACATTTGTAATCCGGTTAGGATATGAGAGGATAGGAGAAAGGTTATTAGACAATTTTTGGAATTATTTAGTAATAAGAGAGAATAAGCGCACCGATTGAAGATGTGTTGTCTCCTTCAACGAACTCACTAGCTACCATGTGGTTTCGGCTTCAGAACATTTGAACCATCTTGGTAGATGTGTTGTTGTTAGCGTTGGAGGACTCGGTGTTGTTGGCGTCGACTTCATTGTCGGTGTTCGACGTCATTGGTGTTTGAGGCTGCAACATCAGGCCGACCAGACTGTCGGAAGGGAAGAGGCACATGTGTGGTGTTAGGACTCAGAAGTGAAGAGTGGCTTTGTGGTTAGGGCGTGGAGCAGTCGAGAGAAGACTACGACTGACAATGTGGGAATGAGAGCAGTGTCAGTGCCCTAATGTGTATATATAGTTAGGTTTTATATCCAACAGTCGAGAAGAACCAAGTCACACATGAATCGAACGGGCACAAATAAACAGGCCGTTGTCTACTTATGGTAGGAAAATTATTATAAATTCAATTCATTACTCTATTAGCTGGGTAAGTTAGGTTTCTAAATTTGTCGTTTGACTTGCTATTCCGGTCGTGTATAATAAAATATTTTTCATACACTTACCTAAAAACTCACTTTAGAAAAATTAACGAGAAGTGTGCATGACACATATTAAATTGCATAACACGCTGATAAAACAAGTCAGGATAGTAGATTGTGAACACGTATGTTCAGACATATCCGGATTTTGTGTCCACATTTGGGATGTATCTGTTCAATCTCTGTCGTTTGTCTACTTAATTATTTTCTAAGAATATATTTTTCATATTTAATATATGACTGGAATTCAACGGAATTTGAAATATAAAACTTAGACACAAAATTTACATTGAAAATAAACATGTTAAATATGGAATGCACATATGAGATTTGTATTTAGCCTAAGGCGAGATAGAAATGATACCCGGCGGTACTTCACACACTATAATTCTTAAATACTCCATCCAAGTACCCCTCTCTACAAATATATTATATTTTTATTCTTAATCAAACAATAATAAATGATTTCATAATTATCCTAGTAGCCTTCTAAATTTTCAAGCCATCTCTCTTATTATCTAATAATTCAACAAATAGATTTTCATGTACATAAAAGAAACCAATGATTAAGAGGAAGAAATAAAAAAGTTAATATTTACCTTTCATAAACATTGATTGAAAGAAAATAAGTCATTTGTAATAAACATACAAACCATAAAGAAAAAAAATATATAGACATGTATGTTTCTATAACAATGACATGTTTATATGTAATAGAATACAATAATTTATATATTTATCTTTGTTAGTGAATATGTTTTATTTGTCCAAATTTATATTATTCTAATTTTCAACCTTATTAAATGATTGTATGTAATAGAATACAAAATATCTATAAATATTAACCTAATTAAATGATTTCCCAAGATATGTAAGTTTTGAAATAATAATGTCAATATTCATTTTTGTCTCACTTGCTCACTTTTATTTACACTTTCTCAAAACCATCCAATGATTCGTGTTGTCATGCTCTATACTTTTTAAATCATTATTGCATAACATTTCTCTCTCTACCACTCTTCTTGTCTAAAATTATTTGTTGTTCTTATAATTAATGAAACAACATTATAATAGGAAAGTTTCCTTTTGACACAAAATACCTCTTAATATATTAGCTTTGAATTTTATTTTAAAGATCTTTTTTGAAGCCTTACAACATATAGGTGAAAGATAAAAATAAATATTTTTACCAATTAATGTTGAATATAAAGCAATAAGGAATATGTTAGTATGTACAAGTCCAAACAATATCGTCAAGATTTCTTTTTATGCCACTCTCTTGCAGTTTTTTTATAAATGTCTTTATGTACATCTCAAAACTAAAATCAGTAATTCTAGACACCTTACTATAGTTGTTGAATTTTGAAACTTTTTGTTTCAACCACAACCTCATAAATACAAATAACCTCTACCCATATAAATGTTTGCATAGCGACAAATATATATTATTCTTATATAACACATCCTAAGTAGAGCATATATGCACAGAAAAATATTTCTATTCATCCTTGCATATTATAGGATATAGGTTATAACATGGATCAATAACTTACTTCATGGAAATCATTACAATGTTGCAAATAATATCAATGTGTTATGAGCCATACACTAATTCATTTTCATAGTAAATTCACTTATAGAAAAATATATTTATTCATTAGATTTTACAATATACACTTCTATTATAAAGTATATTTGATTAACAAGACGATATGTATTTACTTCAAACATGATTGTGGAATTTCATTGCAAGTAAATATTAATCATCTTTGGAAGTTTTCATGTATCTATAATTAGTTGAACTAATTCAATAATGTACGTGCATGTGCACGTGTGCGTTCACTAGTTTCCTAATACCTATGGGGGTGCAGAACTGAAAAGTTCTATTTAGGTGAGACTACCTTTCCAGAGGGATTAATATCCTTGTATACTTTTTACACAAACAAACATAGAATTGGGATTACTAATGAAATTCGAGTCCTATACCATCTAATATACTACAAACCAAACTTGTTGTGATTATATATTGGGGGTTGTGATTCGATTTTTATGTCGGACAGTCCTATTGGTCTTCCACGGATAGATCATTGATCCATATTTTTTGGTAGTATTGGAGTGCCATTCAGTTGTATAGTCCGCATTAGATGATACAAATCACACTTTAAAACATCACATGAATCATATTTCTATTACTCAAATCCACGGAACCAAAGATCTTTGTCACGGAATTGCATTTCGTGTATAGGTATAACGATAAAAGATGTAAAATATGAACTTTGACCAATTGACGGCGTTGAACATAGAAAACTATTATACATGTGCATTTATCCTTGTTAAAGGAAGACGATACCTTGTTCCGGTTCCTTCGTCATGTCGTGTTCAATTCAATATTCATAGGAGATGATTACTGAATCTGGTCAAAAGATAGTGCCGATTGAAAACATTGTCCAGAAAACTTCCAAGGACTCTACCACAGATCCTTGATTAGCTGGAGGAGTAGAGCCCTCATCCTTGAATGATCGATCATTTGCACGGAGTATGCATTGTATCCAGACATAAGAAGTATACAGTCGCACGACGCGTGGAAGGGATAGATGAAGCACGGTGCAGAAAGGGAAGATGCAAGCGGCTATAGTCAGGTCGAGGGTTTCTTTTGACCTACTGTAATTTGTTTATTAGGTTACTAATAAATATAAAAAAAGAAAAATGGCATATACAATCTTCCGCTACTGAATTCAATATATGCTAGAATTACAGTGTTCCGGATATCGTACTTAGATCGAATTATGTACAGGAATTTAAATAATAAAAGCCAGTAAATAAGAGCGTATAAAGGCATTTATAACAAAATGCCACTGTATTCAATGCCACTAATGAATGTTTTTACTGTAGTGATTAGGCTTGAGGGATTAATGGGAAATGCACAATATAAGCACATAAGGTCCTTGGGGTCAAGAGGAGATCACTCCAAAGGTACCTATACCCCTGGATACCTTAGGGAGATGACTAAGGTTAACACAACATGAGATGTAGATATAAATAATGCAAGAAATTATGTAGTATGGTTGAAATAGAACCTTGAGGGAAGTTATCATAAACTCAAGAATTTTCAAAAAAGCTCTTTGCCCTTGGTTTCATGAAATTTAAGATTATTCGTGGAGTTAAAATGTATTCATAGTTTGGATTCACTTGTAAGGATGACCCAACCAAAAATTTGTAGTACTATTTGGATGCACCATATTTGCACATGAAATAACATGATCTTTGTATTCAGACTACAATCGAATATTGACTTCATTTTATTATGAATGTGAGAGATAGGGTAGCCACATGTTATACATATACTTGACATAAAATGATGAATACCAAAAATAAAATCTATGACAAATCTAAGGTATGGAGGTGTTACCTCACCATCTCATCGTAATAGATGAATAATGATCAATATGTTTAAGACTCAAGAGAAAATGTGACACCAAGTGAAAATGAAGTCACCAACAGAAAATGTAAAATTATGTGAGAGGATGTGGAAATACCCTTAGGATGCTTTTGGGTTCCAAACCCTTAGCATAGGTGATTTCCACCTCAACAAAAGTCATTATTGATAACCTAGCTAAAAACTATCCAAAGAAGGTTGTGAGCCCTAATACATGAGGCTAAAATGAGTCATCATTCACCTAAAACCTGATTGGGTCAATTATTTGGAGATAAAATCCCTTTTAAGGTGGGGTGAATGTCACATCCTCAAAATTTGAGAATTTCATATTTAATACAAGGTTACAATGTAAAGATCAATGTGAAATGATGAGTTAGATGATATGACTCTAGTTAATAGATCTGAACCTTACACCTAGTTTATATCTTTAAATTAAGTAAGTAAAGTGATAATAAGAATATATAAAATTGTAATTAAGACAATAATAAAGTGTGTGTACCTTTTCACGGTCAAGGTATGAGCCATGGGCCATACTAACCAATTCAAGCTCAATTGGACTATTTGAGTGGCAAATAGGTCCACTTGGATATATGCAAAAGAAATTAGAAATTCATGCATACATGAGATATCAATAATCCTGTGAAATTATTGGTGAACTAATTCAAGAAAATGAGCAAGTTTCTAGAAGATTTTAAAAGATTAATGACCTAGATAAATTACATGAGTAATTATCTGGTCTTTACTTGGGTTCCAAGTATTCAAGTATCCAATAAACCTAACTTGAACAAGTACTTGGTCACACACAAGATAATGACTAAATAAGAACAAATCCAAGTTTTGAGATAACTATATCAAAGTTTGTGACCTAGGTGACTAAATCAGGTAAATAGTTGGAATGTAAGAAATAGATGATTATTTTCTTTTTTTATCCCAAACTTGGTAAAATACGAGAAGAATATAATGTGAATTTAATCCTAAAAGTTGAGATTAACCAAATAATCTTAGAGACCTATAGGATTTTAGAAATTTGGTATAATTCTAGTATCATAAGGCATAAATCTTGATTATTGATTAATGCCTCCTTGTCACACCAAAGCCCATATATATTGGGACTTTGGGAGCTTGACATGGGATACAACCATGAATCCCCGCCACTGATATAGGATTAAACAGTGGACGATATGATAAATGATATAAATGACAGTGGAATGATGAAATGAGGGTGGTGAGTGATCTAGTCTCACTTACTAGTTAATGCCTCTTACTCTAATAGAAATATACTGACGATCTAGTCTCACTTACTAGTTAATACCTCTTACTCTAATAGAAATATACTGATGCTCCCCGACAACGATGCCAAAAATGTGTTAGCTTATATGCGCAAGTTTTAATATTTGTAACTCAAGCACTAATCCGTAAATATATGGGTGCATGTAGTAATACAAGGTCATACAAGAGATCAAAGTACTGAGAGGCACAAGCGTGTTAGCATTTAGCAATCTAGACCAGTTTGTAAAAGAGTCAGTTAAATTTATAATTCAATTGATTATCAACTTGAAGCGACTAAGAGAACTAAACAAGTAAAGATATTTAGATCAGATTTTAAGAGATCTTGGTCATAGGACTTCACTTCCACACCATCACTCACATGTAAATACAAAATTAACATGTAATTAACTTGCAAGGAGCTCACCATCATCATACATCTCTGGATGATATGACACGGTTCTCACTTCAACACAATACTCCCATGTCTATGTCAAAATTTGAATAGCAACCTTATATTCTCAACATATCCCATCCACTCCCATGGTCAAGGATCCATTGCCAAGAATAGCTACTCCTTACTTCTCTACACATCCTCCTGGATCACATAAACAAGCATAAAACATGTCGGTTTGATGTCCAAGCAAACATACAACCAATTAACACCATAGAAACTCTTGGAAGAGAAAATCAACTAACATAGGTTAAGAAATACAAGTTCACATGAACAATGGCATGAGAGATACTCTCCCATACCCAAGAAGAAGGAAACTACTTATCCATGATCATGAAACACAAGAACACGCTTTAGATTTTAGAGTTTAACATGGTTGGAAAAGGAAAGAACAAGCAAAACCCAAGGAATGAAGTAGGGCAAGGTAGAAATCTAGCTTGAGGATGAAATTCCATGCCTGTTGGAGCTTCAACTCGAACAACCTTCTCTCCTGAGAGATCTAAGAAAAGTAGAGGAGCTATAGATCCACTCCTTGAAGAAAAATGGAGAAGAATGGAGGCTCTCTCCTGAGAAACCACCTCTTTCTCCCCAAAATCATCTCCTCCTTGCTCTGGATTGTTCTCTGGATGAAGAGTGCTTCAAAATGACAAGAGATAACTACCCCATATGTGTGTCCTCATATTTAAAATGAGGGGCAATTGTTTTCAAACTTTTTAGAAACTGATGGAGACACGACATGTACAATGGTAGACACACTATGTAGTTGTGTGTAACTATTGGCTGGAACTGCTTTCACAAAGGGTGCATGGCGTGTCGCTGAAAGACACATTGTGTAACTACCATCTGAGGTCATCCTGAGTGAATGACACACATAGTATGGATCATAGGAACATGTCGTGTTTTTGCTTTGTCATTGAGGAGTAACCTTTCTGGAATGATACACGATGTGTGTAAAATGGCACATGCCGTGTCATGTTCTGAAACATCAAGGACTCATACAGATCAATTGCAAATAGTTGGGGAATCCAACTAGGGTCAGATTTGGGTTTAATTAACCATATTTCTTCATCTTTATTGTGTACCTATGATCATAGTCATGAAATAAGTAAAACAACTAAAAAGGTGGCAAATCAAGTATGATTAGAGGCAGAATGAGGTATGAAATGGATTGAAAGTGTGTGCAAAGTGGGTGAAAAGTCTATACAAAATATGAACATCTACTAAGCTGATTGCAACTTGACTATATATGTTGTTGTGCCAGACTCATACTGACCGAGGGTGAATAAATCTTAGGATTTTATCTCTCATAGGTGTTGTATAAAACTGAATGACACTTCTTAATGGTCAGTTGGAAGTTTGAGTGGTATACCTGAAACTCCCCATGACTTAATAAAATATGTGATTCAACCGTGTAGAATATCTACTAGGGTTAAACACGTTTCACATGGTTGATAACCCTTGCCTTGTTTTATTATAATGCTTAGTTGATATATATTATGGTAAGAGAAGTCAAATGTTTAAAAGATAATAGTTTTATCTGCTCCTCTGGATATCATGTTAGTTCGTCTTGTTGTAATATTATATGTTCTATCTACTTAACCTATTTAATAATATAATCTATTGTAATCAATCATTGTTGAGAGTTATCTCTCGTTGGGACATGGGTCTCATCTCGTGGGTCACTACATCTTTTTAGGTGATCATTAACGACATCATCAGGCTCACAGTGGTGAGAAAGAGTAACTTAGAGATTAGTATGCGCAGAAGTTTGGCTAGTGTTAGTGTGTCCTAGAGTTGTCCTTGTACTCTCAAGCCCAGGCAGGGGAAGTTTTGTAGATGATATATATATATATATATATATATATATATATATAGACTTGAGCTTTTGGTAGTATGTCGATCTTATATATGGCATGCATATATGTGGAACAATGCCTTTTTATACAGGTTGTGTAACATACCAGAAATAGAATCCTACCCTAATAGTTTTACCCTTTTGACTTAGCCAAAGAAGGATAATCGAATACCTGTAATTAAGAGAATCTTAAATACTTTGTACTTAATAATGACCCGTTTGGATGATAATAAGAAATTAAAGAACTTAATTGGATAAATATTTCCCACATATTCTTAATATAGGGTTATATGTAGAAATACTTCAGTTGGGTTTTTAATAATGGGCTTGAAGTGCAAATTATACACTAAGTAATAAAAATAATAAAATATTTCGTCCTAGAACTTTCTAGTGCTTTTTATAATATGAAAAAGGAGAGAAATCTCAAAATACACATAAAAGAGATAATAAGGACAATAATTGGAGATAATATGGGATATAATGGATTAAAAGAGGATAATGAGGAATATGTTGTTTCAAAAATAACAAATAGGAAACCATGAGATAATTTGATATGCTAATTCATTTTATTGATCTAAAAGAAACTTAATGGCCAAGTATCATCTAATTTGGATAATGAATAAAAATATATAAGCCTTTATTACAAGATAATGGGAAATAAGCCAATAAGGTGAAATAAAATATCTAATATCCTCAAATTGGAAAATAACTCCAAATTTGTAATCTATATAACAAAATGAGTCTATTTGTGAATTTGTATTTAATTTGATCAATGTTAAATATTTTATTTTATTCAGGAGAGAGAAAATGATTTAAAGACCAAAAATATTAAATATATATTGAAAAAATTAATTAATGCCAAAATCATTTTCCACACATTTAGTATTGCTTATAGTCCAAGTTTACATTTTTAGAAAGTTTTTAGATGCCTCTAATAAATTAAAAGGTTAAATAAGTGATAAAATTTAAATGAATTAAATAAAATAATAAAAGTCTTAAAAAATAAAATAATGCCAAATTCGTATTCTACATGTTAAAAATATCTTTGGATGAATTTTGACTCAATTTGGAAAATATTTGATGAGAAGACAAATTTAGGAGAGAGAAAGTATGCAAAACATTCAACTCATTATTTAAAATAACAAACAACTTCAAAAAATAAAAATAATGACAAATTTGTATCCAAAATACTTAATATGATTTATGGGTGAAGTTTTATTATTTGTGGAGAATCTAATAGTCATTAATGAAAGAGGAAAGAGAAAATAGTAATTGACTTATTTAAATAATCTAACTTTCTCAAAATATAAATATAATTTTATATTTGGATTCCTCACCCCGAAATCAGTAATTCTACCAAATTTAAGTTTATTTGGACTTTGTTTGCACCTTTAAATAATTATGGAAAGGTTTATGCATTAAATGCACCAAAAGATCAAAGTTTAGATGTTGTATTAAATGATCGCATTCATCTCCTACCTTGGACACGCGTGAACAGTGAATTCTGAAATTTTTAATTTTTTAGATGACCATATCTCCCTCGTTTCTCAACAAAATTTTGCGAAATAACTTGCATTGGTTTTGTTTATAGAAGATGTGATATTTCCTGCTCTTTTTGGGACGACAATGAACCTCGTACCCAGGGCAAGATGTGTGTCTTGACCCGTTTTATATATTTGGGAGATTGGCAGTATTCCTTTCTCTATCAGATTTTCAAGGACGTGAAGCCTTGACCGCCAATTGTGTTTATATTGTTCTAGGGCTATGTTTATCTCACATGCTTTTATTTTCCTTCCCTCTCGCTGGGTGCTTTCCCAACCACCCAGACGTGGAGCAATGTGATGGATATGGCATGAAGATCTTAGCGTTGACATGGACTAGCTGATGGATATGTTACTTGGAGACAAAAGTAGAGTAGTCTATACTTCCCTCTATCTAGATCCTAGTTATGTATGATGATGTAACCCTAAAAGGGAGATCTTTGATGTATTTTGTACAATCTTTTATGAAATTGAATATAGTCAGAGAAATTTTTATTCCGTTGCTTTCCAATGTGTTTTGTTTATCGTAATTTAGTAAAGGGTGATCTCACACTCTTTACAACATGGTATCAAAGCCACTAGCAATCGATTATCTAACTATTTCAAACTCGTCTCCCTTAGGATGTTTACCTTTATATTAGGTTTCTTATACCTAGTATCCTTGCCTTATACAAGAAACCTTATGACTTTTGGGTGATCATGTAGGGTTGATAGGTTAGAGACATGAGGACCTAAAACTCAGCCCTAGATGGTATGACTTCTAGCTGGATAAATGAGAAACATAAAACTCAAAAACTTTCATAACTAAAAGATATGTGGGTAGTCTTAATACCTTGATGATGATTAGCTTGACTTGTTGAGATGAAACCTTTTAAGGGGTGGTGGATAAGTTTTCTTATAGATGTTTTGATTTTGAGGACGAAATCTCTTTAAGGGGTGGTGTGCTGTAACATACCAGAAATAGAATCCTACCCTAATAGTTTTACCCTTTTGACTTAGCCAAACAAGGATAAGCTAATACCTGTAATTAAGAGAATCTTAAATACTTTGTACTTAATAATGACTCATTTGGATGATAATAAGAAATTAAAGAACTTAATCAGATAAATATTTCCCATATATTCTTAATATAGGGTTATATGCAGAAATACTTCAGTTGTGTTTGTAATAATGGGCTCGAAGTGCAAATTGTACACTAAGCAATAAAAATAATAAAATATTTCGTCCTAGAAATTTCTAGTACTTTTTAGAATATGAAAAAGGAGAGAAATATCAAAATACACATAAAAGAGATAATAAGGACAATAATTGGAGATAATATGGGATATAATGGATTAAAAGAGGATAATGAGGAATATGTTGTTTCAAAAATCATAAATAGGAAACCATGAGCTAATTTGATATGCAAATTTATTTGCTTGATCTAAAAGAAATTTAATGGCCAAGTATCATCTAATTTGGATAATAAATAAAAATATATAAGCCTTTATTACAAGATAATGGGAAATAAGCCAATAAGGTGAAATAAAATATCTAATACCCTAAAATTAGAAAAATAACTCCAAATTCGTAATCTATATACCAAAATGAGTCTATGTGTGAATTTGTATTTAATTTGGTCAATGTTAAATATTTTATTTTATTTAGGAGAGAGAAAATGATTTAAAGACCAAAAATATTAAATATATATCGAAAAAAATTAATTAATTCCAAAATCGTGTTCCACACGTTTAGTATTGCTTATAGGCCAAGTTTTAAATTTTTAGAAAGTTTATAGATGCCTCTAATAAATTAAAAGGTTAAATAAGTGATAAACTTTAAATGAATTAAATAAAATAATAAAAGTCTTCAAAAAAATAAAATAATGCCAAATTCGTATTCTACATGTTAAAATTTGGATGAGTTTTGACTCAATTTGGAAAATATTTGATGAGAAGACAAGTTTAAGAGAGAGAAAGTATGCAAAACTTTCAACTTATTATTTAAAATAACAAACAACTTCAAAAAATAAAAATAATGACAAATTCGTATCCAACATACTTAATATGATTTATGGGTGAAGTTTTATTATTTTTGGAGAATCGAATAATCATTAATGAAAGAGGAAAGAGAAAATAGTAATTTACTTAAATAAATAATCTAACTTTCTCAAAATATAAATATAATTTTATATTCGGATTCCTCACCCCAAAATCAGTAAATATATAAAATTTGAGTTTATTTAGACTTTTTTTGTACCTTTAAATAATTTTGGAAAGATTTATGCATTAAATGCACCAAAAGATCAAAGTTTAGATGTTGTATTAAATGATCACATTTCATCTCCTACCTTGGACACACGTGAACAATGAATTCTGAAATTTTTGATTTTTCGAATGACCATATCTCCCTTGTTTCTCAACAAAATTTCGTGAAATAAATTGCATTGGTTTTGTTTATAGCAGATGTGATATTTCCTGCTCTTTTTGGGACGACAAGGAACCTCGTACCCAGGGCAAGATGTGTGTCTTGACCCATTTTATATATTTGGGAGATTGGCAGTATTCCTTTCTCTATCAGGTTTTTAAGGATGTGAAGCCTTGGCCGCTAATTGTGTTTATATTGTTCTAGGGCTATGTTTATCTCACATGCTTTTATTTTCCTTCCCTCTTGCTGGGTGCTTTCCCAACCACCCAAATGTGGAGCAAGGTGATGGATATGGCATGAAGATCTTAGCGTTGACATGGACTAGCTGATGGTTATGTTGCTTGGAGATAAAAGTGGAGTAGTCTAGACTTCCCTCTATCTAGATCCTAGTTGTGTATGATGATGTAACCCTAAAAGGGAGATCTTTGATGTATTTTGTACAATCTTTTATGAAATTGAATATAGTCAGAGAAAATTTTATTCCGCTTCTTTCTAATGTATTTTGTTTACCATAATGTAGTAAAGGGTGATCTCACACTCTTTACAAGTTGTGGCTAAGGCCATTGAAAAAATATGTAAATACATGATATGATATGTGCTTATATACAGTTTGTTGGGCTTATATACAAGTATTTCTAGACATGTTTGGAATGTTTAATCGATTTTAATTATCCCTTTTTTCTACTTTGTGGTTAATTAGCAATCGATCACATGTTTTGGTTTGAATAATCTAATTTATTATATCGAGGTCTGACAGAAACATGGGATGATATGGTATGAACATATGCAATATGTGAATTGGAAACACTTAGATTGCTTTGGAAGTAATTAGTATACCTCGCTAGTGACGAATGGATTTTGGGAAAAAAATTCTCTTTATGGGGCAGAGTGTTGTAACAAACTTGAATCTAGATATGTAGTCTAGATCTCTCATCTTCTAGGCCCCTATTTACCTAGTTTAGTATGCATTAAAAATAGTTACTATCAAATAGTATCATGTACTAGACTAGGGCAAGGAGTTACACTAAACTTCACTAGAGCTAGGCTTGCGTTAGCTATGTTCCTAAAGTTGAGATTAGAATTTGAGGGTTTAAAGTTGGTTTTGAGTAATTATACTACGTTTGCAAGCAAGAACAAGCAATAAAGAGACCAACTTAACAAAAACTCTAGATTACTCTAAGCAAGTTAGAACTAAGAGACTAAGCAAGGCAAGCAATTAGACTAGGGCAAGGAGTTACATTAAACTAGCAAGGAAATTTATCAAGTAAGATGCAAGCTAAGCAATGAGACAAGCAAGAGCCTAAGTTATCACTAGTTTGCTAAATTAACA
The DNA here is from genome assembly GCA_963693085.1 of Alisma plantago-aquatica. Classification (NCBI taxonomy): domain Eukaryota; kingdom Viridiplantae; phylum Streptophyta; class Magnoliopsida; order Alismatales; family Alismataceae; genus Alisma; species Alisma plantago-aquatica. Next base: position 922,278,603 of record OY856409.1, read on the forward strand.
CAAGCAAGCTCAAAGGATCCCTAACTACTTGGGCAAGAACTAACTATCTAGAACTTAGCAATTAGCTAAGAATTAGCAATGGCAATTGACACCGCCATCATTAACAAGTTAAGAAAGAAAAGATGGATTTCAAGAAGTATGATGGGTAGGTGGGCCATTTGGGAATGAAACTTGATATTAGTTGGGGGAAGGGTAACATAGCATGAAAATTTCACATTTCATTCTATATTGCCAAAGAAAACAACAAGGCAAGTTAGAATATACCCTATACTACTAGTTGTAGAACTAGGGCTAGGTGTAATTCTAATAGGATTTGGCAAGTATATATTTCTAGGGTAAGTGGTATTAGGGCAATTGAGAGCCAATGGTAGGAATGGGAGTAGAGATGAGGGTATTTCACCTCATGTTACTTACCATATAGCCTTTAGGAAACTCTAGAAAATTGCACTAATCACACTTACACTAGTGACTTAGATCTCACACCTACTTGTAGAAGAAGGGAGATGCATGTAGGAACAAAGGGTGCTAGATAGGGATCCACTAATTGGACCTAGGAACCATTCCTAAGATTACCACATACATTCCAATTTCTCCTAGAAGCTAAGTGTCATCAAGCATCATAAAATAAGCAATTTATGTTTAAAAGCACAAACCATATGCAATATAATGGGAAATGAGATAGAAGCAATAGGAAATCATCATAGAATGAAATTATGTTAAATACAAGTTATTTTCCCCCAACATGGTATCAAAGTCACATTTTAGCCCCAAACAGCCCACCACCAGGGGCTTAGCTAGACATGCTCAAAGAAAAAAATAAAAGAAATGAGAAGAAGGGGGTAGGAATCCATGGATATTGAAATAGCTTATTATTCTTCACCTCCTAGCTGCTATAGAACGTGGCTCCTCCTCCAAGGGGGGTGAAAAGCATAGGAATATGGGGTATTATGTAAGGGAACCTAGAAAACTAGGTTTGTATTGTGGAAATGGAGTGGAAAATGGAGTGGGAGGTAGGTGAGTGGAGTAAATGCTATGAAGGAGATGAAGGAGCTCTAGAGTATCTAGGAAGAGGATAAGGGTATCTCACCTTTGTGATGTGGCTGCCACCTATATATATAGGTGGTAGGGAGGCACTAGGGTAAGCAGGGGCAAAGTGGGAAAATTCGTGACAAAAATGGGTAGGTTTAGGTGGTCACCACGGCCGTGGCGAGGTGCCACGACCATGGTGGGGGTTGCATGACCTGGTCGTGGGTAGTGGAATGGTTGAGGTGGGAAGTGGAGTTTGGAAGTGTAAGTGTGTATGGTGGCCATTCCCGTGGCGGGGTGCCACGATTGTGTTGGGTAGAGGATACCACGACCGTGTGGGATACCACAACTGTGTTGGAGGAGGCAGCCATGAGTGAGGTCGCTCTGAGGCCATTATTTCTTTAGATCGCCATGGGCGTGGTGAGCACCATGGGCGAGGTGGCCTTCAAGGGCCACAGTCATGTTGATGGCCACAACTGTGGTCATTCACGTATAAATTGGACCAACTCCCTATTGATTTTTGGGATCTTCATGCATAATTCACCACGGTGGTCTTGATGGACACATGTGAGGTGGGAGATGCTGACCAAAGTAATGTTGGGGTCCACAACTGTGGGGTCTTTAGTGACCACGACCATTGTGATGACCACAACCATGGTCATTCATGTGTAAATTGAGCAACTTCCCTGTGACTTTTGAAGCTTAATCCCCACGACTGTGGTGATGTGCCACAACTATTTTGGGGCTTCTTGGTGCTGATCTACACTTCATCTTCTTCATCTAGCCTCCTTTTGCTTTGAGTTTCTCTTGTGCATCAAAGGGGGATCATGGAAAAGATAGGTCCACTCTTGGGGTGTAGGAACCCAAAGACGTTCTTCATCTCTCTCCCATCCATCAATGCATGCATAAGAGCCCTGATATACACATAAAAGGAGGAATAAGTGCAATTTTCATAAAAGATCATATTGGGGAAAATGACTTGTAATCTACGATGTTTAGATGTGATTATCATGCAAAAAGACACAAGATGAAGCCCGAAAATAGGGCTGCATTACCACCCCAAACTTTAAACATACTTGTCCTCAAGTATGATCCAACTTAATCTCTCTCTTCAATTTCTTTCAATTAAACAAGAATGATAAAATGCATTGCAACAAAAGATTATTGACTAAATGGTCTTAGAAATAACTAAGTGCATGTGTTCCACCTCTCTCCTCTCCACTTTCACAAACCAATCATGAGAAGAGCACTGAGCATACAAACTTCAAATATAGAGAATAGAATATACAAGCTTTCCATATGCCCTTCATGTAATTCTGGGTTAACCATTTCATGTTGGCGTTAATCAATGATGACTAGGAGTGTTGTTTCCCTTTCATGTATTCAATCTTATGCAAATCAAACCAAAGACCCACATGGATGTAGAAAGGGTAAAGTGAGCTAGATTTGTTTTCTATCTCAATGGGAGCAAGAAAGGAAGAAATGATTGTAGTAAGAGATTGGAGTGTTTTTACACACTCATCTTTTCTTTATTTAGATGCTCTTAAACATGAGCATCTTTTATTTTTTTTCTTTTTTTTTCTTCTTTTCTTTTTTTTTTCTTTTTCCCTTGGTGTAGGTAGGGCATATGGTGGATAGAGTGAAGTGGGGAGATGTAGATATGGCCACCCAAAGCTTTTGGAGGTGTCCAAGACTAAATATGTGCACTAAGGCATCCTTTCATGAGGCAGAGAGCTATGAAGATGGTGAAAGATGAGTCGGGTCAAAGGGGGTTCATTAGTGTAGTCCTCAACATAAAATCTCCTGTATGAAAGCTAATCTAACACTTCATCAAATGATATCAGACCACGTGATTGAACAACATCAGATTCACATTTATATCATGCAATTCCATATGCTCTAAGGGTTCATATCTTCCTCAAATCACAATTCAATCACGACATTCACAAACTTGAGAGAGGTGATGCACATGCAAAAAGTCAACAATTAAGACCAAATAGCAATAAACTCTAAAAATGTGCCATACATTTGTCAAAGAACAACATTTTCAGTTCAAAAAAATTGGATATTAAGTTAAAACATTCTTTTAGGCAAGAACATCCAAATTTGGGCAAAATTGGCCAAAATGGTGCCAATTTGCAATCAATCACATCTAAACCTACATTTAGGGAAATTAAAGCATAAAATATCAAATCCTAATTAAAACAAAAAAATTTACCAAAATCTACATGGGATTGCAATGCATGACATGGAAGAGCAAAAAGAGATTTTTTTTGAAAAATTACGCAAAAATGCATGAAATTGAACTACATGTATGCATGGATGCAAACAAAAGGAGATCTACACTAAAAAGAGAAAAATCAAACCATACAAAATTAGGTGGATTAAGTGTAAACAAAATGAGAGATAAGGACAGGGTGGTGCATACTGCTCTACCACCCCAAACTTTTGAATCATGCAGTGCTCAACATGAAACTAAAGATTAGGGTTAGTAGGGTGAAGATCATGGATGGTTTTTCCGATCAAAGGGCAGGTTTTCCTACTGTGGCTGGTCAGGCTGCTTTGACTAGTGCTACTAAGGAGGTGGAGGACCTGGACAAGCTGGAGGGAGCTGGTAATACTGGCCCCAATATGTGTCTTGAGGGGGAGGGTAGGTCTCTAGATATCTCGAAATACCACCGCAAAAGTCTTCAACCCATTCAGGGTTTTGCTTTGCCTGAGCATGGTGGTATTGGTATAAGTGGTTGACCTATTGATGCATCTACTGTTGATCCTACCACATGTACTGCTGGATGAACTGTATGTCCTGATGTGTCTTATGAATACCTTCAAGTTGTGCATGGATGGACACCATGTCATATGCATTCACTGAAGGCTCCTACAACTAGGATGTTGTCTCATCCCTTCTTCTCACCCTTTAAGACTATCTTCTTTTCTCTCCTCCCTCTTATTCTTTCTACTGTGCATTTGATTCTGCCACTTCTTCTTGTGCAATAGAGGGGTTGAAGTTTTCCCAGGGGTTGGCTTGCTCCCATTGATTCAGCTTGCCATGTAGTAAGTCGGGGGGCATGGAAGAGAGGAGTGGGAAATCATGATAGGGAAGCTCAAGAATTCTTTGTGGTGGTACAAATTTCACATTATAAATCAATCTCTTCTTCTTGATTGTGGTCATTTGAGAGCGCACGAGGTACTTTAAATAAAAAAAATTGAGCTCATTCGGCTTCTTTAAGTCTGGTGACATCAAAACCTAGGGTTATAGCAATTGAGGTCACAATCCCTCCCATAACAAATGGAGTTTTACTTTTGAAGGGGATTGTCCTCATGTGATCTATCAAGAGTGACCCTAGGTTGATGTGCAACTTATTATTTATACCATGTAGAACAAAGAGGTCCTTTTATGAAATGCTGCCCTAATTGTCATACCTCCCTACAATCATATTGGTAAAGACTTTTTGCAAGTATCTGACCAACGAATTACTAATGTACATAGTTTTTGACTTGCCTGCAGTGTATGTCGGCTCCACTATCAACCTGCGCCATAAGTCACCATAGTCTACGTCAACCTCTCTCTCAGTTAAGCCATCACTCATTTTGTTGGGTTCTTTAGGATCCTTTGCAAAAATGCATTTCAGTTCAGAAGCAGTCAACGTGTGTACTCTATTGAACATTGCAAACTTGATGGCTTACTCCCCTTTTACCTTGACCTTCTCTAGTGTGATGAAGAATTGTTGAGTTAACTCCATGTATGTGGTTTTTGCTGTAAAAAGAACCTTCCACAAAATAATTTTCTTTACCTTCCTTACCACCTCTACTTTGATGCCTAGGTATGCAATTACCTTCTCACACCCATATCTTGTGGAGATAACTCTCCTTGACATGCATTCTAGAAAAAATATGCGTGATTTGCATCTTCCTCTACCCCCTTCCATATGAAGTTCCCTCAGGAGCCTTGCCAAAACCTTTAAGTCTGTCTGCCTCTAGATATGCCAAAGTGTCCTCTGGATCAGAATCCATCTCCTCCTCAATAATGTCATCATGTTCTTTCTCAACCTAATAGGATCTTGACCCCAAGCTCGTGTCAAGATTTAGTGTTACCCATTACTCATGATGGAGAGATGGAGGTTGAGAGATGGGTGGAATAGGCTAGGATGGTTTCTTAGATGGTAAAAGATGGATTGATTGAAGGTTTTGGGTGAAAATTGGTGGATTTTGGTGAGATTTTTGTATAGGGAGGCTGTAGGTGAGGCGGAGAACAAAAATGGAGATGGTGGCTATATTGGTGGAGGTTTTGGGGTGGAAATAGTAGAGGGAGAGTTGGTGAAGGTGTAGGAAGTGATTAGAGGTTGATTTGTCAGAGGATTTGGGTTGGAGAAGTGAGATTGGAGGTGTTGGAGGCGGAGCACATCACCACGACTGTTGGGAGCTCGAGCAAATGAATTAGAATGTGGAGGGGGTCATGGTGTTTCTTGGGGCTTAAGTGAAAAATAGGTGGGGTCAGGTCCCACTACGGCCGTTATGGGCTGTCACGATCGTGGCGGGGGTTTGGAAACACGGCCGTGGTGGGTGCCACAGTCATGGTGGGTGGTGAAGGTGGTTGTAGATCGACCCTTGCAACGGTCATGGTGGGCATCACAGTCGTGGTGTGCTCCTCTCACCTCAGTCGTGGTGGTCACCACGACCATGGCCGTTCATGTACAAAATCACCTCCATCCCTGTAACCTCTTCAAATTTTTGCACTTAATTCACCACGGCCGTGCTCCCTTCATGTAGCCATGCCTGTGGCAATGGCCACGACCATGCTGTACTGCATGGGCCATGACCATTTTGAGCACCACGTCTGTGGTCATTCCTTCACAAAATTGGACATGTTACTGTAACTTTCTTGGGATTTTTCAATTAAATCACCACGATTATTTTGAGACACCACGGCAGTGGTGGTTCTTCATTCATCACTTTGTCAATTCAATCTAATTTATTTAATATTTTGATATATTTTGCTTCTTTGCCACATTTAGACTTTAAAAACCATGCCTTTCCCTCTCTTAAACCTGTCACCTACATATCATCAAAACTCAAACAAAAGTATCAAGCACAAGTGTGCGTATGTGTGTTTCGTGAAAAGACAAAAGTATGATAAAACAACAAGGTTCAAGAATCTCAAACCACGTGGGTTGCCTCCCACTAGCGCTAAATTTATAGCCCTCAGCTGGGCTTGTTGCTTTCTTCACTAACTATTGACACCTCATGTGTCTCCTTCCTCTTCCACAATGATCCTTTCTAGAGTTCTGACAACATGGGCCTCATCCCATGGAGTGTACAATGATCGAAAGTAAGAGCTTAATCTCCACTATTCTAGAGGATCATAGTAGTCTAGACTATTGCCAAAATTTTCTTCACCCAACCGATATCTTTCTTCCTCAGTGAATATAAAGAAGTCAAACTTTCTCCTCCTATGCGTGACCGTCAAAGTGCCTACACACATTAATCTCCAAACTCACAGTGGACTAGAAGGGCCTCCCCAATATGAGGTATTCCTTTCCATCAATCAGGTCAAAATCCATGATCAAAAAGTCAACTCGGTATGCAATGTTTATCCTTTGATCCAGTGCTACTATCTCGTTTCGTAATATGCCCAAAGATTTCATTCTATATCCATCGCTTAGAATAATATCACAATCCATCGCTTCCATTTTTGTTTGGCCGAGCCGTAAGTACATGCACAATGGCATAATGCTTGCTTCTGTTCCTAGATCTAGGAGAGAATGCTTGATCGATCACTCTTTGATATAACACTTGACGAGGGGAGTCCCCAGATCATCCATTTTCTTAGGTAAGCCAAGGTCCAAGATGAAGTTAATAGATCTTGTGGTAATGATCTCTTTGGGTGGCAATAATACCAATCTCCTCCTCCCCGTGCAAACATCCTTTACCAATGAAAGGAATGTTTTGATACCTGTTGTTCCTTGCTTTAAGGTCCCTAAGAGGTTCATGACACGACTATGCTTCTCTTGGGGAGAGGGGTCTTGTAAAGAATCATAGAATTTCTCACCGCTTACATCAAACTTTTCTATAGAAATTTGTGGGCCTTGAGGAGGTATGATGGTGATTCTTGTCTCATAGGGAGGCATTGACTCCCAACAAGGTATTGCATCAAGTATTACCATGTCAATGGCATGTGGGGCCTCAAACATGATCTTGTCACATACTCAAATGGGGGCAAGACGCAAGAGATCGTCTTCCAAGAAAATGTGAGACAGTTGATCTCACATACTCAAATGGGGGCAAGACGCAAGATATCATCTTCTCTATCAACAATGGGACACTTGAGGGTGATTCTTCATCACTAAAGGGGGAAACGAGAGCTTGAATGCGCTTGGCATTTTTTAAGCAATAAGGGATCATCAAACTCTTTGGTGCTCTTATAATCTCCACTAGATTCTTCTAGCACTGGATTAGCACCACCAACCTTGATCATCTCATCTTCCCCATTTTCAATCTCTTGAGCCGCCTTTTTCTCCCATATGATTGGCACCATAATCACTTGTTCATGGGAAGAAGTAGGAACTTGTGAAGATGAAGGTGGTGGTGGTGTTTGGTGAGGTGGGTTAGGATTTTGGAGTATGCAAGTTGGTTATTTGGGAGGTTGTTGTGGAGGTGGTTGTAGATAGGCATGTGATGAAGGTGAGGAATATTGATAGTTGTAAGGGGGTTGTTGAGGTGGAGGTGCATATAGATATGGTGGTCCTTGGTACTGGTGAAATGGGGGTACTTGGCCTTGTGGTGGGACATAAGAACTTGAGTAGTGCTCACATAGCCGTAATCATTGTTTGGGTTGGCCATGGGTTGAGATGGGAGCCTCCCCTCTTCACGGCGGGCAAGTAAAAGGGAGATTTGATCAAGCCTTTTTTTAAGGCAGTTAATGTTTTGTCCTTGATATGACACCTCTTTCTTCACTTCATCAAGGTTCCTTAGCCTTCCTAGAACTTCCTCCTCAAACTTGGAGCTGTACTTGGACCCTCGGTGTTTCCTTGGCTGCCCTTGCCAATCCTCATTTTGTTGATTCCATGAGAAGTTTGGATGATTCCTCCACTCGAGAGTATAGGAGTTGGACATCGGGCCTTGGTTGTTTTGGTTGACAAAGGCATGCACTTCTTCTTCCTCAACTTCAACTGACATAGTGGATTGACTAGAAGAACCACCAGCTTAGTTCTTCATCATATCCTCCATCATGTTCATCATGTCGGAGTTGGCTATAGTCCGGGCTAGAACTACAGGAGGAGGTGAAGGGATGTAGTTCCGGTCACAGTACACCCCTTTACTTGGAGCTCGGTGCTGAGGATTCTCAACAAGATGCTCAAACTAGGGCCAAGACTCCTCCTGTGGCTTTTCCATGAAGGTGCCTCCACATGAAGAATCAACATTGTATTGGCTCAACTCAACTAGCCCGGTGTAGAATGCTTGAACAAGCCCCCATAGAGGTACTTCATGATGTGAGCAGTCACGAAGGAGCTTATGAAATTATTCCCAAGATTCGTGAAATGGTTCATTCTCTTTTTGTGTGAAGGAAGTAATGCATCTCTGCATCTGAGTCAACTTGGAGATCGGGTAGGACTTCTTGAGGAACTCGTTCTTCACTACATTCCATGTCAACAACTCAAGCTTGACCATGTACCACTCCTTGACTTTTTCTTTTAGAGAGAATGGGAAAAGGGTTCTCCAGATTGAGTCATCGGTGGCAGTGGGTGTGCGGAAAGTGGAACAAGTTTCAAAAAAGGCGTCAATATGGTGGTAGGGGTTCTTATTCTCCATCCCATTGTAAGTGGGAAGGAGTCCAAGAAGTGTGGGTGGAATGGAGAATTGTTGACCCGACATTTGGTCAACAAGGGTGGCAATGGGGGATTTGTAGTTCCCTAGGGTGAAGTATTCATGGAGAGGGCGGTTGGGTTGTGGTTGAGCATCCCCATGAGGTATTTCGGCTTCACAGTCACCCATCTCGATTTCTTGGTGTTGTTTGCAGTGGCTTTGGCTTCTCCTTCTACCTATCTTAGGGTTGTATAACACCAAGTCGGTACAAGTCAAACACGTCACATGCACACCTGTCACCTACACAATACACAAACAAGTAACAAAAGCCAAGTTAGAATGACAATATGCAAAAGTAGACAAAGAATAAAGAATAGCAATGGTGAGGGTAGTAGGAAAGGCTAAGCTACACTAACTAGCTAGGCCGAGCACCTCTATCCCCTACAACGACACTAGAAAACTTGGTGTGCTCTTCTCAAGGCCACACACTAACCAACTAAATGTGGGTAGATGCAACCCTAAGGGAAAACACACAGATCTATCAAAATTTGTATATGGACCTAGTCCAATGCCCATGCTCAACTAATCAAACGTACCCGCAAGCACATGGGGTCATGCTGTAGTTTAAGCTAGTGGGAAGATTAGGGTCTATCCTTAGGGATAGAGGGGACACTAGAGCTAGGTTTTTGCTAGCTATGTTCCTAAAGCGGAGATTAGAGTTTGAGGGTTTAAAGTTGGTTTTGAGTTATTATACTACTATTGCAAGCAAGAACAAGCAAGAAAGAGACTAAGTTAACAAAAACTCTAGATTACTATAAGCAAGTTAGAAATAAGAGACTAAGAAAGGCAAGCAATTAGACTAGGGCAAGGGGTTACTCTAAACTAGCAAGGTAATTTATCAATTAAGATGCAACATAAGCAATGAGACAAGCAAGAGCCTAAGTTATCACTAGTTTGCTAAATTAACACAAGCAAGCTCAAAGGATCCCTAACTACTTGAGTAAGAACTAACTATCTAGAACTAAGCAATTAGCTAAGAATTAACAAAGACAATTGACTACACTATCATTAACAAGCTAAGAAGGCAAAGATGGATTTGAAGCCCTATGATGGGTTGGTGGGCAGTTTGGGAATGCAACTTGATATTAGTTGGGGAAGGGTAACATATCATGCAAATCTCACATTTCAATCTAGATTACCAAATCAAACAACAAGACAAGTTCTATTAGAATATACCCTATACTACTAGTTGGAGAACTAGGGCTAGGTGTAATTCTAATAGGACTTGGAAAGTCTAGGTTTCTAGGGTAAGTGGTATTAGGGAAATTGAGATCTAAGGATAGGAATGGGAGTAGAGATGAGGGTATTTCACCTCATGTTACTTGCCATCTAGCCTTTAGGAAACTCTAGGCAATTGCACTAATCACACTTACACTAGCTACTTAGATCTCATACCTACTTGTAGAAGAAGGGAGTTGTATGTAGGAACAAAGGGGGTTAGCTAGGGATCCACTAATTTGACCTAGGAGTCATTCCTAAGATTGCCACATACATTCCAATTTCTTCTAGAAGCTTAGTGTCATCAAGCATCACAAAAAAAAGAAATTTATGTTTCAAAGCACAAACCACATGCAAGATAATGGGAAATGAGATAGAAGCAAGAGGAAATCATCATAGAATAAAATTAGGTTCAATACAAGTTATTTTTTCCCAACATGGTATCAAAGTCACACTTTAACCCCAAACAACCAACCACTAGGGGCTTAGATAGACATGCTAAAAAAAGATAAAAGAAATGAGAAGAAGGGGGTAGGACTCTGTGGAGCTCGAAGTAGGTTCTTCTTCTTCACCTCCTAGCTCTGTAGAACATGGCTCCTCCTCTAAGGGGGGATGAAAAGCATAGGAATATGGGGGATTATGGAAGGGAACCTAGAAAATTAGGTTTGTATGGTGGAAATGGATTGGGAGGTAGGTGAGTGGAGTAAATGTAAAGAAGGAGATGAAGGAGCTCTAGAGTATCTAGGAAGAGGCTAAGGGAACCAAACCTTTGTGTTGTGGCTGCCACCTATGTATATATAAGTGGTGGGGGAGGCACTAGGCTAAATAGGGGCAAAGTGGGAAAATGGGTAGGTTTAGGTGGTCACCACAGTCGTGATGAGGTGCCATGAATATTGTGGGGGTTGGATGACACGGCCATGGACAGTGGAATGGATGAGGTGGGAAGTGGAGTTTGGAAGTGTAAGTGTGTATGGTGGCCACGACCATGGTGGGGTGCCATAGTCGTGTTGGGTAGAGGATACCACAGATGTGTAGGATACCATAGTCGTGTTGGAGGAGGCAACCACGTGTGAGGTCACCCTGAGGCTATTGTGTGTTCAACTCACCACGGGCATGGTGAGCACCATGAGAGAGGTGGCCTTCAAGTGCCACAATCATGTTGATGGCCACGATCTTGGTCATTCATGTGTAAATTGGACCAGCTCCATGTTGATTTTTGGGATCTTCATGTACAATTCACCATGATCGTCTTGATGGCCACGAGCGAGGTGGGAGATGCTTGCCACGACTGTGTTGGGATCTATTGTTGTGGGGTCTTTAGTGACCACGATTTTTGTGATGACCACGACCGTGGTCATTCATGTGTAAATTGAGCAACTTCCCTGTGACTTTTAGAGCTTAATCCGCACGACTGTGGTGATGTACCACAACCGCTTTGGGGCTTCTTGGTGTTGATCTCCACTTCATCTTATTCATCTAGACTCCTTTTGCTTTGAATTGCTCTTGTGCATCAAAGGGGGGCTCGGGGAAGAGATAGGTCCACTCTTGGGGTGTAAGAACCCAAGACGTTCTTCATCTCTCTCCCATGCATCAATGTATGCATAAGTGCCCTAAAATACACACAAAAGGAGAAATAAGTGCATTTGTTATAAAAGATCATATTGGGAAATGACTTGTAATCTATGATGTTTGTATGTGATTATGAGACACAAGATGAAACCCTAAAATAGGGCTGCATCACCCATCATCCTTTCTCTACATCTCAGGTTGAGCATCAGGCCATGCATATCATCTCCTATGCCTCCACCATCATGTTGCGTAACAAGAAGCACCACCTACTTCATCCTTACAATCATGGTGTTCCATTCCTTCTTTCTATGGCAAGCTTTATGACTCCATCTTGCACTCGAAAGTGACTCTAGTAGACATGTCAGGGAAATATTCATGTATTTCTCTCATATCTATACAACATATACTTAGACTACTATTCCTTCTACACATCGAAGGCATATGATCATGGCCCCTTGTAAGAAAAGTATCAAGAGCCTCAAATTAATAGAATCATCAAGCTTCATTTGGACTTAAATTACAACTAGGAGGTATCCATTAATCACCACATAGTAAATTGTTAAGTCATCTACACTTACTTATCCCTATTCATCATTATGGACATAATGGATCTTGAGGAAGCTTAGAAAGGCTGGAGAAGATTGGCCTAAATGTATGTACCACTATATATTTCCATACATATCTAATGCTAACCTACAAATTTATCACTACATTTATGACCTAAGATGACCATAAAAAATACCAAACCATTAAGATTCATTATTTTTCATCTATTGGACATTGAATAAGAGTTTACTTTCAAGAAATTTTGTTAGCACATGGGAATTACACATGGAGGGAGCATTTATGTCCCAATAGGGTTCAAAAGTGATTAGTTTTGGTCTCAAATCACTTATGAGATGAAATACAATACCTTGCTTGAAAGAGCCTTCCGCACACACAAACCCATTTTACATTTACAAGATCATTAGTACCAACTTGTTTAAATAAAAAACTCAAAAGGTTTTAGGGTTGAGTGACTTAGATCTGATGTAGGAAAGATTAAATGACTACAAAGTAAATGTCAACTATTTCATGATAAAAAAGTTCAGAAAGGTTTAGGAATCTGACAAGGGAGACATCACAATTTGTGAATTCACTAGTACATTTTTATCTTCGGTGTCCATTTTCTTGAGACTGGGTTCTAAGGGAAACTGACACTAAAAACATATGATGTCAGTTAACTAACATACAAACCTTCCAACTGGGGAAGTCTTGTTTTTGAGGAAAAACACATATGCCACTTTCATTTCCATGTTAGTTGCTTGGGGAACAACCCATATCATAGACACCCTGTGAAATTCAATTTTTTGAAAAAATTTGGGAAGCCAATTCACAAGGAACTGATGGCACAACCCTTCCCACAAAATTAATTTTATCTTTAAAAATCTTATTTAATTGGTTGTTGTCTAAAGAAGATGACATGATAGGTCTCATGTCCTGAAAAAAATTGTACCTCCAAAAAGCCTATGGTATCAATTAATCTAGCTGGAACCGACCATACTGGGTTCCCATCGTGTACCTAGCGAGAAATGTGTACCTCACATATTGGGTTATCTTGTCAGTGTTGGTCTTGAAGCCAACTTGATAGGTCTTAGTGAGGTTGGAGTTTTTTAATAGGGATAAGGACATATGTCATCAATTTTGCCAATGATAAATTGATGACATAGAATCACCTATGTCACATTTTTTTATCTTTAAGTTGATGACATAGTGTTTGGAGTTAGTTTCTTAAGCTCAACCGATGCCTAAGTGCTGCTCAATAGAACCCACAATTTTTTCCCCATCCTTTGTTTTATCGCGTGATGCCGAAGCTCTGGCAATCAACTACTTCTTAATGGTTGCCTTTGCTCTCTACTAGTTGTTGTCGCCACTACTACTTTACCGCCATCTCCACTTCCTCTTCTTCCTCCTTTCTCCACCGCTCATTTAACCACCACCATCATTGCCAATACCACTCCTCCTCTATCCACCACTGCCCTCCTCTCTGTGTTATGCCTCCATTGCTACTACTTGAGCACTAATCCTGTTGCTTAGAGATGATGATGCTCTACACCACCGACACCAACTTCTGCTCCTGTCCTTGATGTTGTCGGTGCCAACTATTTCTCTTTCCTTGATGTCATTGACGTCGTCACCTTCTTGAGCTCCTTTATTTATCTATCTTCTTTTTCTATAATACATATTGAAATGATATGAAATATTTAAATGGACATTGTGTTGGTTTTCTCTAAGTGCTTGTGAATGCTACATATAGAAATAAAATAAAAAAGTTTGATTTTCTCTAAGTACTTAATGTTGGTTTGATTTTTGTTCTTGATAAATATATGGCATTCCTATCTAATAAAAAAAATTCCAAGACGTTGTAATGAACTCTAGGGTTTTTATGATAAATATTGTGTAGGTTGTATAAATAGAATATGAAGATTATAAGATCTCATTTATCTAAGCCCTAAAATTATGTACTAAATATTAATCTATATTTTCTTGACATAGGATATGAGTGATGATACTAGGATCTGCAGTATAAATAAAAACATACATGTATTATGTTGGCTTAAAAACCTATACAACATTTACTCACAAGAGTAAATCATGGATAGTTCTTGGTTTGAGAATGTATTTGAACAGTTAATCTCATGTAGGATGCAAGTGTATAATGTGTATTCTGTTCTCAAGATGTTTTGCTAGCACTTCCTTGTTAGTTCTTTGGGTACATAAGTAAGTGGGTATTTTTCCATCTACATCAGTGTACTTGGAAAACTATAGGGAAATGTTGTCAGAATATTATTATAAACAAAATATACATTATGCACTTACTAGTGAGATTATTTGTTCAAGAATGAGATAAGTGGTAGACATTCATTACTAAACCCTAAACCCTAAATGCTAAACCCTAGATGCTAAACCATAATGTCTAAACCATAATCCCCATCGTATATTGGCCTATAATCCCTAAACCCTAAAATCCTAACCACAAACCCTAAGCCCTAAAACCTAAATCATAAATACTATACCCTAACCTCTTATCTCTAAACCCTAACCTTGAACCCTCCATAAACTATAAACTCTAAATTCTAAACCCTAATTCAATTCAAACATATTATTTTAAGATTGATGCATCTAACATCTATTCAATACTCATTTTCCATGTGATTACAGAAGGGATCGATAATGAATGTCAATTCCAAATCACTACACTCCAGAGTTTATTATTGGTCTTGATTAATTTATAAGATTTGTGGAGGAACTTGCAAAATTGACCATGTAGGAATTGCATCACCAACTTTAAGGTTGACACTGTTGACAAAATTGAAACTCATGTCATGTGCAATGAGATTGTACATGCCTATACATAATGAACCAGAATGGAAAGATCACTACTACAAGATCATTAGATTTGATAGTGGTAGTTGTGTTGAATATGATGTTGATGTGAACAAACTAATTATAATAAACATGGTTTATGTTATGCTAGATAGTTGTGGAATAAATCTTATTGATCCACCTTCATTATTTAAAAACGTTATGCAAGATGTTTTTTTGGTGAACCTAGATCATCTATTGTTTTTTTTTAAATTTTTGTGTATGTACAAGTAACTATGTACACTCATGTGGAACAACCTCCACCATGGGTAGTATCAAAGGAAGCCAAAAAGACATCGTAACTGTACATCCTGACTATGACAACTCAGAGAAAGATGCATAAAAAACAAAACAATGGCAGAAAGAAGAACACCTCACATCCATAGACCAATAGAGCACATATTTTTCAGAAGAAGATTAACATCATTTTGAATGAGTAACCATAGCTGTAGATCATCTTTTTTAACACATCTATGAGTTCTATCGTTCCTTTCTTTCCAAATCCAATTGAAAATGCAAGTACTAACCACAAGATGCATCTTACTATCAAGCTTACACAGATCGTCCATAGAGGTAGGGGTTTGAAAACCAAACTATCTACTAGCGAATCTCCAAATATTTAAAGTGAACGCACAATAGAAGAATACATGACCCACTTCCTCCTCTTCAAGTTTACATAGGGGACACCTGGATGCAAAACTTATACCAAAACTTTTTTTTAATGACTGAGAGAACCCACCCGGGCAAGCCCAGAATGGTAAAATCTCGAGGCATGAGAGGGAGTGGTTCGGTCACCCCCTCCCTTGCCAAATTAGGGTGGAGTACCTTTCACAGAGCACCTTTCAGCGTGATTCAAATCCG
Organism: Alisma plantago-aquatica; assembly: GCA_963693085.1. Lineage (NCBI taxonomy): Eukaryota > Viridiplantae > Streptophyta > Magnoliopsida > Alismatales > Alismataceae > Alisma > Alisma plantago-aquatica. The sequence continues at coordinate 922,294,545 of OY856409.1, forward strand.
GGTCCTTCATCTGGACTTACTGAGCCACAACAAGCCGGGCTACTCTGGCCGAACTACTTATACCAAAACTCTTGATATAGCAAGTATTCAGAAGCCTATCATGACCAACTTTCCAACCCAACATTTGATAACTTCTGGGAACTTCAAATATCCATAGCCACTAAAAGAAAGCGATTGATTCATGTTTTGATCTCAAGAATTCCCAAATGATATTAAGGTTAACATTAGATTTTCCATAAAAGACAATGCCATCCCTACCACCTTCTGGAGACAACAACTCTCTTAACAGATCAAACAATCTGTTATGAAGCCTAGAATCACCAAAGAACCACTTATTATTCCTAATCAAGCTGTTCACTCTAGCATTGCTATCAATACCCAGTTGTATAGCACTTCTCCTACCCAAGATCTCAATCAAAAACTTGGTCCCAGGAAGCCAAGGATCATTACATAAAAAAATACTAGATCCATCTCCAACAGTATAACCAATGAACTTCCTTAATTCACTTCTTTCATATTTCTTAAAAAACCAAGAAAATGAAACATTGATAGAGAAAGACCAAAAGGAGTGTCTAGACAAATATTTTTCATGAATCCATTTGATCCATATACTTTCCTTTTTCTTGGCAATGTTCCAACTATGCAACATAATAGAGGCTCGAACAACCTCTCTAATATTCTTAATACCCAGACCACCTTAACTTTTAAGTCTTACTAGAACATTCCATTTAATGAGATGAGCATACCTCTTAGTATCAAATCTTCCCCAAATGAAATCATGACACAATCTTTCGATTTCATCACAAATAGAGAGAGGTAAAGGAAAAATAGAAGTCCAATACTGGTAGGTAGCCAAAAGTGGAGTGAACAAGCTCAACTCTACCAACCATTGAAAGTTGATTGGCCTTCCACCCCTCAAGCCTTCTTTTGATTCTATCCAACAAAGGATTACAATGAAGTTTAGTCATTTTACCAATTAAAAGAGGAACTCCAAGATATCTTTGGGGTAAAGAACCTTCATTGATACCAAAAATATCTCCAATTATCACTTTATTAGCACCCTAACTATAGAAAACAACACTCTTTTCATAGTTAATCTTCAAACCAGTTGCCTTATAAGTTATGAAGAACCCTTTTTATGGCCAAAGCACTTTGCTCATCAACTTCAGAGAACACCATAAGATTGTCAGCAAAAATCAAGAGTGACACTGCAAAATTTGAGGAAGCTTCCAGCGACTTGAGATTACCCTCTTCAACCTCTTTATCAAAAAGAAGGGTTGCCACCTACATCACCAGCACAAAGATATATGGAGCCATGGGATCCCCCTGAAGGACTCCATTACTTGGTTTGAAATATTCAACAACCTCTCCATTAATCAATATTTCATGGGATATAGTATCAAAAATTTCTTTGAGCCAGATAATCCAACAATGAGGAACATTCATCATCTCAAAGACACAAAAAATAGACTCCCAGGACACAGAGTCATAAGCCTTTGAAATGCCAACTTTCAGACACATCTTGGGCTTACAACCTTTCTTGTTGAAATCGTGTATGAGTTCATTTGATAGAAGAACAACATATTTTATACTTATCCCCTTCACAAAGGTGCACTAGTTATTGCTAATTAAAGAAGACAACAAAAATTGAAGCCTATTAGTTATAAGTTTAGAGATGATCTTATAGAAGACGTTACACAAGGCAATAGGTTTCATATTCTTTAAGTCATTATATTCATTGACTTTAGGAATAAGAGTTATGAACGTGCAATTTGCCTCCTTGAGCATCCTACTAGAGTTCAAGAAACTAAAGACTTCTTCAACCACCTCAGAACAAATAAAACTCCAACAACCTTTGAAAAACTTCCCATTTAATACATTGATCCCTAGACATTTATCCGAATTCAGATTGTTAACAACAACAATAATATCCTTAATAGAAAACCATCTATCCAATGCCATCTTGTATACATCATTGAGCTTGGGAAAATTAAGAGTGGCCAAAACCCCCAGATCAGCATAATGAACATTGTTAAAGACATTATAATAATAATCAACAATATGATTCTTGGTGATAGCAACATCCGTACAAATAGAGCCATCAATGGATAAAGCCTTCATGTGATTAAAGTTTCTCCTAACCTTGATTGAAGCATAAAAAAATTTAGAATTCATGTCACCTTCTTTTAACCAGGTCACTCTAGACTTCTACCTCAAAAGATATTCTTCCTGTGCCTTAGCAGTAAATGCTCCTTTTCTCTTCTCATAGGCTTTAACTTGAAATATAAGATTAGAGGGATTAGAGTCCAATCTTTCTTGAGCCTCAATAGCAAGAAATATGCATGACGTTGAGATAACATTATACATAGATTGTACTAAGTTTATGAAGTTGAGCATTGTGTTGATATTATGTACTTTGAAGGCTAATAATATTTGGAGTGACAAAAGCTTTACATCTTCGTTGTCTTTATTGGAAGAAGTTCTTCCTAAAACAAAACAAAGAAAATATTGTGCCCAATGGAAATGGAGTCTAAAAAGATACATGCATGCCCAAATGACTATGTGTTATTTCAAAGGACTATATCAATTTGAAAGATTGTCCAAAATGTGGGGTATCTGGTATAAGATGACCACTTTGTGTAAGGCCAAAATTGGAACCAAGGTGATGTGGTATCTACATATAATACTATGGTTTCAATGCTTGTTGATAATACTATCGACACATATAATTTATCTTGGCATATAGAGGTAAACAAAAATAAGGATGAGATCCTACAATATGTGTATGATTCCCTACAATAGAAGAAAATTGATTTATTATATCCTGAATTTGGTGAAGAAGTAAGTAATTTAAGACTCGGGCTTTGTACCGACATATGAATACATATGGAACATTAAGAATCCCACATAACACTTGGTTTGTTATGGTTGTTATATACAATATTCCTCCATGGTTGTGTATGAAAAGCAAGCACTTCATGTTGTCCTTGTTGATATCGGTCCCCAAATAACCTGGAAATGATATTTATGTTTTTCTAGAACCTCTGATTAATGACTTACAAAAACTCTGTGGATACATTTAATTTGCATGCTATGTTGTCTTGCACTATTATTGACTTTCCAACATATGGGAATTTGTTGGGATATACCATAGAAGGATCCAAAGCATGACATATATGTGAGGAAATCATTGATTCAATATGACTAAAATATGAAGGCAACACTACATATCTTGGTCATCAAAGGTTTCTTCTAAAAGTGCATCCTTACCATAAGTTTCACAAAGAATTTAGTGGCTCAACTGAGAATGGAGTGCCCCTAAACCTATATCAAGGGAGGATGTTTATGCAAGAGTAAACGACATTGTGAATGCATTTTGTAAGAGATCACAATGTACTACTACCAAATGTGACAATCTTTATTCATGAAGAGGTCAATATTTTGTGACCTTCCTTATTGGTGTTCTTTGACAGTTAGGCATTATATCAATGTCATGAATGTTGAGAAAAATGTTTGTGATAGCATCATTGGTATTCTATTGAATATACCAGGAAAGATTAAAGATGGCATCAAATGTAGAATGGAACTACATGAAATGGGTATAAGGAAAGAGTTAACAACAGAAGTTAGTAGTGATCGTTGCACATATTTACCTTATGCTTGTTACACATTGTCTAGACAGGAGAAGAGATATTTTTGTGAGTGCTTGCTTAATGTTAAGGAACCACATAGATACTCTTCCAACATTTGTAGATTAGTATTAATGAAGGATTTGAAGCTAATAGTGTTGGCTAAATTGGACATTATGTTAATCCCTTTGTTTTGATAATGACAAACATTTCATTCTTGTGGTTTTAACGTGCTATTTGAGTATTTCAGGAACAAGTATATAAGGTGGTGGATAACAAAGATTTGGAAGAATAATTTGATAAAATCGCTTTATTTTCATGATTGTAATCAAATGTAAAAGCTTGTACAAATATATAATGTACAAGTAATTAGATATCATGTAAATCAAGCGTTTAGATCTTCCCTATCCACTCACAACACTTATATAGGTCTTTCCCCAAGATAGTATCACAATTGCACATTGATACACACACTTAGTAAATGAATACATTGAGTCAGTAATATTCTCGGTCGACAAATCGTCGATCGAGAAAATATCGGTCGACAAAAACTTCGACCGAGAAACTCTCGGTCGACAAAATCTTCGATCGAGAATAGACCCTACTAGCCGTTAGACCCAGCAGACAAGGTGGTTGGGAGTTGGAAATGAACGTTGTAAACACTTGCTCCAGGAAGTCCCTCGGTCGACAAATCTTCGACCGAGAAGGACTCTCGGTCGACAAATCTTCGACCGAGAAGAGTTCTGTCTGCACTTTTCAGGGTCAATTAACTAGCTGTTGCAAATGCAATTAGTGGACACATAACGGCTAGTTGAGCACTAAGAACCCCCTAGAAAGTGTCTAGAACGTCCTTAAGCACTTGTAGGTCATTCCTATAAATAGGACATGCCTTAGGACACCTAAACTCACTCATATACACTTGTGCTATACTTGAGCTTACACTTGTAATTGGCAATCTATTTTGAGAAATTGAGCAACACTTGCATTGGCTATTCTTCTCCTTGCTCCAATTTCGTGTCCTATAGGCTAGCATCTCCTATCCACAACAATTACACTTCTATATACATTGGTTAGGAGATCAAAACGCTTGATATAGGAAATCAAGCCTTGAGCTACAAAGTGGTATTGTAATTTCTATTTTTCCTTCTTGTTCCTTTGTATCTTTTGTATTCTCCTTGCTACTCCTAGGGTTGGAGGCTGCAGATTGGAGAAGGTTCTTCTCGGTGGAGAAGGTGGACTTCAGACTACTTCAAGAAGGCTGTTGCAACAGGAAGCTACTTCAAGAGGAAGGCTACTTCAAGGGGGAGCTTGAAGTTACCTCAAGAAGGCTGCTTCAAAGTTGGTGCAACTACTTCTAGGTGAAGGCTGTTCGAAGGGTTTAGTGAAAGAATTGTAATTTTATGTAAAGTCCTTGCGAGATAATAAAATTTGATTCTTTCAAAATCCCGGTTGGGTAAGCAACCGGGTAGTGGATTGACTACCTTAGTATTTTCTAAGGTTGGAACCACTCTAAATCCTTGTCCCCTTGTCCAATCTTTTTGTGGTTGCTTAATTTGGTTGAATTATTATTAAAATATCATAAAACCCTATTCACCCCCCCTCTAGTGTTTTTTCAATTGGTATCAGAGCAGGCTTCAAGGAGCTCTAATCGAGTCTTGAAGAATGAAGGGCGGTGGTGTCTACAATTGCAAGCAAAGGAAAAGAATGGACAAATTTTTAACAAGCTGCACATGGTGCTTAGGAACAAGCCACACAACACTCAGTTGTCCTTGGAGGAAAAAGAAGGAAGATGCGCATAAAGGATGCTTTATTGCTACAATAAGTGAAGAAGAAGAAGAAGAGGTAAGCCTTTTTGATTTACCTAAAGAAGATTTAATTGCTAGTCTTCAAGAAACACATGAAAAATATATTGAGTGTAAGAAGAAATTAAAGAAATCAAATAAAGAAAATGATGAGCTACATGCTAAAATTCTTGCTCTCACATCTGAAAATGAAGATCTCAAAAAGGTTATTGAAGATCATAATATTAAGCTAAAATCAGTAGAAGCAGATTGCAATCTTCTATCCCTAGAAAAGATAAATTTGCAAACCCAAGTAAATGATCTTCAAAAACAACCCGTTTTGTGTACACATCTAGATTATGATACTATTGTGAAAGAAAGAGATTCCTTATTATCTAATCTAGATCAAGCAAAGCTAGACATCAATAAGAGAATGGATGAGATTGTCAAGCTGCAACAAAAGATTAGTAGTTTGAATAACAATGATACTCTTGATAAAATTTTAAATAATTCTTATCATCAAATTGGAAGGAGAGGACTAGGTTATAATCCTAAAGGAAAAGCTTATCAAAAACCTAGTTGGAGAAAGACACAAGCACATGAAAATCAATCTATGTATATACCTAAAGGCAAATATACATATGTACCCAAGAACAACCTAGAACAAAATCATAGAAAGAGACATGAGGTTGATTCTATATGTTGTCATTACTGTTTGCGTCTTGGACATTATTCCTTTTCATGTCCTTACAAGAAAAAGGATGTTGAGTTAGTATGGGTTCCAAAACCCCCAAACTAAATGAATAAGATAAAGTTGAGATATGACCAAAGACTCTAGTTGTAAATCTATATGTCTATCTCAACTTAAACATAATGAGATAACAAATTGATTCAAGTAATTAAAACTTCTAAAATTGAAACTACACATTTTAAATAAATCTGCAAAGACACATCTTTACAAATCTGTTTTAATTAGGGTCTTCAAAACATAAAGATTTGTATATAATTAGTTGAGATTTGATCTAAATGTTCCTTTGATACTCATATGTTCTATCTCAACTAAACTGAGTTTCAAATTGCATAATTGAATTGAAAACGATCTATGATTTACTTGTATACAATTACTTAAAACAATTCTGAAACAGTACAGAAACATTCTCAGTCGAGAAACTGTTCGACCGAGAACACTATCGGTCGAGAAATCGTCGACCGAGCAGGTTTCTGTTGTCAAGTCTGCAATAAATATGCTGAATATGTTTTCAAGTAATCTATTTGCTATCAATTTATTATTAATGACTGATTTTACATGCAAAACAAGAATAAATGCTGAAGACCATTCTTGAAACAAATTTTTTTTAAGATAAATATTATGAATATGAAAATCCTTAAACATATTGCAAAAGTAACATATGAAAACTGAAAAGTAACATATGAAGACTGATTGAAAAAGTTTATTAGGTATGATCAGTTATATAGCTTATCTTAAAATTAAAAACTTATGAACCTAAATGTAGATTATTTTGGTTTATCCTCTAAATAGTTTAAAACTAAAAATCATGATTAGTTTAAAAGAAATTACTATTTTATCATTATCCACATGGTTTTCCTAAAGTAATTCTTGGTCTATCCATATAAGAATCATGTGTTTTGATACAAATGATTATAATCATTAAAATTATATGCTTCTACTGTTCTATCAAAATCATTGTACCATGATCATTGTGTTTCAGTTTTACTTGGTTTGTCTAAAATAATCTTGATCTATATATACAAACCATAAATGAATGATCATTGTGATTCAACACATTACAAATATAGATGATGCTATCATTGAAAGTGCCCTTTTGTATAACAGTAAAACTCTATGGCATAAATGCATCTTGACATAATAGATAATGATTGTTGTGAGAATGGATTGAAATAAATGAATGATGATGCTATGACCAGCCAAACGGTGTCTCTTAGAACAAAAATATTAATGTTTTTATCTATTTGTTTGTTCTAAGAAATCAAAAGCAAAAATCTTGACTTTAAGATATTAATCTTGCCTTCAAGATATATATTTCTAAAGAATCTTATGATTAATCTGAAAATAAGGGTACAAGAAGAAATGGGATTTGATATTTATGTACCCATAGCAAAGCTTATGAAACATCATTCACAATGAATGTAAAACATACATTTAAGAAAAATCAAGGTCAAAGACTTCACTATGATGCCCATATTAAGTCTTCATAATAGGTATCTCTTAACATGCTTCAAATTGATATTTATTTAAAGCTATCTGCAGAAATTATACTTCGCATATGAATGTTTAAATTGAAAATCTGCAGAATTTGCCTCTTGGTTGAAATTAAATTTGACCAAGGGGCGTTATGGTCGAAGTCAAGGTCGACCTAAAATAAGCTTGACAAAATGCTTATTTGTACATCATTTTAATGCATTTAATCTTAGTATCTTGACTCAAAATGAGTTTATCGTATTGAAAACATGGAGCTTTAATAAAAGGTCAAAATCAAATCTTAAAAATCATTTGTGACCTTAGAATCCTTAAATTGTCTTAATTATAAGATTAAGGGGAGCTCACAAAAACAAATTTGATTATAAGATTAATAAGTTTATAAAACTTTGAAGCTTGTTATGACCTTAGTATTCTTGAAAGTAATTTTTGTTATGAAAACAAAGAAATCTACAAAATTCATGAATATGACATATATCTTGTTCTTAATGGAATTATCTAAACAAATTTGGGCTTAACATCCCGTGTATTTGGTTAGAGATACATTATGGCTAAATTCGACAATAAATGGCTAACATTTATATTAATCCCTTGACTTTAAATTGAATATCTCTTTAAGGGGGAGCATAGCATAAAATTAAGGGGGAGAAATACAAAGTAAACTTAGATATCTTTTTGAAATGACAATGGGGGAGAAATAATATAAAATCAAAAACATAAAATAAAATGAGTTTCATAATATCTCAGCCAGCACCCACTTGCAAAACACAAGAATGGCTACAAAAGGTAAACTTCAGGTATGAAACTCATATGATTTATATTTCCTTATTTTATATTTAGGAAATGTTTGTCATCTTCAAAAAGGGGGAGATTGTTGGCTAAATTGGACATTATGTTAATCCCTTTGTTTTGATAATGACAAACATTTCATTCTTGTGGTTTTAACGTGCTATTTGAGTATTTCAGGAACAAGTATATAAGGTGGTGGATAACAAAGACTTGGAAGAATAATTTGATAAAATCGCTTTATTTTCATGATTGTAATCAAATGTAAAAGCTTGTATAAGTATATAATGTACAAGTAATTAGATATCATGTAAATCAAGCATTTAGATCTTCCCTATCCACTCACAACACTTATATAGGTCTTTCCCCAAGATAGTATCACAATTGCACATTGATACACACACTTAGTAAATGAATACATTGAGTCAGTAATATTCTCGGTCGACAAATCATCGATCGAGAAAATATCGGTCGACAAAAACTTCGACCGAGAAACTCTCGGTCGACAAAATCTTCGATCGAGAATAGACCCTACTAGCCGTTAGACCCAGCAGACAAGGTGGTTGGGAGTTGGAAATGAACGTTGTAAACACTTGCTCCAGGAAGTCCCTCGGTCGACAAATCTTCGACCGAGAAGGACTCTCGGTCGACAAATCTTCGACCGAGAAGAGTTCTGTCTGCACTTTTCAGGGTCAATTAACTAGCCGTTGCAAATGCAATTAGTGGACACATAACGGCTAGTTGAGCACTAAGAACCCCCTAGAAAGTGTCTAGAACGTCCTTAAGCACTTGTAGGTCATTCCTATAAATAGGACATGCCTTAGGACACCTAAACTCACTCATATACACTTGTGCTATACTTGAGCTTACACTTGCAATTGGTAAGCTGTTTTGAGAAATTGAGCAACACTTGCATTGGCTATTCTTCTCCTTGCTCCAATTTCGTGTCCTATAGGCTAGCATCTCCTATCCACAGCAATTACACTTCTATATACATTGGTTAGGAGATCAAAACACTTGATATAGGAAATCAAGCCTTGAGCTACAAAGTGGTATTGTAATTTCTATTTTTCCTTCTTGTTCCTTTGTATCTTTTGTATTCTCCTTGCTACTCCTAGGGTTGGAGGCTTCGGATTGGAGAAGGTTCTTCTCGGTGGAGAAGGTGGACTTCGGACTACTTCAAGAAGGCTGTTGCAACGGGAAGCTACTTCAAGAGGAAGGCTACTTCAAGGGGGAGCTTGAAGTTACTTCAAGAAGGCTGCTTCAAAGTTGGTGCAACTACTTCTAGGTGAAGGCTATTCGAAGGGTTTGGTGAAAGAATTGTGATTTTATGTAAAGTCCTTGTGAGGTAATAAAATTTGATTCTTTCAAAATCCCGGTTGGGTAAGCAACTGGGTAGTGGATTGACTGCCTTAGTATTTGCTAAGGTTGGAACCACTCTAAATCCTTGTCCCCTTGTCCAATCTTTTTGTGGTTGCTTAATTTGGTTGAATTATTATTAAAATATCATAAAACCCTATTCACCCCCCGCTAGTGTTTTTTCAAATAGGTTTAGATATCATGATTGTCACACTCTAATGCAACAAATATTGCTTGTGGCTACACAATGTACATTGTCTAAGCATGTAAGGTTTGCAATAACTATGCTTTATTTCTTTTTCAACACTCTATGAAACAAAGTTATTGATCATAATAACTTGATAAGTTCCAAAATAGTGTACATTACCCTATGCCAGCTTGAGATGTATTTTCCTCCTTCATTCTTTGATATCATGGTACATCTTGTTGTCCATTTGACTAGGGAAGTGAAAACGTTAGATCTGATTTTCATGTATTGGACGTATCCTTTTGAATGATACATGAGTTTTTGTAAAGGTGATGTTCAAAACCATTATCTGCCTGAAGGGAGTATTATTGAGCGTTATGTAGCTAGGGAGGTTATGGACCTTTACAATGAATTTATGATTTATAAAGAAGATATTGCCTATGTAAAGAATATTGATGTATATTTGGACAAAGGGACTTTAAAAGCATGAGTGAATGTAATTAGTCATTAATTGTGGGAACAAGCGCTCTTATATGATTTATACAACATCGACGAAGTGGGTAATTGTATCACCGAATACACCAATTTTATTAAGACAAAATACCCTCAAGTCAATACAATGTAGCTTGCTAGAGATCATAAAATGAACATTTATAGGTGGTTTAAATATAAAGTCTTCCATCAAGTATCACAAACACCAAACAACATTGATGAAGATATCAAATGGCTCTCCTTTAAATCGAAAATGAATGTTATATCTTACAAAGGGTTTACATAAATAGATTTTCATACTATACAAAATGTCAAGATGATAATAGTGTCATCCAAAATAGTGGGGTCATCCTTCAAGCATATTCACTGTATATTTCTACTCCAACGAATAAGATTCCATGTGAAGCTAAAATTTCTTATTACAATGTCATTGAAGACATGGGAATTTGACTATATAGAATAAATAGTTCCCCTCTTTAGGTTTAGTTGGGTTGGTAACAACAAAGGAGTTGTAGTGTTTGAATTAGATTTCACATTTGTGAAATTTGAAAGGTTTGGTGATAAGGATGAACTATTCATCATGGAATCATAGGCGGAGCAAGTATTCAATATTGATGATCCTTCAAATGAAAAATGGTTTGTCGTTCTTCATGGCAAAAGGTAGTTTATTGCAGATCCTATAGATGAAGAAGAGTACTATGAAAAGATATATGGCTCCAATCCATTCTCAGTTGACTTGCCAAGAATAAATGTTGAAGTAAACGCCGATGAATATACACATGGAGATCACATAGACGAAATATTAATTGATCAATGGTCTGACAAATACTAGAAACATGCAATTCAAATATCTATCACTAAAGTTTTATGTGCTAGATGTGCATTTTATATTCTATATCACAATTATGTATGATTCATATGCTAGATGTGCATTTGACATTATTTATCACTTATCTATGTTTTTGACTATTTTTAATATGAATTTTTTAGATGGCATCTGACTGTGAGGATCAACATCATTAGGATGAGTTCGGTGTAAGTTATATATTTTTTTATTACATATATGTGATTTTAGATTCTCTATAAAAGTTGTATATATTTCATATGCTAGATGTGCATTTTAAATTCTTTATCACTTATATGTGTTTCTTCATTTTTTTAATATATTTTTTTTATATGGTATCTGACTGTGAGGAAGAGCACCATCAAGATGAGATTGTGGTCAGTTATATATTAGTTTATATGCTAGATGTGAATCTTACATTCTTCAACACAATTATATATATTTTATATGCTAGATGTATGTTTTACATTCTTTATCACTTATATGTGTTTCTTGACAATTTTAGGATGTGAACCAATCAAGACGAGCACCATGAGGAGCACTGTGAGGGTGCTACTGATGCCAGTGTAATTGTGCATGTAAAAGAGGCATAAATAACAAGTTATCATTACAAAGGGACATCGGTCTAAAGTTTTCTATTGACTTTGATGCAATTGGAAATTTTATTGGGATCAATCACAATACTTTCAGACAGTATTTGGGGGCACTATTAATAGCAAAGTGCCAATAACAATAGAATCTTAGCATAAAGTTGATACTACCATTAGCAACTCATATAGAAGGATGTATCTATGAGATATATGTAAAATTCTATTCTTAAAGTGTTTCACATTATATTTCACATCACTACAACTAGTATATGAACTTTTGCAAGGTATATTTGACATTGATGATTTTTTTTCTTAATAAAAATGTGTTGCAATGTTGTGAGAGGATATTGAGGAACTTTAGGACAGATATAAAAAGAGATTACATAATGAGTGATAAGAGGAATAAGCTCGCCACTGAGCCATGGCCCTATCTTGATACGAGTGTGAGGGACGTGTTTCTTACTTCAATGAAAACTGATGAATTCAAGGTATCAAACCTCCTTTAAATACATACTTACGGTTAATCAAATGAATTCAATATAATATGTAATAACCTACATTTTGGATTAACTTGGATATATATGATTCTTAAAAAGAAAGGCTTGCAAAGAATTTGCATGACCAGAGGTTGAATCTAGGTGGTTACAGCTAGTATTGCCAATAGCGAGAGCAACCATCTTCTGCTGAGAAGCTTAGTTATGGGTTTGTCGAATCTTATACTAGTTTTGCACCTCTACCTCACCACAAGGAGTGAATAGGTGCAAGGACAAGCTGCTCCAGAGAAATATCCAACCCTGCAACTATTGAGGTGTCTGTAAAAAAGGTGAAATTCAACTCTCACAATTTATATGCTTATTTTTTGACTTGATGGTTATATATTACTGAACAACTACTATTGACGATGATTAGAAGAAGCTTGACGAGAAAAGAAAACAAAACAAGTTCTTGACTAAGGACCAAAGGATGAATTTATGGTTAATATGAGCACTCAAGAGCATCCTAGCCATGTTAGGGGCGTGTGAGTTGGTGTTGAGAAGAGATCCTTTTTTGGCACATAAAACTAAATTAAAGGTCTATCAAGAGAGGAAAATTTTACCAGATGAGGTAGAGGACATGGTAGCAAAGAGAATAGAAGAAGAGATAATATAATTTTAGCTTCTTAGTCTCAACCTCCTCATACAATGTTTATGTTACATAGCTCTTATTATGAGGTAGTTGGCGGTACTCCCATGGACCCTCGTCAGATAGAACATATCTTGTGTCACTATTCTGGCAAGGTGATTGGGAGTAATCCCACGGACCCACCAGGCATGCCCAGAGTAATTTTTTTTGTGATATAATAGTCTTCCAAGTTAATTCATATGGTGTGTTTGAATATATATGACATTATATATAAAATTGTAGGTGTTGACAAAATGCCGTCTTGCAGTACTAGAACCTACCTTCAATATCATGGAACTGATCCAATTTTCCCACACCTTGTAAGTAACAAGGTTCATTGTTACCATGTCCGATAATGTGCTCCGTGTGACTATACAACTTTCCTATCCACAATGGAAAACCACACCACTACCACTTGGCCACCTGAGCACAATACGGTAGGAGATGTAGAAGGCAATGTGGTTGTGTGGACCAATGCTAGAGTTCTGTATGAGAATATACGATAAATTTACATTGCATTTGTATTTTTGATTCTTTTCTATTTTTGTATATAATTGGAAACTTATATGAGAAAACATGCATGCAATAGTACCTAAGAAGCCCTCTACAATTTCTCCTCCAAAGCCTCTGGTACCTATTATGTAGGACCTCTTTGACTCTCTAGGTCCTAAGTGCAAGGGATTGGAAATATGGTGACACTGTATAAGAAGAGTCTACCATGATGGTCCGTATTAAGGAGAATGTTGTAGGGCAATATCATGATACTAACATATTCTTGTTAGATATTGTGGAGCTATTTAGTTATGATTTGCTTGATACAACCATGATAGAACTTTAAATATGGTGATATGTCATGGAAAAATACCCCATTCTATATAAGTGAAAATATATGTTAAGTTGAATATTAATATATACATATACTTTGCAACTACTTACATACAATGAGTGCACAGTCCATATTAATCAATATGGCATTTCTAGTTTCATCATTGATTAGCAGTGTACATAGAGACCAAAGTTCTGTAGTTAATTACATCTCTACCACATTTAATTATTGTGATACTATGGTAAAGAATGAAGTTATATCTACTTTCAATGGTGGGTTAGTATAGGGTACTTTACTTATAATTTTAACTTTCAAATAATATTCATTGTGGAATTTGAGTTTTTTTTGTTTGCCTTCTTTTCACTCAATGATAGGCATTAGAGTTGTTGGTAACTATCCCTAAGACACTGATTGTGTATTATCTTGATCTTTCAGGTAGCAAATTGTCAATTGAGAGACACTCACTGAAAGTGCCAATTGTAGCATAAGTAAATTTTTTATCCATCAATATGTATAAAAGTCTGCATCATTACATGGTTGTTTACTAATGCAATTAAATGTATTACTTTAACTTATAAGGGTATAAAAGAATTCAAACATGCATGAGGAGATTTAGATAAAAAACTCAATATCTTGGAAGAATTTTAAGGTAGTTTACTGACTCCAATGCACATATATAGCAACTATGCTCATTTTTATTTATTAATATTTCAAATAATTGTAAATTTATAGTTCCTTATACAAGATAATAGTTGGGCGTGCAGATACTATGTGATGCGGGGTATGGACCAGATTGTCAAACCTTGTCACAAGAAATTTATTCTATACAAAAGGTAATATATATAGTCTTGAATCATAAGTAAATAATTTCATTTGATATAAAAAATAAAATCAAACTTGAATTACATCATTCCCTTTGTAGGTGTTTAACACAGTGAAGTCCTATACACAAGACGAGTTGGATGAGATACGCGAAGAATGGAAAGAGTCCTTCATTAAGGAAGTCAATTTAATATTTAATTGGGATAAAATATGATGTTTTTTAAACCTTGATGTCATGATTTCCCATATTCATGTGACATAATGAATTTTTATAACTTTAAATTTGACATAAATGAACTGTTGGTGCATAAGTAAATGATGTTTGTATACATATGCATATGCGTGAATGATTTCGAAGAGAAATGAATACAATGAGAATTGTATTTGTACATGTAGATGAGAATGGAACTGCATGTGTGCATATGTGCATGTGTATGTGAATGAATCATGTATGCATGTATATCTGCATGAGAATAGAATAAAATGTGGATCTGTATTCTTGTATGCGTTTGATATTATAGGTTTTGCAAGTACTGCTTCCTTGTTGTCAAGATGAATAGTTATAAATTTTGTAGTTCTAATGAACAACATGCTTCATCCTGCTAACCTTCCACAAAAAAACTTTGACGTCAGTTGTCTTAAAAAAATTGACAGTCGTCAGTTTAGATATGAAAACCAATGACACAACTATCATTATCAGTTGAATCTTAATTGATAAGGAAGTACAACTTCAGTTTTCACTCAAGGACCAACGACGCAGACACTCTTTATCACTTGTTCTTCCAAAAATGACAACAAAGACATCCTTATTAGTTTGATTTTAACTTACATTACATTATAATGTCAATTTTCTTCAACAACAACTGATGTCATAGATTGACATCTGTTGCTTTAAGAAAAACCGACCACTATAACCCAAGAATAATCTTACTTTATTGTTGATAGCAAATTTTAATATTGGTTTATTTATGTTAAAATGATAGCACATAGCTATTTTTGTGTAGGGTCAACCTTTCAAAGCAATTGACACTGGGTTTTTCTTGTTGGTTGTCTCTCACTCTGGTAGTCGAGGATACAAGGCTTCACTTGTGGTGTCTCCCACTTAGGTGTCTCTAGTTAACCACTGGTGCGGTCAACAATAACTGATATTACTAGGTATATTTACTAGTGATTGATCACTCATCTTTTCAAGAAGTTGAACATCTGCTAGTGGAGAATTTGATATGCTTCCCATTTTTACTAAAGTTGATATACCACAATCTGCTAGTGGAGAACTTGATATACCAAAATCAGTTGCCAAGTTGCTCTATCTAGGTTTGTGACCCATAATGAGGACATTATAAATTTTAAGCCTGGGGGCAACTAGCTGGTAGTTTTACATTTTTTTATTTCTTTCATTTATTATTACTTTCTAGGTTATTTTTGTATTTTTTCACATGCTTGGCTTGACAAATGTTTCTCATGATTTGAAAATCCCATTGGTTATTCATCCTCATTTAGTGAATTTAGATGGAATTACTTCACCATGTACCAATTGTCAACTGTTCATCTAAATTTCCAAGTCTTGCCAAAGATTTTTGTACTTTTATGTTCTAAAATTAAACACATCATGAGCATCTTCAAAATTTTCAAAATTAACGTATGCACCTAATGACCTCATTTTTTGTGGGTTTATCTTGTAAATAACATGTTACTGTGAGGTTGATGTTTGTGAATACATGTAGTGATTATTTAATTTTAAGTTAGGAGAAATATTACTTCTCCTACCATTCTTAACACATGGATCCAACGGGGTCATTATCACCTTTGCATTAGCAAAAGGTGTGAAAAAGAGAAAAAACAACCGAAACTTCAAGGAACAACAAGAAAATGACAAAAAAAATCCTATGTAGAACTTGTAAAGACAAGTATCTCCCAACACTTATGTATGTATATATGGTATATATTGTCTTCCCATCCCCAAATGACGCCAAATTCTTATAGGTAAGAGAATCATATCCTCTACCAATATTCCATCCATAGAGTGGATGTACCAAGATCTAGTCCACAAAGTTAACCGCCCTATGAATGGCGCGGGGCCAATGATGGTCAACTTCTTTGTCTCAATGTCAATATCTCTTAGTAGAGGCATGATCTTCCAAGGTCTAGAGACAATTACCCAAATCATATTCACTATCCATTCATAATCCATCTCTATCACCTCTACATTAAGGTTCATATTATCCAAAACCTTCAAAAATAGTGGTTGGGGCACATGCCATGACATGAAAGGAGGAAGATAACTATAACCTATATACCAGGTACAAGTGTCCTCTTCTATCCCTTAGATCCACCACTATTACCACCTATTTGATCATGCATCAATTGGGATTTTCCAATCATCAATTTCAACTTGATATTGGATAAACAAAGTGAATAACATATTATTGGGTAATCCTCTTCAAGCCTAATGCAGGGGTCTCCTATCCCATAAACCCACAGTCTATAAAAAAGACATGATCCTCCATGTTCCTGAACATTTTCTTCTTGAGCTTTGATCTCACTATAGAGATCATTTCTTTCTAGATCCCTTGGGAATTTCACTTCTTATCATCAAACCTATCCATACACCTAGCACCCAAGATTAACCAACAAATTAACAAAGGGATGCAAGCATATAACAAGCTAGAATTAGTGTCAACAAAAGCCTTACTATAGTAGGTACCAAGGCTAATTTTAATTCCCATGTCACCTCAACCCTAATCACCACCAAGGAGGGTTTTTATCTTCTTCCATAGGAAATCTTTTTCCTTATTGTGGCCAAAGATATGATCCATAACTTCTAGGATGGGCTAAAAATAATATCAAATAAAAGCTTATTATATATTGCATCTTGGAATATTTCATCAATGTGGGATGGATTAATGAATATCCTTCCATATTACCACATTTAGTATTGGAATGTATTCCTTGTTCATACCCATTTCCATATTGAATGTCCAATGTGAGTATGCGCAATCAGGGATCTTGTAGACTTAAGAGAGAATCAAAACTTCTTTGTTAGTTCTCAATTTAGAATGTCCTATTCATCAACTTGTGTGTTATAAAACTATAATGTCATGGTTACCCCTTCCTCAGTCTTAGAGCATTAATATTACTCCAATCCCATCACTCATTTTTGCCTATAGGTCTGTCACTTTGATGTTTGCATTCACATCATTCTAGGATCTAGCATAGAGATGAAGAGGTTGCAAACATCTAACAAAAAGCTTATAGTCCTTTTTACTACATTCCAAACTCAATGTGGCATCACCAAGAAAAGAATTTCCACACCTTTCTCCATAAAGGTGAGGCAAAGGAAACTTGTTTGAGATAGCATGGAAAGGATCCCAAGTGATTTATTTAGGCACTACAATATTTACCTCCACAGAATTTTTCCAACAATGAACACCACAACATAATCCCACAACATTTCATCTTCTATGATTTCATGCTTGTAGGGTGTTTACATTCCCTTTTCATCTAATAGAAATTTATTATAATAAGATAGAACCAATTTATACCCCTCAATTCAAATGTGATTCATGTACAAATGTGGGTAGAAAAAAATTGGAATAGGCATGTATCATTCTAAAGCAGAACCTGAATCTAAAATTTTGTGATGTATTTGACAAAAGTCCACAAAAGATACTAAGCTTCCCGCATAGTCTGCATACCTAGGGTGATTTTCTAATCTATATGTAATAGTTGGGTGCTATGTAGTAAAGAGGTTTGATTAGAAACAACTAACACTCAAGGAAGGATTAAGTCTATAGTAGCACCTTAGTACCAAAACCTATAATTTAATAATTAAAACATATTTTCTACATCGACAAAGTTCATGAATCATCATTGCTAATCACATATAAATGATTCATATACATACTTCAGGTAACTGCATATTTCTCTTGCTATTGAGTTTACATGGATATTGAATTTGAATAACACCGTCAGTTAGTTGATATCCCCACCAACATTTGATCTATCATACTTCAAAAAATAATTGCTTGGAAGATTGAGTTGGCTGGATGGAATCTTGAGTATTTGATTCGAATTTTTGAAATTGACTAGATTACACCCTTTTGAAATTGATACAAATTAGTTGTATGTTTCTAGATTTCCATTTGTATAACCTAATTTGATTTCTTGAGGACAATCAAGAGTTCAATCTTAGGGGGATTTGTCAAGAACTTTTTGTATCTCATTTTTTCAACTAGAGTAATTCCATAGTTGTTTGACATCTATTTTTCCAAGTTATAATCATTTTTGTTATATGGATTTGCTCCATGGATCAGATTGCAAGTATCCTAGTTATATGATTATAGCACCTAGGCAGTCATGATGTCTGATTTGCTACAAGACAGATCAAATACTCATGACTACGACAAAAAATTTTGGTTTAATCAAATCTAAACATGACATGTAGACATTCTTGGAAAACAATCACACCAAGCTCGAGAAGACTTGGCCATTCAATCTTGTGAACTAATTGAGATTGAAATTGGAAAAAGTTTTACAAGTTGTTGAACATGAAAAAGAATAGAATAAGTTGTTTTTTGTACATGTAAGTGATGTTGTGAGCCGCTGCATGTCACTTTGCCAAATGATTTCCACTTACTAACCAAATCAACAATATGTTATGTTCCTCAACTACATGCTGTGTGCCTCACTGACTAACTCAAGTCAAGCATTATTTCTACAAGTAACACAATGTATACATGTCTTGCAAGTGTCCGCGAAGCAGCTTTTTAGAATTTACATGTGGGTCGATGTATAGAAGACATTGAAAATTTTCTAGGGGGGCATTTCTAGGTCTTTTGTGAGGGTAGACATACAAAGCACAAAATTGGAGAGAAAACCACCATTCCAGGGTGTGGAAAGAGAAGCAAAAGAAAATCTTTCTCACTAATGGTTCTAGTTCTACATCATTTCATGTATAACCACAATTCCCATTCTATCTAGATAAAAGGAAGATGTATAACATACCTGAATCTCAATCATAGATTAAACCTCCCTTTTCTAGGCCCTCTTTTCGGTTATGATCGGTATTAAGTTCCTTTCCCTGACGTAAACTAGATTAGTAGTTCAATAGTACAAAATCATGATATGATGGTATATATCCTTTTTCATGAGGTTTTGGGATCAACTAAGTGATCCAGTTTCTGATTGGGGTTAACTATACAAACTTTACCATTTAATAAGTTTTGGAAATGACTTGTAACTCTAGTATCCTCCTAGAAGTACTGGGTGAAGGAAAATGAAGATAATATGAAATATTACGTCATAATATAATAAGAAATGTAATAGATCCATTAATCAAGTGCTTAACATATAAGTAATAAAATAATACAAACCGTGAGGTCAAATGGTAAACCGAATGTTAAATTCAAATTCATCATATTCTAGTTAGCTAATTTAACAAATTTCATACTAATTGAATGTTAAATACACCCCCAAATTAATTAAGAGATATACATATAAAGTGTAATTAGTATGTGAATGAATTAAATGTTATCACTCTTAAAATGATTAAGGTTCCGCTATTTTTTTACTGTCACGTGTGATTTATCCTTATATCCAGGTTAAGGAGCTCATCTCCCATCTCCCAACCTCCCGATAAACCCTGCATGCGGTAATTCCACACTAGCTGATTCGTTCACCTCCGTTTTCTACCTCTCTCGGTAATAATTTCACATGTTTATTCACCTTTCAACTCCCTATTTCCTTTCCATTTCATTTGATCAATTACTCGCGTCAAACAACTAACAATTGGCAAAAGGCCTAAAATTCTTTCCCTTGTCTCTCCGACCACCGCGCACACATAAGCCTCATTTTTCCTCGACCCTAAACTGTACCTTATTTTAGAAAAAAATATAGCCACAGTCACTTACCCACACGTTGTCATACCTAGAGAATGGGAAAAAGTGACATTTAATGCATCCGGGAGATATCCCACTTGCAGCTGCTCTTTTGTATTATTATCCATGCAAAAGTTATGCAAATCACATGCAAAGTGCATATATTGTATCCACTTCCTCACAAATTTTACTTGTGATATATCATTTCACCTCAAATTACAAAAAAACATTCAAATTTAAATTTTCATTCATTGCTAATTCCCTCTATTTTTTTTCGAAAAGCTCTGTTGCCTCAGTCTAGATTCATTTACAAAAATGCACATACTGTACGCACATCTGTTGATACTTTTTATTGTAAATTATTCATATGTTGTGTCTAATGCGTTATATATGCACAACAATATAGCTTTCAAATTTAATTATATATACAATATTTTACACAACATTACATATTGCAATATGTGTTCTGCATAATCATTATCATTTATAACTCAAATTTTACATACAATACAAGATGTATAGTATAATATTTACAGTACAAGACATACAATAGTAACAACCGTGTATTACATGCATCCCTCAAATCTTGTTACCACTGCCCCATCATATATTTGTATCTTTAATGTATAGAGTAAAAGACGTACAATACGAGACATACAATATTATTTGTCAAAATTATATAGAAGAAGTAGATTACTAATAGACACATTGTATAAGAAGTACAATTCTAACCATATACAATACCTCAATATGAGAAGTACAATACTAACATCATTCAACAATACATTTCGACACACCGTACAAGACATACATTATGAGCATATTATATGACAGTACATTTTACATAAATTTACAATGTAGCGTTGTCAAAATTACACACAAGAAGTACAATACTAACAACCACATTTTGTGTACATTTAATTTGTAGCATTTGATAAAATTGTGTGTAAAAGTATAATACTTTCAACCACATTGTATATGAAGTACAATACTAACAATCACATTTCATATATTAAAAAATATAGTGTTTGACAAAATTGTATAAAAAAATACAATACTTACAGACACATTGCTAAAAAGTACAATACTAACAACCATATTTTACAGTACAAGAGGTACAATACTAACACCGTGTTGTACATGAAGTACAATACTAACAACTATATTTTTGCATATATTCAGAATGTAGCATTTGACAAAAATTGTATACAAAGAAATATAGATACATTCTACATGAAGTACAATACTAACAACCACAATTTGCAATACAAAGTACAATAATAACAACCAATCCTTTTCCCCTCATTCAAAAGTATAAGTACTAAACTCATTACTAGCGTTAGTTCAACCAAATCAATAGATGAACAAGTTGGTACTGTACAAGATTTGACGGAAATATGCAAAGAGGGAGAATTGGGAGGATATGTTGCGGCGAAGTTAGGTGAGAGAGAAGGGAAAAGGTGAAAAAAAGCTGGAACAATGTATAGTACTTGGGCATGACAGTCGACAACACCAAGAGAGACCACTTTGTTGCAGCGCGCTCTGGAAGGACCATCGATGTGCAACTCTCTCGCAAGACCATCAATAGCCTAACATGGTGTGAGTACTGTACTTGTACTAGGCTAGTTCTGCGACAGAGATATCTCTGGGCGGAGGAGCATGCAACAGAGAATCCCTTGAAGTAGAGCAACACTATACTACTGTTGAAGAGCTAGGACTGAGGTAGAGACCAGGATCAATGCAGTTAACTATTAGCTATAGCTCCTGTAGGCGTGAGCACGTTGATGCGCTCCAACAAGATTGACGAGAGTTGGAAAGCGAACATAATGTACTAGTACAAGAATGCTAATGGGGTAGAATGGAACTGGAAAGGCGAGTTGCCAGAGAGAACAAATTTTCAAAAATTAGGACTGGAGAGAGGAGTGAAGAGAGAACTTCGGGATTCTTCAGCTTCTGCATGGAGTTAATTAGTGTGGAGTTGATTCACATGAGAGAAAATGGCTCAGACCATGCTTTTACATACTCCCGATAATCGAGTGTGTGGCTGGGTGTATAAGTGTGGTAGCAGAACTCCATTTAGACCCACATCTTCTGTACCCAATGTGTGTTCCCCTCTTTGTACCCGCAACATCTGATACATTAATTTACGAGACCCATCACAGAGTGTATGGCCGATATGTACTGGGTACATTGTCCCGGGTACAAAAGATTTCAACCCCCTATTTTAGCTACCTAGAAACTTCCGCAACCCCCAATTTCTCGTAGTTGGCTTTTCCCATGTTCCCCACTTCTTCTCTGAAGTTCCTGCTCTTTTCTAGGTGCTTACATGAGAAAAACAAAAAGGAGGTCAAAAGACGTCAGTGCCCCTAAGATGGAAATCCCCCCTCATCACGGTTAATCAAATTCCAATTTGAGAAATTGGTAATTCTATAAGGCTTCTTTATCTAAATAAATATAAAATAGTTTGCATTGGTAAAATCATACTAATTAATGTTTTCCCAGAAAAGTATGAAATAATATATTTCAAAATCAGAAAAATATGATTGATTCTATAGAATGGTTTTTAGAGTCTGATTATGAGTTTTTAATAATCTCAAATATGAGGTTAATGAACTGAATGAATATATAATAACCCAATATGTATATATTGAGTTTAGATTTTGAAAAGAATTGAAACCTGACCTTGGGAGTACTTTTGAGTGGTTATATATGACATTGAGGTATGTTGTAAGGAGTTGGAC
The DNA here is from genome assembly GCA_963693085.1 of Alisma plantago-aquatica. NCBI lineage: Eukaryota > Viridiplantae > Streptophyta > Magnoliopsida > Alismatales > Alismataceae > Alisma > Alisma plantago-aquatica. The sequence continues at coordinate 922,317,878 of OY856409.1, forward strand.
CCGAGAGGGATCCACTCCCTATTTAATTTTAGGAATAAATCAGCTAAATCCAAACATATTGAAAATGTATGATGGAATAGGGGTATTTTTTATTTTTCAGATAATGAAATAATAAATCATTACTATATTCAATTTTACAAAAGTGCTCAGGATCTAAGTAGAGGGATATCAAACTATCTCAAGTTTATCTCCCATTAAGAGTCATTTACACAAGTCAGTTCTACATCTGCATGTGCATCTGGGGTTGGAAGCATACCCCAGAAGAGAAGATAAAAAGATGAAAATTATCAGCATACAAGTCCGTAGAGCATATTGAATGGGTATTGAGAAATAGAATGAAAAAATGATATCAATATAATAAGCCTTCCCATAGAAGAGGAAAGTACCACCAAAATGCGTATCAATTGAATATGAATTTCAAATAAAATGATAACCAAGAATAAGATATTTCTTGCCTTAAAACAATGCAACAATAATGATATCACAAATCATAGTTGTGCATGTAAACAAACATAGACTGAGGTTATTTCAAATAGGGATGAGACACTATAGGATCTCACTCTAAAAGTATTGGGTGGAAAAAGTGCACCTTTGGCAGAAATAGTGTCCTATACATATAACGAGTGGAAGAACACACTTGGAGCGGAAAAAGCGCGTCCTATGTATGATTGCACTCATATACCGCTACAAGAAATAAAATTATTCTAGACCATGCACTAAAATAGAGAAAGGAAAGTATAAGTTTAGTCAAACAGAAACAATAGGATGAGAACATCCAATAATTAAAATGTGGGGTCAGAGGATTCATAAACCAAATATCTAATCAAGTTCATAAATAAGATGCAACATAAGATCATAAATTCCACTATAAGATATCAATAAGAGTCCAATAAGAAGATCCAACAAAGTAAGATGATCATAAGATGAAAATTAACATATAATCTTTCACATGAAATATATTCTTAGAAGAGAGAGAAATTGTGTAGGCTAATTTTTTCATAGGGCCAAGAGAAAGATATACATTTGGGTGATTGCTCAATATGACAAATAGGGATGTATTATACTCACATGAAATTTAAATATATCCAAAATCAAAATCCTAATTCCATCTCAGTACATAAACAACCTATTAAAGACATATATGATATTAGAGTTTAATTTACATTAATTATATAAACCCTAAAACTCACCTTTTATTTATTCTTGAATAAGGTTAAAACTACGTCGTATTGTAGATTATATTTTTCTGAGTTCACACTATATTTTACTTTATTTTTATGACATATATTGTTAGTTATTATTTTTATAAAATTTAACCAACTAGAAAAATCCTTAGAAAATCATATATATTATAGTTGAGTAAGATGATAAAACTAACACCATTGGATAGATAAAAAACGAATTCTAAAACATATTTTCTTTTATTTTTCTCAACTATAAATTAATTACTATGAATTTTAGAAGATTCGACCAATCAGAGACACCATAAAATCCACTGGTATATTCTCTATCCTTTTGGAGGGGATGGACCCAACTAAGTTTGCCCAATCAGGTGTGACCAACTGGATGGATCGTTCCAAAGAAATACCATGTTGCGAGCTCAAAAAGTAGGAGGAAAAGTCATAACTGACCAAGCAAGCGTGACAATAGTAAGAATTTGGGTGAGGGAAAACTAAGTATATAAACACTACTAGTTCTCCTTCCTCACGAGTGATGAACCAGTGCAAGCAACGTTGGATTCCAAAGATAAAGTCCTGCAAGCAGGATCATCTTGCTGTCAGTACCCCACTCAATGTGATTCCTCGAACTCAAGTGGTCCCACCAAACTCTCTAATGATTCGTGGGATGGCCTGAAGCCTTAAGAAGCTTCTTTGCCATTACTGATTTGAAGGAGATATTCTGGTACAATGTTGACATGAGACCAAAAAGATCAGGAATCAGCTTCGGGAAACATAGTCAAGGCGAGAAGACAAAATACCCACGCAAGGAACTCCATGGTCACTTCCAAAATAACAAAAAACAAAAAGGAGGAAAATGAGGAGAGAAGCAACAAGTTTGGAGGTGAGGAAGTAGATCAGTGAAAGAGGATTTACCAGAGATGAGGGGGTAACTGATCATAGCTGGATCTTTACAAACCCACATTGAGAAAACTAGTCACACTACTAACCTCAGTGGCACTTCATTCATTCTGCCCAACCTCCTTTGAGAAGGAGCCAATGTTGGAAAATAGGAAAGATCCAGAGGGGTAAAAAGGCGACGAGGCAACATGGAAGAGGGGTATTGTAACAACCTCGCTTCCCGATAACCCCCAATTAAGGGAGACCAAGAGATCAAAGGCGTTATCCCAAAATAGGATCATTGGTTTTGCAAATAATCAACAATAATTAATAAATTCTACAACAACTAAGCTTTAAAATGGAATAAAAATTTTCTTTTCTCATACCTTGCAAAATATAAGAGTGAGGGACTGTACCCCATATAACATCTATCTATCTAAAATCCTCCAATCTTTGTTAAGCTTTATTCCATCATTGTCACTTTAAAGGAATATCCATTTTCTTGATAAACCTAAAACACCAACAAACAAAACGACGATCAATATAACGAATTGTACTGGTATGTGGGGGAACCAATAATTGAGCATTTAATTATAACAACATATTGTAAGCAATTATGATTTAACAATACAAACTTTACATTTTAAACATGACTACTCAATCCTTACATACCCTAGCCTTTGTGTTGTCCCTGCAGTGGATGTGGATACTACCTCTCATATGGCAGATCTCAACTAACCCCCATGATCCTACCTTACAGCTATATCAATACATAGGGTCATGGAGTCATATGGTCCTACCCAAGGGTAGACCAACACATCGACTCATGATAACCTGATGATCCTATCTCAAAGGTAGACCATGTACTAGGTCATCCTATAACCTAATGATCCTACCTCGCGGGTAGACCATGTACTAGGTCATCCTTCTCATCATTAATAAAGCTACAAAGGAGGACCAAGATCTGATCTAGTCATGCACGTATAATTATGGTGATAGTCATAGTCACTTTATAGTTGCATGAAATAAAAGACAATCAAGCAATTATTTCTAAGGAACTGATAAAACTTCAGGAATCGCCGTGAAACTAAAGCGATTTAACCATAAGCATAACCACATACCTATTTTGGAGTCTCAAAGAAGCAACATATCCAAATCCAACTAGATGTCCAATCCAACAAGCCAAACAATCAAGTAAGCAAATATTGATCCTGAAAACATGTATAACACCTAGCTGTTACCATCACATCCAAACAACTCTTTATTGACTTGGGACACCTTTCTAAGGTTTCTAAGTTTCATTATTATTCATGAGGGTTTCTTAGATCAATTTCTCACACTTTATCCTTTTTAGGTCAACAAACCCTAAAATAGCTTCTACTCATGAGAACCCTAATTACTCAAATTATCCACATTAAGGATCTTTTATATTCAAATTGGATTTAGAACATCATATCTCTGTCTTATTCATGGATTTTCCCCATTAAAACCATTAAGAGTCATAATTATCAAAATTAGGGTTTCTAGGCCCATTAATGCATAATCATGTACATGGAACCCTAAATTGAGTCAATTCTGTACAAAGATCATTCTTTTAGAGCTTAATCATCATTTTTATTAACAACATGTTAATATTGGCTCAAAACGTTCAGAGAACATCATTAGATTCAACTATCATCAAATCTAAGGGTTTTTCATTAATTAAACCATTAAAGATGATAACTTTATACCCTTTTTGAATTGTAAGCAAATTAGGATTCAATTATATTTTTAGTGCACTCCTTTTATTTTTTTGATCAATTTTCATATATTACTTATTGCAATCTGAGTTACCAATATTTAGTTATGATTTTTTCAAAATAACTCACCTTTCTGCCAATCACTGGCCCCCACGTCAGCAATCAGCTCCTTTTCCCCTTTTCCATGTGTATAACTCATAGGCAACCACTTGTGGCCCTCTTAGTGGCTCGCTCCAGCAGGGCTGGGGATTAAACACAACCAGAAGACGATTTCGCCCTTCCTTTCATTTACAAGCATTGGGGGTAAACGAGTCTTTTCTCCCTTCCCCTTCTTCTTTCTCACGATAGTCCCCTCGCATAGGGCTGGGCTGAACCACGGTCAACAACATGGTTGACCCTGCACCCTCAACCCTCAATCCACAAAGTAGCGATTTGCACACCTCCGCCCAGTCCTCCTGAACTCGATCGTGCTTCCAATCCCCCCATTGGCATGCTAGATGGCTGGAATGGGGAGGATGAACTCCAACAAAGCAAATAGGCTGGCGTAGGGGTGAAGAGCAAGCTCTAGGGTGGAATTCCTCTCCGATTTGCATTTGTGAAGGCTAGCAGGACCTTCCAGAGGCAATTCCGTCCCTATTGGGGGGTCAAAGACCCTCTTTTATAGGGGGTGTTCTCCCGACATTGCCCCACTGTAAAGAGGATTTGGGTGAAGCTTCTAAGGCTTCCCAAACCGCCCTAATTCTAGGTCGGTTGGGTGCAAAATTCACTCCCTAAGACAGTAGAGTTGTTTCCAAAATCGTACACGAATCAGGGTGCGAGAGAATCCATGATAAACCAGACTCCTCCTATTTCCAGTCCTACTAGAGGTAGAAGATGACCCAGGAACCCTTGGATCTTAATCCAATGGCTGTCATGGTGCGCGCCAGATCTATATGTGAAATTATTTATCATTTTAATCGGGAAAATAAGTGTGACATTATCAGTTATCCCTCACACTTTAGGAAACCTTCCAAAAATCATATCTCCCAAACCACATGTCCAATTAATCCCAAATTTTAAGGGAAAATCCATAATGATTTAAACTATTTTTATGCCAAGTTTGGGACTCAAACTCGAAAGTATGAAATAATTTTCTTCATATACAAGTTATCTCTTAATAAGGCATATTTTCTCTCTCTTATTCTTTTATTCTCTTTATTTGAATTCCTTTTACCATTATAAACCATGTGGACTCGAAATCCCATCCATGATGATTCCATTATCCATATTTCCACATATTTCTTGTCTTTTCCTCATTATCTAAATTTTCCTTCTTAATAATGCGTTATTTGATTTCTTCTTTTATTTTAATCATATTAGACTCATTAATATCTTATGGTCCACGAAATTACATGCACAAATAAAATACTACAAAGGGAATCTATCCAATACATATAATTCATACAAATTTGCATAATCATACATTTATTGGGGAAATTGCATTTCCAACCATATGAGCCCAAAATTGGGGTTGTAACATCCTTCCCCTGTTATAAGAATTTTGCCCTCAAAATTCTATCAAGCATACAAACAATTCAGGATAAGACACTTCCATGTCCATCATTGACTCCCATGTGACTTCATTCTCTCCATGGTGCTTCCAAAGAACCTTTATCATCTTCTATTCTTTACTCCTGAGAGTCAGGGTAAGTTATCCTCCCTTGGAGTTTAATAGGTTGGATGTTCACACATGGCTTGGGTACCTCACATAGTGTTCTAGATTGGACACATGGAACACATCATACATCATATTATCCTGAGGGGTAAGGCTAAACATAAGCAACTCCACAAATCCATCTCAAATGGACCCATGTAGTAGGGACTCAGCTTTCTCAGCTTTAGCTCAGAGGGGTCGGGTTTTCATAGCACATATTCACCCATAGCGAATTGCATGTCAGTCTGTTTTGCATCAGCTCACGACTCATGTCGATCCTGGGATTTCTCAGCCATTACTTGATCAAAGCATCTTCATCTGCATCCACTGTGGTCTCATTAACCTTATCAAGGTCCTCTCACCGACATCATCCAAGTGAAGTGGTGGCCGACACAACCTTCCTTACAGAGCTCCATACATCCCGATACTGGCTATGGTGGCTATCATAACAAGCGAACTCTGCTAGGGGTAGGAACTGATCCCACAAATCACCCTGAATGAGAACATATGCTCTCATCAGACCCTCTAAAGTTTGGATCATACTCTCTTGACTGTCCATCAGTCGGGGGTGATATGTTGTACTAAACTTCAATCTAGTATTGAGTTCTTCTTACACCTACTCCCTCAACATGGAAGTGAACTTGAGGTTATGCTCAAGATATTGAACTCAGATCACGATGTAGTTGAACTATCCCTCTCTTATATATATATAGTTCAACCAAAACTGTCATACTAAAGATGCTCTCTCTTAGGCAAGGGATTAGGTTAACTTGGTAAAGTGATCTACCATAACCCATATGGCATCATGACCTCACTTGGTCCAGGGGAGACCCACCACAACGTCCTATGGTGAACTACTCCCATTCCCCCTCGAGGACTTCTCATTGTCGGTAGAAATCTACTGGGTTACTGGTGCTCAGCCTTCACCCTCTGGTATGTATGGTACTTGGCCACATGCACCTCTATATCCTTTTTCTAGGTACCACCACAAACCTTAACCATCTTGGTAATACCACGGTGTACGGTGTGCGTAAAATCATGAACTTCTACATGTCATGATTCCTCAAGGTTGACTCCTTAGAAACCCTATAACACTCTAGTAACAGTTTCACCACCTTCTTTTCCTAAGAGGTGTATCTGAGGTTTTTACAACAATCATTTTATCTCATCAAGCTCTGGGCTAGCTAACTGGGCAACCACCAACTTAACCAACGGGCCTGGTTGTATCTGGATGTTAGCCACATAGGTCTAGTCTTTTAACGATCACAAGGTTCACCCAACAACTTCTTTCAATTCTCTCTATCAGCTAGACAAGGCAACTATACACCTGGGTTGTATCTCGACAAAGAGTATCAGTTGCCACATCAATTTTCTTATGTGCTAGGTGACGGTGTAAACATAAACCTTCATATACTCCACTCATCACCCTCATCCTGGGTTTAAGTCTAACTGAGTCAAGAAAACTTCAAGCTCATCATCTTGATTACCATGCCCAAGATGCAACTCTTAGGATCCAAACTTCTCTTGACAAGAACGTCCTCATATGATGATTACCTTTGTTCTCTTTGTGTTTCCAAACCACATATCCAGCGTACCCTCAAAAGGTGCGGTACTTCCTCTATCCTCAAACATAGTAGAAGGGTTTCAACTCCTATCACCTCGATCCTTGGTATATGGCATGTGTTTTGTCATGTCTCTCACTCCCATAACAAGATGAAATAAGCATTTGGCTTTAGTCCAAATACAGAGTTCATCCCATTCCAAGAGTAGAGATGGTGCATCACACATCGCCATCACACTTTCCAATCTAAGTTGAAACATACATCACATGTCTCCACACCATGAACATTTCCATTATGGGTCTACACGCATGGCAAGACTATTCCCATCACCTCTGGATCTTAACATATCCATTATGTACAATCCTTAGTCATTACCTCAAGGTCTCTAGGGTGCTAACATTTTTGGAGTGGTCTGACCCTTATGCATCTAGGGAGTGCCTCTCACATTTACCCCTTAGGCCCCATGAACTCATGAAAGTGGCCAGCCTCATTACCCATGATCCTTGGGCAAAGGTAGCTGCTACCTTCTGACCCTATGGTCTTGTGCATTTAGGGAACAAACAACTCCTACTCCCATCAGTCTTATCCCTTCCTGACTTTGGCAGTGACTTAGGATTCCATCATAGCTCATGGATCCTTAGTTGATACTCAAGAACATCTCATCCTTGAATCCTCACCCGAATATCCATCCTCTCATTGGGCATACGAGCTAACTTTACATCCCTCATAGGATTCCATCATAGCTCATGGATCCTTAGTTGATACTCAAGAACATCTCATCCTTGAAACCTACATCGGTTTGGCTCTAGACAGGTTACCTCCATGGCAACATATATTCCTGCTCCTTAGAGATGGTCATACACGGGTCTATAGATTCATGCTCATATTATGTGCTCTCCACTTAGCTTATAAATCTCTTATAAGTGTCCTCTAAACAAGAGTTGGTTCTCACCCTATGTAAAGGGTTCCTTCCCAGGACGGGAGAAAACCATTTCTTGATAGCAACAAATGTCACAAACGTCCTTACCTTCAGGGCTTACATCATCATATATATTCTTAGCTCCTATAATGATACTTATGCATATATCTAGCAAGAAGACAACCTACTAAACCATGTGGAGTTACTTGATAGGTCATACATATTCATCATTCCTTAAGGTTGGACCAATATCATACACACATCACCAACTTGTGTGAGTGGTTCATCAAACACATATCTCAGCTCGAGTGGGTTTCCTTTTGCTGTAACACATGAGGGGTGCCATACTCAAATACTATGAACTCAATTAGCCTCACAAACATCATATGCACCAGGTACTGTTGCTTCCCCTCTTTGTTCTAGGTTCACCTCGTATGCATCAGCTATCTAGCTGCATGCTCAGCTTTTCCAACATGAACCGAACCTATGTCAGGTATATAATACACTTCATCACTCTTCCACGTGAACAACCTTTAGAGTCAATTGGGTATGATGCCTTACAACTTGTTATCATACCTTTTTAGGGTCTAAGGAACTCTTCTTCCCTCCTAAAAGGTAGGTACTCATCACATCTGTACATTTGTTCATGAAGCCTCTTTCTCATTCTTGGGTTTGGTTCCTCTAAAGGCATCCAAGGTACAACCAGCCTCCAAGGATCATGCATGAGGCAACCACTGCTATCTACTCAGGGTTTTCTATTCTAGGTCATATAATAACCAACTTCTCATGATTCCTCATGTCTTAGAGTCAAGGTCACTAACCTTCTTCACCGGGTCTGGTTCTTTTTCTCTACAGCTAAACCTACAACTGGTGCTACCACTGGAGGTTCTTTCACCAAAGATGGGTCAAGCTCATAAGGGTACACATCTATCCCTACTTAGGTGAAGCGTACTTAAATCCTCAAGAACATCCAAAGCTCTTTGCATGCCCATCTCATAAACTATTAGGCATGACCTATCTAGCTTAGGTCTAACACCTACTTCCAGCTTTACTACTACTCTTTTCTAGGTAGGTACATGCCTCTTTTCTTCCCATATATATAACTGTTAGGGTTCCTATATGAGAACCACTAACCTTCTCAATGAGGGAGCTATCCCTCACCCTAACAGGTACGCCCCTCCTAAGTTTAGTTGCCACAAGGCACTAGGGGTCAAACAACTACACATGGTCCGTGTTTCTCATGGATACTCAAAGCCTCACATAAATCATGCATGTCAAACCCACATGCATGCATGCACTGACAACTGAGGTATGCAACTCATCATGCCTTCTCTTTTTTCTAACTACCACTTAGGGTCAGGGTTAGCATCGTCCTCAGAGGTGGTGTTAGGTCTCTTCCTCTTCCTGGAGGCTTCTTCCTCCAAGATGAACTCTCCCTCCTTATCCTCCTATAAGAAGGTCTAACCTCATATCTCTCTTGAGGGCATGACAACACACACCATGTAACCTTAAGCATGTAATTAATCTTTAGTTTACACTTAAACTATTAAAACTTATGTCCATGACATCTTGCTTACATTCTTTTCATTATTTGGTGGAGGATTCCTTAATCCTTATTACTCTTATCCTAAACACAGGAGGGGGTGGAGAGAGAGAATACCCTAAGCACTTAATGTTTCTCCAGAACTAAGAGGTAAAGGAGGGACAAAATTAGATGAGAAAACCCAGAGGTATCTTATTTTGTGTCAAATCCTCTGATTTTGGCCAGGCAGTCACACAAATCTGGAAATCCTCATAGACCGACTAGCGGGGCAGAGGAAAATCTTGCTAGCCCCCAGATTGTGATCCTTTTCTAGACACCTCCATCATTGGAAAATCCTCTAATAACTCCCTTGGACTCTAAAGAGTTTGTAAAATTTAATAATTATGAAAGATTAAATGGAAAACCACAACTCTGATACCAAATGTAACGACCCTGCTTCCCAGTAACACCCAATTAAGGAAGACCAAGAGGTCAAAGGCGTTATCCCAAAACATGATCAATGGTTTTGCAAATAATCAACAATAATTAATAAATTCTACAAAAACTAAGCTTTAAAATGGAATAAAATTTTTCTTTTCTCATACCTTGCAAAATATAGGAGTGAGGGACTGTACCCCATATAACATCTATCTATCTAAAATCCTCCAATCTTTATTCAATCATTGTCACTTTAAAGAAATATCCATTTTCTTGATAAACCTAAAATGACAACAAAAAAAACGACGGTCAATATAATGAATTATACCAGTATGTGGGGGAACCCAATAATCGAGCATTTAATTGTAACAACATATTGCAAGTAATTATGATTTAACAAAATAAACTTTACGTTTTAAACATGACTAATCAATCCTTACATACCCTAGCCTCTGTGCTGTCCCTACAGTGGATGTGGATACTACCTATCATATGGCAGATCTCAACTAACCCCCATGATCCTACCTTATAGGTAGGTCAATACATAGGGTCGTGGAGTCGTATGGTCCTACCCAAGGGTAGACCAACACATAGACTCGTGATAACCTGATGATCCTACCTCATGGGTAGACCATGTACTAGGTCATCCGATAACCTGATGATCCTACCTCACGGGTAGACCATGTACTAGGTCATCCTTCTCATCATTAACAAAGCTACAGAGGAGGACCATGATCTGAGCTAGTCATGCACATATAATTATGGTGAGAGTCATAGTCACTTTATAGTTGCATGAAATAAAAGACAATCAAGAAATTATTTCCAAGCAACCGATATAACTTCGGGAATCGCCGTGAAACTAAAGTGATTTAACCATAAGCATAACCACATACCTATTTTGGAGTCTCAAAGTTGAAACATATCTAAATCCAACTAGATATCCAATCAAGCAAGCCAATCAATCAAGTAAGCAAACATTGATCCTAAAACATGTATAACACCTAGTTGTTACCATCACATCCAAACAACTCTTTATTGACTTGGGACACCTTTCTAAGGTTTCTAAGTCTCATTATTATTCATCAGGGTTTCTTAGATCAATTTCTCACACTTTATCCTTTTTAGGTCAACAAACCCTAAAATAGTTTTTCTACTCATAAGAACCCTAATTACTCAAATTATCCACATTAAGGATCTTTTATATTCAAATTGGATTTAGAACATCATATCTCTGTCTTATTCATGGATTTTCCCCATTAAAACCATTAAGAGTCATAATTATCAAAATTAGGGTTTCTAGGCCCATTAATGCATAATCATGTACATAAAACCCTAAATTGAGTCCATTATGTACAAAGATCATTCTTTTAGAGCTAAATCATCCTTTTTATTAACAATGGATTAATATTTTCTCAAAATGTTCAGAGAACATCATTAGATCCAACTATCATCAAATCTAAGGGTTTTTCATTAATTAAACCATTAAAGATGATAACTTTGTACCCTTTTTTAATTGTAAGCAAATTAGGATTCAAATGGTTTCCAAACCGGGAGAGTTCAAACAGTTTCAAAACCGGGAGAGTCCAAATGGTCTCAGAACCCAAATAGTTTTCATGACCGTTTGGGCCCAAAACCGCCCAAACCGTTTGGACTTCACTCAAAGCCTATAAATAAGTCCCAAAGGGTCCTCACAAGGTATCAAGTTTTCAGACGTCCAAAGGCTGCCTCTACTGTTCTAGAGATGTTCCATCCTTCATCCATCGCCCTGAGGATACCGGTCTGAGATCCATAATCCATCCACAAGCTACTTTCTCTCTCATCGCCAAAGAAGGTGGGAAGAGGAGGATTCATCATCAAGCAACCTACGAAGCATGAAGATCGTTGCTCTCTCTCTCCAAGGGGTCGACCTTCCTCCCTCCTTCGTGGAGATGGCGTTCTCTCTCTCTCTTCTCGCCTCCTTCTTTGTCCTTACCATGAGTGAGTAGTCTTATACACTAGGGTGTGGGGAGTAGCCCCACTACCCATGTTTTCATTTCATACAATGTAATCCATAAGTTTGCAATAGAGATATACTTTCTTTTCGGTTCAACATCAATCATTTAATGAATGCTTGTTACTTGATCACCAACTTGTGTTATCTATTATCTTTTAGTATGAATAGTCTACATTTGTACTATTAGATTCGAGTCTCGATTGAATGTTGGTTATTGATGCATGCAGCCACCATGCATCTATTTCAGTATCTAGGAGTGTCTTTCAAGAAGTGGAGTAAACTCACTTCTATCGTTGTACTTTCATACTATGAAATGGAATCAGTTGACGTATGAAAGTACAACCTTGATAAGTCGAGGAACACACTTTACGAAGGGAATGTTGCAAAGTAAGTGACCATTCGTTTGGGGATGGCTGGCATTGCAACATTCCCACACTTCTCGTAGTTAGTTCTCCGAAAGGAAACTAAATCTACAAAGGTACTAAATGTTTAGACTCTTATTGCAGGTTATGTTTTTATGTTACATGTTTTGATCCATGTGTAGTGGTGGTGAAAGCCGATCACATCCTAGTGGTTTCTTAACACTGTTTACAACCTTAGTTTTACTTTCTTGCATTTGCTTTACTTGCACTTAGTTTAACCAACCAAAACAACTTTTTGATCTAAACACCAACTGTTAAGGAGATAAATGAAATTGTAATGTTTTCTATCTTGTTGATCCTAACAAAACTGTTGTCCTGTGGATTCGACCCTTAACTATACTACGATAAGACTTCCACATATCCTAGAATACGTGGGTGGAGTTTTAATCTAGTATAAGCAAGGCTAAACCTAAAGATTTATTATCTTTAGGATTTTTAGTGGTGCATGCAATTCCACGCGAGAGGAAGCTCCATCAAAAATTGGCGCCGTTGCCAGGGACAACGAAACATTTTAATTTCATTTACCATCTTGCTAGTTGGTTAGGGTTTTACACCTTTTTCTTTAAACATTACTCCATATCTTCTTGAATTTATCATATCTCCTGCATCATATGAAAAGTGTGTTTCTTCCTCTACTCAGGTAGAAGATGTGTATGCAACCATCGCATAATCTCAGATTCTCCCCTGATCCAGAGTACGACTCTGAGGTAGAGAGAAGCTTCCACCACCACATCAAACTTAATTGCCAAAGAGCCAGACAAATGGCTGAAGATCAACGCCAAGCTGCGCTAGTAATGGATAGGTCAACACCGCCATAGCCGCTCAGAGAGCACAACTCATTGCTGACACTCGTGCTTAGGTCCAAGTGGAAATCCGAGCTAAAGAACAGGCCCGCATCCGAGATGAAAATGAAGCAGCTAATGAAGCTGCCCAGTTAGAGCTAAGAAACAAGCAACTACGGGACTATGCCGTCCCCAATAACTATGAAGAAAATCATCTAGTGCGGCCACCAATCATCAACATACCCAATTTCGAAATCCGGACACAATGGATTCAAATCATGCGTGGCATCTCATTCTCCGGTGGTTTTGGAGATGACTGCATGGATCATTTGAAGAGATTCAATGCACTTTGCCGACTTGTCCCACAAGCCGGAGTTGCCTTTGACACAATAATGCTACATTTTTTCACTTCACTCTATCTGGAAGGGCTTTGAGTTGGTACAACTCACTTGATAGGGAGCCAATCATCACCACTTGGGCTCCCTTAGAAGAAAACTTCCTAGAAAAGTTTTTCCCTCCTTCATTAAACTACGAAATTAGGGGGCAGATCAATGACTTTGCCCAACTTCCTGGAGAAACACTCACAAAAGCATGGGAAAGATTCAAGGAGCTTCTAAGGAAGTGCTCGCATCACGGTATCTCCCAAAATCAATTAATAGAGACATTCTATAGGGGGTGAGTGATGATATCAAGAAATTTCTGGATTCCTCATCTGGAGGAAATTTTATGAGGAAGAACTATGAGGATGCTTGGAATATTGTTACACTTGGATCTAAGAACCAATCCAATTGGGGACGATCATCCACTAAGGGAGTCCTCAAAGTTTATAAGGCTGAGGAATCAATGGAAATGAAAGCTATATTGAAGCTTTAAAGACTATAGCTCACAAACATCAGGTGCTTGAAACTTCATTTGGAGAATACGATAAGAAGAAAACCCCCCAAGTACAATAAGTTAAAGCTACCACAGGAACCTATGAAACCTGTCACACATCTGATCACCCTACACTGTCATGTGGCTTACTTTATAATGTGATGATGGATATGCAACCACCACAACAACAGTACGAACCAATCATCAAACACCCTGAAGATCAGATGCCCGAACAAGTCAATTCCATTCATTCCATACCAGGACAAGCTTACTATAATCAAAATCAACCAAGAAACCACCCCGGGTTTCAGTATGGGAATTATGTGGGGACTGCTAACCCGCAACATCAAACACAAGGTGGATCTTCCAATAGATTGCCACCTGGATTTCAAAGTAACTATAACCAAAATCAAGGGAATCTTAGAAATAATTTCCCAAGATCCAACTACCTAAGAAATCCCTCCGCCTACTATCAATATACCCATCCTCCTCTGCACCCACAATTACATCCTCAGCTGCAGCAATCACAACAACCTCAGTTAACACCACCTCCGCAACAACCACCCCAAGGGCAGCAACAACTCACTCAGTTCCAATAGAAAAATGCTCCTTCCCAGCCAAAAAATGAGATGACTATGATTAGGCAGATGTTACAGTCGCAACAAACCATGCTTGCCAATCAGCAAGCTCAACAGAAGGATGTGGAGGCTCAACTAGCACAAATTGATGCCCAGTTGAAACCACCAACATGTACTTTTGCTGGTCAACCAGAGTCAAACCCAAGACATGATCAAAATAGACCAGAGAAATTGAATGTCGTCACTACAAGATCTGGTCGTGTCTTTCAGGAAGCTACAAGAATCGCTCATGATGATGATGATACACCTGTTTTTACTCCAAACGCAAGCCCGAATCTAGGAATTGAGAAATCTGCGGAGACTGCAAAAGGTAAAGAAAAGGAACAAGCTCCCAAAGAGCTATAAGTTCTGCAATATAAACCTAGGATACCATACCTAGGAAGATTGAGAGAGACTAAAATGGACACTAGATTCCAAAAATTCAAGGAGGCAATGAAGAAACTTTATATCGATATCCCGCTCCTCGATGCCCTCTCTGAAGTACCAGCTTGGGCTAAATATCTGAAAACTTTGCTATCAAGGAAATACATTACTGAAGAGCAAGAGATGGTCAAACTAGCTCAGACCACCTCCGACATCATTCTTAATAAAATGCCAAAGAAAAAGAAGGACCCTGGTTCCTTCGGTATTCAATGTTGTATTGGAAATGCTTCGAGCAAAAAGGGATTAGCTGACTTAGGGGCTAGCATATCTATTATGCCCTACCCCATGTGTAAAAGATTGGGTTTTACTGACTTGCTACCCACAACGATGAAAATTCAGTTAGCTAATTCCACTATCACTACACCCCTAGGAATTATTGAAGACATTCCAGTTAGGATAGGCAATGATTCTTATGTCCCATGTGATTTTGTCATTATGGATATCAAGGAGGATCTAAGATACCCAATAATATTCGGCAGAACCTTTCTTGCCACAGCCAGGGTGCTCATTGATGTTGAAGCTGGCATGATCATTCTGAGACTGGGAAAAGAAGCAATTCAGTTCTGGGTCCTCAACAGCATGAAAGGCCCCAACATTCAAGAGGAAGTTTTTCTCTTAGATGCAATACATCAAATGTCCCAATTGGAAATATTTGAACCATCTGATGATTTAGAAAATGTCTTAATAAATCCAGAAGTTGAATTCTCAGCCAACGAATTAGTTTAACAATGCCTGCAACACTTAGAGAAAGCTGAAGAAGCACCAACAACCACTTTTGAGGAGCTCAAATCTGTCACTATTTTAGAAACAACAGAAGCACCTAAGGCTATCGAGATGAAAACCCTACCAACGGGACTTAAGCACATCTTCCTGGATGAAGAAGAACTATGTCTAGTAATCATTAGTTCCACTCTAATGAAAGACCAGGAAGAAAGGCTTCTCGTTGAGTTAAAGAAACATAAGAAAGCCATTGGGTACAAAATAACTGACCTGACAGGTATAAACCCAGCCCTATGCATGCATAGACTGCCCATGCTAGAAGAATTCAAACCTTCAAGAGAGCACCAGAGAAAGCTGAATCCCAATCTTAAAGAGGTGGTTCGCCTCGAGGTCCTCAAACTTTTGAAAGTCAGTATCATCTACCCAATTTCAGATTCCCAATGGGTTAGCCCTATCCAAGTGGTCCCCAAAAAGGGAGGAACCACTGTCGTGCTAAATGATAAAAACGAGCTAGTGCCCACAAGGACTGTCATGGGGTGGAGAATGTGTATCGAGTATAGGAAACTAAACAAAGCAACAAGAAAAGATCACTACCCTCTACTCTTTCTCGATGAAGTCCTCGAATGCCTAGCCCATCAAAAGTTCTTTTGTTACCTCGATGGTTATTATGGGTTCTATCAAATATCTATACACCCGAAAGACCAAGAAAAAACAACTTTTACTTGTCCCTTTGGAACCCACACTTTTAGAAGAATGCCCTTCGGGCTGTGCAACACACCCGCTACCTTCCAAAGGTGCACGTCTGCTATTTTTGCAGGGTTAACCGAGTCCATAATGGAAGTATTCATGGATGAATTTTTAGTCTACGGAGATTCTTTTGACAACTGTCTACTCAACCTTAGACAAGCTTACAAAGATGCGAGAAAACGAACCTTATCCTAAATTGGGAAAAATGCCACTTTATGGTAACTGAAGGTGTCATCCTCGGACATAGAGTGAGTGAAAGAGGAATCAAGGTAGACAAAGCAAAAATTGATGTCATCTCAAAGCTATCACCACTAAAGGACGTAAAAGGAATATGAGCATTCTTGGGTCATGCTGGGTTTATCGAAGATTCATTAAAGATTTCTCAAAAGTAGCGAAACCCATGACCCACTTATTGACCAAGGACACTGATTTCAATTTTGACCAAGAATGCTTACAAAGCTTCACAACGTTAAAGAACGCTCTAGTCTCTGTGCCCATTCTAAGATCACCTGACTGGTCACAACCATTCAAAATAATGTGTGACGCTAGCGGTTATGCTATAGGAGCAGTGTTAGGACAAAGAATTGACAAAAAGCCTTATGTAATATACTATGCGTCCAAGACACTTGATGAAGTGCAAAAGTACTACAACACTACAGAAAAGAAGTTCTTAGCTGTCATCTATGTATTTGAGAAATTCCACTCCTACCTGATCGGATCAAAGGTCATAGTCTACACTGAACCACTCCGCCATACGATATCTAATTCAGAAGCAAGATGCGAAACCCAGACTTATCCGCTGGGTGTTGATGCTTCAGGAATTTGATTTGGAAATTAAAGACAAAAGCGGAGTGGAAAACATCGTTGCTGATCATCTCAGTCGCATTGAAGTCGAGGATGATGATAAAGTACCTATCCGAGACTCTCTGTGTGATGACTAACTTATGAAAATTATCACTGTATTCCCCTGGTATGCCGACATAGTAAACTATCTGGCTAAAAGAATCATCCACCCTTCCACCTCTCACCACGACAAAAAGAAATTCCTCCATGATTGTTAAGCAATACTACTGGGATGAACCTTATCTCTTTCGTCTATGTGTAGACAAACTTTTCCGACACTGCATATCAGAAGAGAAAATTACTCATGTCTTAGAACATTGTCATTCCGACCCCACTTGGGGACAAATGAGTTCGAAAAAGACCGCTCTGAAAGTTCTACAATCGGGTTTCTTTTGGCCAACAATAGCAAGAGATTCCCATAATTTTGTAAGATCATGCAATAAATGTCAACTTTCTGGCGGTATAACTAAAAGGAATGAAATGCCTCTCACTATGTGGCAAGAAATCAAACTTTTCGATGTTTGGGGAATAGACTACATGGGTCCCTTCTCCTCTTCATATGGATTTTCTTACATTCTGGTCGTTGTGGATTATGTCTTGAAATGGGTAGAAGCTATACCCACCGTTTCCAGCAATTCAAAACCAGTCATTAAGATATTTTAAGATATCATTTTCCCCAGATTCGGAGTCCCCCAAACTGTCATATCCGACGGAGGGACCCATTTTTTGGAACAAAGCTTAGAAGTCCTCCTAAAGAAATATGGAGTCAACCATAAAGTTGCCACACCTTACCATCCACAAACTAGTAGTCAGGTCAAAGTTTCGATTAGACAGCTGAAGGCAATCTTAGATAAAATCGTCAATAGACATCGTACCGACTGGTCCATCAAGCTTCCCGATGCCCTTTGGGCTTACCGCACAACTTATAAAACACTGATTGGAACAACCACATTCTGTCTGGTATATGGGAAATCATGTCATCTTCCAGTTGAACTGGAACATAAGGCATGGTGGGCCATTAAACAATTGAATTTTGATTTAAAAGCACTGGTGAAAACAAACAACTCTAGTTGCAAGAACTAGAGGAGCTCAGAATAACTGCATACCAAAGTGCCAGGATCTACAAAGAACAAACCAAGATGTGGCACAATGGTCATCTCAAAAGAAAAGGCATCGCTATTGGAGACAAAGTCCTTCTTTTCAACTCCAAACTCAAAATATTCCCCGGGAAACTTCGTACAAAGTGGTTCGGGCCTTTTACCATCAAGCACATATATCCGACTGGAGCCATCATAATTGCTGACGACAATGGAGGAGAGAGGATAGTCAATGGCCATAGAGTGAAAAAATAATATACTCTAGCTGACAAAATTCTGATACAAACTATTGAGATCTGAGACCCCATAGCATCATCATAACAAAATCAAAACTTCGTCGAGCCAGCGACGTAAAACTAATGTGTTACTTGGGAGGCAACCCAAGATCTAAGTATCACCGTTTTTATTTTTTTTGTTTGATTTAGGTTTATAATATTTAATCTGAAAATATAAAAATTCACATAAACAACCAAAACAAACATAAAAATATAAAAATAAAAAACCTAAACCATCTTAAACAGTTTTGAAACCGTTTGGAGCCCAAATGGTCTCAAACTGTTTGTAGCTCAAACCGTTTGGAGCCCAAATGGTCTCAAAACCGTTTGACTTTGGGAATTTCTAATGTCACCCCCAAATCCTATAAATATAACTGCACCCCTCCCCTTTTTCTTTCTTTAGAATCTCGAACTCTCTAAAATCTCGTGTGAGCACTATTTCATTTCCTCTGATTCTCGCTCTCGCGCAACTCGCGATGCCAGTTCGTTCCGCCGCCACCACCAGCGTCACCTTAGCTTCCGTGTGTCTTCACGACTTCCACACCTTCGTTACCGCCGTTCGTTGCCTCGCCGTCGTCATCGTCACCTGTAGCAGCAAGGTAGACCAATGTCGCCGCCATCACCGACACTTTCGTCATCACGCCACCCTTCATTTTTACCATCGCTAACGCCTACATCGCCGACGTGGTTCTCTTTTCTGTCGACGCACGTGTCGCCGCCGTCGTTCACCTTTTCCAGGGATCCCGACGTTTCACCTTCCATACGGTTTGGTTTCAAACAGTCCTCAAACTGTTTGGACACGAAACTATTTGGAATCCAAACCGTTTGGTGCCAAACGGTCCTCAAACTGTTTGGACGCGGGATCGTTTAGACCCAAACGTTCTCCAAACGGTTTGGTGCCAAACGATCCTCAAACCGTTTGGACGCTGGACCGTTTGTACCCAAACGGTCTCCAAACCGTTTGGTGCCAAACGGTCCTCAAACCGTTTGGACGCGGGACCGTTTGGACCGAAACGGTCACCAAACCGTTTGGTGCCAAACGGTCCTCAAACTGTTTGGACCTAAACGGTCTCTAAACCGTTTGGTGCCAAATGGTCGTCAAACTGTTTGGACCCAAACGGTCTTGAAAACCGTTTGGACCCAAATGGTCTCCAACCTGTTTGGACCCAAACGATCCTCAAAACCGTTTGGACCCAACAAAACCTAAAAACATTAACATCTACATAATGCAACATTCTTCCTTTTAATAAACTTTCTATCTATACAAATTTAAAATTTTTCTAACACAATTTTTTCTGATTACTTCCCAGAAATGGCCTCACCAGCAAAACAAGCAACCGGAACCGCCGACGCTCCATTCTGGACAACGGAGCAACTGATGGAGGACCGAGCCAAGCTCCAGAAAATCATAGATATCTATAACAAGACTGGAATGGTCCCACCTAAAGTCAACCTGCTCGCGGTCATGAGTGAAATTGACCGCCTCAACATGTGTTTATCTGAAGAGCCTGAGAAATAAGTAGAAGAAATTTCTTCTAGTGATGAAGGCTCAGAATACGAGCCAACCCCCGAGGAGGAATACCCAACTACAAAGTCCAAAGGGAAAAGAAAGGCCCAACAAGCTGTCAAAGAACAACCTACGAAGAAACGGGTAAGGAAGCAGGTCCACCCCGCCACTGCTAGGGAACAAACCCTGGAAGGATACATCCCATCAACCGCTACCCCCCCCCACTACCACTCCCGCTACCACCAATGCTCCTGTCTTCCCCTCCATCACCACTACAACACCACCACCAGAAAACCTATTCATCCACACCCTCCCATCCATCGACAAAACCTTGAAACCAACAAAGTACATTTGCTCAAGCGTACTAATCAAGATGGGGATATACGATAGAATCCTCACCCTGCTCGATAACGCAAATCTCTCAAGACTGTGTTTTGTCCCCGAGATCTCATACGTCAAGTCCACAACCATCTCAACAAAGAATCTATGGACATTATGGATAGAGCAAGGGACGGAGGTGACCGTAGGCTGGTCACCAAACTTTTTGGCAACAAAGTTGTCATAACAAAAAATTTATTGAATGAAATCTTCATCGACAACCAGGAGCAGCTAAAAAAGGACAAATTTGTTAGCACAAAGAGCTCCCAATTCAACAAACACAACTTCTGGAAATCCCTAACAAGGACCCCAAATTATGAGGCGAAGACCTGCAAGGCCTCCAATATTCATTTTGGGTTAGTGCGCATGTTTCAAAAAATTCTCACCGGTGCACTCTTCCCCAGAACAGAGGGCGGGAATGTTACCATCTCTGATCTTTTTATTCTCTGGTCCATTCTACATGGGATGTCGATCAACATTGGACGGCACATGATACAAAAGTTTTCAGCATACGCCGTAGGGAAAGAAATATGCATGGGAGGACACATAACTTCCATTCTTAAATATCTCAAGATAGAAATATTACTCCCCAGGTGCACGCAGATCAAGGGAGACATCCTTACCAATGAGAAAACCTTGAAGAACTCTTACATTATCAAAGAAAAGGATGCAAAATTGCACTACATTTTCTGCCCTACAGTAAAATCTTCCAGAACTCTACTACCACTTCCGGAGCTTGCAGATTATGACAAAGAAAAGCTACTTTTTACCGAAGAAGAGCTTACCAAAATCCTAGCTTCGGTCAAAGTACAAGAGAAGAAAACCAAAGAGGGCCAGACAGAACTTAGTATCACTGCCCCGACAGCTAGGGTAACAAAAATACCAGTAAAATGACCATCTAAGGCATGTTTACAATCACAACAGCTGTCGGGGACGCCGACATCAAAGCTAAATCCTGAGATAGAACACCCTCATCCTGAGGAACATATCAATACCTCATCATTAGAATCATTCATCATGAGCCTAAATGATGGTCTCGCCACCACCACCACTCCTACCACACTACCATCCACTACTATCCCACCATCTACTACCCTATCACCTTTCTCCACAACAATCCCAACAACAATTCCTTTCCCCATATCCACACCTCCACCCACATCTCCCACCTCAACCTTCTTCACTTCAGGCATCCCTTTCTCCACTCCAACACCCGCCTTCACCTCCTCCGCTCCCATCTCCACCCTTTTCCCCTCAACATTCTCAGTCCCACCATTCTCACCGGGAATGTTACCATTTTTTTCATCCACCACCACCCCGACGCCGCTGGTGACTCCATATACAGTCACCACATAGTTTGTGGGACCATCAACAGTGTCTCTTTCGCAAGGCACTACCACCCTTCCACCCCGACCCCAGCCACCCCAACCTTCTACATCCGGGGTCCCTTTTACAAATGTCGGTGAGGAATTCAGACATCAATTCGACGCTATCCGAAACCTCCTCACCGACCCTTCTAATATATTACAATCTATTTTTTCTTATGTGCAGGGTCTAACTACACAGGTCACCAAGATTGACGAGAAAAATCGTGCCTTTCCAGGCATCATCTCAAGCATCCACCAACAGCAGAAAGCAGCGGCCATGAAAGTTGAACGCATCGACGTCCACCTACAATAACTGCCACAGTTGGTGCTTGAGGTGAAAATCCAGCAAGGCGATCTGGCCAAGCAAGTCGACAGGATTTTTGCGTAAAATCAACCATTTCCAGACACTCTGTGCGAGCTTAAGCAACAACAAACTGCTTGAAGCACACACTTGGATGACATCAACACCGCCCTCACACAACTCAATAACCGCCAAGAGGAGTCATCCAACAATGAAATCAACCAATTAAGAGCTCAAGTGACAGAACTCTCTACTCGACTCCTCTCTGTCGAGGCTCATTATTCAGATCTCAAAGAAACCCACGACGCACTGCTTGAAACACATGAGCATGTGCAAGTGGCTTTCGACGAACTACAAGCACTCCACGGGCAGTGCAAGAAGCCTCCACCAAAGAAGACCACAGATAAAAAAGAAGATTAAGAAGATGATGAAGAAGAAGATGAAGATGAGGATTCTGACTCCTCGGCTGAATCCAACAATAGCACCCCCTCAGACGATAAATCTGATGACCCAAACAATGATGGGGAGGGCCCCAGCCGAGGAGCTACACCAAAACAACAGAAAGATCACCAAGAAGGTGATAAAGATCACAAATCCCCTACTCACAATGACAATGTTAACATGTCATATGGGGATCAATTTCTTGACTATTCTACAATGGGATCTCTGGGGGGAACCGCCAAAGAAGCAACTTTTGCTGAGTTCCAACAATGTTTATTCAGAACCAACATGAGTCAACCACAACCAGACCTTCCACAACACTCCTCCCCAGAGAAATCTTCACCCATTCCCCCAGAACAGGAAGAATTAGAGAGAGTCAGTTTAGATACAGATGAAGGTCTCGACTCTGCTTCATATTCAGATAAAGACAAAGATCTATAGCACTACATAGATGATTTTGAGCAGCCTTCTTCCCACCCTCCACAAGAGTTTCCCCTGCCGCCACCTCTACCTCACAAGATGCACAATTTAGACATGGTGGCCATCTCTACCCTAGATGCTCAAGATATCTTCATCCTAAACACTATTGTAGATGATGCCAAAGAAGGGGGAGATGTTATCTACCATAATACAAAGACCCAACGCAAGTTGACACGTGAAGATTTCCACACCATCCTTCGACCACAGTCAACAGTGAAGATGGCAATCTTTCGTGTCCTCCTTGCCAATTCTATCGAAATCTACAGAATCTCTAAACGGCAGCAGCCAGTACTTAACGCTTCACCTACTTTGGTCATGAGTCTATTATATAAAGATTTACGAAACAAATCTATCGAGCAGTTGCAGATGGGGATTTCCAGAAAGGCACGCTATATTACTGTGCCCTTTCAAGTTTCTGGCCACTGGCTGCTAATGATCGTGGACACCGCAGCTCAATACGCCAAGGTGTACCATTTTTGCGCCAGTGAACTAAAGGCCGGTATAATTAATTTTGCTGGTATTGAAGCTGGGGAGGCCAGATGCATCCCTTTCCGGCTTCTAAAATTGATTTGGAATGCAATCCCATCTCTCCACCATGGTTGGAGCCAACCCTGGTTCAAGATAATAAACCCACAAGTCTAAATACAAGAAGGATCTAGGGATTGCAATTTCTACACTATACACCACATCCAAACGCTCAATCAACAAATCCCTTTCATTGAGCTGGCCACAGAGGATTTTCATTCTCTACGAGGACGTTACGCCTTGGAGCTAATATGTGACAGAAGGTTCTTCAAGGACCCAACTATGACACCTTACGACGTCCATCGCTACCTCTACTCGGCCATCCAACGTCCTAAAAAATAGCCATTCCGACAAACAATAAAGGAGTTGGAGAAACAACAACCCGCCAAGGTCTCCGAGAAGAAATAATGGGACCCTTACTCTTTTGATCTGGCAGATGATAAAGGGGACATCGAATTGTTAACTGGGGCCACCATCAACAGACCATCTTCACAAAAGGTGCCCCTATCTACCATTGAACCGACGTTCCCTAATTTTGACCTTACAGCTTGCAAGACTCTCTCCGACAGTGAACTCCGTCTCCTCATGTTGAGGCTATATACTGAGAGAGATGATCTTATTTTTCTAGCTGGAGATATTCTGGTTATGGCAGATACGCTCTGTGAAACTGTTCAATTTAAAGGGTCTCTATCTGTGAGTCTGTTGACCGCCTATCAATATCTACTCAGACGAAATCACCCTATGGCTTATATGGCGTCAACATATATGAAGGATGATCTCCTAAAGCTAAAGAACTTTGGAACCACAGAGGCACTCATCTCTTACCTCCAACATATGACTCTAAAGTTCATTATGCTTCCTTTCCTTCACTCAAAGCACTGGATGCTGCTGGTGACAAATCTTCATGACAGAACAACAATCATATACAACAGTTCCGACAACCAGTACAATCCAGATCAACAATAGTATACTACAACACCAAGAACGCCCATGGAGGAGGTGGAAAACGAGTGTGCTGACAAACTCCACGATCTCTTAAGCAAGGACACAAGGGCGTATGATAAAGAACACTTTCATCGCCCAACCTTTAGCCACAGATGTCCCCAACAGCTCCGAGAGTCAAACGACTGCGGCTTCCACGTCCTCTACTGGATGTACACCATCATCGTCCTTGGAAGACCAGTAGAGGACATGACAGACGTGTATTATCACGCTCTACGTGAAAAGTTCGCAGCTAATCTTCTCTGAACCCCTGGAGCTAACAAAGGACTAATAGAAGCCTAATTCCCTTGTCCTTGTACCTCTCAACCTATCACTTTGACACTCTAAGGACATAATGAGTGATAAGTTAGGGGGGAGTACAATGGACAAGGGCGAGGTATCACTTTTTAAAAAAACCATTCCCTCTCTACCTTCTCTTTCAATTTTGTACAAAATTTGTAGCCTTCTCTGCACATTTAGTTTTTGTTTTAAGTAATTCCTTTGTTAAAATAAATCATGCACATAAGAATAACATCCCTCTTGGAAAAAGTCATCCCATGTACATTTAGAATCCAGTTAGTCCTCAAAAGCAATAACAAGAATAGCATATAGGCATGTAATAGCGAATTAATAAATTACCTTCACATTAGATTTTCATGCCTTTGCTTCAGTTCTACATCTGACTCTCCACAGGTCAACATCAGGGCTGAAACAAGCCAAACACTCTTAAGGACGGGAGGGATATCAGGTGACATCCAAATCAAGAAACCCGCAAGTGGACCACCAAGTAAAAACCAAATAAGTGCATGTCGAGAAACTCTAAGAACAACTTTCTTCTCTTCAATAAAAGAGTCTTGGCCGCCCAATCAAAACCCCAAAAATCCCAAATCCTAAGCATGTGAGTTTACGAATAAAAGCCAGAGTGTTGAATAAAAACATGAGAGTTGTTCCACGCATAAGGATCTATATGAAAGAGCCAATAAAGGTCTCGCCCGACTGGTACATTCAGCTGCCCTCACAAAGGCAGATGTGGCGTGCCCGGTAGTGAGACCCTAAGGTATCCAAATATATGAAAAGGCTGATAAAGGACTCGCCCGGTCGGTACATTCAGCTTCCCCCACAAAGGCATATGTACCGTGACTGGTAGTGAGACCCTAAACACATAGACAAACGCTCCCCCGCTTGAAGGGGGAGTCACACAATAGCCTTTAGCCAAACTTCATACCCACTCTAGCTTCCGACATGATTTTCAGAGAAGTATAAAATTGATTAGAGTCGACGAAATGCACAAGATAAAATCAAGAAAAAAGGTGGTCCCAATGCGAGCTACATGATATGGAAGAAACCTGAGATCCAAGCAACTCTCAACACCTGAAATAGTTAGGGTAAGCAAAAGCCCCGATACGACCTTAGGAGATCTCTGGTTTAGAATTGAAGCAAGAGTATGGAAATCTTAACTAAATAAAATCACCTCGTCACTACGTGCCTTAGCTCTATCTAGCCTGAGGACAAGTTAGAATCTAAGTTAGGGAGGGTGATAACCTCCCATTTTGCGATGTTATATTTTTTATTTTTCTCAGTTTTCCATACTCTTTCTTAGATAAATTAGATAAAGTCTTTAACTTTCCACTTTATTACAAATATACCATTAAAATAACTTTTCCTTTTATTTCTTACAGAAAAGCACAAAAAAATTACAAAAGCACCAAACGGTCCCAAGACCGAATGGACACCAAACGGTCCCAAGACCGAATGGACACCAAACGGTCCCAAGACCGGATGAAGCCAAATGGTCCCAAGACCGAATGGAGATCAACCGGTCCCAAGACCGCATTAAGTTACATGGTCCCAAGACCGAATAAAGGAAAATGGTTTCAAGACCGCAAGGACTCAAACGGTTTCCAAACCGGGAGAGTCCAAATGGTTTCGAAACCGAGAGAGTCCAAACGGTCTCAGAACCCAAACAATTTTCATGACCGATTGGGCCCAAAACTGCCCAAACCGTTTGGACTTCACTGAAAACCTATAAAAAATACCCAAAGGGTCCTCACAAGGCATCAAGTTTTCAGACGTCCCAAGGTTGCCTCTGCTGTTCCAGAGATGTTCCATCCTTCATCCATCGCCTCGAGGCTACCGGTCTGAGATCCATACTCCATCTACAAGATACTTTCTCTCTCATCGCCAAAGAAGGTGGGAAGAGGAAGATTCATCATCAAGCAACCTACGAAGTGTGAAGTGAAAACTACTAGAGGGGGGGTGAATAGAGTTTTATAGTGATTTTAATAATTATTTTAACTCAAACAACCAAAATTGAGATTAGAAGAAGGAGACAGGCGTTTAGAGTGGTTCCAACTATAGCAAATACTATAGTTGTCAGTCCACTACCCGGTTGCTTACCCAACCGGGATTTGAAAGTATTTATTTTATTACCTCTCGAGGATTTATACAAAATACAATACTTTCAACCACACCCTTTGAACAGCCTTCACTTGAAGTAGGTGCACCAACCCTGAGGTAGCCTTCTTGAAGTAACTCCAAGCTCCCCCTTGAAGTAGCCTTCCTCTCTAGAAGTAACCTCCCGTTGCACCAGCCTTCTGAAGTAGCTCAAAGTCTCCTTCTTTGCCAAGAAGATCTTCACCCTCTCCAATCCGCAGCCTCCAACCTAGGAGTAGTAAGGAGAGTACAAACAGTAATAGGGAATAAGAAAGAAAAAGGAAATTACAACTTATCCTTTAAAGCCCAAGGCTTGATATGCCTAGATCAAGCGTATAGATCTCCTAACCAAATGTGTGAACTTGTGATTGCTGTGGGTAGGAGATTCTAGCCTATAGGACACGAATTTGAGCTAAGGAGAAAGTAGGCCAATGATCACAGTGCTCAATTTGCTTGCAACAGATTGCTCAAGTATGCTCAAGTATTTCTCAAGTGTAGCAAGTGTAAAACAAGTAAGTTTTGGTGTCCTATGGCTTGTCCTATTTATAGGAATGGCCTAAGGAAGCTTAAGGACGTTCTAGACAACTTCTAGGGGTTTCTAAGTGCTTAACTAGTCGTTAGGTACAAAGTTGTTGCTTTAACAACAACTAATTAATTAATTCTGCAGTTGCTGTCAGAGACCATCTCGGTCGACAAATAGTCGACCGAGACACCTACTCGGTCGAACTTTTGTCGACCGACAGGCTCTCTGGAACAAGTGATTTGCAACGTCTTTCTTCAACTGCCAACTAACTTGTCTGTTGTGTCTAACGACTACTTTGGATCTTTCTCAGTCGAGAAGATTGTCGACCGAGAGTGTCTCGGTCGAGGAGTTTGTCGACCGAGATTGATCCTGTTTCAAGGTTTCAATTTAGGCACTAATTATGTGTGTAAGTGTGCATAAGTAATCCTATTTGAATGGGATGACTTGTCTAACTGTGGTGTTTAGCTAGGGAGAATCTAATGCTTGATTTACATGCAATTCTAAGTACTTGTACATTATATTTTTGTACAAGTTTTTACAACAGTGATTACATTGCATGAAAATATAAATATGTAAGCTTGTGGATTTTCCCTTGTTGCTTTGTCATCCTGCACACTCAAGTAGCTCGTTAGATTAGTAAGAATGAAATGTTTGTCATAATCAAAACAAAGGGATTTATAGATGTCCATTTAGCCAACAATCTCCCCCTTTTTGAAGATGACAAACATTTCCAAAATATAAATAAAGGAAATATAAAACATATGAGTTTCATACCTTTAGATTACCTTTTGTAGATTTTTCTCTTGTGTATAAAATGTGTGCTTATTATTCCCCATGAATTATGGAACATGAAATCCATATCATTTGGGAATATAGCAACTTTCAATGTAAAGCCAAGAGTTTATTTATGAAACTCATTAATTGAGTTTTACATAATTACTAAATTTTAGTTTTATATTTATCTCTACCCCTTTGTCATTTCAAAAAGATAACCGTTAAGAATAAAAACTCCCCCTTAATTAGATATCCCATCAAATCGAATGAAAAAGATGTCCATTTAAAAACCAAGAGCTTGTGTTTAAGTAGCACAAATATCAAAGAAAACATCTTCCAAAGTGGAAGCGGTTTAGCCAATTTTATCTTCAACATGATGAAGGGAAACATGATTAATTTGCAAATATATTCAGTTTTATTGCAAACTTGACAACATAAACCTGCTCGGTCGACGATCTTTCGACCGATAGTGTTCTCGGTCGAACAGTTTCTCGACCGAGAATGTGTCTGGATTTGTTTCATAGTTGTTTTAAGTAATTGTGTCATAGATCCTTGTCAATTTTGCCACAATTTTAAAGGTTGCATTTTTATTTATTACTCCCCTTATTTTGTATGTTCTACAATGATGATCTTATAATCCATATTTTGAAGATGTCACACATAAAAATATCCATTGGAATCAAGTAAAGATGGCCAATTTCATTAAAAGCATGTATTACAAGCATAGAAAGATAGACACATCATATAGAGATGACCCATTTATTCAAAAGATATCATTACAATAACTCCAACATTTACTGGAAAGACTTAAGGATTACATCAATGTCAGGGTCTTTCCCAAGAAAAGGCTTAGTTCCATAATACTGGACCAAGGTTTGCCAATCTAGAGCACCTGTCTTAGTTAAAGCATATGCTTCCAAGAATGTAGGAACTCGGTCAAATCGGAAATGAGCGGCAATATCTTGCAGTTGCATGGATGAAAACTGAGTGTGCGTAAGATCCACAGATGGTGGAGGTGGAGTTTGATAATAGTTGTATGAAGGATTGTATGGATTGAGCATGCCAGGATTTAAAGAATACGGATATTCATCAGGTTGGTTTGGTGAAAGGGTTTGCATTCTTTGGTTTATATAAGTCATGGCATGATGGTTATAGTCTAGTTGTTTGCTCAGGTGATATTGGGAGCCAGCAATATAAGTAAGAGTGTTTTGAATGGGGTCATGTGATAGGTTAGTAGAAGGAGGGGGTGGTGGTATGTCTTGATGAGATGTTTCTCCTTCAACTCTAGCCCTTTTATGACCAAAATCAATTCCCATTTTTTCTACTGTATTCTTACTTATTTTTTGTGGTCTACGCTCCCATGTATATCCCAGATCCTCAAGTGGGGTCTTAAGGAAATGTTGAGTAATTTGGCATATAAAATCGGCATATGGAGGATTGCCAGAAAACTCAAGCATGTTTTTAAGAATAATGCGGATAAAATTTGTGGGAATATGTTGGATAATGGCATATATTAGACACATACGAAAAACAGGAACTTCAGACTTATTGGCTCTAGGATGTATGTTTGTTGATACAATAAGGTTTACAATCCTAGCAGCTGGTTTAAGATTTATAGCATAATATGTGCCTCTATCTTCGTGACAGGTTGTATTGGATTTAAAAATGGTCCTTTTGATGTCACTAAGACTAATGGTATGGTCATCTTGGAGAAATTGGTTAAGGGGGTTTCCAGAAGTAAGGTCAAGGGTGTCTTGATATTCATCTATGTCAATGTTTAGCATGTTAAGAATGTCCCCTTCAGTAAATCGGAAGCTATGCCCATTGACCATAGTGTAGAAGAAGATGGTTTCATTTTCAGAGTGGGAAATGAGGTTTGCATAGAATTCATTCACTACCTTGATTGAATAGGAAGGAAAAGAAGGGTTGATGAATTCTTTTAACTTTTTTACTTCGAAAAGGTCCTCCAAGTCGACGATGTTGATGAAGTCCATAACTTCAACTGGTCGTCGTGGGAGAGGAGCTTTGGAGGAAAGCCGTAGATATCGATCACCAGCATCTCCATCGAGGAAGGCAATGTCGTTGATGATCGTAAGTGGTGGAGTAGCTTCCCGAGCTTCCCTTCCTTTCCTGCCGGCGACCTTCTTCTTCCCACGAGCAGATGATGAGGCCATTGTGTTGCTTGAAGGTGGAGAAGAAGCAAGGAAGGCTTGGGGATGAGGATGTTGGTATATGTATGCCTGTAGAGCCATCCCAAGCGATTGCATGGAGTCGGATATTAATTAATCAATTAATGCGATTATTTGGTTAATTAATGAATTCCGAAATATTCTAATTAATCCACGAGCGTTTTAATTAACGCAACGTTTCTGTTTACCGATGGGTTTAGGAAACCCTACTTCTCTTCTTATCCTATTTAAAGGAGGATAGACGACCGATATCTATATAAGATATAGAGAGACGCTTTTAGGTTATTCTCACGTACAAAACCTAGCCGTCGTCATCCTTAGGAAAGAAAGGAGAGCAACGCGCCGCTAGCACACCGCCGCAGAGACACGCTCCTTCCCGCCGGCTTGAGAAGCGCGACGTGGAGTTCCGTCCATCCGCGTGGACGAAGTAGAGATGCAGACGCCTTGACGCATGCGTTCGGAGGACGTCAACGACCACCTGTACGTGCTACGAGCAACGTACATCACTGCCGCAGAGGAGCATTGCCGGATCAACCTGCGACAGCGAACGGGAGAGAAGATCCGTCCGTGTTTGACAAGCAGTGTTGCACCGTCGTGCAGCGGGTCATCGCCGGACTTGCTCCGCGATAAGGTATATCCCGCAAACCTATTTCCGAATACGCTGTTTTCGACGAGATCATGTTACGGGTTGCGTGGATTTTATCGCTTCCGCTGCGCATGTTTTCTCCACAAAACCCAACAGTGGTATCAGAGCCAGGTCGATCTACGGCGTATTTGGATTCGTTTCGATATGATCGAATCACTGTATACTATTTTATGTTGCATACGATGCGAATTAAACCTGTTAATGTGCAAATCTAAACCTAATTCCACATACGCCGCAGGCTATTGTTTTTGACGTTTTGGACGGGGTCGACTGTGGAAAATAGTGATTTTCCTAAGTGCACGGAAGTAAAATTCCGTAGACCTTTCAGGGGCTCTACCCCTGAGACCCCGCGAGGGGCGGCCTCCCCTCGATCCCCGCACAGGGGCGCTGCCCCTGTGTACCCCGCATTGTCTGCGTGGGAGTCAAAATTCATTTAATGGGGAATGTCCCGCATTAAAAGTACTGCAATTTTAATTTGTATATACGTATATGTAGATATACCTATGATAGCATACACGTCGCCTTTAAAATTTGTTTTATGTGGTGAGTGCATGCACGGTTATGGCCTAGTATCCCCTTTTGTGAATGTTGTGAATGGATGTGGATGTTGATCTTGTGGATATGGTTGTTTGTGAATGTTATGGATGTATAATCGTTGCATATGGATCCTTTGTATAATGTATTCGGCTTGCATGCCGAGCCTCATCTCTTATTTCAAAGTGTAATTAATTCTTTCTCTTTAATTTTGTAATCATATGATGTAATAAAGATAGGATTAGTTTTAGTCTTTGTAATCTTGATGTAAGGAGGCCACTTGAAGATCCAACTCCAAGGAGTGTCCATGGAGAAGCACCATGAAGATCTAATTACAAGAAGCAACCTGAAGATCCCACTCCAAGGAGCGTCCATGGAGAAGCAACAAGAAGATCCCATTCCAAGAAGCAACTTGACATTCCAACCTCACGAAGCATCCATGAAGTTGTTCATTGTAATGTTGATCATTATAGGCTTACAGGTTGTTTTCACAGGTGTTGCATGAGATGCATAAGACCATAGGTGGACCGTAATCCTTTGTTGCTCCAAAGGATTACAATAGTATGGCCATAACTGATGTATTTGTGATTGCATGTCTATCGTTTGTGGTTGTGGATATAGTAGTATATGATACGTACTATAAGTATGTGGTGTTTGGATATATATATATGTATTAATAAAATCCCTCAATTAATAATATTAAGTTTTAGTTGCCTTCCATAAAGCAACACACATGAAAAGCTTGATCGACTATGTGTGGGCACGCCTCCGCGTGGTACACTGTCTATCTCGTGGAAGTGTGATGGTGGGTGTGTGGGTCTGCCTCCGCAGGGTGCACACTCATCGTGTTGGCTTATGGGTTGGACTTAACTAGGGAACCTTGATAGGATCAAGTACCTAGAGGCACACAGATGCATCATGGCAAGGAGTTGTGTATGATCATCTATCCAAGAGTTGCATATGATGCAATTGGCAAAAGTTGCCTACCTTAGTATTTGGTCTTTGACGCCAGCGTTGGCTGGGCATTGATCCAATTATTTTGGGTCTTGGCTCACTAGAAGGTTGTGCATTGCAATCTTCCGAGTTGATAGTGAGGGCTATCAATTTGAATAAAATAGTGGGAGCGTAATTAATTAAAGGCCTAATTAATCTCGTTTATCAAATCTTTACAAGTCAAAATGTTTTGGACTAAATGCAAATTTTTTCTTTTGTAGCAATCAAATGGCAAACAACACTCACACGTTCTCGTTGCGATCGGTCCTTGAGAAGGACAAACTTACCGGAACCAACTTTCAAAACTGGTTTAGGACATTGAGAATTGTTCTCACACATGAGCGTAAGCTCTATGTCCTTGAAACACCAGAGCCAGAGGAGCCCGCCGTAAATGCGCCCAAGGCTGAAAAGGATGCTTACAAGAAGCACCTTGATGATGTCGTGGATGTCAAGTGCCTAATGTTGTGCTCAATGAACTATGAGTTGCAAGAGCAACATGAGAACATGAATGTCATGGAGATGGTAACACATCTCAAGAACATGTATCAACATCAAGCAAGACAGGAGAGATATGATGTCTCAAAGGCGTTGTTCAAAAGCAAGATGAAAGAGGGAGACTCAGTTGGCACCCATATACTCACCTTGATTGGGTACGTGGAAAGCCTATCCAAGCTGGGATTTCCCCTAGGTCAAGAGTTGGCCACTGATGTGATTCTACAATCGTTGCCTGAATCATATAATCATTTTGTCATGAACTACAACATGAACAATTTTGACAAGCCGTTGTCAGAATTGTTGGGCATGTTGAGGACAGCCGAAGCACAGATGAAGAAAGACAAGCCCAAGTCTGTGATGATGATCAGCAAGACAAAGGGAAAGTCAAAAGGCAAAGGCAAGGCTAAGAAAAGTTCTAAAGCCGGGCAGAAGCCAAAGTCATCCGCGCTCAAAGCTAAAGGTGGGATCTCCAAAGAAGGCAGTTGTCACCATTGTCACCAGCCTGGACATTGGAAAAGAAACTGTCCTCTCTACCTGGAGGAACTAAGGAAGAAGAAGCAGGGGATAGAGATCTCCACTTCAGGTATATACGTTATTGAGATAAACTTAAATACTTCTTCATCATGGGTACTGGATACCGGATGTGGATCTCACATATGTTCTAATATGCAGGATCTAATAAGAAGTAAGCCTTTACGAAAGGGCCAAGTCGAGCTGCGGGTTGCTAATGGAGCAAGAGTTGCTTCCACCGCAGTTGGAGTTATTAGTTTATCTTTGCCTACGGGCCTTGTAATAGAATTAGAGAATTGCTATTATGTACCTGCCATTAATAGAAATATTATTTCTGTATCTTGTATGGACAAGAGTGGATTTGAATTTCACATTAAGAATGGAATTATTTCTATATCTAAAGATGAGATCTTTTATGGCAATGCCCCTATGTCTTATGGTATCTACTTGTTAGAACTTGAGACTAGCATATATAACGTAAATACTAAAAGGTTAAAACTTGACAACTCAAACAAAACATTCTTATGGCATTGTCGTCTTGGGCATATAAACGAGAAGCGCATATCTAGACTCCATAAGGATGGTTATCTAGACTCTTTTGATTTTGAATCATTAGAGACATGTGATGCATGTTTATTAGGGAAGATGACCAAAACTCCTTTCACTGGACACAGTGAGAGAGCCAGTGATCTGCTAGGGCTCATACATACTGATGTATGTGGACCTTTTAGATCAAATGCTAGAGGAGGCTATCAATACTTCATTACCTTCACTGATGACCTCAGTAGGTATGGCTATGTATATCTTATGAAACACAAGTCAGAAACTCTTGAAATGTTCAAGACTTTCATGAATGAAGTAGAGAAGCAACTTGGTAAGAGTATTAAAGCACTCCGTTCAGATCGAGGTGGCGAATACTTAAGCCAAGAGTTTGAGGACCTTCTGAGAGACAGTGGTATTGTATCACAATGGACTCCACCTGGTACACCACAACATAATGGTGTGTCAGAAAGAAGGAATCGTACATTATTAGACATGGTACGATCAATGATGAGTTCAGCCGAACTTCCAATATCGTTCTGGGGAATTGCTCTTGAAACTGCAGCGTTTACACTTAACCGTGTACCTTCCAAATTGGTTCAAAAGACACCATATGAGATATGGAATGGGAATCGTCTCAATTTGTCTATGTTAAAGATTTGGGGATGTGAAGCTTATGTTAGGAAACAATTTCCTGAAAAGCTTGGACCCAAATCGGAAAAATGCTATTTTGTTGGATACCCCAAGGAAACTTGGGGATACTACTTCTACACACCAACTGACAACAAAGTGTTTGTTGCTAGGACTGCTGTATTTCTTGAAAAGGAATTTATTTCCAAAGGAATTAGTGGGAGGAATGTAGAGTTCGAAGAAGTTCGAGACCAACAAGAAAGCAGAGAACCTGAGGAGGTACACAAGGAACATGAGGACTCACAAGTTGTTGTGGAATTTCAAGTTCCAAATGTAACACAGGAACCTCGTAGATCTAGTAGGACACGACTTGAGCCTGAGAGATTTGGATTTCTCATGACTCAAGACAGTGACGAATTGGGCATAGCAGATGAGCCAACTTCCTATCTAGAAGCTACTAAGGGACCAGAATCTGAGAAATGGCTCGAAGCCATGAGATCTGAGATGGAATCCATGTACACCAACAAGGTATGGACCTTGGTGGATCCACCCGAAGGGGTAAGACCCATAGGGTGCAAGTGGGTCTTCAAGAAGAAGACTGACATGGATGGAAATGTTCAAACCTATAAAGGTAGATTGGTTGCGAAAGGATTCCGTCAAATTCAAGGTGTTGATTATGACGAGACCTTCTCACCAGTTGCCATGGTTAAATCCATCAGGATCATGCTTGCCATTGCACTTATCATGACTATGAGATTTGGCAGATGGATGTTAAAACAACATTCCTTAATGGGAATTTACTCGAGGATGTGTACATGACACAACCTGAGGGTTTTATCGATCCAAAGGAAGCCAATAAAGTCTGTAAGCTACAAAGGTCAATCTATGGATTGAAGCAAGCATCTCGGAGCTGGAATCTACGTTTTGATGAAGTAGTCAAAAAGTTTGGCTTTAGTCAAAATGAAGATGAACCTTGTGTTTACAAAAAGGTTAGTGGGAGCACAGTCGTATTTCTCATATTGTATGTGGATGACATACTATTGATGGGAAATGACATCCCTACTCTTCAGACAGTAAAAGGTTGGCTAGGGAAGACTTTCTCTATGAAGGATTTAGGTGAAGCATCCTATATACTAGGGATCAAGATCTATAGAGATAGATCTAGAAGGCTTCTAGGCCTAAGCCAGAGCACATACATTGACAAGGTGCTAAAGAGGTTTAGCATGCAGGGTTCTAAGAGAGGTAACTTGCCCATGTCCCATGGGGTTACAATCTCTAAATCCCAATGTCCTAGTTCATGTGATGAACGGGCACGCATGAGTAAGATTCCATATGCATCAGCAATTGGATCTATCATGTACGCGATGTTATGTACTCGTCCTGATGTATCGTATGCTTTGAGCATGACGAGCCGGTATCAGTCAGATCCAGGTGAATGTCACTGGACAGCCGTAAAGAACATCCTAAAGTACTTGAGAAGGACTAAGGATCAATTCTTGGTATACGGTGGTGAGGAAGAGCTCGTAGTAAAGGGTTACACCGATGCTAGCTTCCAAACTGACAAAGATGACTACAGATCGCAATCTGGATTTGTGTTTTGCCTGAACAACGGAGCTGTGAGCTGGAAGAGTTCCAAGCAAGAGACGGTTGCGGATTCTACAACAGAGGCCAAATATATTTCCGCATCTAATGCTGCAAAGGAATCTGTGTGGATCAAGAAGTTCATTTCTGAACTTGGAGTGGTTCCAAGCGTTGGTGATGCAATTGAGTTGTTTTGCGACAACAATGGAGCAATTGCACAAGCTAAAGAACCAAGATCGCACCAACGTTCCAAACATATTCTACGGCGGTTCCATCTCATACGAGAGATCGTACAACGAGGAGATGTGAAGATTTACAGAGTACCTACAGAAAGCAATGTGGCTGACCCGCTCACAAAAGCACTTTCACAGCAGAAACATGACGGGCATGTTCGATCACTTGGATTGAGATTCATGGGTGATTGGGTATAAGTGCAAGTGGGAATCTGTTGGTATGTATGCCCATAGAGACTATCATTCGATGATTGTAATGGGATACTATGTAAACGATTTGTAATACTATATTGATCATATCAATAAAGGCAAGTTTCCAATCTATATGTTTGTGTTTTATATTGTGAGATGACCATAAAACTTATAGATGTCTATAGAATAATATACTCAATGACATATGTCTTCGGGTTGATGACATGAATAGTGAGATCATATGTATGCTAAGAGTATGTATTCTTGTTTTGTCCCTAATCAGTTGTTATTGTGGAAATATCCATAGACATCAATAACACATAAGATTAGAATGTATGTTGGTTGATGGAAGAGTCTCATTATCCATGATATGGAGATATAAAACCAAATACATAGATACTTGTTAGAGAACAGTGTATCGGATAGACCCACCTTGAGAGTGACACATGGATACCATGATTGGTAGTTAGAGTCACATCTCATAATGATGGTGGTGATTGTGGTTCTTAGACCTGAAGTCACTACACTTATCACATGACGTTCGGTGTACTTTGACATCATCCATCGTGGTCCTGAATAAGGATTGCTATAAAGATAGTGCTTGGGTGCACTGTGACACATGGGGATGACTGTGAGTGATGTAGATGGAATTTTTCCTTCCTACGGGAGTTTGATATTCCGGCCACTTGATAAGCGAGACTGAGAAATGCATGGCCATGCTGATGTGAGTCAATATGTGGTATTGAGCTTACATATATCTCAGACAGTCTGCTCTAGTTCAAGGAACATGGATTGAACATTGAAGAGGATAACAATTCCATGACTTGAGTTCAATCCGGATATCAGCGACAAAGGAACTGTACAATCACTGTAACACCAGTCATGTATGATAGGTTAAGTTGTTCTCCAACTTCTCCAATTACTTGGGTAGCAATGAAGTCTTGCTAGATACCAATCATTGCTTGTGAAATCATAATATGATTATGGATATCACTGCCAACGTAATTTGGAGCCTACCGGGTCACACGCACAGGATGTGTTGGAATAGGAGTATAATTGTGGATTTGATTGAAATTGCTTCGAATCACATTGATTACTAAAATGTTTATGTAATCGATTAGAATAATATTGGAGTGACTGGCTCTAAGTGCAAGTGGGAGTCTGTTGGTATATGTATGCCCGTAGAGCCATCCCAAGCGATTGCATGGAGTCGGATATTAATTAATCAATTAATGCGATTATTTGGTTAATTAATGAATTCCGAAATATTCTAATTAATCCACGAGCGTTTTAATTAACGCAACGTTTCTGTTTACCGATGGGTTTAGGAAACCCTACTTCTCTTCTTATCCTATTTAAAGGAGGATAGACGACCGATATCTATATAAGATATAGAGAGACGCTTTTAGGTTATTCTCACGTACAAAACCTAGCCGTCGTCGTCCTTAGGAAAGAAAGGAGAGCAACGCGCCGCTAGCACGCCGCCGCAGAGACACGCTCCTTCCCGCCGGCTTGAGAAGCGTGACGTGGAGTTCCGTCCATCCGCGTGGACGAAGTAGAGACACAGACGCCTTGACGCCTGCATTCGGAGGACGTCAACGACCACCTGTACGTGATACGAGCAACGTACATCACTGCCGCAGAGGAGCATTGCCGGATCAACCTGCGACAGCGAACGGGAGAGAAGATCCGTCCGTGTTTGTCAAGCAGTGTTGCACCGTCGTGCAGCGGGACATCACCGGACTTGCTCCGCGATAAGGTATATCCCGCAAACCTATTTCTGAATACGTTGTTTTCGACGAGATCCTGTTATGGGTTGCGTGGATTTTATCGCTTCCGCCGCGCATGTTTTCTCCACAAAACCCAACAGAGGATGCTAAAGAGTTGCATGAAAATGTACTAGAGAGAGCCTATGGAAGCAAGAGTATGCAAGTGTGAGGTAGTGACCCGTCTTTGGTTCCTTTTATAACAATCCAGTGACCTGGTCGGTCGACGATTCGTCGACCGAGCGCCCGCAACGGTCATGTTGCAGACGCGCCACTCGGCTCCCCAACGGTCATAAATGGTCATAACGGTCGGTTTACAACGGTCATACCCAACGGCTATTTCTCGGTCGAACAATTGTCGCCCGACATTGTCTCGGTCGAACATTTGTCGACCGAAAGTGTGTCCGATACTAGATTCTGTCGGTCGAGAGAGAGTGGCTGACCGAAAGGTTTTCGGTCGAAGAGTTCGTCGATCGAGAGACTTACTGAGTACGAATTTGAAGCTGATTTTTAATGTAATTGATAGACTATTTTTGTAGAGCACATATATAGATTTTCCAAGGGAGTAATATTGTGTTTATTATTGACAATATTGGGACAAGTTGTGATCATAAATTAATTTCTTTTAATCATAAAAGGATATCCAAATAGTTATTATGTAAAACTTATTTTAGGTCGAATTTGACTACGACCATAGCTCCCCTTTGTCAAATTTTATTTTGACCAAGAGGCAAATTTTGCAGATTTTCAGATTGAATATATTGAGTATAATATCTGCATAAGATTTAATTAAATATCAAGTTGAAGCATACTACTTAATTGGAGGCATAATTAATTATTTCAAAGATACTAAGTTAGAGATTTTTATCTTTTATGTGTTGCAAGCAATAACCAATAAATCATTTTACTTGCCTATATATATATTTTCATGGATCCATACAATTTTCATTATTTATGCACACCCAATAATGAAAATATATCCATGGTGTAACAATAGTAACATATAATGATGATTCCATCACATGATTTGTAAGTAGATCAGAAGATATTTTTAGGAACAATCATGTGAAACTATGAATTTTCTTTTCATTGAACCAAGCATAATTTCAGTTTAAGCTTAAATCATCCAGGAAATAAATTTGTAGAAATGATTTCCAAAAATATATCCAGTCATCAATCATAAGTAGATAGCAATTTCATCGGTTTTAAAATAAATGCAGAAATTTTTGTCGTAGACTGGAGAACAGTAATGTGCTTGGTCGACAATTTTTCGACCGATGTTCTTTCGGTCGACAGTTTTTCGACCGACAAAATTCCTGGAACTGTTAATAAAACATATTTGTGTGAGTTAACTATTTAGATATTTATTTGTAATCTCATTATGTTGAGTTGAGATAGACATAGAAGTATGCAACTAATGTCTCTGGTCATATCTCAACTTGATTCTGTTCATTTAGTTTGGAGGTTTTGGAGCCCAAACTAACTCGACATCTTTTCTCTTATAAGGACATGAAAAAGAGTAATTCCAAGACGTGAGCAATAATGGCAACATATAGAATCAACCTCAAGTCGTTTTCTATGGTTTTGTTCTAGGTTGTTCTTTGGTACAAATGTATTTGTTCCTTTAGGTACATATACATATTGATGGGTTTGTGTCCTTTTCCAACCAGGTTGATAGGACTTCCCTTTAGGCTTATAACCTAGTCCTCTTCTCCCAATTTGATGATAGGAATTTTCTAAGATTTGATCAAGAATGCCATTATTATTTAAATTACTGACTTTTTGTTGTAACTTGGCAATCTCTTCCATTCTCTTCTTAATATCTAGTTTTGCTTGGTCTAGATTAGATGACAATAAATTTCTTTCTTTAACAATAGTGTCATAATCTATATGGGTGCACAATAATGGTTGTTTTTGAAGATCGTTTACTTGAGTGTGCAAGTTTGAATTTTCAACAGAAAGGAGCTTGGAATCGGCTTCCATAGATTTTAACTTAAGATCAGAATATTTATTTCCCTCTTTGAGATCCTCATTTTCAGATGCAAGAGCAAGAAGTTTAACATTTAGATCATCATTTTCTTTATTTAATTTCTTTAATTTCTTTTTGCACTCAACATATTTATTATGTGTCTCTTCAATAATAGCAACTAGTTCTTCTTTAGATAAATCAAAGAGACTTACCTCTTCTTCTTCTTCACTAGTTGTAGCAATAAGACATTCTTTGTGCTCTTCCTTTGATCTCCATGGGTATCCGGTTGTTTTGTGGCTTGTTCCTAAACACCAATTGCAACATGTTGTGGTTTTGTCCAAACAACACCTTTCACCATTTCCCTCCATTCTTCAAGACCTGGTTAGGGTTCCTTGAAGCCTGCTCTGATACCAACTGAAAACTACTAGAGGGGGGGTGAATAGAGTTTTATAGTGATTTTAATAATTATTTTAACTCAAACAACCAAAATTGAGATTAGAAGAAGGAGACAGGCGTTTAGAGTGGTTCCAACTATAGCAAATACTATAGTTGTCAGTCCACTACCCGGTTTCTTACCCAACCGGGATTTGAAAGTATTTATTTTATTACCTCTCGAGGATTTATACAAAATACAATACTTTCAACCACACCCTTTGAACAGCCTTCACTTGAAGTAGGTGCACCAACCCTGAGGTAGCCTTCTTGAAGTAACTCCAAGCTCCCCCTTGAAGTAGCCTTCCTCTCTAGAAGTAACCTCCCGTTGCACCAGCCTTCTGAAGTAGCTCAAAGTCTCCTTCTTTGCCAAGAAGATCTTCACCCTCTCCAATCCGCAGCCTCCAACCTAGGAGTAGCAAGGAGAGTACAAACAGTAATAGGGAATAAGAAAGAAAAAGGAAATTACAACTTATCCTTTAAAGCCCAAGGCTTGATATGCCTAGATCAAGCGTATAGATCTCCTAACCAAATGTGTGAACTTGTGATTGCTGTGGGTAGGAGATTCTAGCCTATAGGACATGAATTTGAGCTAAGGAAAAAGTAGGCCAATGATCACAGTGCTCAATTTGCTTGCAACAGATTGCTCAAGTATGCTCAAGTATTTCTCAAGTGTAGCAAGTGTAAAACAAGTAATTTTTGGTGTCCTATGGCTTGTCCTATTTATAGGAATGGCCTAAGGAAGCTTAAGGACGTTCTAGACAACTTCTAGGGGTCTAAGTGCTTAACTAGCCGTTAGGTACAAAGTTGTTGCTTTAACAACGGCTAATTAATTAATTTTGCAGTTGCTGCCAGAGACCATCTCGGTCGACAAATGGTCGACCGAGACACCTACTCGGTCGAACTTTTGTCGACCGACAGGCTCTCTGGAACAAGTGATTTGCAACGTCTTTCTTCAACTGCCAACTAACTTGTCTGTTGTGTCTAACGGCTACTTTGGATCTTTCTCGGTCGAGAAGATTGTCGACCGAGAGTGTCTCGGTCGAGGAGTTTGTCGACCGAGATTGATCCTGTTTCAAGGTTTCAATTTAGGCACTAATTATGTGTGTAAGTGTGCATAAGTAATCCTATTTGAATGGGATGACTTGTCTAACTGTGGTGTTTAGCTAGGGAGAATCTAACGCTTGATTTACATGCAATTCTAAGTACTTGTACATTATATTTTTGTACAAGTTTTTACAACAGTGATTACATTGCATGAAAATATAAATATGTAAGCTTGTAGATTTTCCCTTGTTGCTTTGTCATCCTGCACACTCAAGTATCTCGTTAGATTAGTAAGAATGAAATGTTTGTCATAATCAAAACAAAGGGATTTATAGATGTCCATTTAGCCAACATGAAGATCGTTGCTCTCTCTCTCAAATGGGTCGACCTTCCTCCCTCCTTCGTGGAGATGACATTCTCTCTCTCTTCTCGCCTCCTTCTTTGTCCTTGCCACTAGGGTGCGGGGAGTAGCCCCGCTACCCATGTTTTCATTTCATACAATGTAATCCATAAGTTTGCAATAGAGATATACTTTCTTTTTGGTTCAGCATCAATCGTTTAATGAATGCTTGTTTCTTGATCACCAACTTGTGTTATCTATTATCTTTTAGTATGAATTGTCTACGTTTGTACTATTAGATTCGAGTCTCAATTGAATGTTGGTTCTTGATGCATGTAGACACCATGCATCTGTTTCAGTATCTAGGAGTGTCTTTCAAGAAGTGGAGTAAACTCACTTCCATCATCGTACTTTCATACTATGAAATGGAATCAGTTGACGTATGAAAGTACAACCTTGATAAGTTGAGGAACACACTTTGTGAAGGGAATGTTGTAAAGTAAGTGACCATTCATTTGGGGATAGCTGGCATTGCAACATTCCCACACTTCTCGTAGTTAGTTCTCTGAAAGGAAACTAAATCTACAAAGGTACTAATTGTTTAGACTCTTATTGCAGGTTATGTTTTTATGTTGCATGTTTTGATCCATGCGTAGTGGTGATGAAAGTCGATCACATCCTAGTGGTTTCTTAACACTGTTTACAACCTTAGTTTTACTTTCTTGCTTTTTCTTTACTTGCACTTAGTTTAACCAACCAAACCAACTTTTTGATCTAAACACCAACTGTTAAGGAGCTAAATGAAATTGTAACGTTTTCTATCTTGTTGATCCTAACAAGACCGTTGTCCTGTGGATTCGACCCTTAACTATAGTACGATAAGACTTCCACGTATCCTAGCATACGTGGGTGGAGTTTTAATCTAGTAT
The DNA here is from genome assembly GCA_963693085.1 of Alisma plantago-aquatica. Classification (NCBI taxonomy): domain Eukaryota; kingdom Viridiplantae; phylum Streptophyta; class Magnoliopsida; order Alismatales; family Alismataceae; genus Alisma; species Alisma plantago-aquatica. The sequence continues at coordinate 922,361,357 of OY856409.1, forward strand.
AAGCAACGCTAAACTTAAAGACTTGTTATCTTTAGGATTTTTAGTGGTGCATGCAACTCCACGTGTGTGGAAGCTCCATCACATGTGTATAACTCACAGCCAACCACATGCATCCCTCTCAGTGGCTCGCTCCAATGGGGTCGGGGCTTAAACACAACTAGAAGACGATTTCACCCTTCCTTTCCTTTAAAAATGTTGAGGGCAAATGACTATTTCTCGCTTTCCCCTTCTTCTTCCTCACGACAGTCCCCTTGCATAGGGTTGCACCGAACCACGGTCAACAACATGGTTGACCTTGCACCCTTGACCCTCAATCCACAAAGTAGCGCTTCACACACCTCCGCCCGGTCCTCCCGAAGTCGAACGTGCTTCCAATTCCCCCATTGGCATGCTGGATGGCTGGAACGGGGAGGATAAACTCCTGTAAAGCAAGTAGGCTGACGCAGGGGTGAAGAGCAAGCTCTAGGGTGGAATTCCTCTCCGATTTGCATTCGTGAAGGCTAGCGGGACCTTCCAGATGCGATTCCATCCCTGTTGGGGGATCAAAGACCCTCTTTTATAGGGGGTGTTCTCCCGACGTTGCCCCACTGTGAAGAGGATTTGGGCTAAGCTTCTAAGGCTTCCCAAACTGCCCTAATCCTAGGTCGGTTGGGTGCAAAATTCACTTCCGAAGACAATAGAGTTATTTCCAAAATTGTACACAAATCAGGGTGTGAGAGAATCCATGATAAACCAGACTCCTCCTATTTCCAGTCCTACTGGAGGTAGAAGATGACCCAGACACCCTTGGATATGTGAAATTATTTATCATTTTAAGCGGGAAAATAAGTGTGACATTATCAGTTATCCCTCACACTTTAGGAAACCTGCAAAAAATCATATATCCAAAACCACATGTCCAATTAATCCCAAATTTTAAGGGAAAGTCCATAATGAGTTAAACTATTTGTGTGTCAAGTTTGGGACTCAAATTCGAAAGTATGAGAGACTTTTCTTCATATGCAAGTTATCTCTTAATAAGGCATATTTTATGCATATTTTCTCTCTCTTATTCTTTTATTCTCTTTATTTGGATTCCTTTTACCATTAGAAACCATGTGGATTGAAAATCCCATCCATGATGATTCCATTATCCATATTTCCACATATTTCTTATCTTTTCCTCATTATCTAAATTTTCCTTCTTAATATTGTGTTATTTGATTTCTTCTTTTTCTTTTAATCATATTGGACTCATTAATATCTTATGATCCACGAAATCACATGCACAAATAAAATATTGCAAATGGAATCTATCCAATACATATAATTCATACAAATTTGCATAATCATACATTTATTGGGTAAATTGCATTTCCAACCATATGAACCCAAAATTGGGTTTGTAACCGGTATCTTGTATACTCTATGAGATTGTCCAAAGTAAGACTCGCTAAAATCAAAAAGTTGAGGGCAATACAATGGAGTAAATATCTCAAAGAACAACACAGAAATGAGGGAGAAATCTGAGAAACAAAATCAAGGCTATTGTTGTCGTGAAACAATCTGCCTGGCCTAATAAAACAAAGGTTGAAGAAGGAATTCACACCACACATTGGCAATCTGATGCCCATCAAAGAAACCTGCATTAGCAAGGTCTTATTTCCCTAATAGAACAATGTGACAACATTAGAATCACACCACTATAGGAAAACCAAGGATTCATATATGTGGCATTTAAATCAGGATACTTTACTAAGTCAAAATATTAATTACAACGCAATATATATATATATATATATTAATTAATTTTCTTTCCAAAATCAATTGAGGGTTCAAATATTGTCCAAATTATATCAAATTTTCCACCTAGATCAAATAGGGCATGAAGAATCCCATTTTGTCGTTAATTTTCTCTTTTTGGATAAGTTACTATTTTATTTAATACTTTAGACCTTAAGTTATATTCTCTATTTTAAATATAACCAGAATAGATAAGATTGTTCAATTATTGTGAAAATTGACACATAGACTAGTTTTAGTATCTGGAATTCAACTTGGTATTTTTTCACTTTTGAAGTCATTCAACATGTTATTTAATATTTTCTTTTTTAAATAAAATTAGGATACTTGTAATTGATCAAATAATGTGAAACTTGTCACCCAAGCCAATTAGAATCCAAGGAACATGATTTTAATATTATATTTAACCTCTGAGACTTCTATTTATGAGTTTATCACAATTAGGATTTTATATCATTGCCATTATATTTATCAAAATATTATATCTTTATTATCAACATTCACTTACTTGAGTCATATTATCTTCAATTCATTTCCAAAAGAATTCCTTATCTTATTATGCACAAATTTCACATATTAATACCATTAATTCAATGTTAATTTAGTTAATGGTACATTATTCATATGTCTGGACATGAAAACACAAATTCTTATTATATTTTGTGTATCAAGCATATGATACTCCTTATTAAACATTTTTTTGGTCAGCAAATCTCCTTTTCCTTATTCTTGTAAAGAGTGTTTGTATAAGTATAGCTTTATAAGCAAAAATAGGAAAAAGAGAATACAAATAGAAAGAGGCATACGTGCCAAAAATGAACAATAAAACCCAACCAATGAAAAAAGACAGAAGGATGAACAAATATCCAACTAGCCAATAAAGAACAAAAGGAACAAAACTCTAATGTCCACTATGAAAAAACAAAGCTCACAAACTCAAAATCATGATAAGATGAAGTCCTTCAACATCAGAAGAGAAAAAAACTCCCGCCAGGATCAAAAGATAGGAACCAAGATAATCTTCAATTAAAGATTAGGGGAAAACAAGAATATGAATCTACATTAACTAGCCACAAATAGAATTTGGTATCAAACTTTGAACAACTAACCATCACCAGTGCGAAAAAGGATCCAAAGAAGTCAAAATTAACGTGAACAAGTATCCAACAGAGTCTTCAGTTACAAAATAAAGGAAAACAAGAATGTCAAGTTTCATACACTAGCCATAGAGGAAAACTTTACTCATGAAAGAACCCCTAGAAGCCTATAGATTTTTACTCTAGACTTGAGGACTAAGAGACTCAATGTCTTCATGAACTCTCTAGTTTCTTTCTTACCAAATATAATATAAAGAATAAATAAGAACAAACTTCAATTTTTTGGAAGTAATGTTATGAACATATGACAAGGATTCAAGACAAATCTAAATATTCAACTCGATTGCAATTACAAGTCCAGATACACTTTGTGAAAGAACAAGAGAACAAGATATGCATAGAACTCTAACAATCACTTTTACAAAGGAAACACCTTGAAGGCAAAAAAATTCCTCTTCTTATATTGTACTCCAAGGTAGGGAGTTTATTATGAGCATATTTTCAAATATTGAGTTATAACCTTCTGTGAAAATTTTGTTTTCAAACATAGACAAAGATATTATTAATAGGAAAGGGATTCCTAACATTTTCCCAAACATTTTCTAGATTAGGATTTGAAAAATCTTCAAAAGTCAGCCGATCTTCACCCAGACCCAGAGAAGAAATAGAAGAAGGATATGATAGCAACTTCTTATTATTTCTATTATCTACAATGGACCATGCCTCATCTTGAATTGCATCACTAATCTTACAATTGACAGCAAAACCAAGTTTTAGAATGGAATCCTTACCAAAAATTATAGAGACACGTTATATCCGGAGGCCAAGGATCGAGCCAAAATAAAGTATTACTCCCATTACCAACAAAGAATTGAACATATTTTAATAGAATCTCCCTGCAATTCAGAATTTTCGTAAATAACCAAGATTGAGGAGAACTGGAATTGAAGGACCACATAGAACTCTTCGAGAGTTTTTTTTCATTAATCCATTTCACTCATAGGGTGTCTTTATTGGAAGCAATACCCAGCAATTTAGGATCAAGAATGGTAAAGAAACATCTACTATATTGTTGATGCATAATCCCCCTTCCTTCTTGGGCATAGTAACATGCTCCCATTTAACTAGATGAAGAAAACATTTATCATCCTTCATACCCCAGAGGAAAAATCTTGACAAATCTTTTCAGTATCATTCATGGTTGAGACATGGATAGGGAAATCCTGGAACCAATATAGGTGGACAACACTGAGGGTAGATTGGATTAACTCCAACCTACTAGCCATAGATAGCATCTTAGATTTCCATCCTTCCAATATAGTCTTAACTTTATCCACCAGAGCTGCACAAGACGAGCTAGAAATTCTAAAAGCAACTAGGGGAATACCTAAGTAAGACGAGGGAAGTTTGCAATCTTTGAAATTAAAAATATCAAAAATACTAGACTTAGTGCACTCTTGCTGGTTCACTTTTAGACTAATTGATTCTCAAACCAAATAAGTTTCCAAAGACATTAAGAATACCCAGAATCACCAAATAATTCTTAGTATTTGCCTCAAGAATATCATGGGATCATCTACAAAGATAAGATGGGAGATAGAGAAAGAATTTAAGAAAAAATAGCATCAATTTGGTTTTCCAAAGATGCCTTCTTCATTAGAACAATGAAGACTCGCATAATAAGGACAAATAATTAGGATGCTAGAGGATCACCCTGATGAATTCCATTAGAAGGCTTAAAATTAGGAGTTGGGTCCCCATTGACAAGCACCTCATAAGAAGAAGACGTGAATATACTTTCTATCCAGCCAATCCCGATCCAGCGGAAACCCATCTTGAAAAGTTGAACATATAAAATTTTCCATTTGACATTATTATAGGCCTTAGAAATATCAATTTTGAAACACATTTTTCTTCCAGAAGACCCTCTGTTGAAACCATGAAGAATTTCATTGAATAAAAAGTAGAATCTTTAATATTTCTCCCCTTAATGAAATTCAATTGATTTGAACTAATGATAAAAGGAAGAATAGGATGGTGTCTATTTGCAAGAATCTTAGAGATCGGTTTATACACAACATTACACAACAAAATGGGCCTACAATTTTTTATTTTAGAATAATCCAAGCCTTTTAGAATAAGAGTGAGGAAAATATTGTTCGATTCCTTTAAGAGCTTACCATTAATAAAGAAATTCTTAATAGCAGAAGACACATATGGACCAATAATATGTCAAACCTTTTTAATAAAATATGCATTAAAGACATCTGGATCATGCTCTTTATCACAATTCAAACACGCAACAACATCATCTATTTCCTTCTAGGTAACAATAGATATGAAGGAAACCTTTTAAACTTGATTGAGTGTGTTTCCTAACCAACAGAAATCCCTGAGACCAACACTCTCAGAACCATTATTAAATAGAAAAAAATAATAATAAAAAACATAGATTATTATATGAAAACACATGTACTAACATGATTAGGAATGTTCAAATCCTAATTTGATTTAATTGACGTCTTGTTTTTAGAGAAGAGTAAAAAAATTAGAGTTACAATCTTCCTCTTTAAGCCATTGAATCCTAAACTTTTATCTAAGGAAGTATTCCTCTATAGACTCAGCTTCCATAAGGGCCTTCCTCAAATCCCTTGACAAAGTCTGAAGAACAGAATTATAGGGATCAAGATCGGCTTCAATTTGGAGAGGAGAAGCTTCATACCTCAAAGATTTGACTTTATCATGTATATTGACAAAACAGTTACAATTCCACTCCTTGGGAGCTTTCCTAAGATAATGAAATTTCTTGTAAACTTTAAACATAGAGGTTCCTTCAATCTCCATATCCCAAATTCTTTCCACTACATCCATAAAATTAGGCCTTGAATCCCAAGCATTGATAAAATGAAAAAGGAGATAATGGTTCTAGAGTTACCAATAGTAAAAAGGATAGATCGATGATCGCTAATAGTACTGGAAATCACCAGAGAACTCTTCAAAAGTATGTAAAAAATAGAATTATAGAAGAATTTGTCTATATTTTAAGTAATGAGCCTGTCACCAACTTGATGGTTGCCCTAGGAGAAATAAGGTCCTTTAAGAGCGAGCTCAAACAACTCGTAGTTTAGGAATTATGTAAATAATATTTAGCAGAGGAATCATAACATAGCAAAATTATGTCCATGACATCTTGATTACATGCATTTTATGATTTGGTAGAGGATGCCTTATAATATTCATAATGTTAATTCTCAAAAGGATAGACGAAGTAGTTATCAGGTCTATAGGGTTTTGTGAAGGAGTTAGGGGGTAGAGAAGGGATAAATTTAGATGTGAAGAAAACCTAGAGGTATTTTATTTCAGGCAAAATCTTCTGACTTTGGCCAGGCGTGATGTATGGTGGCTTGCGAGTCCTCATAATCTGAATACCAGTGTGGAGGAAAGTTTTGCCAGTGCTGAAGTAGTGGACCCTTCTAGACACCAACGCCTTAAAAATGTCCTAATAATTCCCTTGGGATCTACAAAATTCTTTAAAATTTAATAATTATTAAAGGTTAAATGGTAAATCTGGGTTCTGATACCAAATGTAACAACCCCTTCCCATTGCTATCCCAAATTAAGGTGAATCAAGAGGGAAAGGGTCATTATCATATATAAAAATCAAGTTTTATCAAATAACTAATAAAAAAATTATTGAATGGAAAAGAGTTTGATAATAATATGAAAATAGAATATCCTCAAGGGAGTTACATGGAATGGAAATCTAAATGTTGTAATAGGAAATAAATCTAACTATCTAAATCCTCTAGAATAACTTTATATCTTTTCTTTTGGTGTCTTATTCTATGGATGTCCATCTTTCATCATTAATTTCATTTTAACCTAAAAGGTCGTGAACCAAAATTGCAGTCAGTATATCAAGATATACTGAGTATGTGGGGGAAACAAAATATTCATATGTAGGTGTAACAACATAATCAATCATAATAACAATTATGATTACAGTTCTAAGATCATGATTTCATCTGCATATGTTTGGTAAAAAGAATAATCTTTTACTTTGATCATAATCAAAAAGTGGAAAGTGTTCAATTGGAACATGAAAATGTGACTGAATTGATCTTTGTTACTCTTCGGGCAGAGTGGAAGAAGGGAGAGATTCTCAAACGAGTAAAAGGATTCAATTACTTCAAAAGGATTGAATGAGGATCCATATGAGGTGAAAATCTCATGTACAGTTCTGTAGAGTGATAAGCATTTTCTTATTTTAACCTCTCAAACCCTATCCTTTCTTTCTCTATAGTGTTCCCTCTCTTTAGGGGAGCCTCTTTACGGGGTAACCTCTCTTTAAGGTTTGGTCCCTACAGTGGACTTTCATAACCTTCCCTCACCCGGGCTTGGTTTCATACATAGGCCTTCCTTTCTGGGCTTGTCCTGAGGTGATCTTCGTTTTTTGGCTTGATCACCCATCAATCCCATAATGACTACATTAACCCCATGCTCTTTAACTCACCAGAGATTATTTAGGGTTTGAACATGTTACATTTACATAAGATGATACTCATAATGACTTTATAGATTGTTGGAAGTAAATAAACAATCAAGCATTTTAATTGCAATCTAATTAGGAAACCTAAGAAATCACATAAGTTGATAAGGAGAGTCATCATAGGCATAACCACATACCTTTCTCAGAGATGACTTAATGTCCAAGTATATATGAATAGGTGCAATCAGTCAATAATCACCCTAAAATTAATGCATAACACCCAAGTATTACTATTACGTTCACACATTACTATTAAGAAGGACTTGGATTCCAAGTTAGGATTTTGGGGGTCATATTAGGGTTTCATTAGGGTTAGGCTTCTCAAACCCTAATTACCATATTTTGATGCTTTTTAACTTACAAACCCTAATTTTTGCAACATGTGATTTATTTAACTTAGATTATATCAAGATGTCCCTTTTTATCCAAAAAGATCATTCTTTACTTATCAAGATCATTTAACCAAGTAATGACCATTAAATTCATGAAACTAGGGTTTTGTATACATTTATCACATAAAAAATGTCATCTTTACACACTTTAGGATTTCGAGATAGATCTAGGTCATGCAACCAGTTCTATTGGATTCCTTGGATTTTTCTGATCAAATTATGTAATTATGTTATATTTGTCTATTCTTATGATTCTCTAGGATTTTTAGAAAATAATTCATTTTGGGCCAATCAGGGTTTGCCACCTAGGTGGCCAACTGGACTTCTAGTCGTGCCAATGGTAAGGGGTCGAGCCAATAGGCTCACGCCATGGCGGAACCTGCGCATGCATAGTAGGTTCATTAACCAGGGTGCATAAAAAGAAGGAAAGGGTGAGAATGCTTTTTACTTAGAAATAGCATATGTGGGGGAAAACACGTCCTTCCCCTTCCTATCATCTCCTTCCTTCAAACTCGTGAATAGGTACCTTGCATGAGTCAACTCAAGAGTTGACCTGAGCTTTTGGGCCTCTGAGGGTTGGGTGAGTGTGTCAGCACCTTTGTCTGGTCTTGCTGGAGTCGTTGGCGATCTCAATTACCACAGAGATGGCCTGGGAAAGGAGAACGGTGAGGAGGGTCTTTTGTGTTTCTTGGATCAGAATCAATGGCGAAAGGACGGGGCTAACAGGGAAATTGAGGACAGAGGAGAGATCTTGGAGTCTCGCAGAGTCTCGCTCAAGGGGTGATCGTGTAGCAAGGGGTTCTACCCCTTTATATAGGTCTGGACTATGGAGGGTTGGTCGACTATTGTTCTACATTTCGGGAATTATTCAATAGCCTTCCAAAGGGGGTAAAACCTAGGAAATGCTGGCTCAGAATTATTTCCTAATCACAATGGGAAGGGATCTAGATGTGCACATGGATTTGAGAGAGAGAAAAGTGAGAAAGGAAAAGTGATTCTGACTATTCCTGGTTTCCTAATCTATTGAACGTAGGAGATGGTCTTTCAACCATCGATCCATGATCGAATGACCACCATGGTGAGTGCTTATAATAATAGGCTCAGTTTTTTCTTATTAAAATTGTGGCATGGAATATATTTCCTTGAATCCTTTCAACTTTAGGAAAAACTAAATAATTCACATCTCTCTCTCCTATAATCCAATTGGTCTCAAATTTTAAGAAAGGTTTTCGATACTTAAATATCAATGTAGGCAAGATTTCAGACCAAGATATGAAAGTTAAAGATACCTTTCTTTGTCTCTAATTTTCCATTTATTTTATTCAAGTAACTATATTTCTCACCGAAACTTGGAAAGACTTCCTATTTGGATATTTTTCTCATTAAGTATAATATAAATCTGAACAAAACTATTTAGTTACCTTTAAACTCTCTTTTCTAGAAATTTCTACACAATTCTTACTTAAAATACCAATTGTCCTTTACTTTTAGTATCTCCTTTATTATTGGATTTTCCTCTCTTTATTTATTCAATATCTATTAATTGTTTATTGAAAATAGTAAAATGCACGAAGTCCATTCCATATGCAGAATTTGCATTCTCAAACCAAAACTTTCAAATAAGATGTATAAGATACCAAGCTTTCTAATATATCCTTATCAAATCAATATTTGCTTTTAAATTTGTATGCATACATGTTAAAATCCATCTTATAACAACCACTTAATATTTTATGTTTATTTTTAAGCCTATATATGTTACAGGTTACCATTAATTCATTCATGTTATATACATTAACAATGTACATTAAGGCATAACTTTATCCTTGTTTGGTCAAATTTAATGAACCAAACATTCTAATCACCTAGTCATGAGAACAGGATATGATTCTAGGTTTTAGTTTGTTATAACACTCCATCCCTTAAAGAGGATTCCGTCCCCAAAAACCAAATATTTAAAACCTAGAGTAAAGTGTCACCACTGACCAAGATGTAACTATGTTAGTCCAAGCATCTTATATTTGCTATCTTCTCTCACTAGAATCTAAACTAAAAGGGTTAAGTCAAAACTTAGGGTTTTGTCAACATTATCCACACTTATTGAAGTTAAATACTTTGTGATGGTATTTTCATCATCATTTTCTTCATATACATCTTTTTAGGATTAAGCATTTAGGGACTTCAAGGGTGTACATATATATATATATATATATATATATATAGAATTAGGGTTATCATTTAAGTTAAGTAACTTTACAAATCACCAAAATGAATCAATTATTGAGTATCTCTTGACCAAGCCATTACTTATAGCATTATTTATATTAAAGTTTAGTTGTAAAATTAGGGTTTGATCATATATTTTATCATCATTCAATATGTAACTAATTGATGTATTATTTTTTATACACACATTAATCCTATGTATTAGGATTATTTTATACTTAGTTTATTTTCACTTTAATTTATTGTGACCAAGCAGTTCAAGGTTACAACTATGACATTTTAAAAGTGTTTAACCAAGTTTATCAGTATTATAACAAGTTAGTGAAAAGGGGCAACAGAACATATTGTTTAATGCTTTTTAAACCTAATTACTATTGTGCATTATTTACGATCACCACTTTAGCTAAGTTAAAATTCAACATGCAAAACTTATTTTAATTAGTATTCACATGGTAAACATAGATATGTTCAATCATTATCTTAGTTAGGTGATCATTATATCCATCCAACATTTCTTGGTAAAGCTTTTAAGAGTTAGTTAATGCATCTATGTTATGCTCAAACAACCCTTATAATTGAATTACAACCTAGAGTTTATAGGTCACATGACTCCACCCCTTAAAAGGTTTAGCCTATTAAGACAAACTAGACAAACAGAATATACATAGGTCATGCCTCTAACTAGACGATCTGATCCGCCTAGGGTTGATTTTGAGTTCCTTATTTTTTCTAGCCTAACAACCTGAAGATTCACATCTCAAAAGTAAAGACCATAGTGTACAAAACGGTACGTTAACGAAACCTTCAAACAATGCCACATATTCCTAGTCACCACTTCATAGTCAAATTTATATTCTCACTAATTGTAGTTTTTCTCCATCAAGACTTCACACATCTCATCATTGTGACTTAGCACAAGAACACCTCGATAAAATCCAAAAAACCTTTTTTACATATACTATTACAAGGAAAAATAGTTTGAGTCAAAACTTTGTGATACTAAACTAAAGATAGGGCCCAAAATCAATATGAGAAACCAAGTCACAATTTCCATTTAAGATCTACTTAGCCTACTACCTCAACATCCTCATAACCTAACTCCATTCTCTAATCAAACCTCATAACATGAAAAGATACATGCCATAACTAAATTCAACATAAGGTATGATCAACCAAAGTCCCATTACACTGGGGTTAACAACTTAAGATTTTCATAAAATCTTCATCACTATCAATATCATCCATCCATAGGTAATTTCATAACATCCAAAGAGATATGTCACCAGTAACCTATATAGTGTATGAGCTTATGGGTCACCACAAGTTTGGGTTTACTAATCATGATGCTTATGTGTACCTCATATAAATCTACATAAACCTTTCATCATCTCAAGAACAACTTAGGTAAATTCTAAGGTAAACATCTCACATAGAGAGTGACTATACAAGGCAATGATTCTAATAAAGGAAACAAAATTGAAATAGTCAGAATCCAATTACCATGACTCTGATACCATGTTGTAAGGGACCCAAGAGGTGATCCACTCCCTACTTCATTTGAGGAATAAACCACTAAATCCAAACATTCTAAAAATGTATGCTGGAATAGGGGCAATTTTTGTATTTCTCAAATAGTAGTATAACAAAAGATTAAAGTTTAGCAGAAAAATAATGAATCGTGACTATATTCAATTTTTAAAAAGTTCATCATCTTCTCCCATATGGGGTTTACATGAAAGTAAAACATCAGGTTCTAAGTAGAGAGATATCCAACTATCTCAAGTCTATCTCTCATTTAAAGTCGTCTCTATAAGCTAGTTCCACGTCTACATGTCATGTACTCCATGTCCTACATCTGGGGTTGGAATAATACCCCACATGAGAATACAAAAGGACAGAAATTATCAACATACAAGCTGGTATGAGCATATTCACTGGGGATTGACTCGATATTAGGGAAAAAGGATATCAAATATAACAAGGATTCCCCATAGAAGAGGAAATTACTACCCCTGTGTGTATCAAAAGAATATGAATTTTAAATAAAATGATACTCAAGAATAAGAGATTTATTACCTTAAAACAATGCCATAATAATAATATCACAAATCATAGACTAAGATTATTTCCAGCAGGGCTAGGACACCATAGGATCTCAGCCTAAAAGTATTAGTGGAAAAAGCACACTCTGGGTAGAAATAGCGCGCCCTATATATAAAGAGTGGAACCTCACACTCAAGGTGAAAAAAGCACACCCTATGTATGATTATACTCATGTGCCATTACAAGAAATAAAATTAGTCTAAATCATGCACTAAAATAGAGAAAGGCAAGTATAAGTTTAGTCAAACTGAAATAATAGCATGAGAACAACCAATGGTTATAAAGTGGGGTCAGAGGACGCATAAACCAAATATCTAATCATGTCCACAAATAAGATGCACAATATCAATAAGAGTTCAATGAGAATATCCAACAAAGTAAGATGATCATAAGATCAGAATCAACATATAATCTTTCACATTAATAAATTCTCATAAGGAAGAGAAATTGTGTAGGCTGATTTGTCCATAGGACCAAGAGAAAGATATAAATTTGGGATATTGCTCAATGTTAAAAATAGGGATGCAACATACCTCTCATGAAGTCTACACATGTCTAAGGTCAAAACCATAATTCCATATCAATCTACAAGCACCTATTAAAGGAATATATGAGATTAGGGTTATGCATAAATTAGTTATATAAACCCTAAAAGTCTTCTGTTATTTATTGTTGAATTAGGTTATCAAAACTAGGCAATGTTGTAGATTATATTTTTCCAAGTTCATAGTATATTTTACTTTATTTTTATGACCTATGTATTATTAGTTATATATTTTAGAATTTTTAACCAATTAGGAAAATCCTTAGAATAACACACACATATATATATTATATTTGATTTAGGTGATAAAAATAACACCATTAGATATATAATAAAATTCTAAATAGGCGAGATAACCCCTTACTAAAATTAAACAAAAAATACACAACATCCATCTTTTATATGGAATTTAGATAATGAGGATGCATGCATAATAATTCCATTTAAATAAGCATGATCCAGATACATAAATGTCAATAGTAGCAGTGGAAAGAAAAGACTAAGTTATTATATGGCTTTGATCCAAGTTCACTATATGAGTTTCATGAAACATAAATTAGAAAAGAAAACTACATGGATCTAGTTGTAGCAACCTAGACTCTCAGTAAAGTTTTCTTGAATGCCTTCTGGGCAGGTCCTTCTTGGTCTTGTTCCACTCCTTGTCCTAGGCATGGGTGGTTGGGATCACCCAACAAGAGGAGAAAACAAGGTATCTGTCAAATAAGGAAAAGTTTGGGTAAGAATATGGAGAGTCAAAAGTATGAGGCACATAACAAATATGATTCTTGCTATAACAAATAATAAGAAAAATATGCATGAATGATTGAGTTATAGTAAATTAACTAAGTAGGGTAGAGGCACCTACCAGACCCCAACCTTTAGGTAAGGGGAGAGTAAACACATTCCCAGTCACCTACAAATTATATATATGGGGAGAGTAACACATTCCCTTGGGAGGGATAACACATGCCCTACTATGGGTGGTTGTATATAAGTGCCACTAAATTATCTAATAAGTTAAACATATCATCAAGCTCAAAGAAATCATATGGAAATATTAAGCAACAAATAATAGTGATATGGGATGTAGGTTTAAGACTCATGCAAGTAATGAAGTAATTGTGCCAAAAAGAATAATAATAAGAATAAAGTTTTAGTCCATGCCTCATTGGAAAATTAGGGTTTGGTTATCTAAAATGCCCAACTTAAGGGATAAGATGTAAATACCTCAATTCAGAGTCCTACTTATCACATTTCGCCAACTTAGAAGATTCCAAGACCACCTTTACCTAATTTCAAATTATTCACATGTATTATGGTTTTATAATGCATATAAGTGTAAAGAAACCCTAATTTTAGACCTTTTTGGAAAACCTCAGATTTTGGCCAAAAAACCTAAACCAATCGATTCTTTATAGTTTTCTTATCAAGAAAACATGTTTATTTGCTTTATTTGAAGTTCATATGAATTAGTTACAATTTTTAGGGTTTTTATGCATTTATTAGGTTTTCGGAAAATCAACTCTCAAAAACATTGAAATTAGACTATAGAAATTATTTTATTAGAAAGATTTCATTTTTCTGATTCCAAATCATATTTATTTATAATTTTTGGACAAACATAGCGAAAGAAAGAAAATTTACAAATTCTGACTAATCAAAAATCACCAAAAAGCCAAATAAGCAAAGAAGAACTTGTGCACGCGAGAGAGGGGCCAAATCCAATGACTTGGCCCAATCGGGGGTGGCTGTGTCAGTGAGTCAGCGGATCAGTTGACTCGTACCAAAACAAAGAAATACAGGATGAAATGGCCATAATACCCTTCATGAAAAATACAAACAAATAAAGAAAATAGAAGGGTGGAACCCAAAAAATGCAAAGGGGATTCTTCCCCTCTCACTCGTGCCATGTCTGGCAAGCAGTAAGCTACTGTTCTTGCATGATTTTGGGCAAAACTTGTAGAAGCCACCAAACATCAAATCAAAAGTACGATAACAAAAAACAACTGTTAAGGAAAGGTACCTCAAAAGTTATAGATTAGAGATGAGCCAAGGAAGAAGCACGACCCACCGTTGACAACCTCCACTGCACAAGCTCGTGATGGTGAAGGGGAGAAAATTGAGTGCAACGAATGCGAGGAAAAGGTTGCAAGTGGTCGAACAAAGGCCAGGGTATAGCTATTTATAGGTGAGGGTTTAGATCTAGGGATTTGGGTGAGGGTGGTTCGACAAGCTGGGAGAGGGATTTTGGACATTTCCTAAAAACTTGACAAAATGAAACAAATAATGGATCGTTAGCTATGAAATCTAATTTGGGACATGTGGGCAAAGAAATCATGAAAAATGATTGAGAAACGAGTGAGTTATTAGGATTTGAAATTTGCACTTTCTAGTCTGTTTCCTATTCGGTCTGAAGCTAGAAGACGACAGGGGAGTCATCTGATCTGATGGACGTGGGTCCACGGACGATCTCATCCGTCCACTAGGAGTGACATTTAATTGATTTCCTAATCAAATTCAAATGAAGTGTTGTATTAATAATTTCTCTCTTTCTTCATTAGAGGGTGCAAACATACTCCATATTAAATGAAAATTGATACCTAGCCTAATTAGAACGTGTAGAATCTAATTTTGGCATTAACTATAAGTTTTGGAGACTCTAAGTATTTTATTTAATTCTTATAAAACAAATCAATTTCTCTTTCCTATCCCATTAGGGACATTTAGAAACCACCAATTAATGTGAAACTTCACCCTCAAGAAAATTCAAACTGATGAAACATGAATTTGCCATTAATTTCCTCTTTTAGAATTATTTAAGACATTGTTTAATATTTTGGACTTTAATTATTCTTTCTCTCTCCTTAACACATTAGAACATTAAAGTTTGTCCAAATTAGTTGAAATTTACCCAAATGCTAAATTTTGGCATGTAGATTTCAAATTTGAGACTTGTTTCTCTTTTAAAGTCATTTAATGTTTTATTTCATAATATGGGCTTTACTCCTATTTTCTTACATTTATTATTATGAAAATAAAGTGAAACTTGGCACTCAAGTCAATTAAAACCCGAAGAATTCAGATCTAAAGTTATGTTTATCCGATGATTCTTATTTTAATGAGTTTTATATCCTTCATATGTTATTATCACTATTTATCAACTTAAAATATTTAATGCCACATTATTATTTTGAAGCTTTGTTATTTATTCCTTTTTCTCTTCCTTGCTTCATAAGGCTAATGGAAGTTCTAGAACAAAATTAGTTTATCAATATGCCACTTAAGTGATAATTTTGCATCTTAGACCCTGATTGAAACATTAACTAAGGTATTAATGCACAAACCTATACATTGACATGGATAGTGATAAAATATACTCCAAACCACTAATGATTCTCACAAGTTCAACTTCAAGGCCAAAAAGAATAAAAAGGATAGGAAAAACTTAGAAAAAGGGATATATTAAGAATGTACCTAGATTTTAGTACGTTACATCATTCGACCCCTTAAAAATATTTTTTTCTCCGAAATATCAAGCAAAGAGGGAAGGGTGAGTATGTAACATCTCATATCTAAGCTCCTAGGTTGTTTCTTCCAGACCGTGGTACTTCCACAAGACTTCCACAAACTTGATCTCTTTTTTTTAACTCCTTAACACGGGAGTCAAGAATCTTCACAGGTAACTCCCCGTAGATCAAGTTCTCATGGATCTCCAAAGGTTCTATTTTAAGTAAATGAGAAAGGTCTTTCACATACTTCTTCAACACAGACACATGAAATACATTGCGGATCTTATCATAGGCAGGAAAAAGAGCTAAATGGTATGCATAGTCTCCCACCTTATCCAAAATATCAAACGGTCCAACATAACAAGGACTAAGCTTGCCTTTCACTTTAGATCGTGTAATGGAGCGTATAAACTTGATATTTAGGAACACATAATCACCCACTAAGAAACTGACATCAGACCTCCTTGTCTACATACATCTTCTGTCAATCTTGTGCATCTTTGATACACTTCTTAATCGGATAAATCTTCTCTATCATCATCTGCATATCATCAGTCTTCGCCAAAGCACATTCTCCCACATCATCCCAGTGTAATGGAGAATGACAAGGTCTTCCATATAGAGCTTCATAAGGGGGAACACCAATGCTAGCTTGGTGGCTATTGTTGTATGCAAACTCAACCAATGGAAGATACTTATCCCATGCACCTCCCTAGTCCATAACTCAAGCACATAGAAAATCTTCCAGAATCTACACTATCCTCTCTGACTGACCATCAGTTTATGGATGATAAGTTGTGATAAATGTAAGACAGTCTCCATTTCCTCCAGAATCTTACTCCATAGCTGAGAGGTAAACTTTGGGTCACGATCAGATACTATCACTTTAGGTACACCATGCAGACAAATGATCCAATCCGCATACGAATGAGAAATATTACCAACCTTATAAGTGGATTTAGAGGGAAAAAATGGACAGACTTAGTAAGTTGATCAATCACTCCCCACACAACATGATAAGATTTCTTGGACTTGGGGAAACTAGTGATAAAATCCATACTAATCTTCTCCCATTTCCATTCCAAAATCTCAAGTGGGTGAAGAAGACCAACAGGTCATTGATTCTCAACCTTAACTTGCTGACAGGTCAAACACTTCACAACAAACAAAGAGATATCCTTCTTCATATTCTTCCACCATAAACTTCATTGTAGGTCCTTGCACATGTTGGTCACACTAGGGTGGATTGTATACTTATACCCATGAGCTTCACTCATAACTTTTTGTTGTAGATTACCAACTTCAAGAATCCACAAACTTTGTCAGAACCAAACTACACCATCCACTCCAACCGAGAAGTCAGATTGTGGTCTCTCTGCTAAGGCCTTCATCTCTTCAAGCTCAGGACTTTCTAACTGGGCAACAATGTCTTTCAAGATCCAAGATGGTGTAAAGGATAAGCTAGCCATATGAACACACACCTTTCTGGTAGCTACTTTATCTAATGCATCAATAGGTTGAGGTTTCCAATTTGAAACATATTCTAGATTCTTCCACATAGAATAGCTCATAGCAGTACAAACTATATCTTTCTTCTGACTCAAGGCATCAACAACTACGTTCGTTTTACCAAGATGGTAGGATGGTAAAGTTGCAGTCCTTAAGGTACTCCATCCATCTACATTGTCTCAAGTTAAGATATTTATATGTCAAAATATACTTCAAAATTTTGTGATTAGATAAGACCTCAAACTTAACTCCATATAGATAGTGTCGCCGAATCTTTGGGGCATGCACAATGGAGGCAAGCTCTAAATCATGCGCAGGCAAGTTCTCTTCATTCAGTTTCAAATGACGTGAAGCATAGGCAATCACTCTTTCTTCTTGCATCAAGACATCCCCTAAACCTTGCTTAGAAGCATCAATATAAATGATATAGGGTTTGCCTTCAACAGATAACACAAGAATAGGAGCAAATGTCAAACACTCTTTTAGCTTCTGGAAAGTGTCCTCGCATTCTGGTGTCCACACGAACTCGAACTCTTATACGTCAACTTTTTCAGAGAGGGAGCTAACTCAGAGAAGCTCTTGATAAATCTCTGGTAGTAACCTACTAATCCAAGGAAACTAAATATCTCAGATGGACTCTTCGGAGCCTTCCACTTGGTCACAACTTCTACCTTTACAGGATCAACAACAATGTGGCTGGCAGAAATCACATGACCTAGAAACATCATTTTCTATATCTAGAACTCACACTTTGAGAATTTAGCATAGAGTTTATTTTCTCTCACTGTGTTAAGCACAATTTGCATATGTTCACGATGTTGTTCCTCAGATTTGGAGTAGACCAAAACATTGTTGATGAACATCACTATGAACTGATCGAGATAAAGACAAAATACTTGATTCATCATGTTTATAAAAGTAGCAGGGGCATTAGTCAGGCTGAAGGGGTCTACACCAAAAAACAACTATTAAGGAAAGGTACCTCAAAAGCTATTGATTAGAGGAGAGCCAATTAAGAAGCACGACCCACCAACAAAAACCTCCACTCCACTGAGCTTGCGACGGAGAAGGGAAGAAACTCGAGCATAATTGACGCGAGGAAAAGGTTGTGAGTGGCCGAACGAAGGCCACTGTATTTCTATTTATAGGCGAGGGTTTAGATCTAGGAATTTGGGTGAGGGAGGTTTGAGAAGATCAAAGAGGGGTTTTGGGTGTTTCCTAAAAACCCAATAAAATGACACAAATAATTTGGGACTTGTGGGCAAAGAAATCATGCCAAACAATTGAGAAATGAGTTATTAGGATTTGAAAATTGCACTTTCGAGTCACTATTTCGTATTGGGTCCAAAGCTAGAAGACGACGCGATAGTCATCTGATCCCACAGACGATCTCAGCCATCCAGAAAGCGTGACACTTAATTGATTTCCCAATCAAATTTGAATGAAGTGTTGTATTAATAATTTCTCTCTTTCTCTCTCTTCATATGAGGGTGCAAACAAACTCCAAATTACATAAAAATTGATACCTAGCCTAATTAGGACGTGTAGAATCCCATTTTGGCATTAACTTTCAATTTTCGTGACTCTAAGTATTTTATTTAATTATTTTAAAGAAAATCATATTTTCTCTTTTCTATCACATTAGGGACATCTAGAAACCACCAATTAATGTGAAACTTCACCCTCAAGCAATATTAAACTTGTAAAACATGAATTTGCCATTAATTTCCTCTCTTGGAATTATTTAACACATTGTTTAATATTTTAAACTTTAATTATTATTTCTCTCTCCTAAACACATTAGAACATTAAAGATTGTCCAAATTAGTTGAAAATTGGCATGTATATTTTGAATTTGAGATTTGTTTTCTATTTTGAAGTCATTTAATGTTTTATTTCATAAATTAGGCTTTACTTATATTTTCTTTTCCAAATTGAATTAAGACATTTATTATTATGTAAATAAAGTGAAACTTGGCACTCGTCAATTGAGACCCTAGGAATTCATATCTAAAGTTACTTTTATCCAATGAGTCTTATTTTTATGAGTTTTATCTCCTTAGAAAATTGTTATCACTATTTGTCAACTTAAATTATTAATGCCACATTATTAAGTTTAAAGCTTTATTATTTATTCTTTTTTATCTTCCTTGCTCCATAAGGCTAAGGGAAGTTCTAGAATGTAATTACTTTATCGATATGTCACTTAAGTCATAATTTTACATCTTAGACTCTGGTTGAAACATTAATTGATGTATTTATGCACAAACCCATACATTGGCACGAATAGTGATAAAATATACTTCAAACCACTAATGATTCTCACAAATTCAACATCAAGGTAAAAAAGAATAAAAAGGATAGGAAAATTTTAGGAAAAGGGAATGTACCTAGATTTTAGTACATTAGAAAACATATTTTCTTTTATTTTTCTAAATATAAATAAATTACTATGAATTTTAGAAGAATCGGCCAATCAGAGACATTAGAAAATCCATTTGTATATTGTCTATCCTTTTTTTAAAAATGGGTCCAACTGAGTTGGCCCAATCAGGTGTGACCAAGTGGACGGATTGTTCTAAAGAAATCCCATGTTGCAAGTTCCAAAAGCTAGAGGAAAAGTCAGAACTAACCAAGCAAGCGTGATAATAGTAAGAATTTGGGTGAGGGCAAACTAGGTATATCAACATTGGTGGTTCTCCTTCCTCGCCAACAATGAACCAGTGCAGACAATGTTGGATTCTGAAAATAAAGTCTCGCAAGCAGGATCATCTTGCTTCTAGTACCCCACTCATTGTGATTCCCTGAACTGAAGTGGTCCCAACAAACCCTAAGGTGAATCATAGGATGTCCTAAAGCCTTGAACGCTTCTTCGCCATTGTTGGCTTGAAGGAGATGTTCTAGAGCAATGCTGAGACGAGAACCAAGAAGATTGGGAATTTGCTTCGGGAAACATAGGTGAGGCGAGAATAAGAAATACCCACCCAAGCAACTCCATTGCCACTTCCAAATGAACATAATCTAGAAAGGAGGAAAACAAGGAGAGTTTCAACCAAATAGATCGGGGAAAGAGGATTTACTAGATATGAGGGGGTAACTGATCATAGATGGATCTTTGTGAACTCACGGTGAGCAAATAGTCGCGCTACTAACCTCAGTGGAGCTTCATTCCTTCTTCCCAAACTCCTTCGTGAAGGAGCCAATGTTAGAAAACAAAAGTGATCTGAAGGGGAAAAAAGACAATGAGGCAACAAGGAATATGTGTATCTTATATACTCTGCAAGATCGTCCAAAGTAAGGCTTGTTAAACTCTGGAAGTTGAGAGCAATACAATAAAGGAAAAATATCAAAGAACAACAGAGAAATAAGAGAGAAATGTGGTAAACAAAATTAAGGCAATTGTTGTCGCAAAACAATCTGTCTAGCCTAATAAAGTGAAGGTTGAGGAAGGAATCTGCGCCACACATCGGCAATTTGACGACCATCAAAGAAATCCGCGTCGGCAAGGTCTTATTTCCCCAATAGAACAACGTGACAGCATTAGAATCAAGCCACTATAGGAAAACTAGGGATTTCTATGTGTGACATTTAAATCAGGAAACTTTACCAAGTCAAAAGATTAATTGCAATGTGATATAGATGTTAATTAGTTTTCTATCCTAAATCAATTGAGGGTAAAGCATTGTAAAAATTATACCAAATTTGGCACCTAGACTAAATAGGAGATGAAGAATCCCATTTTACCATTAATTTTCTCTTTTAGGACCATTTACTATTTTATTTGATATTTTGGACCTTAAGTTATATTCTCTCTCCTAAATAAAACTAAGATAGATAAGAGTGTTCAATTAATGTGAAAACTGACACCTAGAATAATTTTGGTATGTACAATTCAAATTTGGGATTTATTTCCACTTTTAAAGTCATTGAGCATATTATTTAAAATTTTGGAGCAAAATTCATATTTTCTTTTCTAAATGAAATTAGGATTGGTATATTGTTCAAATAATGTGAAACTTGGCATCCAAGCCAATTGCAACTCAATGAGCATAATTTTAATATTATATTTAATTTTTTATACTTCTATTTATGAGTTTAACACAATTAGAATTTAGCCCTTACCATTATATTTATCAAATATCATATCTTTATTATCAACATTCACTTACTTGAGTCATATTATATTTGATTTATTTCCAAAAGAAATTCCTTATCTTATTATGCATGAATTCCCATATTTACCTATTTATCATATCAAGACCATTAATTCAATGTTAATTTATATTATGGTACATTATTCAAATGTATGGACATGGAAACACTAATTATTATTCTATTTTGTGTATCAAGCATATTATACTTCTTATTAAATATTTTTTTTGGTCGGTCCAAAAAGCGTGTTACTATATTACCAAAACTTTGGGCACAAAGTACCCCATTACAGAAAGAACAAAACCTTGATACCAACAAGCTAGTAATCAAGGGCAAGAGGACATAAAACCCTGAAACTGTACATAAGGCTTAGATCCTAAACAACTCGACCTAATGACATGAAGCCTTTAGCAAAGCCAAGCACTCAATAGCATAAAACCACCCACAAAGTATGAGAAAAAGGACACTGTAGACGGACCACACCCCAACAGACCCAGAACATCTAGGATCTCAGCACCTACACACAAAATCAAGGCTTCTAAGATAAACAAGACTCATACTAGGTCCAAGTCATCAGCTGGACGTGCGAGCACATCCTTCTAAGCAGCCAGAAACCAAACAGCAATGCTCCAGCTTGATACTCAGATTGCTTAGCTTGATACTCAGATTGCTGTTGTTTGCACAACAGCACCACCACAATCATCCGAAGGGTGAAAAACCAGCAACAACCAGCTTTCACTCTGCCAAGCCCTATATTCGTGAAGAAAGCCAAAGACAACTGACCAGGATGAATCAAAAGCAAAACACCTGCCAACCATTCCTCCATCACACATAGCAATAAAACCATACCCTGAAATTAGTGGAAGGAAGACCAGAGGCAGATATTCTACTGTTGAACACACTGATAAGAATCCAGGCATCTTGATGAGGTAGATAGGTAGCAGATAACAAATTCACAGAAGGTGAAGGGGAATCGTCACCAGTTCTGGCTTCAGTCATCCAAGCAAACTTGGAAGAATTGACAAGCACGCAGCAGCAACACAACACAGAGGTTGCTGATCAAACACCTTGGGGGTGTCCCTACTACTACTGTGCACTAATGCACATCATCCAGAACCTGGGATGGACCTCAGTCAGAAAGAAACCAAGATGACCACCGAGATGAAGAAGAGAAGGCAGCAGAATCCATCCACAAGATGACATCCTTGAACTGGGCACTGCCTTTCCTCCACTGGAATTTGATTCATTTCTTGAAGATGTGGATTCCAAGTAGATGTCCAGTCCCTCTTCATCAATCAACAACAGACCATGCACATCTCTTCTATACCAAGGAATCTTGATTCAAGTGACCAAATAGAGGCTTGGATTAATTAGTTGTAGCCTTGATCGCCATACAGAAGCAACATCCTACTCCACGCACCAAGAAAACCAGCCCCTCACGCAGCCTAAGCTGCTACTAGTCTCAGCAGCATATCATCAAGCACCTAAGGGTGACCTGTCAACCTGCATCCCCATGAGCAGTAGACCATCGGGGAAGACCTTCGAAGCTAGAAGAAGCATGAAGCTCCCAGATCCAGCAGGGTCCAAGTGAAAGGCAAGGAGACCTGCTAAACACTATGTCGCCAGCCTCTAAATCGGGGAAGGGAAGAACAAGGGTACAAGAAAGAGAGGGACGAGACCGACCCTACTAAGAAACGACCTGAAGGAAACACACGGATCGCTGAATGTTGGAAGAAGACGACTCAACTCCCACTAACCTCCATTCATCTAGGTGGGTGTCGATCAGGTCAACTCAGCCGCTCCGCCACCAGATCCAGATCCTGCTTGTGAACCTCCAGTCACACACTGCCTAGCTCTTTCTCATCCTCCTTTTCCTCACCCGAACAAGATGAGCAAAAGGGGAAGCTGAAATCCCCTCGCCAACCCCTCCTAGACTTCAGGCACATACCGCGAACAATTGACTCTATCAAGGTTGAGTCGCTCGCCACTTCCACCAGAGAGTTAGCAGGTCGCAGGGAGGCCAGGGGGAGGAAGACATCGGGGAAGCGCCCCTCCCCCCAGCGGTGGCCGCCGGGAACCCTAGAGAGAAGGGGGAGTGGGTAAGCTAGAGAGAGAGAGAGTTGCGGCCCTTCAAGACCTGTGACATAATATTATTATTAAATATACTTTAGCCATTATGTGAATAATATACAGTAGAGGAATCATATGTGACATACTTAGGGCATGTTTGGTTTCTTAGATTTTGCTTTATTGGATTGTATTTTGGCATGCATATGTAGAAAGTTTATGTTTAGTTTACATGATTCTGGAAATGGAGCTAATCCTGAAATTTCTGGACATAATAGGAATCTCACATTTTGGTTTCCATCAAAATTCTTCCGAGCACCAAAATCCAACAGTGGCTGGCTCGGGGACCCCAAAAAATTAAATCGTGTATTTTAAAAATCCAGGAAACAAAATGTAACACCCCTGACCTGGGTTATGACCTAACCCTGGAAGTTTTGCCTAAATATGTAATTAATATACTTGTGAACACTCCCTGGCATGTAATTAAGTTCCTCAGGAACATTTACTTTCAATTTTGCTCCTTTTTGTATAAAGTTGTAGCATTGTGTTGTATGTAGGGACCTATGTGCAAATTACCCAGTTTAAGGGTTGAACTTGCAAAATTCACAAGATAAGATGTTCCTTTGATGTTGAGACATCATGAGAATGGTTATGGTAAAGTTTGAGGGATTTCCCAAGCTTGAGCACCAAGGTGCAGCTGTGGAAGCAATTCCCATGCTTAGAAACCCTAATTTGGGGTAAAGTGCAATTTACCCAAATTGAGGGGTCCAAGTTGTAATTCTTAATATCTAGAACATCCTTTATGACTATTGTCATCATTTAGAGTAGAAATGATGAAATGGATACATCATTTAATAATCAGATGAGAAAAATGATCTCTGTGATAGAAATCACCTAAAATGGGTATGAAACCCTTTCATGTATGTACCCTAGTTGAAGGTTGGATTCCTTTACCCTTAGATCTTGAGATTTTATGAGATTTGCATAAGGATGGATAGGTTTGGTCGTGCCTTTGAGCAAGGAGGGACCTAGATGTGATTTCCAATCTGGTGAGGTCCTTAGGGTGTAAAAGAGGCTAAAGTATATAAGCCCTTTTCCCTTGCAATTAAGTGAACGAATTTTCTTTCCTTCACTTCTCTTCCTTTCTTGCTCAAACGACCAAGGGTAGCTCTGGAGCTCAGGGGGGGACGACCAACCTGTTCAAGGTAAGAGAACCCCACCATCTAGCTCGAATTCATGGAGGAATTCACTTTCTAAGGTTGGTTTTATGGTTAGCTTACCTAGTCTTCTTGTTCTAGCCGACCAAAGCAATGTTTCCTTGGAGAATTCACCTCTGACCGAGTTGTGGAAGCTCAAGGACGCCATTAAATCTTGGAGCTTGAAGGCTTGGAGCTCTAAGATCAACCTTTAGGCGGGTTTTATAACTCTAAACTTATGCTTTATATGTATGCTCAATTCTTGCAATTTGCTTGGTAAATTCTCCTTCTACCTCCCTTCTTCCTTGCACGTTTGCAAGCAAATCAGTGGAGAAACCGACCTTGCAAGAGGTTGAAGATGAGGGGCGTGATTCCCTATGTTACTTTTTCAAACGACCTTGGACCCTTTTGGTCCAAACGGTTGCAAACTGTTTGGGTTCAAACGGTTTCAAACCGTTTGCTCTCAAACGGTCTTGCAAGACCGTTTGGATTGAAACGGTCTCAAGACCGTTTGAAAGAGTTGACCAAGGGACGACCGTTTGAGGGTCTGTTCCTAACATATTGAATTTCATCTCTGCAAAGAATCAAAGTCTAATTCTTAACCAATTGAGAGTTGAAGGCACTTCAACATGAAACCCTAATCGGGTGGAAAAGTGCTGATTTAACATATAGATCTTGTTGAGTTTTGGGTTGAAGGACCCAAACGGTCTCAAGACCGTTTGGGGATTCCTCCAAACGGTCCTAAGACCGTTTGGGCACAACCCAAGACCGTTTGAAGGTCTAGGGTTAAGTTAATCTAATGGTTTGAGGGTCCAATTGTAGGAAATTGATGAATTGTTGAAAATTGCTGATTTTGACCTAATTGGGCTTCAACCTTAGTCAAAACGACTTGGATTTTGGTCAAACTTTGGGAAAACGGTCTCAAGACCGTTTGGATGATGTCCAAACGACCTCAAGACCGTTTGGGCCAAGTTTGAGCCCAATTGAAGGTCAATTGATAGGTTCAACCTTGAATTGATTCACATTGTTGAACATTGATGACCAATCAACTTGAAACCCTAATTGAGAACGATTGAACCCTAATTGGCTTACAATTGAGGGTCAATTTGATGATTAAGTGACTAAGGCTAACCCTAATTGACTCAATTTATAAGTGGTTAGCATAGCTTTGATCAAATGAGGGCTTCAACACACATATCCATGAACATTGGTGACTTTTGAACCCCTTTGGAGGTCCAAACGGTTTGAGCCATTTGGACCAAACGGTCTCAAGACCGTTTGGGCTCAAACGACCTCAAGACCGTTTGGGCTCAAACGACCTCAAGGTCGATTGGTCCAAACGACCTCAAACCGATTGAAGCTCCAAACGGTTTGGAAGTCAACCCTTCCAAACGGTCTTCACCTCCAAACGGTCTCAAGACCGTTCGGATCCAAACGGTCTCAAGACCGTTTGGGGTCAAACGGTCTCAAGACCGTTTGGGTGGTTGAAACCGTTTGAAGGTTGAAACCGTTTGAAGGTTGAAACCGTTTGGAGATTGGTGATGGTTTGTACTTAACCATTTGATGGTGTAATTAGCTCAATGATGATTCAATCTAAACCCTAATGGTAACCTAGGTCATTAAGGGACTATGTGATTAGTGAGTTAACCCATGATGGTAATCATGTGGCAAATTACCAAAATACCCTTGAGGGGTCTAAAGGGGTAAAACCTTATTCTAATCAAACCCTAATCACATGATGTTGATGTTTTGGATCATGTTAGTCAATGGAGACTTATCTCAACCTGATCTAGAGTGGTGTTGTCACCATCTACTAGTGAGAGGAGAGAGAAAGTATTTCTAGAGAGAGAAAGTATCCTAGAGAGAGAAAGTACCCTTTTTAGGAGGAAACTCTAGTGAGATACTTCAATTACACATGAATGTGCATGATTAGGGAATGACCCACCTATGTGAGGTCATGGAAACCCTAAATATGATATCTAATGGATCTTAATCTTAATTAAGAGTCTTAATGATGATGTTTCTCTTACATGATGATGTAATGAGTACCATTCACCATGGTGTGAATAGTAAACCCTAATTTTAGGGTGATGACTTGAAAGATGAATAGTAAACCCTAATTTTAGGGTGATGACTTGAAAGATGAATAGTAAACCCTAATTTTAGGGTGATGACTTGAAAGATGAATAGTAAACCCTAAATTGTTGAATTGTTTACTATTATCTGTTGAACTAACCATGCAGGTTATTATGAGATAATGGTCATACCCAGGTATGAAATACCATGTTATATTCATTGAAAGCATGTCTTAAGCTTTATGAATAGTGAATCATCTTGATGCACTGCTAAGTGACATCTTTTGTGATTTATGGGTTGTAAGAGCCATAAACATCATCAAGGTCATGCTTGACAGATGACTTGTGATGAGATAATTGAGAACTGGTAATTGAAATGAGTTAGGCCTGCTACATTTTAGTATTCTCATATATAGCTGTGATGCTAATGATTTTGTATGATGATATGAATACTGAATGTACCTAACTAATCAAGTGAAATGTAGAGCCCTGATCATAGATCCATCATTGTCAGAGTCTAAATGATGGTGAAACAGGTTTTCCTCAGGGAACTCCTGGATCACATACTTTTGAGTATGTGGGGTACATGGATGTGTAGAACCTTACATCCTAGTGTAGGTATTTGATGTAGATTCTTGTAGTCCGTCATACCTTCACTATAAAAGAAAAGGTGAGAGGATGATGTAGATTCTAGTAGTCCATCAGACCCCACCATAAAGTCCTAAAGGTGAGATGTATATCTACACTCCCTTAAAGACACAAATACCGTATCGGTAAAAGATAAACAAGAAATCTTCCGATAGCGAAGAGAGTACAGAATGCCACTGTAACTCTAAAAATAGCGAAGGACCAGAGTACCCTGGTGAGCTATTACAAAGACATCCCGCCAGATGTCAAACAATCAATCCTCTAACTGACTGAGGAAGATGAGGTCATAAGAATCCGGCTCTTTTAATGACCTAGTATGATACCGAGGCGACTTAATAGTGATCGGTTGGAGTATGAGTGGTATACCTCATCTCCACAGGGCATAACAATAATGTTTGAAAAACATAATCAACAGCGTAGTATAACTGTTAGAGTTATCTACGAGTTATTTGATTGATGTTACCTTCAATAGTATAGATGTTCTCATATTTTAATATTGATTGAACTCTTACTTATCATCAGAACTGCCAGTGAATATCTTGAAGGCTCTTATTGCTTTAGTTATTCCTTGCTTTGCTTATAAAGCCTAGTGGAGAGTTATAACTCTCGCTGGGGCAATTATGTATAATTGTCTCACCCCGTAGACTTCTACTTTTTAGGTGGTCGTCGAAGACGGAGGAACAAGAACTCTGGTGACCAATCCCAGCAACAGCAGCATCAGGAGCCGTAAATATCTCAGGTGGAGATCTAGCCTGCTTCATGGTGTAGTTAGAGTCAAGTCCTATGTGTCCTCTGTACTCTCAGGTCCTGGAGTGTTTTGGAGTATGAATTCTTGAGAATTTTTGTATCATGTTGTATATAATTACTCAAGAAGTAATTGTCAGTGATGTAAACAGTTAAATCCTTTTTCTATGGAAAAGGTTTGTGGTTTCAGGCTCTTGTCTCGAAAAGTTTTAATTTCCCGTGATTTTTGTCTTCCGCTGTTTACCGATTGCTTCCGCACATGTTTAAATCGGGATTAATTCGTGGTTTGGAGATCGGAGCCCACACAAAACATAAAATTTGTGTTTACGGGATTTTGACAATTCAATATTTTATAAATGTGGGATGGCATAAATCCAAGATTCTTGAAAATACAACAAACCAAACGCGCCCATAATGAATTTACTTACAAGTTAGTATGTATACATGTTATTATGTTAATATGCTCGTTAATATTTTATATTAATATTCAAGGATATAATTGTTATGAGTTATCATTAATTTATTCATATTATATACATTAACAATATACATTAAGATATAACTTCATCCTTGTATGGTCAAATTTATAGAGCCAAACATTCTAATCTCCTATTCATGGGAATTGGATATGATTCTAGGTTTTGGTTCGTTACATATGTACAATCTCTATTTAATTTTTGGACATTAACATGACTATGATCTTATTCCCAATTATGTGGCATATTTTCTTCTATATGACCCATTTATCATTATGATTGGAATCCTTGATTCCAAAACGTAAAATCTTCAATTTCCCTTGTTTAGTGAATATTCTTTTGTTTGGGTCTATGACCCCACATGCCATGTCATGTTATTTGAATATTTGATTGTGATTTGTGATTAGACAATCTTGACACTTTATTATGCATGTCAATATTTAGTCTGATTTTTATGTAGATTCTTATGCAAAACTTTATATTATTGGTTGTGTATTTCTAACATATATAGGGGGTTCATTCGCTACCTACACGGGTAACTCATTTTTCACTACTTGTGCAATCCGAAAAGTAACTATTTGGTCAGAAACGTAACTATTTGGAAAAAAAAGTAACTATTCAACTAAAAAGGTACACCTGGGAAGAACATCAGTATACATTCTGGAACAAATATATAATTGTACATCATGTGCATATGTAATTATTATGCACATAATGTAACTTTTTGAAAGGTAATGTAACCTTGAACACGTGTAAAGTAAAATACTCCAAAAAAGTAACTATTTCTAGAGCGGGCAGCATCCCACACAGGTATTAAAGAAGAACTCATATATATATATATATATATATATATATATATATATATATATACATATATACATATATATACATATATATGTATACATATATACATATATATAGAGAGAGAGAGAGGGAGTCCGGCTAGAATACACTCAAGTAGTTTTTCATGATGAATATTTTTTTCAAAAATCTAATCTGTTGATCTTCTTAAACATGTTGTGAATAGATCATACGCAAAATTTGAGCGCATTTGGACATTTATAGGTCATGTTATTAAGACCGCAAAAATTATACATTTCAAATTAGTTTCATGCGTCGATTTGATTGCCCTTGGATGAGTGACTTACACTCATCCAAGTGGGTTCAAAATTTATATGTAGCCTAGTTATAGTATGACAGTGAAGATCAATGGTTTACATTTTACAAAAAAATAGTCTTGATATGCAAACACACTTGAGTGTATTCGTGTGATTTGTACACTCGAGTGTATTCTAGCATGACTATATATATATATATAGTCGTTTCTTTATTCTAGCCAGAAAAGTAGCACTTCTATAAAAAAAAAGTAACTATATTGATCAAAAAGTAACTATGCGACTAAAAAAGTAATCCCGTACAAAATACACAGCAGATATATATGTACCCGTGTTTTGAAATTTGTTGTTGCAAACATAACTATCTATGCACAAAACTTAGCAGTTTGCAAGGTAAAGTAACCATTTACATGTCATAAGTAACCAACTTGAAAAAAAAGTAACCAAAATGGGGGGTGGGTAGTTACCCATGTGGGTATTAAAGATGGGCTCATATATATATATATATATATATATATATATATATATAGAGAGAGAGAGAGAGAGAGTCAGGCTAGAATACACTCGAGTGTACGGATCACACGAATACACTCAAGTATGTTTGCATATCAAGACTATTTTTTGCAAAATGTAAACCGTTGATCTTCGCCGTCATACTATAACTAGGTTACATACAAATTTTGAACCCATTTGGATGAGTGTAAGTCACTCATCTAAGGGCAACAAAATCAACGCGCGAAACTAATTTGAAATGCATAATTTTTGCGGTCTTCATAACATGAGCTATACATATCCAAATGTGCTCAAATTTTGCATATGAGTTGTTCACGAGATGTTTAAGAAGATCAACGGATTAGATTTTCAAAAAAAATATTGCATCATGAAAAAACTACTTGAGTGTATTCCGCTCCGGATACACTCGAGTGTATTCTGGCCTGACTCTCTCTCTCTCTCTCTCTCTCTCTCTATATATATATATATATATATATATATATATATATGGGCCCATCTTTATTGCCCACGCGGGTAGCTACCCGCCCACCCTTCCGATCATTTTTTTTCAAAAAAAAATTCGAAATTTTAGAGGACTATTTTGTCTAGCTCTCCAAAAAATTTGAGCCAAAAATAATATCATTTGCCCCTCCAAAATCAAAAAACCCGTCCTTATATATATATGATGTATATTTTGTACAGAGTTACTTTTTTGGCCAGCAGTTACTTTTTTGACACCATAGTTACTTTTTTTACAACATAGTTACTTTCTTAGCTATGAGAGTTATTTTTTGGCTGCAGGGTAGCGAAAATCCATGCTACCCGTGCGGGCAATGAATGAACACCCTATATATATATATATATATATATATATATATATATATATATATATATATATATATATATATATATATATAGTCAGGCTAGAATACACTCGAGTGTATCCGGAGCGGAATACACTCAAGTAGTTTTTCATGATGCAATATTTTTTTTGAAAATCTAATCCGTTGATCTTCTTAAACATCTCATGAACATCTCATATATAAAATTTGAGCCCATTTGGATATGTATAGCTCATGTTATGAAGACCACAAAAATTATACATTTCATATTAGTTTTGTGCGTCGATTTTGTTGCCCTTGGATGAGTGACTTACACTCATCCAAATGGGCTCAAAATTTGTATGTATCCTAGTTATAGTATGACAACGACGATCAACGGTTTACATTTTGCAAAAAATAGGATTGATATGCAAACACACTTGAGTGTATCCGTGCGATCCGTACACTCGAGTGTATTCTAGCCTGACTATATATATATATATATATATATATATATATATACTTATATATAGGTATATATATACTTATATATAGGTATATATTTGTATATATATATACTTATATATAGGTATATATATGTATATATACATATATATACACACATATATATGTATATATATGTATTTAATACCCGCGCGGGTAGCTTCCCATCCCCTATTTAAGTTATTTTTTTTGGAGTTTCTTACTTTTGACATGTAGAGGGTTATTTTACCTTGCAAAGTGTTACTTTTTATGCATAGATAGTTACATTTGCAACAGCAGATTCTAAAATACAATTATATATATATATGATGTGTATTTTTTCCAAATTTACTTTTTTGTTCACAGAGTTACTTTTTTCGCCAAATAGTCACTTTTTAGCTGACGGGTAGCGAATTTCAGGCTACCCATGTGGGTATTGAATGAACGCCACATATATATATATATATATATATATATATATATATATATATATAGGTTCAAGGAACATCGATTGAACATTGAGAGGACGATTATTTCATACCTCAAGTTCATCCTGGATATCAAAGACAAAGGAATTATACAATCACTGCAACACCTTATAAGATTGTAGGTTGAAGTTCTTCTCCAACTTTCCATTCACTTGGGTAGCACTGATGTGTGACTAAGCACCATGTTCTGCTTGTGATGTCATAAGTTAGTTATGGATATTCACTGCTAATGTGATATGGGACCTATAGGGTCACACATAACAGAACTCATCTAGAAGAGGAGTTTAACCTTGAATGATGATTGGATTGATTACTAAAGTGTTTAGGTACTCAATTCACACAATAGATCAGCTGAATGCACCCCAGTCGATCGTCTCACAGGGTGAGATGGCCATTTGGTGCACCAGACGATCATCTCAAGTGTTAAGATGGCCGATTGGGTTGTCAGGCTGATTAGAAATTGTATTGGCTAATTTTTGGCCAAGCTGAGGTGTGAACTGACCAATTCATTTTGTTGAACATATCGGTTCAGCTCGGCTCACTAGATGACTATCCGGGTGAGCAAGATGACCTTCTCACATGTGTGAGATCACTCAGTTAGTCTAGAAGAAGGTTCTAGATATTCTCATAAGATTCGTTTTGATTGTATAATTATTG
Source organism: Alisma plantago-aquatica (assembly GCA_963693085.1). Lineage (NCBI taxonomy): Eukaryota > Viridiplantae > Streptophyta > Magnoliopsida > Alismatales > Alismataceae > Alisma > Alisma plantago-aquatica. Next base: position 922,394,482 of record OY856409.1, read on the forward strand.
TGGTGCACGGAATTAATGTTTAGCATTAATGGGAAACGAATTGCCAATTTCATGTGATTGGAAAACTACCAGACAACCGTTTGGAAGAACAAGATGACCGTGTCACAGTTCCATACGGCCGTTTTTGGTTCACAGGTTGCGAAAATTCAAGATATTTTAGTCCCTTCCACTCCTGCACAAATCTCGAACCGAATGGTAATGTTGGCCCTAACCCCATCTATAAATAGAGGTGTACTAGGGGGCTTCCCAAAATATAACAATAACACAGACAATTGAGAATCAGTTGTTCTGACAATTATTATCCTCTCTGGTTGTGATAGCTAAGAGAGTCCAAGAAAATCCGACCCAACTAGGGAGGGATAGCGACGGGAGAGAACAATTGAGGATCATTGTTGTGGGAGAGCAAGTTGTTGACTAGTACGCCAATGGGAGGGACAACTCCTTTATGTTTGTTCTAGTTGAACGATAGGAGTTCTAGTTGATTCGTGTAGACTAATCTAGAGGTAGGAGTCCTTTGACTGTTGCTAGGAGGACAACATCAGCCTGCAGTCTGTGACGAGACTACAAGAGCCACTGCATAAGCTGTCCAATTTGTTATTTGTGGTGAATACATGAGTTGCATAACCACTGTTCAAGAGAAACTAGAAGATAGTTGCATTGCAATGAGTTATCATCACTGGACTTTCTCCAAGACGAGGTATAACTCGTTAAACCATCATTCCTATTTCATAGTAGTTGACGCAATCTTGATGTTATGGGAATATAGATAGATAAAATTTTATTTTCCTTTCTATACTTTGTGTCCATATTTCCAAATAGTGGTATCACATCCACGTCAATTTACTATATTTTAGGACAATTGATATGATCAGATTTTTAGTTTTATCATTTATTTATTGCATATAATTTGAATATTTAAATAGTCTCATATCAGTATTCGATCAAAGACCACATAATCCCAAACTAATATATATATATATATGCAATTTACATGCGTCATCCAAAAAGCAATTTTGATGGTGGATGTATAGTGTGGTTGTAACATCCTCGAATTCTGCCGTCTCGAGACTTAGAAGGCCCGAGAGGACAAATTTGAAAATGTTAGCTAATTGTTTCAGAGAGCGATACGGAAGCATAATACGCATACATGAACATTCAGCCATAATATACACTATAAATTTTTTTAACATTCAACATGTATATATTACAAAGTGAGTTATTACAACATGATTTACAATTACATATTGAATGAAAATTCTACAGTCTATGAACATATATGCTAACTAGGATCTACACAATAGGTAAACATGTACAACTTGCTCGCTCACATCTTTTATCCCATTCTAGCTCTAAACCCAAAACATATGTGAAACAACGAATCAACACAATGTGTTGTGTACGTGGTAAAAGATACAATAGTATGATTGCATATATGGAAAACACTTGAAGAAAGAAGAAAGGAAAGAAAACAATTTCTTAAGACGGAAAATCAGGTAAACACCTCTTTTAAACATTTCATTAGATGCAGTAGTACTACAATTTCATAAGCATTTATCATACATCCGGTATGGGCAAAATTATTTCATCATACGCCTAACATGGGCAATTCATCATACATCCATCCTAGGCAACATACATCCATATTGGGTCATGTGCACTAGTAGCTACAACTCATCAAAATATCCTTTTATGTTTTATTAAGTTTTGGTGAAGCATATTGTAACATACTGAATCTCAGGGTCTTCCCTGCAATTTACCCATTCTTGAGCTTTTCTTTGCCTTTTAGTCCATTTGGACCTTTTCCACAAATTTCCCATCCTTTTGGATCATTCTTGGACTCCTTGTGCAATTTAAGCACAAATTGATGTTGAAATCACTATTTACCCTCATTGATGTAAATTGAGGGGTGTTTGCACAAATAACCCACATTAGGAGATAAGTTAGGGTTAATTATGTAATTTGGTCATTGATGGGATAATATAGTAGATAATATTTATTTGGAGATTTTTGGATAAATATATTATTAATAATGTGTATTTGAGTTCATATATGTGTATATTAACCTTTATCGTTTCTCTCTCCTCAAAATATGATTTTAGTCCACATTAATATGTTATTTTGTTGAGTAATGAGTATTTGTACCCTAATGTGTTTTATATGTCGAATTTACTCACATGTTTCTCATTAAATAGCCTCTTCATATAATTCCTTGATTTTAATATATTATTATGCTCCTTTATGAGCTATATATTTATTAATGGCCATATTATGCATTAAACGAGAAAGTGATTGCATAGCATTGTAAAATACGTCATTATAAGCCTATGGTTCAAATTTGGTGATTTTTGGAATTCATTTGACCCCTCAAAATGATTTTATATACTTTTAATAAAGTGTAAATTAAAATGGTGAATAAATAACTCACCTTCACACCTCACTCATATTATGGACTAATTAAGATTGAAAATACATGTAATAAGTGAGTGGAGGACTCTTGGACTCCAAATCTCGAATTTGGGAACCAAGGGTTGCTTATAAAAGCAACACATAATTTATTTCTCTAGCATTATATTAAAATATACTTTAATGGTCAAAATAATTATTTGGATGCCAAAGGTTGGGTAAAACGCAAATCTAAGTATATAACATGAATCTATACGTCATTATCAGCCTAGGGTTAAAATTTGGGGTCATTTGGAGTTCATTTGACCTTCCAAATGCAATAAACAAGTTTTTATTAAAATGTGACATTATAGCCATCGATTTAATAGCTATGCACATCATTTAAGCCAAAGTTTGGCTTAAATGCCTGTCACGCGCACTGTAGACGCGCCCGACCCGTGGTGGACTCAGATCCATCGGCTCTTGTTAGTTCTGACCACGATCCAACGGTTGACGGATTGTCTTCCACCTCCAGCCGTTACATGGGTAACGAGCTCGACTCCTCAGCTCCGTTCTCTGTCGTTTCGCGACCGTTTTACGAGACTTCTTCACCAAACAAACCGCCTTGATCTGACGCATCATATGAGCTATCAATCGCCCCATTTTGTGCACCACAGACGAAACTCCCAGGCGGCGCCGGCCCTAGCCTCTCACGTCCACGTCCATCTCGGCTCAATAGGCTCACCCACCTATAAAATACCACCTACACTCCTCCTTCGGTCCCTTAGCAACTCGCCCAAACCATCAATTTCGCCAAAGGGAGCACGTGTGGTCGACGACGTGGAGTTTTTGCTGCTGTGCTTGCGGAGCTTCTCCACAGAGCTAGGAGGAACCAACGCCTAAAGTGATCGGTTAGTTGCGTTCCTTGTTTGAATACCTTCGTTTCGAGTACCTGAACGTCGAATTTGGTTAAGTATAGCAAAATCGCCCAAATGGGCAAGTTTGCACCCCACGGTAAGGCTGGGCGCGGCCTGAGGTTGAAGACGACGGCCAAATGACCGTTTTGCCCTCGCGCGCCCCTCCTCCCTAGTTCTTTAGTCGAGGGCAGATCCGTCAACCTCAAATCAGATTTTTACCTATTTAGCATTTAACTAGCCAATCTTGTTTAATTCATAGTAAATCACTCGGTTGTCAGAAAATTACAAACAAATACTCGTCGGAAAGATAAAAACCTGTAGAATCCAAATATTTAAGTTTTGTACGCTGTTTTCTATCATAAGCCTGATAATTAATTCAAACCTTAATTTAAATGTATAAAGTGATGTAAAATGATAATAATAGTGTTTTAACTCCGTTTTTGACAATAAAATATGTTTTCTCGAGTAGAAAATTATTAGGGATCGTTTGGGCCTGTTTCCAGAACCAAAATCCAAAGCCTTTACCCATGGTTTATAAATATGGATATTTTACACTTAAAGTACCTTTAAGTAACCTAATACATGTGTAATATTTGCAACTAGGGAAAAATGGAATGGTGATACAATCAACTTGGTGAAAGTAATGGTAATGAATCTAGAACAGGTATGTGAGCCCTATTTTGTATGTGCACCCTATTTTGTATCCGACCCCTATGTATGTGAACAACTATGATGAATGTGTGGAATATATAATGTGCAAACTACCTAACTTTCAGTTGGGCTTTTACCCAACCCCACTCATTATTGTGCTAGCCTCATTTCCCTCTAATTGCATTTATTGGCTCCTAACTTATTTTATGCTTCTAATACCGTTGTTGTCTCATCTTTTGATATACTTGCTCTTGTTTCACTTTGACATATCCGATTCTCTTGGAATATTATTTACAGGTGGAATTGGGTCCAATGACCCCAATGTTATTGTGCTTGTCTTATGACACAAATGTCTAATGAATGATATATTTTGCCACTATTTTATGCATGGTAGATAATTTGACTAGCTAGCTATCGTAGACGCTTATGCGTAACCATTAGGGTATGCTTTTCTACCCGGGGTGTGCTTTTCTACCCTTATATATACAGAGGCGTGCTTTTCTGCCTATGGGTGTGCTTTTCTACCCAAAATATATATTTAGGTCAATGACTCAGTGGTGTCTTGACCCTACTATAGTTAATTTAGTCCAATATATCTACATGCAAATATTTGTTGTAATGTGATGATTAATGGTGGCAAGATCTGTTATTTATTGGAATATTCATATATTAGCCTCATTCCTTTTGAAATCTCTTATTGTGGAGAATCCTTTATATTTCAAAGCTTTTTATTATTATTTGTCCTATCCCTTTTTATTAACACATACCTTTTATCTTTCTCTTGCTGGATGACCCCAACCATCCAGGTTAGGATCAGAGTCGCATGGAAGCTTGGTGAACCCAAGGCTAAGGATAGGATAAGAAGATGAAGAACATATAGTATATGATCATAGTTGCTTTTATGTTATATAGTTGTTTTGTTTGGAGACAATGTTGCATTAGTCTAAGTCTTCCTCTACCTAGATCCTTGTAGTTTCTTGTATAAAGTTGTACTCCCATTTGGGAAATTTGTAACGTACTCTTTATACATTTTTGAATAATGTCAAGATTTAATTCTTCCGCTGCCATACTTTTGGTGTTTTTGTTTATCATGTTTATTAGTAGAGACTTTGGGTCTTTACAGCATGGTATCAGAGCATCAAGGTAGTCGGATTCTTGACTAGTTCAAAATTGTCTCCTAGATAGAACCCTTATCTTATATAGTTTCCCTTTAGTTAGTTTTTCACCTTAGAGTTGACCTATAAAGAATGTTTGATTTAGGATCATAATAATTTCTTATTAGAAATAAAATTTGTCAACTTTTTGGTGAATTGTCTAATTGAGTAGCTATTAGAGCAAGAAGTTGAAGTGATGGTGTCTAGAAAGGGTCAGAGCTTGGGGGCTGGCAATATTTTCCTCCGCCCCACTAGCTTGGTCACGAGGACTCCTTAGCTCATATGACCTGGCCTGGCCTGATCTGAAACGGACAGCTCAAAATAGTCTACCTTTAGACATATTGCCTTATTGTTGAATAACCTTAGAATCCTTTTATGATGATTTGATTTCTTTTCTCAAACAAAAATCATCTTGTAATCCCTAAGTATCTTATATGAGCCTTAGATTTCCATGTTTAGGGTTTAGTGTACCCTATGTTATACCTTTAGTTTGGAGGATAGTGGATAGTAAGACTTTCATGTTGGATCTTATACCCTTAGAGTAGTTTGACTTAGTCAACCTTTTGAGTGGAAAGGTAGTGTTAGTACCTTGTTAGATTTTGGAGTTGTTGATTTCGAGGACGAAATCCTCTTTAGGGGGGTTGGAATCCCTCAATGCCTTGAAATCAAGAAACTCTAACTCCTTAGACATGGGAATAGAGAGCTTATGTGTTTAGAGTTTAATAAACCTAATATGTTTGTAATTCATCTTGTTTGATAATAAACAAATGGATAAGTCACATAATCCATATGCTTGAACCTTAATATACTCTTGATGCACATAATCATTAATTGTTCATATGTAGATATACATAGTTTGGATTAAGTCACCCTAATGATGAAATGTGTATGATAAAGTACACCCTAAGGATGCTTTATCATGTTAGGGTCATGTTGACCTAAACCCTAGGATGTAATCATCTAGCCTTGACAACATATGTACATATATACCCTTCATGCCTTTCTTGACACATTAGTGACATTAGGTGTCATCACATGATATACCTTAATGCATGTAAATGGATTATAATCACTTAATCATAGTTGTGACCTAATTAGCAACACATGTTAGGCATAGCACCTTGTTGATTAAAATACATCTTATTGATCATCTTACTGGTTTATGGATAAAATCATTAATAGGATAATGAGTAATTAGATTCATATAATGTGAGGTTAATTCATAGTAATTAGTGTTGTGAGAGAAAATGATTAGTGATGACATGGATATGAGTATGTTAGATGTTGTGCCAATATGTTCCTTAGATATAATCCATATACCCTTAGACCTGTTATTAGGGTAATAATTTGTTGGATAAAATTATATGGCATAATCCCACATGATGTAGTTATTGGGTAATAATGTTGAGTTATTTAGGTTTTTAACCTAATGCATTAATATATGTTGTAATGGCCTTGTAAACCCTAATTGTGCTTAAAACCCTTAATGAGGGAGATACCCATGATATAATATTGAGATAAAATTGTTTTGGATAAAATGTGGCACAAGTGTTAGTATAATTGATATGCTGCCTTTTCATGATAGAGTTTATGCAACAAGATGTTAGTTTGAGTTTGATAAATGGATATAGGTTTTGTGGAAACCTTAGTAACACCTCACCTATGTAGATTTATGTGGTACCCTAGATTAAGGGTTATAACCTAGTTGTTTATGGTTGGGATGTTACACACTCACCCTCTCTTTTCTCTTGTTGTGATTTCGGGGACGAAATCCTCTTTAAGGGGTGGTGTGCTGTAACATACTGAATCTCAGGGTCTTCCCTGCAATTTACCCATTCTTGAGCTTTTCTTTGCCTTTTAGTCCATTTGGACCTTTTCCACAAATTTCCCATCCTTTTGGATCATTCTTGGACTCCTTGTGCAATTTAAGCACAAATTGATGTTGAAATCACTATTTACCCTCATTGATGTAAATTGAGGGGTGTTTGCACAAATAACCCACATTAGGAGATAAGTTAGGGTTAATTATGTAATTTGGTCATTAATGGGATAATATAGTAGATAATATTTATTTGGAGATTTTTGGATAAATATATTATTAATAATGTGTATTTGAGTTCATATATGTGTATATTAACCTTTATCGTTTCTCTCTCCTCAAAATATGATTTTAGTCCACATTAATATGTTATTTTGTTGAGTAATGAGTATTTGTACCCTAATGTGTTTTATATGTCGAATTTACTCACATGTTTCTCATTAAATAGCCTCTTCATATAATTCCTTGATTTTAATATATTATTATGCTCCTTTATGAGCTATATATTTATTAATGGCCATATTATGCATTAAACGAGAAAGTGATTGCATAGCATTGTAAAATACGTCATTATAAGCCTATGGTTCAAATTTGGTGATTTTTGGAATTCATTTGACCCCTCAAAATGATTTTATATACTTTTAATAAAGTGTAAATTAAAATGGTGAATAAATAACTCACCTTCACACCTCACTCATATTATGGACTAATTAAGATTGAAAATACATGTAATAAGTGAGTGGAGGACTCTTAGACTCCAAATCTCGAATTTGGGAACCAAGGGTTGCTTATAAAAGCAACACATAATTTATTTCTCTAGCATTATATTAAAATATACTTTAATGGTCAAAATAATTATTTGGATGCCAAAGGTTGGGTAAAACGTAAATCTAAGTGTATAACATGAATCTAGACGTCATTATCAGCCTAGGGTTAAAATTTGGGGTCATTTGGAGTTCATTTGACCTTCCAAATGCAATAAACAATTTTTCATTAAAATGTGACATTATAGCCATCGATTTAATAGCTATGCACATCATTTAAGCCAAAGTTTGGCTTAAATGCCTGTCACGCGCACTGTAGACGCGCCCGACCCATGGTGGACTCAGATCCATCAGCTCTTGTTAGTTCTGACCACGATCCAACGGTCGACGGATTGTCTTCCACCTCCAGCCGTTACATGGGTAACGAGCTCGACTCCTCAGCTCCGTTCTCTGTCGTTTCGCGACCGTTTTACGAGACTTCTTCACCAAACAAACCGCCTTGATCTGACGCATCATATGAGCTATCAATCGCCCCATTTTGTGCACCACAGACGAAACTCCCAGGCAGCGCCGGCCCTAGCCTCTCACGTCCACGTCCATCTCGACTCAATAGGCTCGCCCACCTATAAAATACCACCTACACTCCTCCTTCGGTCCCTTAGCAACTCGCCCAAACCATCAATTTCGCCAAAGGGAGCACGTGTGGTCGACGACGTGGAGTTTTTGCTGCTGTGCTTGCGGAGCTTCTCCACAGAGCTAGGAGGAACCAGCGCCTAAAGTGATCGGTTAGTTGCGTTCCTTGTTCGAATACCTTCGTTTCGAGTACCTGAACGTCGAATTTGGTTAAGTATAGCAAAATCGCCCAAATGGGCAAGTTTGCACCCCACGGTTTGAAGACGACGGCCAAATGACCGTTTTGCCCTCGCGCGCCCCTCCTCCCTAGTTCTTTAGCCGAGGGCAGATCCGTCAACCTCAAATCAGATTTTTACCTATTTAGCATTTAACTAGCCAATCTTGTTTAATTCATAGTAAATCACTCGGTTGTCAGAAAATTACAAACAAATACTCGTTGGAAAGATAAAAACCTGTAGAATCCAAATATTTAAGTTTTGTACGCTGTTTTCTATCATAAGCCTGATAATTAATTCAAACCTTAATTTAAATGTATAAAGTGATGTAAAATGATAATAATAGTGTTTTAACTCCGTTTTTGACAATAAAATATGTTTTCTCGAGTAGAAAATTATTAGGGATCGTTTGGGCCTGTTTCCAGAACCAAAATCCAAAGCCTTTACCCATGGTTTATAAATATGGATATTTTACACTTAAAGTACCTTTAAGTAACCTAATACATGTGTAATGTTTGCAACTAGGGAAAAATAGAATGGTGATACAATCAACTTGGTGAAAGTAATGGTAATGAATCTAGAACAGGTATGTGAGCCCTATTTTGTATGTGCACCCTATTTTGTATCCGACCCCTATGTATGTGAACAACTATGATGAATGTGTGGAATATATAATGTGCAAACTACCTAACTTTCAGTTGGGCTTTTACCCAACCCCACTCATTATTGTGCTAGCCTCATTTCCCTCTAATTGCATTTATTGGCTCCTAACTTATTTTATGCTTCTAATACCGTTGTTGTCTCATCTTTTGATATACTTGCTCTTGTTTCACTTTGACATATCCGATTCTCTTGGAATATTATTTACAGGTGGAATTGGGTCCAATGACCCCAATGTTATTGTGCTTGTCTTATGACACAAATGTCTAATGAATGATATATTTTGCCACTATTTCTACCCAAAATATATATTTAGGTCAATGACTCAGTGGTGTCTTGACCCTACTATAGTTAATTTAGTCCAATATATCTACATGCAAATATTTGTTGTAATGTGATGATTAATGGTGGCAAGATCTGTTATTTATTGGAATATTCATATATTAGCCTCATTCCTTTTGAAATCTCTTATTGTGGAGAATCCTTTATATTGCAAAGCTTTTTATTATTATTTGTCCTATCCCTTTTTATTAACACATACCTTTTATCTTTCTCTTGCTGGATGACCCCAACCATCCAGGTTAGGATCAGAGTGCGCATGGAAGCTTGGTGAACCCAAGGCTAAGGATAGGATAAGAAGATGAAGAACATATAGTATATGATCATAGTTGCTTTTATGTTATATAGTTGTTTTGTTTGGAGACAATGTTGCATTAGTCTAAGTCTTCCTCTACCTAGATCCTTGTAGTTGCTTGTATAAAGTTGTACTCCCATTTGGGAAATTTGTAACGTACTCTTTATACATTTTTGAATAATGTCAAGATTTAATTCTTCCGCTGCCATACTTTTGGTGTTTTTGTTTATCATGTTTATTAATAGAGACTTTGGGTCTTTACACATATAGTACTAGTAGTTCAACCAACAAGGTATAAGCAAGTAGATTCACACAAGGTACACCATATCATAAGCAACGAACGGAAACTAATCTTATACTTAATGAAGACCACGTACCTAACTTTAGAGATTCCTAACTTATCCTTGATCATCTACATATCTTGTCATCACATGAGTAATAACAATTAATGATCATTAATAGAAGGTTCACCATAATTAATGATATCTTAAGTCCAAATTAGGGTTTAGACAATCCTAGGTCCAATTGATCTAAATTACATGTATGCTATTTTTTTACTGATTAAGAGATCATAACAAGGGTCTGGTCCAATTTTCATATTTTTCTGATGACTGTCTATTTTCTAGAATTAAAAAGAGGCTAGAAACACTAATTTGCATTTTAATACCAAAAATCCTAATATCGGGCAAGACAGTTCCAATCAGGGTCCAGATATGGTACAAAATGACTTTTAGCTATGACATAATTTGTTGAAGATTTTATGTCGACCATATATCATTTATTTGAGTCCTAAAAGAAGTATTGTCATCATAATTAGAAATCATCTATAATCCATTAGCAAAAGTCTAATATGAGGATTTTAGAATAAACTAGGCAATTTTCTGAATCTATGCATATTTTTGAGGAATTTTTAGGGCAAGGGAGCTATTTTCTATGTCTTTTATAAGAGAAACACTATTTCTAGAATTAGGGCATTGATTTACCTTATCAGGATTATTGTAGCCGTCAGATCTTCACATGTAGAACTGTTAGATGACTGTCATGTTGCCTTCAGGGGATGCAGCTCGGTAGCTTGTCCAGCTTAGACCAGCCAGTCTATCAGGCATTGGGCCCGGTCCGCCTCACCCCCCAGCCATTTTCCCTCCCACTCACATCCTCGACCAGGCTTCTGCGAGCCGCCTGCAGTGCCGCCGCACGGAAGAAGTCTGGCGTGTTGGTGAGTGGGTGCAAGGGAACACTACGAGATCTATGTCCCTCTTATATGTTCGTGGTGGTGGAGGAAACCTTGGCAGAAACCTCCAATCCGATAAGGCTCCTTGAATCCCTGGGACAGTGAGAGATCTCTCTCTCTCTCTTACGATCTGCTAGGATCAAACCCAAAGAAGGATGGACACTTCAAATTCATCGGAGCTCATGGAAACCCGACGACACGTTGGATCTTGAGATATAGTTGAGGATCCCAATCTGGTTAGGAAGCCCCCCCCCAACCTGCGAGGTGCTCTATTTCCTCTGCCAAACAGAGCTCTGCTGATCTGCAGCTGCAGCGGGATTGTGGCTGCTCTCCAACAACCTTAGGTACTCAGAAGGAACGTCTGGATGTAGGAACCTCCCCACATCGTGGTCGTCTCTGATCTGACCTCTGTGAGGCCTCCCATGCTGCCCAACGATGGCAGCTTCTTAAACTTGTAGAATTTCCTCTTCGTCCTTCCTTCTTTGCCACTTCTCTGTTATGTCGTTGTTGGCAAGTCTTCTTGCTCTAGGATCTGTGTCATGAGGAGCCAAAAAGGCTCACTATCCACATGACCTCCTTACAGGGAGTCCCGTGTAACCTCTCTGGTATGAGATTATGATTTGCTTTCATCCGTGACAACAACCATTGTGGATGGGTACCACGGGGATTTAGGATAGATGATGGAGAAGTGGGGATGATGACTCAGAGTCTCCAACATCTAGTGAGGGTTCAATTGGTTCCGAGTGTTGAGTAGGTTATGGGTTTTCCCATGAATTTCACTTAGACTATCCCACTTTCATCGGATCTAGAGGGCACCTAAGTTGTGTTCTATTCCTCCATGTGCGGAGGTGTGCGACGACCAGGGAGTTATTCAGCTATTTCGGACCAGCACCTTAAACTTTGGTAACCTCTAGCACAAATATCCAATAGAACTGATATATGAAACATGGGGTCATCCCATAAACCCTCCTATCCACAAATTTGAAACCAGAAATCCAAAATTTGGTCATCTAACTTAAATCATTGAATGTGTATAAACCTTGATCTCAAATCAAATAATAATTGAATCTTGATCCTACAAGTCCTAAATGCACATTATAGTCATAGCATACATCAAGTCTCATGAATTTGCCACTTGTGTTCATTATGATACTAAATGAACCTCTTGGCCTCCTAAGTACCCAAGTCGGTGAATAAAAAGCTATTCATTATAATTGAACAAAATTATATCTAATAATCATTCATGATCTTCGGATTCTATATGTGGTATCAAAACCCTAAAATTTGGGTTACCATGATGGTTATGGTCAATACCCAATATTTTTGTGTGGTTGGATGGTTTAATTTTATTCTTTTCATATCGTTCTGTGTACCGAGCCTCTATCTTCCTCTTCCCAATGTAAAATTAATTCTTTCCTACCTTTTCACCCTCGAATATAACTCAAAGTTTCTCTTTATAATGTAATAAAGTAGCAATAAGATAGTTTTCTTTCTTATAACGACGAAGAAGATGATTATCGCCAATAAGACAACTAATTCGTGAGACGAGCTGACTGTCTGGAGTTGGAGGATGGAACGATGGAACCAGACGACTGCCTGGTGGATCCAACTGACCGTTTGGAAGGAGTCCAAACATTAGTTTGAAAGGAGGCCAGACGGCCATCCCAGAAGGCCCAACCAACCGTTTGGAAAGTGTCCAGACAACGGTTGGATAGGAGGACCAACATATTGGCCAAGAGACGAGACGAGTGGTTCAAGGGTTGAACCGATCTACTAAGATTGATAAGCATGTATCTACACCAACAATAGGTTCATATATGTGATGTGATGATTGGCCTATGTGGTAGTAATTCCTTATGACTCCAAGGAGATACAGTAGACATAGTCATAAACATCGCTTTTTGTTTTATATTGCATGTTCACATTGTGGGATATATCATGTATATGATATGTACTATATATGTGGTGATTGGATACAGTTATGTATATACATATATGATATATATATATATAATTATTCAAATCAAACATATTTAGCCTAAGATATTTTCCAATAGAAATACACATGAAAAGTTTGTTCGACTAAGATTAGGTTACGCCTTCGTGTGGTACATCGTCTACCTCGTAAAAGTGTGATGGTAGTAACGTAGGTTTTGCATTCACAGGATGCATTATTATCGTATTGGCTATTGGGACAAGCTTAACTAGTGATTCTTAGAACGTCTAAGTCCAAAAGCATATAGATGATTATGGCAAGGAGTTGCACATATAGTGTATCAAGAATTACATATGATGCAATCGGCAAAAGTTGCCTTCATTGGTAATTAATTGTGTTTTGCGGCGTTGATCGGGCCATAGTAGAATTATCTTGGTCTTGCTCATTAGAAAATTGTCTGATGCAGATTTCCCAATTGATACGTGAGGGCTATCAATTTGATTAAAATAATGAGAATAATAATTAATTAAAGACCTAACTATTATCACCCAAATTTTAATCAAATCAAATCAAATCAAAAATCTATTTTTGACAAAATTGCAAATTCCTTTATAGAAACAAATGGCAACCAACAACAATCACTTTTCTTTGTGATCAGTCCTTGAGAAGGACAAACATAATTGGAACGATTTCCACGATTAATTTAGGACATTGAGAATCTTTCTCACACAAGAGCGCAAGCTCTATGTCCTAGAGATGCCAGAACCATATGAGCCCTTTCGACTGCACCTAGGGCTGACAAGGATGCTTATAATAAGCATATTGAAGATGTCGTAGATGTCAAGTGTCTGATATTATGCTCCATGAACTATGAGTTGCAGAGACATCATGAGAACATGGATGTGATTGAGATGGTCACACATCTCAAGAACATGTTCCAAGATCAGATAAGATAAGAGAGATTTGATGTCTCCAAGACACTATTCAAATGTAATATGGCAAAAGGAGACCCACTATGTCCTCATATACTTAAACTCATTGGGTATGTGAAGAACCTAGGTAGACTGAGATTCCCCTTAGGTCAAGAGTTGACCACTGATGTGATTCTACAATCTCTTCCAGAGTCATATAGTCAGTTTATCATGAACTACAACATGAATGACTTTTACAAAATGTTGACAGAGTTATTGGGCATGTTGAGAACAACTGAGAAAAAATGAAGAAAGACAATCCTAAGTGTGTGATGATGATCAACAAGACAACGAGAAAGTCTAAAGGCAAGGGAAAAGCTAAGAAGAGTTCTAAAGCTAGCCAGAAGTCTAAATCTTCAGATCTCAAAGCAAAGGGAGGAGTAAGAAAAAAGAGACAAATGTCACCATTATCAACAGCTTGGACATTGGAAAACAAATTGTCCACTCTGGTTAGAGGAACTAAATAAGAAGGAAGCCACTGAGGCCTCCACATTATGTATAAATATTATAATATAAATTTGATTACTTCTTCATTTTGGTATGTTGAGAACAATTGAGGGATAAATGAAGAAAGACAAGCCTAAGTTTGTGACGATGATCAACAAGACAAAGGGGAAATCTAAAGGCAAGGGCAAAGCTAAGAAGAATTCTAAAGCTAGTCAAAATCATAAATCTTAGATCTCAAAGCAAATAGAGGAGTAAAGAAAAGAGGCAAATGTCACCATTATCGACAGCCTGGACATTGGAAAAGAAATTGCACACTCTGGTTAGAGGAACTAAAGAAGAAGAAGGAAGACATTGAGGCTTCCACTTCAAGTATAAACATTATAAGATAAATTTTATTACTTCTTTATTTTGATATGTGATACCAAATAGAGATTTGACATACTTGATGTGCAAGATCTGACAAGAAGTAAAAGTCTTCATGGAAGGACAAAGATGGACAAAGAGGAGCAAGAGTTACGGAAGCTTTAGTCTACATTTAAATTTATCTTAGCCCAATAGACATGTAATAGAGTTAGTTGAACTTCTATTTCATTATGCCAAGAAAATAGAAAAAATTACTTTAAGCATCTTGTATGACAAGATTGATGAATCAATAAAGTTAGATATGCATGTCTCTGTTTCTAAAGATATGATCTTGCATATCAATGCACAAGTATTTAATGATCTTTGCTTTAAAAGAATCTTGGATAAGTTTTTCACTGTTAATACCAAAAGACTGTAATTGATAACTCAAGACTATCATTAGCAATAGCCACCATATACATACATATAAGAAATGCATGTCTAGAATACAAATTGATGTTAATCTAGGTTCTTTTGATTGTTGAATCTAAGACAACATGCAAAACCTTATTTACGCACATTGTGACATGACATCCTTCACTAGATGTAGTGATAGGATAAGCTTTCCATCAGACATTATACATATGATCCATGAAGATCTAATGGAACGAATGCTATAGATAATTATTTATACTTCATTTCTATTACTGGTAATATGATGATATGTACTCTGTAAAATAGAAATATAAATCTCTTGAAGTGTTCAAGAAGATTATAACTGAAGTATGACTTTGATGAAAGTATTAAGAGACTTTGACGAGATCAAATGTTGAAGTACTTTACATCAATACCTTATAAACCTTCAAAATCATGATAATGTATCGTAGGTCAAATCCATTTGAACATGATGGTGTGTCAAAATGAATGAATTATACCATGATGAGTCATGATATAATTATCAATTAATCTAATCTTCTTATACCCTCATAAATATATAATCACAAAATGATGTACCATCTGTATGTTTAATAAGACATCGTATATGATATGATATGGGTGTGTCTTAATATGTCTAGAAGATAGAAACCTACATAGAGAAAGTAGTTTCTTAAAAAGGTTTATCCACAAACCATAATTTTTGAATGTTACTATTAATCCCAATCCAATAACAAAAATTGCTTTGATTATATGATAATTGAGTTCCTAAAGAATCAGTGGGAGTAAAAGTAGAACTCAAAATACTTGAGGTCAACAAAGAGGTACAATGAGAACTAAGAGAATCACAAGATATTGTGGAAGTCTCAAGTTCATCATGTGACACCGAATAAAATAGCTCTAGTAGAACATATCTGAAATTGAGGATTGTGAATCCAACTTCTCAGATGGGTTGGTCATAACATGATGAGCCAACTTATCAACTAGAAGCTATTAAGTACCATAATCTAAGTAAAGGCTAAAGGCCATTATGGGATCTATGTAAGCTAACAAGGTAGGACCTTGATAGCGCCACCTAAAGGGTGTTGTAGGGTCTTGTGGTAAAGACCTACATGGATAACATAAAAGGACGAATTTTTTGAAAAGATTTCAAAGTAGTTCAAGTTGTTGAACATGATAAAAATTTAGTTACCAATTGTCACGTTTGTTGTTGTAGTTAAAATAGACTAAGAGATTTAGCATATGAAAATAAAAATTGGATTCCATAAAGTGAATACATCATAGGATGTGTACGTGATACAATATAAAAAGTTTTATAACTTCAAGAATTCAAATAAAGTCTATAAACTACAAAGTTCAATTTGGGATTGAAACAAGCATCTCGGAGATGGGATCTTTTGATTCGACAAGATATTCAAAGAGTTTGACTTGAATCAAGATAAAAGATGAAATATGTTATTACAAAAGATTTAGTGGGTGCATATATGAATATTCCACATATGATGAGGAATAACATCTCAATATTGTGGATGTTGAGATCCAGTATGGAAAACCCCTTCATAAATGAAGGATTGAGTAAAACATCTTATAAGATGAGAATCAAGATCTATAAAGATAATTCTTGAATGTTACACAATATAAGATTGAGCATGCACAATAGCAATGTGTTCAAAGAGCTCAACACAGAAAGGATTCAATGAGAGAGAACCTGGATTCGTCTCTCATGAACCATAAGTTCCAACTCTTGTGAAGAATGGAAATGACATGATTAAGATCCCAAAGGTTGTAATAATGGATCTATCATAAATAATACAAAAGTGTTTATCTCATATAATCTTATATGTATTGAACATGATAAGATGATATCCTTAAATACTTGAGAAGTATTTAAGGATAAATTGTTAGTAATTAAAGATAGCAATAAAGGAAGAGTTGGATGTAAAAAGTAACATCAATGCAAGCTTCCATAATGACAAAAGTGATCGCAAATTAAAATATGTTTGATTTAAAAGAGAGATGTTGTTAGTTGGAAGGGTTCCGAACTAAAAGCAATTAATTCTATTCTATAATAGATGTCGAGTATACTTGTTCTATTCTATAATAGATGTCGAGTGTACTTGTGTTTTAAACATAGAATGATATTATATGGATCTAAAGGTTCATATAATGAACTTAAAGATGTTTCAACCATTGATGACTCGGTAATGATACTGTGACAACAATAGAGCTACTTGTTAGGCAAGGAATATCAGATATCATATTGCGGCAGTTCTGTCTCATACAACAAACCGTACAGCAAAGAGATAAAGAAACTTGCAATATACCGACTATAAGCAAAGTGTTGCTAACCCGCTGAATAAGCACTAGCGCAGTAGAAACATGATGAACATGTTTAGATCACTAAGAATGAGATTCATTGGTGATTGGCTCTAAGTGTAAGTGGGAGTCTGTTGGTGAGGCATGTCAGAGAGTCAATCATGTGATAATTGGCATGACACATACCATAAAGGATTTGATTAATACTCATAAAGGCAAGCTTCCAATTCATTTTATTTCACTCACTTATGAGATAATAAGAAAACATTATGAATGTCTAAAGAATGACAATACTCAAAGACGTATATCTTCAAGTACGTGATTTGGAGAATGAGATCATGTGAATGCTAAGAGTATGTACATTCTTGTTATGTCCCTAGTCAGTTGTGACTGTGAAAGGTAGACATCAGTAACACCTAAAACTAGAGAGTGGGTTGCTTGATGATTGAATCTCATTAGTCATGATATGGCTATATCAAACCAAGCACACATATAGATGTTAGGGAACATTGTATCAAACAGACCCACCTTAAGAGTGACACATGGAAACTATCATTGGTAGTCATAGTCATTTCTCATAGTGAAGGCGGTGATTGTGATTCCGAGACCTGAAATCATTGCACTCGTCACATGTCTTTGGGTCACTTTGACCCATGGGGATAGACTGTGAGTGATGTTGGATCTAGGGCTCTAGAGGGGGGTGCATAGAGCTTCAAAATTCTCACAAGATAAGTTTGACCTTCAAATTATATCAATCAAAACTAAAAAATTAAAAGTAATTTTAAGTCCTAACTAAGAAAGCATAGAAAGGATGAGAGAAATTGAAACATACACTTAGACAAGGTGGTTTAGAGTGGTTCCACTCTCCAAAATAGGAGAGAGTCAATCCACTACCTAGAGAGGTCAACCTCTAAGACTTTGCAATTTGTGTATACTTATATTCATTTATAAGAGATACAAGGAGACCATCATACATCCAATGACTTACCTACTCAAGACAAGAGTCTTCCACCTACACAAGGACTTACTCACTAGATCAAGATGTTTTCATCCTTCAACAAGGACTTACCCACACTTGCATCAAGTCTTTAGCCTTGAAGGAATTTGTCCACTCTTCTTGAATCTTGGTCTTGCCCTTCTCCTTCACTTGGAGAAGATCTTCACCTCTTCTTCAACCATGAAGAAGAACAACAACAACTACACCTTCACTCAGAGTAGCTTGCTTCAACCTTTGCTCTTTGAGAAAGGGGGTAGGAAAGATGGAATGGAATGAGAGCTTTACAAGCACATAGAGGTAGCTCACTTATAACTGGCCTAACTCACTCATTATCATAAAATTCTTTGTAAATGAGAGAGAGAATGGGGCTCAAGGAATTAAAACACACTCAACAATAGCAAGGACATAGAATAGCATGAATGAGCAAGCTTGGATTGAACTTTAAGTGGTCCTATTTATAGTTGGGGGTGTTCCCTTGAGTATGTGATCACTTAAGGGTGAAATATAGTCGTTTTCTAGTTATAACGTATCTATTCTCACTCAAAACAACTCTCCAACGGTTATAATCACTTTTTCTTTGTCGTCCATACAGTACATTCGGTCGAGTTTTAATAAAAGTAACTCGACTGATCCACTAAATGATAAAGTTAATTTTCAAACTATCGATCGAGTTTGTTCTGGAAAACTCGACCAATGATTCAAAATCAATTTTACTTAGTTGATCGATCGGTTGAGTTCTGTGAGTGTACAACTCGACCGATTTGTCATCTTCAGAAAATCCATCACTGGATCGGTTGAGTTTCCAACTCGATCGATAAACAACATATGACAAATTTTCTAAATTGCCTTTTGAGTGACTAAAAGTTGGAATTAAATGTCCCTAATTTTTTCTCATTTTAGTTACAAGTATATCATCAATACAAATGATTACAAAATTAATCTAAGGTCATTTGGAGTGATTTTCCAAAATGTGCACTTGCATTGCTTTTGACTTGAACTTGAACAAGCTAGACTTGTGTAATTTGATCATTTTCATTTACCTAAAACCTGAAATCAATCTTGAACAAACATATTAGATACATAGGAATGGAATATTTATGTCATTATCAAAATATGGGAAGTGTATAACTCTTAAGTCAACATTCTCTCCTTTTTTGACAATGACAAAGCATTCCTCAATCATATTGAAAAGGATATGTAGAGTTATACATTTGCCTTGTAAATTGCAAGGGGATTCATGATTTGAACAATGTGAATTGCTCCCCCTCAATCTATGCTTACTCTTACATGCATAGTCATTCTATCTACACAAAGCAATATGACATATATACTATATGGTCCTTTAGCAAGTCACATGATAAAGCATATAATGAATAAGAAAAGGATCACATAGACAATAAAAATAATACGGTTGAGCTTCAAAACTTTGAACTTCTTTCTCCCTTTTGACATTATCAAAAAGGAAGGGGTAGAAGAGCACAGAAACAGGTCTTCTCCAAGCACAACCAAACATATATCCACAACATGCAACATACAATCTCAAAGCATACACCAAATAGAGACGAGAGAAACAAGCAATCTAAGTCATAATCAAAATATGGTAAACATGGCACCAACTCATGAGATATAGTAAATCAAAGAGTAGTACAACCTAGAGAGCATGTCCTCAGAAACAACTACTAAGTCAAAATGATGAAAACATAATGATAAATAGTACATCTCAAAAAACATGCTCAGATGTTTTTAATACAAAATAGTCTAGAAAGATATATATGATCATCATCTACCGACTACAAACTAAAACTTCTAAACATCTAGGTCATCTATGTCCACATCATCAACATCGTCATCAGCATCGTCAGCAGAGGCTTCCGGCTCATAGTCATCTCCATATGAAGGTGCAGCAGAGACAGCAACATCACCTTCATCACCTGAGTCACCAGTGAAGCCATCAGAACCATCATAACCATCATCCTCAGAAGCCACTTCATCATAAGCAGTAACTTCCTCATCATCATGATCTGGCATCTCCTCATCAACAGAGGAACTGAAGCCGCGATCGGTCCACCTGGCATTCTGCTCAACCCAAGACATACTAAGGTCGTGTAGTTCTTGAGTTTGTGGAAAGGTAGAAGTAGAGGTGTCAAGTCCTGCAAGCAGGGTAGCTATAGGACCAACATGTAGAGGCAGCACAGTAGGGGTAGATCCATCAGCAGTAGAGGGTGTAATAGCGAAAGCAGTAGGTGGATGGGCAGGGTAAAAGTGATCATATGCATAGGATGCATAGTCACCTCCAGGGTAAGGCTTGTAGGCATGATAAGGGTGTACACGGGAGAGGTTTGATAACACTCTATTTTACGTACTTTTTGTATATATTTCACACCACTTTTAGTATATCTTTTGTTAGATTTTCACATAATTTTCTATCTTTTTGACTAAAACCTCATTTACATGGTTTTAGGTATATTCACAATCTAGATCGTGGATCAAGACCGCAACTGCAGTCCACTTATACCTCAACCACGATCACGGTTCCAGAGTTCCCTAGAGATCATGATCATCAGACGACAAGGAGGGATCGCGGCTAGTTTATAGACCGCGGTCATCACTCAACTGCGGCCTCATGGATGGTCGCGATCAAAACATGCGCCTTAAAGATAGACCAGTGGTCGCGGTGTGGATACAGACCGCGATCAAGAAGGACTGTGATCAGCTTGGAAACCGTTGTCACTGATGAGCTCTTGCAAACCGCGACCGAGCGGAAAGACCTCGACCTCGACCGCCCAGATGCAACTCACAAGCAGACCTCAATCACGATTATCACCAGGCCGCGACCAAGCTCAACCGCAGTGAAAGATGAATAAAGAACTGACCGTGACTGCGATCTCACCCTCACTTAACCAAAATCGTGACTGTGGTCCAGGCTTAAGTCGGTGGAATGTGCCTATAAATAACACACCCACTTATCTTGTCAAATCATCAGATCATAGATCAGATCCCGAGGACCACGAAGTGTTGTTGCATTCCATATTCGTCCCAGACCATCCCATCCATCATTCTTGGATCTCCAAAGGCGGAAGTTGAGGAGAGAGAAGATTAAAGACCCCTTCTTCGAGAGAAGAAGACCGTCCACACCATCCACGTGATAGATCTGGATCTAAAGTAGTATTGTGCCGTATCACGTCTTCATGGGCATCTCATGGATCTATCTTTCTGTAACATTGTTATGATGTCCGCAAGCATGAGCGGCTAAACACCTTAACTTTGGTTGGGAGTAGCCACTAAGGCTCTCCCAACATGTATATTGTCTCTTTCTATTGAATATACATATTCTTATCAAGATTATCTCCATACACCTATTTTAATGCTTCACTTGTATGCTTAGCTACCATCTTGTGATGTTTGATTGTTGATATCTCGAGAGAGTAATATTGCTTTTATCACATGTCATGTAGTATGAATGCACAAGAGTGTTGGAATGCTAAGGCTTTAAAACCATATGTTATGTTGCGAGGTTTATGTGTGGTCACCTCGAGAGAGGGACTACCCTTAGACTTAGATCCATCCTTATCTTGAGAAATAGTGGAATGGACGCTTTTGATGGTTGCTTGTAATCTTGGTAAGAGTATGCAAGAGAGAGAGATGATGTTGCATGTTGGTGAGATGATTTAGTAGGTGAACCCCAACCCGGGTTTCCTCCCATATACTTGTTTCATCTTATTTCTTTTGTTTCTTTTGTTCTTGTTGTTATTGTTTCTTTTGAACTATGTTAGTTTGTGTTCCACCGTTCCTTAGGGAACACCTTTTACATTCCCTCTTCGGCTGGAGTATACGAGTGCTAGATTTCGCGTGCTTAACACTGCCAACCTTGTCTCTGTGTTTGACCCCGATCGCTACATCAGACCCCATTTATTGTTGTGGGGGCCTGAGAGTCGGGTTATCTCTTTAAAAGTCTGACTACTCTGAATCTACTCCTTTTGGACGTGCAATTTAGGCCGGTCAACTTTTTGGTGTCGCTGTCGGGGACAAGGCAAAGCGGCACTGTTAAGGACCTGAGTCCGCTTACTATACTTCCGTGCCTCAAGCTTAGCAATAGGCTTGACATCACAGTTACTTTAAGTTTTCTAACCTGAGTTTGTGTAGAATAGTTTTTTTGGACTAGTTCAATTTTCTAACTTGACTGTATGATCTATTCAGGCACCCAGGCAGAAGCAACTTGATTGACTTTACTCCTTTGTGCCATGTCGCCTCATGTAGACGTTACCCTCTCAGGAGACGAGCGGAATGCGAGGAATGCACACAACCCACCTCCACCAGGAACGGATGAAGATAGATATGGTCGTTACAATGACGGTCGTCAGTATGAAGAACCTGAAGAAGAGTGACATGAAGATGATCGTTGTGAGGAAGACCGTCACTATGAGGAACATTGTCATCGCTGCAGGCACAGAAGAAACCATAACAACCATGAGCGCAACCGCAGGAATAGTGATAGCGAGGACGATGAGGAAGGGAAGACCCTTTGTGAGTTTGCAGCAACAAGGGCCAACGACTCAAGATGTTCGATCGTTGTACCAAACTTCAATGTAGCAAATTTTGAGCTAAAACCAGCCGTCATATCTATGATTCAGAACAAACCTTTCCGCGGGAATCCATGAGAGAATCTGTACCACCATATTGATTCTTTTAAGAACATATGTGATACCATTAAGATGAGGGGTGTCCCACAAGAAGTGATCTACTGTAAGGGTTTTAATTTATCTTTGGAATACAAAGCTTTTTCTTGGTATCTAAATCTCCCCCACCAATCTATAGATGGGTGGAGACCCCTTGCGGATGCCTTTGTCATCAAGTTTTATCCTACTGAGAGGACCATTTGTAACATGCAGAAGATCACCTCTTTTGCACAAAAGCCAGGGGAGAACATGCACGAGGCGTGGGAACATTATCAAGAATACCTGAGAGACTGCCCACACCACAACTATCATAAGGGGTTTCCTTGTAACCACCTTCTATAATGGGTTGACGCAGATGGAGAGGACTTCTCTGAATGCTACCGCATGCAGTGACTTCTTGGGAAAAAAGCCAAACAAAACTATGAATATTATAGAGAACATGGTTGCACTCCAAGCAGGAGTTGACTACGAAAGGAATGATAGATGCACGTCAAAGAAGATTGGTTCTGAAGGACCATCTATGGAGGCCAAAGCCTTAGAAACTATAACCGTCCAAATCTAGAAGATAGCGACTGATGTTAAATAACTGAAGGACACTGGAGGAAAAGGAAAGAAACACACCGAGAAGGTGATGAAGTGTGTCACTTGTGGTGAAGGAGGACACAGAGTTGATAACTGCATTTACACTAGACCTGAAGAAAGCGAAGACAGTGAAAGTGAAGAGGAGTCGACGCAGAATTTTCCTATGCAAACTTCAAGAGGCCAGATCACCCTAGTTTTAGCTATGGGAACAAGGATGCGGCCGAGAATTCACACCAGCTGGGAAATTCGCAAAATCCACTGCCAGGATTTGAGAAGAGGGGTGGACAACAAGCGATGTATACTCGAACAACCAATTACCAGACGAATAAGAATAACTACTCAGCGCAAGGCAGATACCAAACTCATCAAGGAGTAGGACTCAATCAAGAGTCGAGTCAAGGCCAAGGTCAAGGATAGGGTTAGGCGAAAGATAACAGCCAACTTGACTTGGTGACTCAACTGTTCGATTTTGCCAAGAGGCAGGCTACCATGAATGATCACCTAGCACAAAGTTCCCTAGCCAACTCGGGCGTCCTGACTACGATGCAAGTCCAATGGCAGATATGCAAACGCATCAACAGCAGATAGACCAACAGCTCGCACAGTTGGCAGAGCTAGTAAAGAACCCCTCAGGAAAGATCTCATCAAACACCGAGACTGTAAAAATGGCAATCCTCCGATCAGGGAGAACTTTAATCAATTCTGGAACAGGAAACGACAAAGAAGAAGAAAAAGTTGAAGAACCACAACAGGAGCAGGAAGTTTCTTCTAAGAAGTTTGTTGACAAGGAGGGGCCTACTGAAGAAGGCCATGAGGAAAGTGGTGGAGCTAGGAACCCTAATCCTATAGAAGAAATTTTTATGAAGAAAAGCCCATATGCACCAAGAATCTTATTTCCATACAAGCTTATCAAGGCACACCTGAAGAAGAGATATGAAAAGTTCATAGAAGTCGTAAAGAAACTCCATATAGATGTCCCATTTCTGAATGTTCTAGAAGAGATGCCAACTTACGCTAAGTTTTTCAAGGACCTTATCACAAGGAGAAGGAGAGTAAGTCAAGTTGAAACGGTACACCTAGCAAACATGTTCAGTGTGTTTGTTCAAACTGAACTACCTACAAAGAAAAAAGACCCAGGGGCCATTAACATCCCCTTTTGTGTTGGAGACAATGTCGAAAAAAAGGGACTGACAGACTTGGGAGCCAACATAAGTCTGATGCCCCTAAGCCTTGCATAGAGACTTGGATTGACTGACATGGTCAAGACAAGTATAAGAATTGAGCTAGCTGATCATACTTTCAAAAGACTAGTGGGTATAGTGGAAAACGTTCCAATCCGTGTGGGACGGTTCTTCATACCCTATGATATTGTTGTAATAGATACTGTTGAGGAGCCGAAGTGTCTGATAATCTTTGAATGACCTTTTCTAGCCATTGGAACAGCCCTGATAGACGTCGCAGAATGCGTGATAACCCTATGAGTCGGGAGTGACCACATCGACTTTAAGGTAAAGGATGTTATGAAAGGGTCAACTCTTTCTGAGTTAGTCTACTTCATGGATAGCTACAACCAGTATTGTGAAGAAATTCAAGAAGAGAAAGCCATTGTGGACCCACTCATGAGAGCCCTGAATAACCCAAATCCTTTGACAGAAGACCCTAAAGTGGTCAAAATTCTAGACTACCTTAACCAAGGTGAAGAGAGTCTTAGGGATGAAGAGGTAGTAGAAAAAATGATGTACGCTTCTTTGGAACCATCAATCGAAGAGTCAGAAACTCTGAAGCTAAAGCCAGAACTAAAGTCATTACCGAAAGGGTTGAAGTACGAGTTCCTACATGACGAAGGGAGGAACCCAGTCATCATCAACGCTAACCTCACTAAAGAACAACAGAAAAGACTGCTAGAAGAATTGAAGGAGCACAGAGGAGCAATTGGATATTTCGTAAAGGACATCAAGGGATTAAACTCGGCCCTATGCATGCAGAGAATTAACCTAGAAGAATCGGCGAGACCTTTGGTACAACCCCAAAGGAAATTGAACCAAATGCTGAAGGAAGTTGTCAAGAAGGAGATATTAAAACTACGTGATGTGGGAATCATCTACCCAATAAGGGATAGCAACTAGGTAAGCCCCATTCATGTAGTACCCAAAAAAGGTGGAATGATTGTGGTGAAGGGAGATAATGGTGACGAAATTGCCACCAGAACGGTCACAGGATGGAGAATGTGTATTGATTATAAAAAGCTAAATTTGGCCACGAAGAAAGACCATTTTCCTTTACCATTTATTGATCAGGTTATTGAAAGACTTGCCCACCATGATTACTTCTGCTTCTTGGATGGATATTCCAGATTCTACCAAGTCCTGATAAACTTGGACGATCAGGAGAAAATGACATTTACATGCATCTATGGCACGTACGCCTTCATAAGAATGTCCTTTGGCTTATGTAATTCTCATGCAACCTTCCAGCGTTGCATGATCTCCATGTTTTCTGACTTCTTAGAAGATATAGTTGAAGTATTTATGGATGACTTCTCTATTTATGGAAAAGATTTTGATACTTGCCTAAGAAATTTGTCTCTGGTTCTGCAAAGATGTGAAGAGAAACATTTGGTCCTGAAGTGGGAAAAATGCCACTTTATGGTTCGAAGTGGAATTTCCCTATGGTATAAGATCTCCAAGAAAGGTGTCGAGGTGGATCTTAGCAAGATCGAGGCCATCTCCAAACTCCCACCACCAAAGTCCGTGACAAGAGTGAGGAGTTTTCTAAGTCATGTTGGATATTATAGGAGGTTCAATAAGGACTTCTCGAAGGTATCAAAGCCTCTTTCAAATTTGCTGATTAAGGACGTAGTGTTCGAGATCGATGATAAGTGTTTAAAAGCTTTCGAGACCCTAAAAGAGGCTTTAGCCTCTGCACCAATCTTGCAAGCTCCAGACATGGAGCTACCTTTTGAAATAATGTGTGACGCAAGTGACTATGTCATAGGTGCAATCCTAGGGCAAAAGAAAGACCGGAAGCACCATGTAATATGTTATGTCAGTCGTACGCTGGACAAAGCCTAAGTGAACTACACTACTACTGAGAAGGAGATGTTAGCGATTGTATTCGCATTCGACAAATTCAGATCATATCTTATACGGGCCAAGGTAAATGTATATACTGACCATGGGGCCATACGCTATCTGATGCAAAAGGACACAAAGACAAGACTGCTGAGGTGGGCCCTACTACTGTAAGAGTTTGACCATGAAATAATTGATAAAAAAAAGGAAAAGAAAATGTGGTCGTAGATCACCTATCCAGAATAGTTTGCGATGAGAAAATCAGTTGGTCGTAAATGACAATTATGTCGATGAAGCTTTGTTAATGGTTCAGTCCAACAAGCCAAGTCTGCTGTGGTTTGCAGATATCTATAACTAACTGTCTTGTGGCCAGCTGCCGCCAGATATAACCTACAATTAGAAAAAGAAGCTCTTCTCTGACGTCAAAAACTATTATTGGGACGACCCATTTCTATTTAAGAGATGTTCCGACAGTTTGTATAGAAGATGTATACCAGAGGAGGAAGTCTCACCAATCTTGAGAGAATTCCACTCTTCACCGTATGTAGGGCATCATAGTGGGGAAAGAACAGCTGCAAAAGTACTTCAGTCAGGGTTTTACTGGCCCTCAATGTTCAAAGATGCAACATCTTTTATAAAAGCTTACAAGGAATGCCAACTAACTAAAAATATCAGTATGAGGAGCGAGATGTCTATGGCCGACTGGGTGGAAGTAAAAAAATTTGATGTTTGGGGGATAGACTACATGGGTCATTTCCCCTCATCAAAAGGTTATCAGTACATTTTAGTGGTGGTTGACTACGTGTCGAAATCGATAGAGGTTATAGCTACCCAAACTTGTGACTTTAAATTTGTGATTAAGCTATTTGACAAAACTATTTTTCCACGCTTCGGGGTGCCTCGCACTGTGATAAGCGATGGGGGATCACATTTTGGAGAGAAGCAGTTTGAAGCGCTACTAAAGAAGTACGGGGTAAAGCACAAAGTTGTTACACCCTATCACCATCAAACCTCTAGATAAGTAGAGGTATCTAATAGACCGATTAAGCATATTCTAGAAAAATTTGTTAGCCGCACTCGAAAGGACTGCTCCATGAATCTTGATGATGCTCTATGGGCTTATACGACAGTTTTTAAGACACCCACAGGCATAACGCCATACAGATTAATCTATGGCAAGTCCTTCCATTTACCTTTAGAGCTCGAACATAAGACCCTTTGTGTGATCAAGTTTCTGAATATGGACATGGAAAAGGCATGTCAGAAAAGGCTTTTGCAGCTACAGGAGCTCGAGGAGCTAAGATTACATGCCTACGAGAACGCGAGGATCTACAAACAAAGGACTAAGGTGTGGCATGACACCCACCTAAAGAACAAGGATGTTCGTGAAGGAGACAAAGTGCTTCTCTTCAAATCTATCCTTAGGCTCTTCCCTGGGAAACTTAGAACAAGATGGTTAGGCCCATTCTCTGTGGTAAAGATTTATCCATCAGGAATTATGGAAATTCAAGGAGAGAAAACTGGTATCTTCAAGGTCAATGGCTACACAGTAAAAAGATTTTACGAAGATGAAGCCATTGTGAGAAGATCTGAGATCAATTTGGAGGAACCAGCTCGTCCAAATGAGGAAACGAATCAAGAGTTGTCATATCCAACTGCGGGGCTCAAGGAGTGAAGATATATGCAGTCTAGCTAAGAGACTTTAAAGCAAGCGCTTCTTGGGAAGCAACCCAAGTTTTTGCCCTTTTTTCTTAAGCTTTGTTTTCTCTTACTTCTTTGCTTTACTTAGTTTTCTTCTCTTTTAAGTGATGTACATATGCATCTTCTTCTGAGTATTTCATGATTTACCTAAGAAAATGACCTTTGTTTTGATCTGATCGCGGTCTAGACCGCGGTCGCGGTATATCACTTGCATCACGCAAGACCGCGACCTGCGGTACACGCTACCTGGCACCTCGACCACGACCTGAGGTCGTCTTTGATTCAGCAAAGAACAGCGACCGCAGTTGTGCTTCACAGCATACCACGACCGCGGCCCTTCCTTGTGATCACCGCGACCATGGTTTTCCACCCCCTTTAATTTTTAGGTCACGGTTACATTAGTATATATGTCCTTAAACCCTCGTCTCTCATACTCTTTTCACACCTAGCTTTCTTGATTTTAAGATAAACCTTGACCTCCGCTTTGACCGAGATCGACAACCTGCCAATTCCACCCTGTTCGATTCCACACCGTGTTCGATTCCGCCGTCGAAACCATTGAAAAGGTAACAGGAAAACCCTTTTTGCACTTCTAAATCAATGAATTACCTTGTCGCCTCTGATTTAATCTGTCGCCTAAACCGATTCTTCCCATTTTATCTCTCGAAGGCCGTAAGTCACCCCATCGACGGATTTCCCAGGTTTCCCTTTTACCCTAACCGCCTTATGGCGGCATTTGCAATTAACAAATAAAAACCCTAAAAAATTAATAATGGGACAACTGCTGCCAGCAAAAACGAAGAACAGATAATCAGACAGAGAGGAATCGGAACAGTCGGAAGAAGAAAGACCGTGGCTCGCGGTCATCACCTCTACAACCGCGACTGTGGTGTGCTCGTAAACCCTAACCCCGTCCGCGGTGTTCACTCCAACTACCAATTCCGCCGCGGGTCGCGGTGTAGAAGAATGCTACTCAAGGTCACGGTCCCCTGAACCGCAACATGACCATAACAAGAAAGAAGACTGCAACCGCGCCCATGACCGCGATCACGGTTCCTAATTAGTAAACTGCGACCGCGGTCCTTACTCGGGAAATCACGATCGCGATCCCTTGTCATTACACCGCAACCGTGATCTCTTTCAAAGACCGTGATCACGGTCTCTATCCACACTCTTGAACATGACATTTAATAATTTACTGAACACCTACCCTGTACAAGAAATACCTTCCCCAGATAATTGCAATAATGGTAGTTTTTATTAAAATTAACTAGATACTAATCCATTGAAAAATTTGCAAAATGTCTTCTCCAAGCAACAGCGACCCCCTATACCAGAATGCTACTTCCTTGAAGGAGGTAGAGAAGATAGTAAACGACCTAACAGCAGCACTAAAGAGGGATACTTCTCTACCAGTGCCCAAACGTGTGGAGATACAACTGAGGTTGGAACAATATCAAAGGATATTGGGGGAGATGTCATAGGAGGACTTCCCACAAGAAACAGATCAGACTGGGCATATTGAGACCTCTGAATACCAACCAGGAGAGTCAGAGAGCCGAATCCAGGGGAAGAAGAGAAAGGTTGCACCAAAGGGGTCCCAAAGTAGCAAAAAGATAAAACCACTAGGTGCTGAGAAGCCAAGGGAACAAAAGACAAGCAAAGATAAGGAAGTCGTGGGGGAGACATCTGCACAATCTGAGAAACCCCCGTTCGTGCCCAAGAACGTCGTGCACCAGTCTACCTACGACTGGATATACCAAAACAAGGAGTTCTATCCTACCTATTACATGGACATAGAAAATTTCAAAAAGATGAGAATCTACAACAGGACGGTAAAATTCCTGGAAGGTGCAAACTTACACGCCTTATTATTCCAGAGGTGAAATCCTGTAAAAAGTTGACCACAGAGTTCCTATCTTCACTTAAGAAGGTCGCTACCAGTAGCGAAACACGAAAGGCAGAAGGTGGAGATTATCAGCTGCAAGTGAGGCTACAGGGCGAGACCCACATAGTCACGGAGGCAAGGCCAAACATAATATTCACTGAGAAAGAGGAAGAAGCTTAGGCATGCTCCTCCGCCCCAAGAGAGAAAGAAGTAATCACCTATGAAAGCGATGAAATGTGGGAAGAGCTAACTGGGGAGGACAAGCACAGTTCAAAGAACTCCAAGGCCTCGGTAATTACACCGTGCTTTATCCGCACAATGCAGAAAATCACCGCCTGCACGATTCACGCAAGGTCAGAAACAGGAACAGTTAGTAAGGGAGATATGTTCCTGATCTGGTCGATGATAAACAGGAAGTCGGTTAATATCAGGAAGATACTAATCAACCGCTTATCAGTAGCAGTAGGCGGGGACGCAAAGAGGAATTTTGCATACTGCATGGGTGGCCAAATAACAAATATCACTGAATACTTCATGAGTGAAAGAGAAGTCCAAAGATATAAAGAAATGGAGGGACAACAAAGAATAGACATAAAGTCCATTATCAGCACTGGTATTCTTCTGGCACAAAAGGGGAGAAGTTGTACTTCAAACAAAGAGGGTCAAAAAGACTACTCCCACTTTCAGAAATGGCGCTCTATGGCGCCCATAAGCTGCGGCCAACACAGGATGACATCGAAAAGATACAGAACCGGAGGCAGACCAGAAGGACAAGGCTCCCAGACCATACCGGAAACAGAAATCAATGGAGTAGAGGTGGACCCACTAGACGAGCCAAAGGAGAAAGAACAAGGTCCACCGTCACCGCCTCCACAACATACGGTGCCAAGATCGTCAACGACGCGCATGGAGCATTAGCTGCACCAGCAGCACCAGCAAGTACCTTCCTTCAGAGGTGCCTTAGGTACAAGGTTTGATTCAATGTGGGAACACATGCATCAAACCAATACAATAAATACGACCATTTCTTTTTCTCTATCTGCTTTAACGACGCATGTACAAGTCCTTAATGAAAGGACAAAAGCACTCCTTGACTTCCTCCAAGAAGTTATAAACAACCAATGGATGATGATGGGAATGTTGAACAAAATGAAAGACAAAATGGAAGACCTGTAGGAGGCATACCATCTGAGCCAACAATGAGCAAATGTGTCGGGCTATGACGTAGCTATGGCTAACCTCAAAGAAGAGCGTCAACGACAAGAACAAGACTGTTGGAAGCTCGACAAGGAACGTGAAGAACTCGAGAACCGCTAGAAGAAAAGGAAAACCAAGCGCTCAACAAGCCCGCCGCACTCCTCAGCCAGCCCCTCTAGCCACGATGACAACGACGATGACAATGTGGGAGAAGCAGGCACAGGAGCAGGCACGCCAAAAGAAGGAAGTGCCAACACAAAGTCGGCACCTGTAGCTGAGCCAAAGAGAAATGAGCCACCACAGCGGTCGAGCTCCCTACAATGACAAACAAACAAATAAAAATACGACATTGTCAAGGGGGCTCAACCTCAACTGCAATCCTGAAGAAGGTCAAGACAAAGCAGCTGAAGACGGTGGGAAGCTAGTAGAGCCTCAATTCTCAATGCCTATGCATACAATGACGCTAGAAGAGCAGATTGTTGCTGCTCATCGTGAAGAGGTGATCGCCGAACTCAGCGCAGCAGGAGCGGTAGAGCTCGACAAGTTTGTTAGCTGAACTAGGGGCCAGACTCCAGGAAAGCAGTGAGTTCCTACTCATCCAACCACATCACGATCATAGCGACTATCTCTATGATGGGAAGATAGAGCCGACCCTGAAAATGATGGCGGAAGCCAAGTTAGGGCAAACTTCTAAGGAGAGTCATG
This sequence comes from Alisma plantago-aquatica, assembly GCA_963693085.1. NCBI lineage: Eukaryota > Viridiplantae > Streptophyta > Magnoliopsida > Alismatales > Alismataceae > Alisma > Alisma plantago-aquatica. The sequence continues at coordinate 922,426,806 of OY856409.1, forward strand.
TCAAAGACAACATAGATGTTGAAGCTTCCTCAGAGGTAGCCAAACATGGGGCCACTATACAACTATTGCACAAGGTGGCTGAACAAGTGGCCAAGGCAATGCCGACAATAGAGGAAACTTTGGCACCCTTGACACAGGAAGGAACAACCGATGATGAGGATGGAGGGTTGGCAACCTTTTTCACAAATGAGTCTGCCAGGGAACGGATTGCACTAGTTGAAGTAGAAACATTGGGAGCAGCTCCCCCTCTGCCTTGTAAGATGAATGATATGGACATGACTGTAGTATCACGGATCACATGCAGAGACGTCCACATCTTGGTAGATGTCCTCAACGACGATCTACCCGGGTCAGGCATACTATATAACAACAAGGGTAGACGTCTGTCAAGAGACCACTTCTGGGAAATATTCAAGAAGAAGACGTGAGTACGTAAAAGATTATTCAAGGTTCTTTGTGCCACCCTCCTGGAAGAATTCCTACACCCGGACAAGCCGCAGCCGGTTTTTAACGGGACAACACATCTAGCCAACCTCCTCTACAATGAAGACAAAATGCGGCAGATGTAGCTGAACTAAAGGCAGCAGTCCGGTGGAAGGAAACAAAACATGTGGTGTTGTCCATAAGGAATACAAATCATTGGGCATTGATAGTCGTTGATTTGTATGAGCAGAAAATGACGATACTCAATTGTTGTGCAGTCGAACTGGATAGCATATCGCCAGTTTACAAGAGGAAGGACGCCGGAGACGTCTTAAAAATATCATTGCGCCTACAACGAGCAATCAAGGATGCATACAACAAGTTTCAAGGGTCCTGGAGCTCTTCTCAATAAATAAGAAAGTCCCCCAAGAAGAGGTCGGTTCGGGGGATTGCGCTTTTATAGTACTACGAATGATGGAGGCCATCAATAAGGGCATCCCTCTAGAGGATTTAGACAACGAAGACCTACATGGACTGTGGGGTATGTATGCTATGGAGGTCATCTATGATCGTCGGTTCTTCAACGATCTGGTGATGCCTGTAGAAGTTGTACCTTGTAGGCTTCACATAGAAATCTCCCTACCTGAAAAGGTCTCTTGGAGGGAGTAGCTAAAGACCATGTGGGTTGATCCAACTAAACCAGCTAGGGATGCGGTATGGAAAGATGGTTGGCATGAAAGCTCTGGAGAAGCTGCAAAACACATGTCAGATGAAGAACTAAACCAGCCTCCAGTAGCAGAAGTCCCTGAAAATCAACCTCCAAGAGAACGGCCTGAGGAAGGAGAGGCTGAAGAAGAAGATCTGGGCAATGATAGACCAGACGGACCGACAAGAGAAATTACACCTTCTTTCAAGAATTTCGACAAATGGAGTTGCTTCAGTATGTCCCTAGAAGAATTAACTATAATTATGACTTCTTTGAAAGAAGATGATTCGTCAGGAGATGTCATATTTGAGAGAGATGGCATTTGCGTGCTAAAAGATGACCTCCGAGAAACGTTGAAAACAGGATGACACATTTATGTAAGTACGATGTCAGCTTACCAGGCGATACTAGGTGACACCATGCCAAATGCCCACATGGCATACTTCTTATTGGTAGATGACATCCTAAAGGACAAAAGGTCAGGAGAGAAGGAGCGGCTGCAACAATGCCTGGTGAAGTCCCCACCAGATCACATCTTCCTGCCTATTCTTCATGATAATCATTGGACTTTGCTACATGTCAACATCCTCAGGAGGACTGTTGTACTCTACAACAGCTCTGACACAGCCTTCCCACTTAATAAGAAGACTAATATGACAACAGCAAAGACGTCAATAGAACAAAAGGCAAACACATGCGTTGAGACTATCGTCGACATGATACAAAGTCATTGTAAAGGATATGACCATTCGACAAGCAAAGACTTCAAGAAGACGTAGTTCTGCCATAGGAGTCCCTAGTAGGTGCCCCTACCAAACGAATGTGGCTTCTTCTGTCTATCATGGATGGTGGACATAGCCACTATTGGCTTCAAGGTGGAAAACATGTGATATGAACAATACCACGTACTAAAAGGAATATACGCAAGCATGCTCCTCGAGTCCAAGTGGGCCTCCACCAACAACAACAAAAACAAATAAAGAAAGCATGTTTATACATCTTGCTCAAATTTTGACATCCCGAGACGTGGTGTACGATAAGTTTGGGGGAGGAATCATAAACGGGCTACAGAGGTACATTTACCATCATTTTACCTCTAAAATTTTTGATGAAATTTTCGAAATTTTGAATTAAACTATCGATTAAATTTAAAATCTTGTCTCCTCTCTTACTAAATTTTCTGATTGTAGTGATTCAGCCCTCTTAGAGAATACATGAGCAACATATACATGTATATACGAGTAAAACAACAGTCATAGCAATACTTCTCTACCTCATTCTTGCAATAAGACGTTGTAAATACAACGACCTTAACTCATGAAACCCTCGAAGACTGGAGAACTTCACCTAGTCATACTCCTGACCAACCACCCTCACCTGACGCTTTTGACCAGAAAATCCTTATCTTTGTAGAAAGGGAAACATCTGCCCTCTTTAAAGCATATCTAAAAGAGGCTTGGCCACCTAGAAGACCAAGTAAAATTCCCCGAAACCAAGCCTGAAAGGAGAGGTAAAAAAGCCAAAAAGAAATAAAGAAAAAAATATGAGAGTTGTGCCCAAAAAGATGCCAAAAACTTTCACACGAGCGGTATATTGTTGCACTCGTGAATGCAGATATGTTGTGCACGTAAGTGGAATCTTGAAGCCAAGCTTACACACCTCCAATCATAAATGGAAACTCACAAAACTACCTGACTTAAAGTCAGAAGCCCAAAAAGGACAACATTGTTCTTACGACAGTTGAGAAGGAGTAAGTGGAAATACGAGTAAGTGGAAAGCATATCTCACAATACGAGTAAGTGGGCAGCATATCTCACGATACGAAGGGTAAGTGGAAATACGACTAAGTCACACCACAAGGGCAGCTGCAAGAAGGAGTAAGTAGAAATATGAGTAAGTGGAAAGCATATCTCACAATATGAGTAAGTGGGTGAGGAGTTCAAGAGAAAGAGGAAAACATATAAAGCATTAAGCCAACCCAAACACATAAGCATAGAGCCAACTGAAAAATAAAGAATTGGTGTGAAAGCTACCCTTCAAAAAAGATATTGCATTAGTACGGTCATTACCTAAGGGAAGGGGTGATAAGTTGAGAAGGAGGAACCTTTTACAATTGAAGGTAATGGCAGGAAAAATAAGTTATGCAAGGGCTTGAAAACATGCAACAACAGTCTTGATGCAAGACTGAGATATTTCAGTCATGTTATAATTTTTTCTTCTAAGATTGTTCATTCTCTCTCTGAGTTCTCGAACCTACACTTAGCCTGAGGACAGGCTTGATTCTAAGTTTGGAGGAGTTGATAACACTCTATTTTACCTACTTTCTGTATATATTTTACACCACTTTTAGTATATCTTTTGTTAGCTTTTCACATAATGTTTCTATCTTTTTGACTAAAGCCTCACTTACACGGTTTCAGGTATATTCAAAATTCATATCGTGGATCAAGACTGCGACCGCGGTCCACTTATACCTCAACCACGATTGCGGTTCTACAGTTACCTAGAGATCATGATCATCAGACGACAAGGAGGGAATGCGGCTTGTATATAGAATGCGGTCATCGCTCAACCGTGACCTCATGGATGGTCGTGATTAGAACATGTGCCTCAAAGATAGACCAGTGGTCGAGGTGTGGATACAGACCGCGATCAAGAAAGACCGCGATCAAGAAGGACCGCGGTCAGCTTGGAAACCGCAGTCATTGGCGAGCTCTTGCAAACTGTGACCGAGCGGAAAGACCTCGACCTCGACTGCCCGGATGCAACCCACAAACGGACCTCGACCGCGGTTATCACCAGGCCATGACCAAGCTCAACCGCAGTGAAAGATGAATAAAGCACAGACTGCGACTGCGGTCTCACCCTCACTTAACCAAAATCCTGACTGCAGTCCAGGCTTAAGTCGGTGGAATGTGCCTATAAATAGCACACCCATTTGTCTTGTCAAATCATTAGATCATAGATCAGATCCTGAGAACCATGAAGTGTTGCTGTGTTCCAGATTCGTCCTAGACCATCCCATCCATCAGTCTTGGATGTCCAAAGGCAGAAGCTGAGGAGAGAGAAGATTGAAGACCCCTTCTTCGAGAGAATAAGACCGACCACGTCATCCATGTGATAGATCCAGATCTGAAGAAGTATTGTGTTGTATCACGTCTCTTCCTATCTAGATCTATCATTCCTTCCAGCTATACTTCCCTCCTCTTTTCGTGGGAATCTCATGGATCTATCTTTCTATAACATTTTTATGATGTCTGCAAGCATGAGCGGCTAAACACCTTAACTTGGGTTGGGAGTAGCCACTAAGGCTCTCCCAACATGTATATTGTCTCTTTCTGTTGAATATACATATTCTTATCAAGATTATCTCCATGCACCTATTTTAATGCTTCACTTGTATGCTTAGCTACCATCTTGTGATGTTTGATTGTTGATATCTCGAGAGAGTAATATCGCTTTTATCACGTGTCATGGAGTAGTATGAATGCACGAGAGTGTTGGAATGCTAAGGCTTTAAAATCATATGTTATGTTGTGAGGTTTACGTGTGGTCACCTCGAGAGAGGGACTACCCTTCGACTTAGATCTATCCTCATCTTGAAAAAGAGTGGAATGGATGCTTTTGATGGTTGCTTGTAATCTTGGTAAGAGTATGTAAGAGAGAGAGATGATGTTGCATGTTGGTGAGATGCTTTAGTAGGTGAACCCCAACTCGGGTTTCCTCCCATATACTTGTTTCATCTTATTTCTTTTGTTTTTTTTGTTCTTGTTGTTCTTGTTTCTTTTGAACTACTTTAGTTTGCGTGTCACCGTTCCTTAGGGAACAACTTTTACATTCCCTCTTCGGCTGGAGTATATGAGTGCTAGATTCTGCGTGCTTAACACTGCCAACCTTGTCCCTGTGTTCAACCCCGATCGCTAAATCGGACCCCGTTTATCATTGCGGGGGCCTGAGAATCGGGTTATCTCTTTAAAAGTATGACTACTCTGAATCCACTCCTTTTGGACGTGCGATTTAGGTAGGTCAAGGTTCATGGTAGACATGATGGCACAGGGATCCTAATGCATATGCTCCTGAACCTGAAGGTTATACGCCTTCTGATGCATCATGTAACCCATGAGGGTTTCATTTGATACATGGAAAGAGGCGCGGGTAGGTCGGAAAGGCTGAGGAGGTGGAGGTACACGGGTGGAGGTAGAGGTGGACGCTCCAGGTGTGGTAGAACATAGGATAGGCACAGACTTATGAAGTGTAGTCTCACTTATGCAAACTCCTTTCCGGGAAGGTTTGTAATGCAGGTCATGAAAAAGAAATTTGCAAGAGGCAGTCTAAAAAATACCATAGATCAGGGCTAGGTAGGGTGGGTGGGTGCCACAGGTGTTCTTACCAGAGTCAAAACATATTGCGTGGTGAAGGACATCACGAGACCATTTGACTGTGATGTTCTTCAAGAAACAGAACATAATCACCCCAATGTTTTATGCAATTTCAATCTGATTTTTCTTGGGATAAATATTGTAGTTAACAACTAGGGTGAATATGCGGTTTTTGAGGTCTAAGGCAAAGGAGGAAAGGGTACACTTCTTCCTATAGGAAACCTGAGGCTTCTTGAAGAATTTGTAAATATCAGGAAGAGTGAGATCATATTTCTTGTAGAAGGTCTCATAGTCAACAAGGTCAAAATACTCGGGGTAGTCCTTCCTCCAAGTATTAGTCACTTAAGTACTTGAGAAAAAGATGTTCATGGTATCCTCAAAAACTTGGAATTTCTTCCCGACTATCATAGAAGTGAGGACTACTTGAACATTAGGTGGGGTATGAGTGTGTCATAATTCCATTGCAAATTAGCATAGAATGTATGAACAACTTTCGTTCTAGTGATGGAATTCTTGTAGCACGCACGTTCGACACACAACGCGGAGAGGTGGTGGATGTATAGCAACTCAGTTATTTGATCAATAATCCTTTGTCTACGTGAGGTTGGCTCAAAAAGGGCACGAAAAGAAAAGGGGTTCCTAGGAAGAAGCTCATTGTACCTATTGAGAGCCGCATTGGAGACAAAGAAGGTATCGTCAAACGGTATGAGACGCGAGTTGGAAGAGCAAAATGGTGCTCCAGCTAGGGCAGTTCTCTTTCTCCTATTTGACACCATGGAGACGAAATGAGAAGGATTGAGAGAGCAAAAATTATTGAAACACCACCACAAACCGTCCACACACCAAGGGTTGATAGGAAAGATATCAAGGAAGGTCTAGGTCAAACTAGGGCTAGGGAGAGGAAGGTTGGGGCTAGGGTTGAGAGCTTGAGGGAGCTAGAGGTTGAATCGGTCAATTTTTCTCTAGTTGAGAGGGAGAAAAATCGATCGAACCTAACTTATGTTTGCTCCAGCCCGGCCATCGGTCGAGTTCTGTGACTCAGAAACTCGACCGATTGGCTCTTTAAAAAAGCTCTCGGCCACTTATCTGTCGAGTTGGCAACTCGGCGGATGGTCCACTTGAACCAACTTTAGAAATTCTAATTTCTTGCCATTAGAGTGTTAATTAAATTTATTTTTCAAGTCTATTTTACATTTTAAACATATTTAGGCACATATCACACATCATTGAGTACTATTTTGCAATAAAATAAGTGATTGTAAAAAATACCCAAAAAAAGAAAATTAAGGCAAAAAAACATGAAAACTGATTTTTAGCATATAAACAAGCAAGGATGATCAAAACACAAGCAAAACATATAGGATAGATGACACTAGCTAGAAGGCATATCAAATTCATTCAAAGTAGTTATGAGCAGTTTACATCTAATAAAATTAAATTGCTCTCTAGCTAGAGGTTTAGTAAAAATAACTGTCAACTGATTTTCCGTGTCCACATGTGTGATATAGATATTTTTTTTGTCAATGTGATCACATAGAAAATGATGGCAAACCTCGATATGCTTAGCTCTACTATACAAGATAGGATTATATGACAAATTAATTTTACTGATATTATCACAATAGATAGGAGAAACATCAAAATAAATGTTAAAGTCTTGGAACATTTCATTCATCCATAGGACATGGGCCCAACAACTCATGGTTGCAATGTATTTAGCCGCGGTGGTTGATAATGCCATTGTGCTCTGTTTCTTAGAGAACCAAGACACCAAGCATGGTCCTAGGAGAAAGCAGGTGCTACTTGTACACTTTATATCAATCAAAGATCATGAGTAATCTGCATCGCTATAAGGCGTAAGAGTAAAGTCTCTTGACTTGGGATACTGTAGACCAAAATTTGAGTTTTGACTAAGTACTTTAAAATCCTCTTAACAACTATAAGATGTGATATCTTAGGATTTGATTGAAAGCAAGCACGCAAGCCAACAAAAAACATTATATCAGGTCTAGAGGTAGTTAAATAAAGTAAACTTCCAATCATACATCTATAGAGCTTCTCTTCTACCTTCTCATCTTTTTCATCTTTATCAAGCTTGGCAGCATTTGACATGAGTGTGTCCATCGGCTTGGTGTTCTCCCTCCCAAAGCATTTAAGTAGCTCACTTGTATACTTGTCTTGGTTGATGAAGTTCCCATTTTTAGTTTTCTTAATTTGAAAGTCAAGGAAAAATGTAAGCTCATCCATCATGTTCATCTCGAATTCACTCTGCATAAGATCACTAAACGCCTTGCAAAGATCAAGATTAGTTCCACCAAAAATAATATTATCAATATATATTTGAAAGATAGGAAAATTGTTAGAAATGTATTTTAGAAATAAAGTAGAATCTATTTTGCCCATGATATACCCATGATCTAACAAAAAGTTCTTTAATTTCTCATACCATGCTCGAGGTGCTTGTTTGAGTCCATAGAGAGATTTTTGCAATAAATAAACATAGTAAGGTAAATTATCATGTTCAAAGCCCTTAGGTTGTGCAACATATACTTCTTCCTCAATTGTACCATTAAAAAACTTTTTAACATCTATTTGATAAAGAAGAAAGTTTTTATAACTGACAAAATCAAGCAACATACGAATGGACTCAAGTCTAGCTACATGTGCATATGTTTCATCAAAATTTATACATTCTTGTTGATTGTAGCCTTGAGCCACAAACATTGCTTTGTTTCTTACCACTTTACCGCTTTCATCTAGCTTGTTGCGGTAGACCCACTTGGTGCCAATGATCTTTCTATCACTTGGTCTTAGTACTAGGGTCCATACTTTATTCTTTTCAAATTGCTTCAACTCTTCTTGCATGGCTAGGATTCATTCATCATCCGTAAGAGCTTCTTTGACGTTCTTTGGCTCGAGTTGCGAGATGAAAGCATTTTTGCCTTGTTCTTTGTTGAATGCAGCCCACATCTTCACTCTTTCAAATAGATCACCTAAAATCAACTCTTTTAGATGATTCTTTACAAATTAGTGAGTTGGATCCTTCCTCTCTTCATCTTTCTCTTCTTCTTCAATTGCCACCTATTTTCCCTTTTAGATGATGTTGAGTTCTTTTAGAATAGGTATTACCTCATCTGCAACATCATCATTTGGAACAATATCTTTGGGAATAGAGGGGTTAGTCTCAATAAACTTAACATTTATATATTATTATATATTAGTAAGATCAACATTAAGCACTCTATAAGTCTTGCTAGTAGTGCTATAGCCAAGAAAGAAAGCCTTGTAAGATTTCGGATCAAACTTGTCGAGAGAATCTTTCGTATTCAAAACAAAACAATGACATCCAAAAATATAAAATACTCGATAGAAGACTTCCTACCACACCATAGCTCATAAGGGATTTTCTTCAAACAAAGATGTGTACAAACCCGATTTTGTACAAAACATGAGGTATTGACGACTTCAGCCCAAAACTTGTTTGGAGTGTCATACTTTAAAAGTGTGGTCTTATCCATCTCCTGAGTGACCTATTCTTCCTCTCTAAAACCCCATTTTGTTGAGGTGTTCAAGGTGAAGAGAAGTTATGTGCATAGCCAGATTTTTTACAAAAGCGTTCAAAAATATCATTTTCAAATTCTCCTCCATGATCACTACGGATGGAAGCAATCCAGAAAGAAGCTTCATTCTCAACTTGTTTAGAGAAAACATCAAGCGTATAACTCTTGAAAATGAGAAAGAATGTCCAAGTATATCTGGAGAAATCATCGACAATAACAAAGCAATACTTGGAACCACGAAGCGATTGAGCTCTCATTGGTCTAAATGGATCAATGTGAAGAAGTTCAAGATCTCTCTTGGTACTAAGAACTCATTTGGATTTGAAGGAGGACTTGGTTTGCTTTACTTGGGTACAAGGTTAGCATTCCTCGTCCTTTTCAAAATCAAATTTAGAAAGTCCCTTGACCAAGTCCTTTTTTGTTCAACTTCTTCAACTGATGCTCACTTACATGACCAAGACGACGATGTCAAAGAGAAATATCATTTGAATTGACTACTAGGCATCTACCAACAACAGGCTTAATAAAGTCAAGCGCAATTATATAAAGATTACCACTTCTAGTTCCCTTATATATGACTTGATATTGAGGGAATCTAGAATCAAACATTCAAAAGAAGTAAATAGAACAAGGTAACTATTATCACATAATTGACTTACACTTATTAAATTGTGATGTAGGCCATCCACAAAAAGAATATTCTTGATACACATTGATTCACCTACATCACCCTCACATTTAACCTTACCTTTATTGTTGTCTCCAAAGGTAGCTAAACCTCTTTCTTCTTAGTGAAGTTGTTGAAATGGCTTATATCACTTGTCATATGTTTACTGCAGCTACTATCAACACTCTTCTATTTTTTTCCCGCAAGAAAGGAGAGTGTCGGTTTCCAACTCAAACTTCAGGATCTGGAATTCGCTTGGGGACCTATTTCATTTTGGCTTGGTCCCCTTAGGCTTGCAAGAACAATAAGTAGAGTAATGATCATCACATTTGTAATGAAAACAAATCATAGGGTTCTTAGTTCTAAAAGACTCTCCAATGAAAAAAGAGGTTTTCTTACTCTTTTTCTTACCCTTTGGCTTTGTTCTTGCCCTTAGATGCTCCCCCTACAAATCTCAAACCACTAGTACCACTTTGTTTGGCAGAATGGTCAAGGATTTCATTACGTGAGTTTTTCCCTTTGAGGAATTTCTAGGGAGAGGGTCTAAGTCTATGATTGACATCATGAAGAGATATAAATGTAAAAGACAAACTAACAAGATCATCTCTAGCATGAATAGGGTCGGCCTCTAAACATAGGGCTTTGGTCAAATAAGAATCTTTCTCAAGAGAAATAGAAGCAATATCATTACTAGGCAAGATAGGTCTAGAAGATAAATCATTAATTTGACCAAGCAACCTAATATTTTCAAATTTTGTTAAGATAAGCATCTCTCTCATCCCTACAAACATCAACAATGAGCTTAAATTTAGCATTTTCAGTTTTAAGAGTTTCAAGCTCATTTAGGCATTTTTGGTTATCTTCCTTAAGAGTTTCAATGTTATTAAGGTAAGCATCATTCTCCACTTCAACTCCATTGTATTGGATCTCAAGATCAAGATATTGGCCTTGCAAGTTATCAATGCTCTCAAGATGAGTTTTCTTATTAAACTCAAGCATATCAAGTTTAGCATACAAATCATCAATAATTTTTCCTAACCTTTTTCTTTTAGATTTACATTTAGCAAAAGAACAGGTAGAAATAAGCATATCAATAAGAGTTTCTTTATATAACTCATGCAAGCTTATCTCACAAATTTCTTCACTAGTACAGTCCATGAGTGAAAGGTGGCACTCTCCATCTTATTCGGAGCTAGAGCCATTTTTGGATGATTCCTCCCAAGCTGCATGAGTTGCATTCTTGTGTCTTTTCTCCTTCTTTTCCTTCCTCCTGCACTTGCTCTTCTTCTTGTACTCTTCCTCCTTGCAGCTACCCTTGTGGTGTGACTTTCTTGATTTAGGACATTCACTCTTGTAGTGTCCCTTTTATCCACACTTGTAGCATCTAGGAGTAGAGGAGGAGGATTGTTTTCCCTTGAAGTGCTTGCTCTTGGTGTAGCTGGCTTCATGCTCAGTAGGGCCATCATCTTCACTAGAGGAAGGAGATATCGGACAAGCAAGTTTTTGTTGAAGGATAACATCCCTCACTTGTGCTTTTAAGGTGATATCTTTATCTTCTTGGCTTCCTTCTCTTCTTCCTTGGCTTCTTCTTCTTGCTTGTCAAGCCTTGGCTCATGAGTTTGGAGGTTGCCAATGAGCTCTTCGGTTGGGATGTCACCAAGGCTCCTCACTTCTTTAATGGAGGTCACCTTTGACTCTCATCTCTTTGGTAGAGTTCTCAAGATCTTGGAGTTGATTACACCTCTATCCAAAGTGTTGCCCAAAATAGCTAGATCATTGAAGATCACATTGAGCCTACAGTACATCTCTGCAATCCCTTCTTTCTTGCCCATTTTGAAGTTATATAGAAGGATGTTCAACATGTATATCTTAGCCTCCTTGACTTGCTTTGTATCATCATAGGTAATGCACTGTTGGCTAAATTGCAAAATTATTCAAATTTTGTTTTAGAATGTACTAATTTTAGAGTTTTTAACTTGAATGGCTCCTTCATGTGTAATGAAGAGTCTATGCCATATGTCATAAGTAGTTTCACATGAAGAGATTTTATTGAATTCACTTACATAAATAGAACAATATAATATACTTATTGCCTTAGCATTTAGTTGAGCTTGTTTTATCGTATTTGCATCCCATGTGGCATACTCAGTTTTGGGAAGCACATATGGTGTAGACACCATCCTCCAAAGCTTCCAGCTGATGCTTTGGAAGAAGAACTGCATCTTTCTCTTCCAATAGTTGTAGTTGCTTCCATCGAACGGTGGTGTACAAGATACATATGTTCCCTCCAAGTTTAGGTTGTTGAGCACGTCATCCCCCATCCTTCAAGGCATGTTAAGGCTCCTTGAAGACCTGCTCTGATACCAATTGAAAGATCTAGAGGGGGTGAATAGAACGTTTTGGAACTTTTAAAGTTAATTAAACAATTAAAGCAGTTAACCAAAGGAGGGGGAAACAAGGAAGACACGAGGATGTAGAGTGGTTCCTACCTTTGAAATCAAAGGTAGTCAGTTCACTACCCTATTGTTTGCAATCAGGATTTTGAAAGTGATTAATTTTATTACCTCGCAAAGATGTTACATAATATACAATCACCTTCCTTCTACACCCTTGAAGTAGCCTTCACCTGAAGTAGCCTCAACCTCCTTGAAACAGTCTTCTTGAAGTAACTCCAAGTCCTCGAAGCAGCCTTCACCACCTTAAAGTAGCTCCACCACCTTGAGATAGCCTTCCTTTATAAGTAGCTCCAACCTCCCTTGAAGCAGCCTTCCTTGAAGTAATCTCAAGTCCACCTCCTTTGAACAACCTCCAACCTAGGAGTAGTCAAGGAGAACAATATATAATAAAAGAGAACAAGATTGGAAGAAATGAAATACTTAACCAATGAGTACAACGATTTGATCCTATAGCAAACGTATAGATCTCCTATCCACTGTAGATGAACGCGGTTATGTGGTGGCTAGGAGATACTAGCTATAGGACACAAAATTGGAGCTTAAGGGAATAAGATCGCAAGTGTAGCTTTGCTTGTTGCTCACTAAGATTGATTCTCAAGTTGTAATTGTGTGTCTTAGTGTCCTAAGGCCTCTCCTATTTATATGGATGAGTTAAGGGCTTAGGGACGTTTTAGAGGGACTCTAGAGTGTTCGTAGTGCTCAACTAGCCGTTAGATGTCCACAAATGTATTGCAATGGCTAATTATTTCGTGCTAAAAAGTGCAATCCAAAAATTGTCTCAGTCAAGAAGTTTGTCGACCGAGGGGTATCTCAGTCGACTATTTCTTCGACCGAGGTAGGGCTTGGAATAAGTGTGTTACCACATTAATTTCCAACTTCCAAATACCACCTACTCTCAGTCTAACGGCTATGCAACCTGCTTGAAGGTCTATCTCGGTCGAGAATGTTATCGACCGAGGGCTATTCTAGGGTTATATGAGTAGGTCAACAATCAGTGCTTGTGACTTAGACTGAGGTGGTTCTCGGTCGAGAATTTTGTCGATCGAGATTGTCTCGGTCGAGAAGTTTGTCGACCGAGAATGTCCATGTTTCAATATGTTGAATCGTCTACTAACTGTGTTTATCAATGTATAATTGTGATTCTATCTTAGGGGAAGATCTATCTAAGTGTTGTGAGTGGAAAGGAAAGATCTATCGCTTGATTAACATGATATCTATGTACTTGTACATTATATACTTGTACAAGTTTTTAAATTGAGTACAATCATGAAAATAAAAGCAATTTAAGCATATTGATCTTCCAATTTGTATTGATCTTCAACTATCCATTGTCTTATTTATTTATCCCTGATATACTCAAATAGCAAGTTAGATCCACAAGAATGAAATGTTTGTCACCATAAAAAATAAAGGGTTTAAATCTATTAGTGATATGTATGCAAAATTTTCTACTATTATTAACGGTTTAAGTGCATTAGGAAAATTTATAAGTGAAGAAGATCAAGTATCTAAAATTCTTAGGTGCTTGCCTCCAAAGTACAAGCCAAAAGTGACGATCATTGAAGAAGCCAACGATCTCACCATATTGAGGATGGAACAGATCATTGGCAACCTACAGACTCATGAGGTCACCCTTGAAGAAGAAGAAGAAGAAAGATTGGCAGCCGAACACAAAAAGGAGAAAAGAAAGGACATTGCATTCAAGGCAACAACAAAAATTAGTCATGATACAAGTGAACAAGATAGTGAAGAGGAGACTCTCATTGTAAATGGTAAGCAGTACATAAGATTTAAATCTAACAAAATTTCTAGTGTTTCCTCTTTCCCTAAGTGCTTTGAATGTGGCAAAAAATGACACTTAAAGAATGAATGTACTAAATTCAAGAAGGGAAGGAAATACTCTCTCAAGAAGAAGGAAAAAACCTACAAAGCAACATGGGTTGACTCCAGCGATGATAGTGAGTGGAGAAGAAGAAGTGGAATGTATCATGACTAAAGAAGACAAGATACAATGTCTCATTGCTACAATCAATGAAGAACATGAGGTAAGTCTTCTTAATTTATCTAAAGAAGAGTTAGTTGCTAGCATAGAAGAATTACATGATAAATATATTGATAGTAAAAAGAAACTAAAAAGGCTTACAAAAACTAATGAAGATTTGAATGCTAAATTGAATGATCTTACTTTTGAAAAGAAAAGGCCTACATATAAAAAAACTACTTTGAAATCATCTATCAATGATTGCAATATTAAGTTGCTTGCTCTAGAAACTAACAATAACTTTCTTCGCCAAAAAAAGGTTGAATTGCTTGCTAAGATAAATGATCTTTAGACTCAACCTATTCTTTGTACTCATTTGGATTACGATGCTATTATCAAAGAAAGAGATAGTTTGTTATCTAATCTAGATCAAGCAAAGTTAGACATTAAAAGGAGAATGGATGAAATTGCCAAGTTACAAAAACATATTAATAGCTTGAAAAATAAAGACATTCTTGATAAAATTCTCAAAGACACTTCTGGTCAAATTAGAAGGAGAGGACTAGGTTATGTGCCCAAAGATAAATCCTATCAAAAACATAAGACTAAAATAACATGAGCACCCAAGACCAAAGTGATATATGTACCCAAGAACAACTCAACTCAAAATCATAAAAAGAGAAATGAAATTGATTCCATTTGTTGTCACTATTGCTTGCGTTTTGGACATTATTCTTTCTCATGCCCATGACTAGTTTGGATTCCAAGATCTCAAACTTAGGAAACTTGAATATGATTAGTTGAGATTTGACCTAAAATTTTACTTTGATACTCAAAATGTCTTATCTCAACTAAATTGCGATTTAATTTGCATATTTCTGTACAATTGTATTGGAAGTAACTTATGTTTTACTTGAAAATAATTGCTAAACATAAGCATTCTCGGTCGACTAAATCCTCGACCGAGATACTCTTTGGTCGAAGAAAATAATCGACCAGGAGAGTTTATGTCATAACTCACACATTCTGGAAACTTGTCTGGGTGACAAATACTTCGAGCGAAACCTCACTCGATCGAGAAAATTGTCGATCAAGGATATTTCTGACAGAACTGTTCGATAAAATTAAAATATTCACTTGATCAATAAACCCTACATGATACATTGCCTAAATATTTGAATGGTCTTAAGGAATTATATATGTGCATCAAAACTTTATACTTTGTAAGATTAAATTATCCCAACAAGCATATAATAGAAAATAAAGAGATTTTCACATACATGAGGAGAAGATTGGTCTTATTATAGGAAAGCCTTAATGGCAAAACTATTGGCATAAGAGATCTGGTTCAACATTAACATAATCAAAATTGAAAACAAAAGAATTGAACATACAAGGAACTTGGTTAGAATATAATCATCACCATTTTGTGAGAAAAATTTAAAGTTTGAGCATTCTAGGAAATTATAAACAAGATACCTTTTTAAAACTAAATCTTGCTCACATGAATTAAGATATACGACAAAAGAAGGCAAACTTAATTTTAGGTCACAAAAGGCTTTATCATAGAATTTTCAACATTTGCCAGTCACATATGAGTAAAATGAAAAATGATTATATACAACAAGGTTCAATCATATTCTAGAAGAAGTGGATCATTGGATAACTTATGTAAATGCTATATTGGAAATCTATAGAATTGCTTCGCGGTCGAACTAGGGGCGCCTCAGTCAAAGTCATGGTCGACCAAAAATAATCCTAACAAAATACTTATTGGTAAATCAAATCATTCATGTGCACCCAATATTGGTATATTAAATCTGGAAAGTTGCTTATCACATTAAATACTTATAATAAGAGAATTTTTTTAAGAAACAAGATTGCTTATAAAGTGACTCACAATCTTACTCAATTGATTTTAGAAGGATATAATTTGAAATATCTTAGTATATTTAAGTTATGAGATTAAGGGAGAGCTTGCAAGATTCATGAATATAATGTATATCTTGCTCTAAATTGAATTCTCTACACCAATTAGGGCTTAACATCCCTTGTATTTGGATAGAGATACATTCATTGACTCCACTATGAGCTTAAAAGAATCTCATATCATTTCAAGGCTTAACATCCCTTGTAAATGGTTGAGAAATATATTCATTAATCCCATCATGAGCCTAAAGGAATCTCATATCATTTCAGGGCTTAGCATCCCTTGCAAATAGATTGATAAATTAATATAAAAATATATTCATAAGCCTAAAGGGGGAGAGCTTGCAAGATTCATGAATATAATGTATATCTTGCTCTAAATTGAATTCTCTACACCAATTAGGGCTTAACATCCCTTGTATTTGGATAGAGATACATTCATTGACTCCACTATGAGCTTAAAAGAATCTCATATCATTTCAAGGCTTAACATCCCTTGTAAATGGTTGAGAAATATATTCATTAATCCCATCATGAGCCTAAAGGAATCTCATATCATTTCAGGGCTTAGCATCCCTTGCAAATAGATTGATAAATTAATATAAAAATATATTCATAAGCCTAAAGGATACTCATATCATTTTAGGGCTTAACATCCCTTGCAAATGGATTGAGAAATTAATCATGGTTTTTGAATTGTGGCTAAATTGACATTCTTGTTAAAGTAAATAATTAATGGCGAGTATCTCATTCAAAGGGAGAAAATTGATTTTATGGCTATCTTTTTGAAATGACAAAGGGGGAGAAATAATATAAATCAAAATAAATGAGTTAAATGAGTTCCATACTCTTTTGGCTTCACATAAATTGATGTTATATTCCTTAAAAAGATGGATACTATGTTCAATACCTCTTTAGGAATAGCTAGTGCATACTTCATGAATAAACAAGAGAATGTCTGCATAAGGTAAATCTCAGGTATGAAACTGATGCTATTTAAATTCTTTTGATTTATATTTTAGAAATATTTGTCATCTTCAAAAAGGGGGAGATTGTTGGCTAAATTGGACATTATTAAACCCTTTATTTTGATGATGACAAACATTTCATTCTTGTGGATATAACTTGCTATTTGAGTATTTCAGGGATAAACAAATAAGGCAGTGGATAAATGAAGATCAATACAAATTGAAAGATCAATATGCTAAAATTGCTTTTATTTTCATGATTGTACTCAATGTAAAAACGTGTACAAGTACATAGATATCATGTAAATCAAGCGATAGATCTTCCCTATCCACTCACAACACTTAGATAGATCCTCCCCCAAGATAGAATCACAATTACACATTGATACACACACTTAGTAGATGATTCAACATATTAAAATAGGGACATTCTTGGTCGACAAACTTCTCGATCGAGACACTCTCGGTCGACAAAATTATCGACCGAGAACCACCTCAGTCTAAGTCACGAGCACTGATTGTTGACCTACTCATATAATCCTAGAATAGCCCTCGGTCGACAACATTCTCGACCGAGATAGACCTTTGAGTAGGTTCCATAGTCATTATACTGAGAGTAGGTGGTAGTTGGAAGTTGGAAATTAACGTTGTAACACACTTACTCCAAACCCTACCTCAGTCGAAGAAATAGTCGATAGAGACACACCTCAGTCGACAAACTTCTCGACCGAGACCGTTTCTGAATTGCACTTTTCAGCACGAAACAATTAGCCATTACAATGTAATTAATGGACAACTAACGTCTAGTTGAACACTAAGAACACTCTAGAAACCCTCTAGATCGTCCCTAAGCCCTTACAACTCATCCCTATAAATAGGAGAGGCCTTAGGACACCTAAGACACACAATTACAACTTGAGAATCAATCTTAGTGAGCAACAAGCAAAGCAACACTTGCAATCTTATTCCCTTGAGCTCTAATTTTGTGTCATATAGCTAATATCTCGTAGCCACCACATAACCACGTTCATCTATAGTGGATAGGAGATATATATGCTTGATATAGGATCAAGTCGTTGTACTCATTGGTTAAGTATTTCCTTTCTTCCAATCTTGTTCTCTTTTATTGTATATTATTCTCGTTGACTACTCCTAGGTTGGAGGTTGTTGAAAATAGGTGTGCTTGAGATTGCTTCAAGGAAGGCTGCTTCAAGGAAGGTTAGAGCTACTTCTAAAGGAAGGCTATCTCAAGGTGGTGGAGCTACTTCAAGGTGGTGAAGGCTGCTCCGAGGACTTAGAGTTACTTTAAGAAGGCTACTTCAAGGAGGCTGAGGCTACTTCAAGGGTGTAGAAGGAAGGTGATTGTATTTGATGTAACATCCTTACGAGGTAATAAAACTAATCACTTTCAAAATCTCGATTGGAAACAATCGGGTAGTTAACTAACTAACTTTAATTTCAAAGGTAGGAATCACTCTACATCCTTATATCTTCCTTATTTCTCCCTCATTCTTTGGTTGAGTACTTTAATTATTTAATTAACTTTAAAAGTTCCAAAAAGTACTATTCACCCCCTTCTAGATCTTTCATGCACAACTTATCCCAAATCTCATAGGCGATATCCCATTATGAGATGTGGTTGAACTCTATTGGGGTAAGGGTTGCATAAAGGATGCTTATGGCGTTGGCATTGAGCTGGGCATCTTTTAGTACAGCTTCATTCCACGTTGAAACATCTCTGATTGGCTCCATGTACGGTGTGACCATCACCTTCCATATGTCAAAGTTCATGCCTTGAGTATAGAATTGCATACACCTCTTTCAATATAGAAAGTTGGTGTCGTCGAAGACCGGATGACACATGGAGAAGCCTCCTTGTAGGTTGAGTGAACTAAATAGGTTGTCGCTCATCTTCTCATCTCGTGGGAGATTATTGAAGAAGATCTTTGATTCTAATATCACTTATTGGATCTAGGGCTCTAGAAGAGGGTGAATAGAGTTTCAAAATTCTCACAAGATAAGTTCGACCTTCAAATTATATCAATCAAAACCAAAAGCTTAAAAGTAATTTGAAGTCCTAACTAAGCAAGCATAACAAGGATGAGAGAAATTGAAACATGCACTTGGATAAGGTGGTTTAGAGTGGTTCCACTCTCCAAACTAAGAGAGAGTCAATCCACTACCTAGAGAGATCAACCTCTAGGACTTTGCAATCCGCGTATACTTATATTCATTCATAAGAGATACAAGGAGACCACCATACATCCAAGGACTTACCTACTCAAGAAAAGAGTCTTCCACCTACACAAGGACTTACCCACTCGATCAAGATATCTTCAACCTTCAATAAGGACTTACCCACACTTGCATCAAGTCTTTGACCTTGAAGGAATTTGTCCACTCTTCTTGAATCTTGGTCTTTCCCTTCTCCTTCACCTGGAGAAGATCTTCAGTCTTCTTCAACTTTAAAGAAGAACAGCAACAACTTCACCTTCACTCGTAGTAGCTTGCTTGAACCTTTGCTTTTTGAGAAAGGAGTAGAGAAGATGGAATGGAATGAGAGCTTTACAAGCATATGGAGGTAGATCTCTTATAACCGGCCTAACTCAATCATAATCACGAAATGCTTTGTAAATAAGAGAGAGAAAGGGGCTCATGGAGTTGCAACACACTCAACTATAGTAAGGACTTAGAATAGCATGAATGAGACAACTTGGAATGAACTCCACGGGGTCTGAATATTAGCAGGGGTGTTCCCTTGAGTGTGGGATCACTTAAGGGTGAAATATAGTCATTTTTCAAGTTACAACGGATCTATTCTCGCTCAAAACATCTCTCTAACTGTTATAATCATTTTTTTGTATTTTCCGTACAGTACATTTGGTTCAATAAAGGTAACACGACAGATCCACTGCGTGACAAAAGCTAATTTTCAGACTGTCAGTCGAGTTTGTTCCGAAAAACTCAACCGATGAGTCAAAATCAGTTTTGCTTAGTTGATTAATCAAGTTCTGTGAGTGTACAACTCGACCAATTAGTCATCTTCAGAAAAGCCATCATTAGATCGGTCGAGTTTCCAACTCGACCGATAAACAACTTGTGACAAATTTTCTAAATTGCTTTTGAGTGACCAAACGTCGGAATTAAGTGTTCCTAATTTTTTCTCATCTTAGTTACAAGTCATATCATCAATACAAATGATTATAAAATTAATCTAAGGTCATTTGGAGTGATTTGCCAAAACACACACTTGTATTGCTTTTGACTTGAACTTGAACAAGCTAGGGCTTGTGTAATTTGATCTTTTTCCTATACCTAAAGCCTAAAATCAATCTTGAACAAACATATTAGATACATAGGAATGGAATAGTTTTGTCATTATCAAAATATGGATAATGTATAATTCTCAAGTCAACAACTGATAGATATGAGATGTGTCCCTCCTATTGGAGTACGATATCAAGCCCACATGATAAGCGAGACTAAGAAATGCATGCGCATGAACATGTGAATCAATATATAATGTTGAAGTCACGTTATCTGAGACAATCTGCTCTTTGTTCAAGGAACATGGATTGAACGTTGAGAAGATGACTATTTCATGTCTCGAGTTCATCCTGGATATCAGATACAAAGGAATTATACAATCACTACCACACCTTACACAGATTGTAGGTCGAAGTTGTTCTTCAACTTTCCATTCACTTGGGCAACATTGATATGCAACTAGGTATCATTCGTTGCTTGTGATGTCATAAGTTAGTTATGGACATTCAATGCCAACGTGATATGGAACCTATAGGGTCATACACAAAGAAATCCATCTAGAAGACGAGTTCAATCTTAAATGATGATTGGATTGATTACTAAAATATTTAGATTTTCAATTCACACAAGTCAGTTGACTGCACCCCGATCAATCGTCTCACAAGGTGAGGCGGCCACTTGGTGCACCAGACGATCGTCTCAAGTGTTGAGACGTCTGTTTGGGTTGTCAGGCTGGTCAGAAATTGAATTGGCTAATTTCTACCCAAATTGAGGTCTGAACCGACTGGTTCATTCTGTTGAAAAGACCAGTTCGGATCGACTCACCATATGACCGTCTAGGTGAGTGAGACGACCGTCTCGCATGTGCAAGATCGCTCAGTTAGGCCAGAAGAAGGTTCTAGATACTTTCTCAAGATTTGTTTGTATTACACAATTGTTGTGGGGCGAGGAATTAATAGTTAGCATTAATGGGCAAAAAATTGCCAATTTCATATGTCATTGGAAAATTGTTAGATGACTACTTGGCATAATGAGATGACCGTCTCGCAGTGCCAGACGACCGTATGGACAGCCAGATGACCGTTTCATGGCTCGCAGGTTGCAAAAATTTAAGATCTTTCGATCTCTTCCACTCATGCACAGCTCTCGAACCGACTAGGAACTCTGGCCCTAACCCCGCCTATAAATAGAGGTACAGGGGGCTTCTCAGAACACAATAACACAGAGAATTGGGAATCAGTTACTCTGACAATTGTTGTCTTCTATTGTTGTGGTAACCAAGAGAGCGCAAGCAAGTACTACCTGACTATGGAGGGATAGCGATGGGATAGAACAACTGAAGATCATTGTAATGGGAGGGCAAGTTGGTGACTAGTATGACAGTGGGAGGGGCAACTCCTTCCCAGGTGCACTACTCTAAAGGTAGGAGTCTTTTGGATACTACTTGGAGGACAACATCAGTCTGCAGTTTGTGACGAAACCACATGTGCCGCTACAGAAGTTGCCCAGCTTGTTATTTGTGGTAAAAACTAGGAGCTGCACAACCATCGTCCAAGAGCAACTAGAAGATAGTTTCATTGCAACGAGTTGTTGTCGTTGGACTTACTCCAAGACTAGGTATAACTCATTAAACCATCATTCCTATTACATAATAGTCGACGCGATCTTGATGTTATAAGAATACAGACAGATAAAATTTTATTTCCGCTACTATACTCTATGTCTGCATTTCCCAACAGACTGACATTCTAGTCAGTCAATCAATTATCTAATTAATTATCTAGCGCTCTTTGTAACTAATGAATCCTATGTCCATAATTATACTTCTCTTCCTTGTGCATCCTCTGCACGCCTGGCCCTATAGGAACCAAATTATATTAGTAGTGTTGTATGTGATCATAGTACAACTTCACATACAATTATTGATATCTAACAAGGCTTGATTGTCACCAAGTAATTGAAAATTTTAGAGAACAACTTCAACCTATTATTGAGATATGTGTTATAGTGATTGTATAATCTTCTTTTTCAATATCCAAATTGAATCCAAAGCATGGAAATATCATCTTCTTAATGTTCAATCATTGTTCCATACTATGGACTAGACTATTCGAGATATAGCTCAACATCAGGAGTTGACTCACATGAGCACGATCATGCGTCTCATGGTCTCACTCATCAAATGGTCAGAATATCACTATGATATGAGGAACAAATTTCATCTACATTACTCATAATAATTCACATGTGTCATAGTGCACCCAAACGCTAATTGTATGACAAGCCTTATTCAAGATCACATTGAGTGGTGTTGAAGTACACTGAACAATATGTGATCGTTGTAGTGATTTCATGTCTAAGGATCACAAACACCATAACTACATTGAGATATGATTGTGACTTCCATTTTTGCCTTCCATGTATCATACTGAAGTTGGGTCTCTTTGATAGACTTGTTCATAACAAGTACCAATGTGTTTGACTTGTTATCTAATATCATGACTAATGAAATGTAGTCATCAATCAACATCACATATTATTCTTAATGTATTACTTCATCCTAATTTCCATAATAATATCTAACTACGGACCTAGATAATAATGGATATTGTCAGCATACACATGATCTCATGTTCAGAACATCATCCTAAAATCATATGTAATTGAGTCAGACACTATTGGGACATTATTATATTTATTCATTATCTCATATTGAAGCAAATATGGTGTTGGAATCATCCTTACAAATAATCACATTGATTACAAAGTGTGTCATTACAATTTTCATATGATTGTCTTTCAAGACATACTACTAACACAACTATCATGCAAATCTTAGTATAATCAGCTTGATGGTTTTGGCCATACAAATTCATTGTTGAACGTTTACTTTTTGGACCTGAAGAGTTTTTATTATGACACATTTTGTCATGAGTCTTAATGTTTGGTATCTCAGCACGCATATGATATTCAAATATGTTACTTATCACATCATTCTTACAACTTTTGATATGGAGGTGATAATCAGAATTAAGGAGCACATCATAAGTTTGTAGACTGTGTGGTTCAAAGAACATAGACAGACTTGGGATTCAAGGAAGTTGATATTAGCAAAGGTTGTTTGCATTTAGCAACTCTGTCAAGATTGAGGATGTCCATACTACAATGTTGTGGGGTGACCCCAAGCTTTGAGGCAAAATTTATCTAACAAACTAGATACAAATTGATGGTGTTCCATAAATTTGGGTCCAAAATTATTCTAGAGGTGTTCATGTAAGGCAATGAATGGGTGTTATTATTGTAAGGAGTTTCAAGTCAATAGACTAGACACAAATGCATGATTTGTGAAACTAACAGTATTTGTGATTTTCTAAGGCACCAACCAAATTTCATTGAGATGTTCTAAAAGCTTCTCATGCATCAATGACTTTGTCCTTCCTTAGGCTCATTAACTCTAGCTATTCAACAACCAGTTGAGGTCTACAATCGACACATCACAGACTTTACATAGAAAACCAACAAGGACCATCATTAACATTAAGATTCCCTATTTGTTTTCTATTATTCATTTCAAAATTTAGCCTCTTACAAACCCCAATTCTCTAGTATGTTGCTCCGCAACAAGTAGGGTGCATTAGCTATTGGTGATGAACACCGAGCCTCCAATTTGATTTCAACCCTAAAAAAATTTAACTTCAAAAATATATAGAAGAACATCTATACCACATCTTATAATTTGAAACATAGTTGTGTTGTTTTTTAACTATTTCAAGTTTCTACAACAAAATTTTGACAATCTTTCTTTGGAGTATGTCTAATTGTTCTTAAAGGATTTTTTTGCCTTTGATATAGCTACACGAAACTTGTAGGAAGACGCTTTTTGTTGTGGTGAATAACACAAAGATTAGAAGAACTCCCGATGGAAGATATGATGAAACCCTACCCCATTAAATCAAGGCCTCACACATTGAAATATACCTACTGTAAGATCAAGACATCGTCTCAACCAACCATTAGACATTGGTGCAGTAATTAGACAACATTTATTTATTCCTCCTTGTCGTGACCTCCTATACGACACATGCAACATTCACCTTGCACTAAAAAGTATCCAGTTTGAACATGAGTGGTAGCTAAACCAACCATCCAATGTAAATATACAATTTAGAAGGTTTTCGTTTATATTCATTAATGCGTTAGTAAGTTCATTTAGATTTCCATTACATTGAACTAACCATCTAGTGCCTACATAGTTTAAGAGTTTTTTCCAACATTAAAAGTTTCAATAACATCTATTTTTGGTTAAACACAACTATAAATGCCCCAAACCCAACAAGAATACTTGAAATAGCCTTCATCCAATCATGTCATGTGTTCAAACATCAAAACAAACATCAAAAACATCTTACAAGTCATCATAAAATGAAAGTTGTTAACACCTTATTGAATGTGTCAACACAATTCCTCAATCAACACATTAAGATAATGTTGTTTGTAATGTCCCATCTCTAGTATCTAGCCTTAACATTTCCCCTATCAAAATGCATCTTCAACATTGAATCCAACGCCCACCTTCCCTCGTAGATCAATTGAGATCAATTGAGGCACAACTTACTTTAAAACAGCAAGATTGATG
Source organism: Alisma plantago-aquatica (assembly GCA_963693085.1). NCBI lineage: Eukaryota > Viridiplantae > Streptophyta > Magnoliopsida > Alismatales > Alismataceae > Alisma > Alisma plantago-aquatica. The sequence continues at coordinate 922,451,778 of OY856409.1, forward strand.
CCATCGTAATCCTCTTGCTCATGCTACACATCATTTGCATGAGTGAAGCACTAACATTTGGATTGAGCCATATGCAAAAGACATTTGTTCTTTCATCCACTATTTGCAAGCTCATACCTAATACTTTTTCTTAGGAAATGTCCACCAAACAACAAATACCATCATTATCCACTATTTGCAAGCTCATACCTAATGAATTTTTATAGGAAATGTCCAACAAACAACAAATGCCATCATTTTTCTTATCAAAACAAGATGCCCCCAACCCTTCAGGTCTCAGACAACTACATTATTATTCATCCCCTCCTTGGCCTTACTCAAAACATATCAGTGAAAAAATGATTTGTGAGCATACAACATAACATGTGATATATTATAGTTGTGCAATTATCAATTCAAAAGAAAGACGCATTCCTTTCATGCAACATTAGACCTCCTACTTGTCAAAGCATAATTAGATCTATCCAAAACACCTCAACACTAGAGGGTGTTGTTGCACGTCATGTTTATCACATCATTTTCAAGTTGCCTAAGCACCTAATGGAGGGTGTCTCCACAATTGTATGATTGTGGAGTCCTCAACACAGGCCACACAAATGCTACAATTTTCAAGCTATAAAGCTAATTTTTTATGTGATGGACCAAAGCTACAACCACCATATACAATAGTTGATATGAAAATGCATTAGTTTTTTATCCACAGTTCTCCACGTCTTCTAAATGGACAGATATGCAAATGCATTAGTTTTTTATCCACACAGTTCTCCACTTCTTCTAAATGGACATATTATACATGGTGGAACATCTATCATAACTTATAGAGAACATTGGAAAGCTTGTGGTAAAGAGTTTATACCTTGTTAGGTAATGAAAATACAAAAGCATTATCCTCTTTACGGAAAATTAATGCTTTAGTGAAGGTTTTTTTATATTTTTCGGCGGAAATGAAAGCAGTAAGCAAACATTTGGAAGCAGTCTAACTGAAGGTAAGGATATACATGGAGAATAAGAATATGGGCATAGAATCACCTGCAATACAGAGGGAAGACTTACCCTGAGACAGCAATCACATTTGAAACAAACTCGTCAGCCCGCCTGGTTAAACACTAAGCAGTCGCAGCCATGACAGCAGCAGATGTTGCACCACTAAGCAGCTACAGCCATGACAGAAGTTGCACCACTAAGCAGCTGCAGCCATGACAGCAGAAGATGTTGCACCACTAAGCAGCTGCAGCCATGACGGCAGAAGATGTTGCATCACTAAGCAGCTGCAGCCATGACAGCAGCAGATGCTGCAAACAGTTAACCAGACCGCTATAAACTCTTCAAACGGAAATGTCAATTCCAAGTGGCTGGGTTTATAAGGAAGGACCAACAAAGCAGCCACTCCGCAAGGACAATCAAGTCCAACTTGCTTCCTCCATACATTATACCCAAACATACATTACGTAACACATACAGTTACCCGGGTGAAAGAAGGGGCAAAAAAATTAACTAGATAATAACAGGAGCGCCATATATACAAAATAGCTCCAGTATTGCAAGAATACAAACACGCCTGGGGTAACCTAGGGTTCATTCCAGAGACCACTGTGGATACGCTTCAGGCTAGGACAAATCAAGCGGAGCTTTCCCAAGTTCACTGCTTGAATCTGGTCAAACAAAATAAACAACCATCAGTTATTATTTTATATGGGCCAAAACCTTGAAAAACATCCAAGGACGACTATCATAATCAGACAAATAATGCGTCAATGTAAAGGGAGCAAAGAAATGCAGTAACCTTTGCACAATGCTGAAGATTGAGTGTTTCCAAAGAAATGCAGCCAGATATGGCTTTCTCCACTTCGACTTCAGTAATCATGCCACAAGCCTACAGCAAGGAGCAATAGCAGATCCGTGAATGCTGGAATCTAAGGGAACACACACCCAGACGCTACACTTGACTTCTTGCTAGTTATACCACATTCTAACCATTTTTGAAAACTTCTATTCGTGCCTAAATTGAGCTTTTAAAATAACTAAATTAAAGCCAACAAAAGTTAGCATACCAACAAAATTAGGATTGCCAGCCTTGGGCAGTTGAGCTTCAATATCTCCAGAGAGCTACAATGGCTAAAAACAGTATTCAAGAGCATTAGCAAGACACCGTTACTATAGATAAAGGATCTAAAAGCAGCAGCAGATATAACACAAACCTCAAATTCAAGGAGATCAGATTTGGGCATGCTATGTCAACTTCTTTGAGATTTGCAGACAGGTGGAGGTTCAGTTTGGTTAAATAAAAACAGCAAGCTGTTGGAGGTATTACTACTTTTCTAATGTTCGGGCATCCAACACAGTTGAGAGTTTCAAGCAAACGGCCTGGATCCTTCAACATCTTAGTCTCATTTCCACCGTCTGTACAGAGAGCTGTCGAGCTAATGATATGAAACTTAGGCAAGTTTCCATCACTCAAGCCCCAAACAAGATCATGCATGTTGGCACAACCATTCAGGTTGACGTTTGTCAAATTAGTACAAAATGTAAGGAGCCCCTCAATTGCAGACTGGCCAATGCTTGAATAGGATAGGTCCAGCTCCCGAAGTGTTGGTAAAGCACCTTCTTTGTATAGGGCATCCAAGGATGTGTCAGTCAGATACTTGCATGCCATCAATCTCAAGGTCTGTGAACAAATATATTCAAAATATTAGCAAGCAGATATAACCATTTCCTGTCTGTATGCTTCATTAGATGTTCGTTCACTGCAGATGCATCACTTTTTCTTATATTTTATATTTCAACAATATACATGATCTGCTTGTTAAATGTACCATGAGTTATGTATATCCTGGTTTTCAACAAAAAAGGGAACGTCTGGAGAGCACCTTACACAATTTCATGCCAACTTCTTAACTGTACCATGAGTTATGTAATGATGAAACGAAATAACATCATAGGGTGATCCACAAAAGATAACAAGTATTTTAAGTTGGCATCATTTTCACATAATGCAAGAGGTCAAATACTAGGAGCGTTAAGAACTAGCAACGAAATGCTACAAAGCAACACACTACTTAAAGACCAACAAGCCCATGCCAAACACAATTGGTGTAATGTAAATGGCATGTTCTCCACAGCAGATACCGGCTTCAGGCTTCTAACCAACAACTCCGCTAACTTATGCACAAATACAGTCCAGGAAGCATAGACAGAGACATGAAACATGGTAGTTAATAGTCTTGTAGGACACAGATAACATAGTCACTTAATTTGGCACATAAATGATTGATATACAGATAAAGATACATTCAACCAAAATTATTTATAAGGCCCACAAATGTAGCACAAAAATGTTTATTAATTTAACAATAAAAATGGAAGTCAGACTAGATGCAAAAAGGAGTTCAAGCTAGAAAATTCTAAAATGAAAATTCAAGGTAGCATTGAAGATACATATTGTGTTGTCTTCTGTGCATATAACTGTAATATGCTGTTCAAAACATTTTTGGGTGATTTCTGCTGATCTTGATGTGAAGATATCTCCTACCTCGGGAGTACAATTTTCATATGTTTTTAAATAAAATGCTATGTTGAGCAAGGGAAGGGAAGAGAAGGTTTTCTTGTTTGCATACATAAATATGTATTCGTATGTGTATGTATGCATCCATGGTGCATTTTGAGGTGAGTCCACATCAATTATTTGTTCATTATTATTTCTTATATTTGCTTTTTATTTCTTCATACCAGAGTCACCTCCCAGTTGTATCTTCCTCAAGCACGTCATCCATGAATCACTTTTATGTCAAATTCTAAAGCACTTCAGGAACTACACCTATTTGCTGCTATACGTAGTTTTACTTTTGAAATTGCACTTTCCTCTACTGCTTTCAATTTTACTATAGCTTTTAATTACATAATGTTAGAAAGTGTTATTAGCCTCTATAGTCAATAGGTTCATTTGTATACAGGCCTAAATGTCTTGGCCAATAGTGTTATGTCCGCTTTCCAGTACTTGCATCCTCTCCTATATACAAAGGGGTTTGTCCATCTATCAATAAGAAATACATACACCAGGGATTTCCTCCTATCTCATTATTTCACATGGTATTAGAGCAATGATCCCAAACCTAACCCTAGAGAGAAAAGGAGAGTGCCTCTACAAGAGGGCAGCCTCTGTCTCTTCTTGGTTTGGCCTTCCGCCAGCATCTTTCCAACCCCCATGGGCCATGGTCATCGCATCTCTTCTTCTTTCGTAAAAGTTTCATCATTCCTAACACATCTCTCAGTCACCGACCACAAGCCCTCGAATTTTGACTCCCAGTTCTCCTCCTTATTGTCTCCCTACTGTCGAGAACTATATACACCATGTCTTCACCATCGTGAATGACATCTTGCACATGGGCCTCTTTAATTTCTCAGATCCTATACAATCCTTATGACCTCCATGATGCTCGTCGCAGGCCCAACAACTGTGTACGTGTGAAGGTGTACTTCGTCAAGCCGACAGGTGGTATACTCTGATGAGTCCAACGACACCTATAGGCAAATAGCTTTCTACCACAGGTGTCTTCTTCCCAAAGTTGGCCGCAACAGCAAGAGCTCAAAGGCCACATGATGTTGAGAATGTCGCTGCTTCTCTACGTGGGATTTCACAGGCGATCATGTGCCTTGTAGCTCAATGACCCTAGAGCAAGCTCCCGTGGTCTCATTGGTCGACTCAACTATCCATCGAATGCCTCACCGCGTGCAGTCACCAATGACTTTAAATTGCTTGTCTTAGCTTTTCTCAGCTCTTCAACAACACAAGGTGAGAAGACAACATATGCAATGTGATAGCGCAACAGCTAAGGCGTCGCAAAGCTGCTCAAGCCGCCAAAAATTCATTGCTCCCTATTTTTTGTAGATTTATGCTTGATATCTCACCAATAAGTGTTGTATACCTATTTGTTTCAGGGGCTCTAACCACAATCCCCCTTAAGAGGCGACCTCCCCTCAACCCCGCCCACTAAGGGGCAATAGGACCCCCTCACTGGGGGCAATCCCCCTAACAGTACGAAGGCCCATCTACCAAGTAATCCCTTTGCTTCTACCTCCAAAAGCTATAAGGACCTCTCACTAGAAGATTTTATTCCCCACCCTCAACCGCCATGTGTGCATCCATTTCCACATGTGGGGCGGTATTGTCCTTTTTCCACCCCAACTACTCGTTCTCCTCGTAGTTAAGAGTGTAGGAGATATAGAGGAGAGAGAATATGAGGGGGAGAGAGAGACAGTATGAAGAGAAAGAGTATGAGAGAGAAGATATGTGAATTCTAAGCTATTATGATCCTTAGTCTTGACCACATCTGTTCTGCTAATGTCTTTGTGGTGATCATTACCGCCAAGTATCATGTTTCTTTCTCCGATTTCCAATGCATCATTGGTGTATCTCTCCCTATGAAATTGTGCTGATTTGTATATGTGCCTCGATATGCATGTGGGATGACTATCTTTGCTAACACCAGCTAGCTACCACTATCATGCGATGTTGAAGGATCTAAGTTGCAACATTGACACGTCGGAATAGAGCTTGTGGCACTTATTCCTACCTGGTTGTTCATTCTGATGATAGTGTTGTGGTTATCTTGTTGCATTCTCATGAGATGGATGTTTGCTTTATCATATCAGATTTTTTTAATAGCTCGTCAATGACAAGCCAGCAAATATTGCACCTGCAAGGTTGATGTTCATCCAAAATTTATCTTCACCGAGTTATCCTATTTGGGTCTTCTCCAAAGTTATTGTTTCTCAAAAGTTGTTTGTCTAAGGTCATCTATGTGGGTTTTTCCTTGAGAGTGTCTTACATTCATGTCAAGGCCCCAAGATTCACACTCCATATTTATGGATCTGGCACAATAGTCATCAGCACTTAATTGTATATGTGTTCATGTCACCTTAATCATATTTGTGGTCTTGTATATCGTTGTCCAATTGGCTACACTTCTCAGACGACTTGAAGATACCTCTAGTGCTACATCATGGGATGCGTTGATTGCGCTTATTCCAATCACACATTCGTTTATGGTGAAAATGGCATATCTTGGTGCTTTAATCGGCTGCTTTAGATTGATGGTGAGTTTTTGCTATGATGTTTCGCTTCCATCTACTAGATGTTTTTCATTCTGTATGCAATTTAGAACTTCTCTACAACTCGAGTATTTCCAGTCTGCAGAACACAACTTCAACATCATCTAAAGTCTTTATTAGTTAGACAGTAGTGTTTAAGGGGGAGTTAAAATTTTTGTATAGGAGTGTTGTTTCTTATATATGTCGTATCGTCTAATTGAGTCTTGTATGTCCAAGCTAGATATGTTTTTCACCCATACTCCAACTTGAGGAGTGTTATTTCCAGTGAAGATGGTGTAGTCGTGATGCTTTCATCGTCTGCTCTCAACTACATGGTGTTACATCAACTATTAAATGGTGATTTTTGTTGTGGCGCTTGGCTTACATCAACTAGATGTATTTCATTCCGTATAGACTTTAGAAGAGTTTCTCTATATCTCGAGTATTTCATTATGTAAAACACATCTTTAAAGGAGACGTCATCCAATGTTCTATTAGTTAGAGAGTAGTCTTCTTTTTTTTTTTTTTTTTTTTTTGGGGGGGGGGGGGGCGTTGTTGTGTAAGGGGAGTGATATTTTTATGTTGTATCATCTAATTGAATCTTGTATGTCCAAGCTACATATGTGTTTCACCCGTACTACAACTTGAGGAGTGCTAGAAAGTGTTATTAGTCTGTTTAGTTAATAGGTTCATTTGTAATATAGCCGTAAATGTCTTGGCCCATTAGGGTTGTGTCTGCTTCCTTTTACTTGCATCCTCTCCTATATGTAGGACAGGAGTTTGTCGTCTATCAATAAGTTATACAACACACATCTTATTTTTCACGCATACCTTCTAGTTGTTTCTCCTATCTTTTACCCCAATTCTACAGTGGTGTTATCCTTCGACAGCAGCAACAAAATCAGTGTTATACTTTTTGCTTGGTTGAGTGCACTAGAACATAAAAGAGTTCATTACTTTATTAACCTTTCACGAATTGAGCTTCCTCTTCTTTTATGTATCTCGAGGAGTTCATATAAGAAAATCTTATACCTAATCTTCCAGGCTGTTGCCTCTATTACAGCGGTACTGTTCTATAACTTGCATTTGAGACCTCTATTTCTCTAAATGTGAATCTTACTTTCTGTTTCAAAGCTTTTCATTCCTCTGCCTTCCAACAAGATGTCAATAACTCTAAATTTAAAATCTTACCTATGTTTCAAGGCTACTCATTTCTATCCCTTTCAACATCACATAGATTAGCATTTTGTTCCATTTTTTCGGATCATCAAAGTTCAAATTGCTACAGAAACATATCAAAATTTGATAGTCTTTCATGCTTGCTATATTTTTTTATTTTACAATCTTCAAAGTTCAAACCAGTCCCAAATTCGGGATATATATAAAGAGATTGACAAATTCAGCATTCAGAAGTTGCACAAAATATTTGGATAAAGTTAGACAAATTTCAGTAAAATTTTAAAAAAATTAGAATACAGTTGAATAGAATTCAGAAAATACAATGTGGGCATATACATACAAATATTATAGATATATGCATATACAACATTTTTCATGGCGCATTGATCTGTAATATGAGAGAAAAAAATTCTGGGAATAATTTGTGCTATTCAGAAACGGTTTGGGAATGTGCCATTCATTGCGTGAAAAAAATGTAGTGTATTCTCACATGCAAATCTTAAAAGCTTGGAGGATTTTGTGACTATGGTTCAAGATGATACAAAACCAAATCACAGTTTGATAGTGGTTTGTGGTTGCTATTTTTTCACTGATTAGGAAAATGAGTATAACTGAGGACTAAATTACATAATGACGACAACGCATCGCTGGAAGTTATGTACCGAAGACAAAAGGAATACTGACATGAAATCTTCAATGGATCAAACTGTAGGATAAGAGCATATCTAGATAGAACTTCAAAGCTTGATATTAAAGTGTGTCCTAATTCCTAAGGTCATAATGACAGGTTTGAGATTCGGCAAATTTTTGGCTATCGCCTGAAAAAAATTCAGAATGTGGCCAAATTTGGGAAATATCAAGTAAATCAGCAATATATAATATATATATATATATATAGATATATATATATATAGAGAGAGAGAGAGAGAATTGGGCTAAAATACACTCGAGTGTACAGATCGCACGAATACACTCAAGTGTGTTTGTATATCAAAAATATTTTTTGCAAAATGTAAACCATTGATCTTCACCGTCATACTATAAGTAGGCTACATACAAATTTTGAGTCCATTTGGATGAGTGTAAGTCACTCATCCAAGGGCAACAAAATCGACGCGCGAAATTAATTTGAAATGCATAATTTTTGCGGTCTTTATAACATGACCTATAAATGTCCAAATATGCTCAAATTTTGCGTATGAGCTATTCACAAGATGTTTAAGAAGATCAACGGATTAGATTTTTGAAAAAAATATTGCATCATGAAAAACTACTTCAGTGTATTCTGCTCCAAATACACTCGAGTGTATTCTAGCCTGACTATATATATATATATATAGGGGCTCATCTTTAATACCCGCGCGGGTAGCTACCCGCACACCCTTCCTGTCGCAATTGTAGAGGAGCATTTTATCTAGCTCCCCAAAAAATTTCATCCAAAAATAATATCATTTGCCCCACCAAAATCAAAAAATACGTCCATATATTTACTGACTGTATATTTTCTGCACAGTTACTTTTTTAGTCGTATTGTTACTTTTTTATCAATACAGTTATTCTTTTGATCTTAGAGTTACTTTTGTGTACCATATGGTTACACTTTTGGATGTGCGGGTAGCGAAAAATCAGGCTACCCACGCGGGCAGCGAATAAATCCCCATATATATATATATACCCCATATATATATATACCCTATATATACCCCATATATATATATATATATATCAAAACCGAACCGGACCGACCGGTCACTCTACCGGGTCAGTTCTCTCCCAAAGCCGGAAATGAAGTCCGACCGGCATCAAACTGGTTGAGCAGGTGAACCGGTCCGGTTTTAGCCCAATCGGCCGGTTCTCTCACTTTATAAGAAAATGTTTTATTGTTGCTAGTTTTTGTTAATCAATATTGAATACAATATAAATGTCGGTATATAAATGTCCATGAATAGAATAATATTTGTTATTTGGTCTATTTATCAAGTTATTGTGAGCAGTTATGCTATTATTCATGCTTCATAACTAAAGCAGGGATATTTTCCATGAGTATCCAAGACATTTATATATTTTTAAACTATAAGTTACATCATCCTGACGTCACCGGTTTAACCGGTCAGACCACTGGTTGAACCAGTGAGCCGTGAACCAAAGCCCTCACCAATTCGCTGACCGGTTTGAGTCAGACAACCCTGATATATATAGAAAGAGAGAGAGCGAGAGTGAGTGAGGCTATTTACACTCAAGTGTATTCAGACAGCAATACAATCATATTTTCTTCCGTTGGATCTGTATTAGATCTTTGGATCCACTATCAACATAGTCTTAACTTCCTTTTGAACATGCCTCCCATCATCTCTCCTCTCAGTCCCATACACTGATTCTCTCTCTCCTCTCCTTCATTTGAAGTGTACGCCGACGGCTCATCCTCCATTCGCGCGACCATCAACGAGTGCCCAGGTGGTTTTCAAGCAAGTTCTGGCAACAGGGCGGTGGGTTGGATGTTGCGGCAACGTCCAGCTAATCCATCGATACAGAAGTCAACAGTTCCAATGAGTACGAGGTGGAACTGGACGAGTAAACACGACGGATAGTCGGAGACCGTCACGAAGGACATTAACAATGAGTACGCCAAATACAAGTCGGAGACCATCAAGAAGGACATCAACAACATTGATGTCTTGTTCCATATCAGTGTTCTATCCTATGCATAGTAGTAGGAACCACAAAGTACCACATAAGCGATTGAGTCGATAGCCTTCAGATTATCATACATGATCGATCGCAAAGCGGGAACCTTGAGTGGGACTTTCCTAAGCCGGAGCCCTTTTAGTGCACAGAACAAGGCCAAGTTCTGAATGTCATGGATTAGTGATTACCTTAAGTTTCGCTTCGGCGTAGCCGACTAGATCTGAACATGACAGGCGAGAGGAATGGAGATACCTCTTCATTGAGCAATGCCTTGCCACAACAAACAAGCATAACAACCCTAACTCGTCTTCACCATCCATGGTGTCCTTACCTACTCGTCAAGCTCTAAGTATGCTAATCAGATATTTGAGGAGCAGTTGGGACGTAAGAGACGTAGCTTCTTTGGCTAAAGGATTGTGTCCATGTTGCCTCTTTGGTCATATCCACAGTTACGAGCAATGTCACATAATCAATTAGAAGCTAGACTAAAAGGATCGAAGCCGCAGCGGTGGAGCGTTGTTGAATCTATCACATGAAACAAGAATGCCTTGTTTAGATTATCAATATAAAACCATAAGCCAAGGAAGCATTCATCGTCAAACTGTTAGCATTGCATTTCAGGTCGTACCCAAGCCTTATGATCATTTCTGCCAAGCACTTCATACACACGATGTGTTCTCCATCCAACTAGAGTGCATGTTATCTAGAAGATGATTGGACGATCTGGAGGGCAATCAGATTGAGGCATGCATAGTCATTGCTCTAGTCCGGCCAGAATAGCTAGGGTGGTACGAGCTCGGTAAGTCTCGTTCAAACCTCACCGAAGGCACTTTGCAAACGACAATCCACACTGATTTGGCGCAAGAGGGGGTGACCGGACCACACCCTCTCGTGCCTCAAGAGTTTACCATGTCGGGCTCGCCCAGAGTGGGCTTTCTCGATCACCAAAAAAATAGTCGTTGCTCCACATGGAATACAAGGAGATGGTGCCGCCATACTATGACTAGGAGTCAAGCCTGTGCCGTGGAAACATTCTTCTCGGTTTCTATCGTGAACATGAGCAGGCATGGTTTTTCTTGTATTCCACACTTCTGAATTTGACTTTGTTTCCCCGTTAATGGAGAATGATTTATACATTGTAATCGTTCTGCATCACACTTGATTGCAGTAAGTTGTTGGGATATGTTGTTGTTGATATGCCCTAACGGTAGCAAATAAAGTTGCAGCAATAATGGAAGATGAAGGCTATTTTGGCGTAGAGGAAGAACAAAATAGAGGAGAGATTACAAGAAGAAAGACAAGATATTATAGAGTACGAAAGATAAAGATGGTGTGAGTAAGGGGTAGAAGAGGAGAGATTACAAAGAAGAAAGACGAGATATTATAGAGTAGGAAACGGAGAAGGAGAGAGGATATTAGACTTTGCAGTTGCATATGATGTGATTTTGACAAACACCCATTTCAAAAAATGAAAATATGATAAGATTACTTTCAAGAGTGGGCACAATTGTAGCCAAGTTGATTACCTCCTTACGAGGCGGGTGGATCATAAACTATGCATGGATGGTAAAGTGATTCCTAACGAAGAACTCACGACCCAACATAGGTTGGTGGTTTTGGATATCGACATGAAGATCAATAAAGGCAAGCAAGACATAAACCAAGATAGCAGGTTCAAGTGGTGGAATCTTAAAGGAGAAAAAAATGACTTTTCGTGATAAACTTATCAAGGAGGGAACTTGGAACTCGGACTCTGATGTTAACACTATCTGGCATAACATGACCTCTTGCATAACAAGAATTGCCAAAGAGATTTTGGGAGAGTCCAAAGGTTGTTGTGGGCCTCCACAGAAAGAGACTTGGTGGTGGAATGATGAAGTATATAAGGCTATTAAATTGAAAAGAGAGATCTATATGAGCTAGCCCAATTCTCGAGATGATGCAACGTTCCAAAGATACAAGCAAGCAAAGAAAGAAGCTAAAAAGATTGTTCAAGAGGCAAGGTCTAGATACTTTGACGATAGTTATAAAAAGTTGGACACGAGAAGGGGAAAAAGATATATATAAAATGGCTAGTATAAGAGAAAGGAAAGGAAGAGACTTGAGTCAAGTAAAATGCATCAAGAATGAAGATGATAGAGTGTTGGTGAAAAACGATGATATCAAGAACCAAATGAAAAATTACTTCCATAAGCTTTTCAATGGAGCAACTGTAAATAATGTTAGAGACTTGTGTAACATGAATACAAGAGATATCATTTACACAACGAGTTTCACTATTTGAGGTCAAGAATGCTTTGAAAAAGATGAAAATGAGAAAGGCATGCGGACCAGACGGTATTCCCATTGATGTATGGAAGAGTATGGGGGATGAAGGAGTTATGTGGTTAACAAATTTCTTTAACAAGAACCATAGAATTAAATGCCCGATTTCGATGTTGTGTCTGATGGCCCAGAAACAGAATTTTTTCAAAATTTCGCACGAAATTTCCATATTTACGGCCCTAACGATTTCGATGACCAAATAAGCGAATTAAATCATGAAAATTTTACGAGGACAATCTAAACGCCAAGATCTACTCAAATATGCAATAATATTTCATACTGGATATGTGGGATGGGGGTCTCCCAAATTTGTAAGTGAAGGAAGCTGAACAATTTTGACATAATTTCGATGGCAAAATGAAGGAATTAACTTATAAAATTTTGCAAATACAATGTTGAGACATAAACACACTAGACTATATAATACATTTATATGTTTAGAGGTTATGGTGGGATACATGTCTTGATGAGTGAGTGCATAAATGAACAGATCTGTCAAGTCTACTAGACAGTTAGTTTGTTAAAAGCTTCACGTTACAGCTTAGAACTTAAAATTTACAGTTACAAGTTCCAAATTTACCAACTACAATTTGTACAAGTCTAGTATTAGCATTTAACTAGGTTATATGGGACATTTATGCATAGATTCAAGAAAGAACTTTGTTATTTTTGGAGTATTTCTACATATCTCTATAGAAGAGTGTAGAAATTGATGAAGGTAATGTATATGGTCTAGGGATAGGGGAAACATACCTTAGAATTAAGAAAGATAACCTTTAGAAGCAAGAGATTAAAAAAATTGCCAAAATACCCAAGATGTAGCATTATCAGCTTTTGGAACAAATATCTCGAAATTTAATTTGTGTTATGTACCATTTCGCGAAATTACGGCCCAAACTAGGCTTTTTGGTGCGAAATTTCACCGTTTTTGTCAAAATTTCGCACCTAAGGTTGAATTTTTTGCAAAATTACATCCCATTCCCTGCATTTGTGTGTTTTGCATGTCCGACGTAGGCTTCGATGTCCGATTGCAAAAAAAATGAAATTTCGATCGAAATTTTGTTCCATGACAAGAACATGAAGACCAAGAAGATGCCAGATGAGTGGAGAAATAATACTATAGTCTCCGTCTACGAGTGAACGAGGTATCCGATTTCGGTGTCGTTTCGACCGCATGGAAACCGAAATTTTTGAAGTTTCGACGAAAATTTCGATAGAGGCAACCATGCCCATTTCGACGCCAAAATGAACAAATTAATTTATGAAATTTTATAGGCGTGACCTCTACACCTAAATGCATCGTTTTATGCAATAAAAATTTATGTGGGGGAAGGTTGGGGTGGTCTTTCATGTGGAAGGTAAGGGAACTGTCTTATTTCTTGAGAATTTCGATGAAGGGTTTCGATGAGAAAATGTACGAATTAAGTTATGCGGTTTTGCAAGTATGAGCCATATACATGCATGTACTTATTTGTGTTATAATATCAAATATCGGATATGTAGGGCATCCGCACACATTTTACTTGGGTTGATAGTTTGTTGTTGATATTGACTCAATAATCTATCATTTCATTGGTCCCAAGAACACTAATGCAATGTTTCCAAGCTAAATCATTATTTGTTGGTGTGGTTGGCTTCCTAGCACCCTCATTGTCTAATAAACTACCACTAGGATACATGTCGTCCACATTGCAGAAACTAAAAAAGCATGCATTGCATAAGTATCTAATAATTTAAATAGCAAATATTAGGGAAATGCAATGCAATTATAATGTATATACTATGTATGAGTACAAAATGGAGAAATAACCCCAATCCCCCTTTGTTCGTCTTCACAAAACAACAATAACAACAAGGATTGCAATTATTGAAATTTTCATCAAAATTTGGTGAAATTCATCGGAACCAACGGAATTTGGCAAAATTCGTCGAAATCATCGAAATCGACACAATCGCACGTTTCGGTACCAGATCCCATCGAAATCAAAACCTTTTCGCCGAAACCTCATTTCTTGTCGTCTACAAGAACAAAGGTGATGTTCAGAGCTGCATAAACTACAAAGGTATCAATTTGATGAGTCACGCAATGAAGCATTGGGAGAGGATTATTGAGCATAGGCTAAGATCTATAACACAGATATCAAACAACCAATGTGGTTTCATGTCTGGAAGATCAACAACATATGTTATTTTTCTAATTAAAAAGCTTATGCAGAAGTATTGAGAAAGCAAAAGAGATCTTCATATGATTTTTATTGATTTGGAAAAGGCTTATGGTCGAGTACCCAGGGAAGCGATGTGGATGGTTTTAAAGAAAAGGGTGTGCCAATCCAATACATTGACTTGTTAAAGACGTGTATGATAGCTCTACTGCAAGTGTGGAGACTCCTAGAGGAGAGACGCCAACTTTTCCTATCACAGTTGGGGTACACCAAGGATCCACACCCAGCCCATATTTGTTCGTTCTTGCTATGGACGAGTTGACAAAGAATGATCATGATGATATTCCTTGGTGTATGTTATTTGCGGATGATATTGTATTGATTGATGAAACTAAAAATGGATTGAATGATAAAGTTGAACTTTGGAGAAAGACATCGGAATCAAATGGATAAATGATTAGTAGGAGCAAAACTGAGTATATGCATTGCAATTTCAGTCAATCTCGCAGTGTGAATCGTGAAGCCAAGTTGGACGGAGTAGATATTCCAAAATGTGATAAATTTTAATACTTAGGTTCTATCATTCAAATAGATGGGGATGTCCAAAATGATGTTTGTCATAGGATCGTTGCAGGTTGGTTGAAATGGAGGAGTACAATTGGAGTTGTGACAAAGTCAAGTTTTCCAGAAAGCTCAAGGTTGCACAATGTATGCACCCTCATATATATAATAATGAGAGATTTACAGAGAGGTCCATATATAAAGGAAAATAACAAAACAAATAACAGGCTATGTAAAACAGGAAATATATAATGTAACACTCCCCCTCAAGTTGGAGCATAGATGTCAATCATGCCCAACTTGTCCAACAGCGTGCATAACTATTTCTTCGCCAAGAGCTTGGTGAAGATATCAGCAACTTGATCTTCAGATCTTGTGAATGGAGTGCATATCTTGCCAGCAAGAATAGATTCTCTGATGAAGTGGCAGTCAACTTCAATGTGTTTGGTGCGCTCATGATAGACAGGATTATTTGCAATGAAGATGGCAGCTCTGTTATCACAATGCATAGGAATGGTCGATGAAGACTCAATCCCAAATTCTTTCAGAAGAGAACGCACCCACAGTAACTCACAAGCAGTATGGGCCATGGCCCTATACTCAGCTTCAGCACTAGATCTGGCCACGACGTTCTGTTTCTTGCTTCTCCAGGTGACAAGATTGCCTCCTACAAAGGTACAGTAACCAGAAGTAGATTTTCTATCAACTTTGTTGCCTACATAATCAGAATCAGAATACCCTTCAAGAACACAGTGCCCATTCTTTTTATAATGAAGTCCCTTGACAGGCGACTTTTTTAAGTATCTCAAAACTTGACATGCAGCATCCCAGTGGCACTGTTTGGGTTTGTCGAGGTACCTGCTAAGAAGACCTACTGCAGTAGCAATATCAGGACGAGTAACAGTCAAATAGATCAATTTACCAATCAACCTCCTGAATTTTTTATGATCAGCAAACATAGCAGAGGAATCATCATCCCAATTGACATTGGGATCAAGAGGAGTATCCGCAGGTCTTGCTCCAAGCATACCAGTCTCCTGTAGAATATCAAGAACATACTTTCTCTGCGTAAGAACCAAGGCATTAGAGTTTCTAGAAACCTCTATGCCAAGAAAGTACCGAAGTCTGCCTAGATCTTTGGTAGCAAAGTGCTTGCCCAAATGATCTTTGGTAGCCAGAATACCAAGAGTGTCGCTGCCAGAAATAATAATGTCATTAACATATACAATCAGAACAGTAATACCAGCTGAAGTCTTTTTTGTGAATACAGAATGGTCAACTTGTGACCTCAGAAAGCCAAAATCAATCATGATCCTGCTCAACTTATCAAACCAGGCACGAGGACTCTGTTTGAGTCCATAGATAGACTTCTTCAGTCTGCAGACTTTATGAGACTCCCCCTGAGCAACAAACCCAGGAGGTTGCTCCATATACACCTCTTCCTGTAAGTCACCATACAGAAAAGCATTTTTCACATCAAGCTGCAGGAGAGGCTAGTTTAGATTCACAGCAACAGATAAAAGAATCCTGACAGAGTTAAGGCGAGCAACAGGAGAAAAAGTCTCAAAGTAATCAATGCCATATGTCTTAAGTATAGCCCTTCGCAACTAGCCTTGCCTTCAACCTTTCAACCGTACCATCAGGTTGATATTTGACGGCATATACCCACCTGCAGCCTACAGGCTTAAACTGAGGAGGTGGATCCACCAGCTCCCAAGTGTCTCTGTCAGTAAGAGCAATCATCTCTTCATTCATAGCAGATGTCCAAGCTGTACTTTTCAAAGCATCCTGAACATTCTTAGGTACAGCCACAGCAGATAAAGCAGATACAAAATTGCTGGAATGAGTATGCAGATGAGCAGTAGACACACACTGAGCAATGTTATGAGAAGTGCAAGAACGAGTACCCTTACGGAGTGCAATAGGTATGTCAAGATCAGAGTGTACCTCAGGTGCAGCAAAACCTTCTGGAGGAGAAGATTGGTTGTCTTGGGGGGGTACTTGTGTGGAAGGTGCTTTATTCCTGCGTTGATAAACAATAAGAGGAGGATCTTGCTTTGCAGTAATCTCAGTATCAGTGCGGTCAGGCATACATTCAGAAATAACAGGTAAAGGAGGAGCCAGAATGTCTGTCTGCAAACTATCTCCTGCGGAAGAATAATACGGTGTATCTTCAAAAAAGACAACATCACTACTGGTAAACCACTTCCGAGTGCTGGGATTATAACATTTGTAACCTTTCTGAGTTCGAGAATAGCCCAAAAAAATGCATTTAGCAGCTCGAGGAGATAGCTTATCAGAAGTAGGTCCAAGCAATTGAACAAAGCAAGTACACCCAAAAATTCTAGGAGGCACAGTAAACAAGGAGGTGTCAGGGTGCAAAACCTAGATGGGAATCTTATTTCCAATAACAGACGATGGCATCCTATTAATCAAAAAACATGCAGTCAAGATAGCCTCAGGCCAATAAGAGCGGGGCACATTAGAATGCATCATTATCGTCCTGGTAACTTCTAATAAGTGTCTATTCTTCCGCTCAGCAACACCGTTTTGTTGTGGGGTATATGCACACGAAGTTTGGTGAATTGTACCCACAGATTTACAAAAAACAGCCACATCTTGCTTAAGAAACTCTAAAGCATTATCAGTGCGAAAAACTTTAATAGGCAAGCCAAATTTTTATTTCAGCAAAGAAGTATTTGATAGTAGACAACACTTCGGACCTACTTTTTAACAGAAACAACCAAGTAGTCCTCGAAAAATCATCAATAAAAAGAATGAAATACTTGTAACCAGACAAGCTTGGTACATGGCATGGACCCCATACATCAGAGTGGACTAAATCAAAAATACTTTTACTGCTCACAGTACTACGTATAGGATACACAGTACGAGTTTGTTTTCCTAGCTGACATGATTCACACTGAAAATGACAACTGCCAATATCAGGAACTAAACTACGCAGCTTCTCTGACGAGGGATGGCCCAGCATGTAGTGCAACTGTAGAGCAGAAACAGAAGCAGATAATGCAGATATCACAGCAGCTTTCTCTGATCGAGGTAACTGGTCCAAGTAAAAGAGCCCATCAGCACCTTCATACCCCCCACCAATCTTCGTCCTCGTGCGAAGGTCCTGAAAAATGCATGAACCAGGAACAAATGTCAGGCTACATTTTAAACTCCGTAAAATTTTGCTGACAGACAATTAAGTTAAGAGGAAATTTGGGCACATATAAGGCAGATTTTAGGCCAAAGTGAGAAACAATATCACCGACTCCAAGGACCGAAGACGTGGAGCCATCAGCAAGCATAACAGAAGAATGTCGGGCAGATGCAGATATATGTTTAAACAAAGATCTATTTCTAGAAATATGTGCAGATGCACCAGAGTCTATCATCCATTTGGTATTACCAGAAGTAGGTGAGGAGGAGCCTATGAATGCAGTATCATAACCAGAAAAAGCAGCATGTGCTCCGCTAGTAGATGCAGCAGGAGAAGACCCAGCACGCTCAAGAAGAAGACGCTCCACCTCGGCACAAATGTAGTCTGCGGTAGCCCCCACAGGCTCTGGTGCAGGTATCTGAGCACCACCCTCAGATGCAGTAGATGAGGAATCTGCAGCAGCATTGGCCCACGCCGGCTTACCATACTTTTTCCAGCATTTTTCTTCAATATGGTTAGACCGGCCACAGAAAGTACATACGCGTTGTCCTTGTTGAGGACGCGCAGCAGCAGAAGGCGGAGCGAAAGGAGGAGCTCCACGTCCAGCACCAGGTCCACGTCCCCGGCCTGCACCCAGGGGAGGACGACCATCATTGGAGCGGCCACGGCCACGACCATGACCACGCCCGCCCCAAGCAGCCAAAGCAGTAGAGTCTCCAGTCTCAGGAGGTGGAGACGGTGTAGATTACGGAAGGCGCTGGAGACCCTTGTAGGCAGTCTGCAAAGTAGAAAGTGGATCACTCGCCAAGATCTGATCTACCACTCCCGTATAGGACTCGGGTAAACCACTGAGAAACTGAATCAGCTGAAGTTCCGCCCGCTGTTTTTGCATAGTCGCTAGGTCAGTAGACAGCGGGTGATACATCTCCAACTCACCCCACAGACCAATGAAGGTGGAGAAGTAGTCTGATATGTCAAATCCCGTAAACTTTAGACGCCCCAGTTGCTTGGTGATATCAAAGAATTTCTTGGGATTTTCACTATGAGAGTAGGTACTGGCGAGTTGATCCCACATCTGCTTCGCCGTAGGCAGCTGAAGAACAGTGACACTGATCTTCTCAACGGAGCTGTTGAGAATCCATGTCATAACTGTCGAGTCATCACGAACCCAGTCATCAAAGGCTTTGATGTCCTTTGCATCCGCCTCCTCTGCAGGCTGAGGCGGGCCAGTCCGAATCAGGTGAGAGTACTTCCCTTGTGATTTGGCAAAGATCACAAAGGAGCATACCCAGACCTGGTAGTTGCGCCCGTCAAGTTTAACAGTACTGACTTGACGACGCGAGTCTCTCCAGATGTCATCCCCAGAAGACACCATGAGGACCGACAAGAAGGCAGGTACATGCACAAATAGGCACAGGCAGAAGACGGACTACGCCGTCAGGCACGCAGAAGCAAGTCATCGTGGACCTCTCACATACAAACCACGCCGAAGCGTAGCAGAAAACCCGGAGGTCGAAGCCTACACGGGCAGGCAGGCACAAACAAACACGAACCGAAGGTAGTCCCTCAGACGAACAATGCGCTGATCTCCCCCTGAAGACGGAACTAGTCCAGATCTACCATTGGCTCAGTGGTCCCGTAGCAGACGGCTACCCGGCAGCGCACCTGCTGTGCAAACAACCAAGGTTGCTCAAGCACTAGCGGTGCACCAAGCCAGGAGGCTAGACGGAACCACGAGCGGCGTACAACCGGCGGGAGGCCCCTACGTGGGCGGCGGCCCTGCTGCCCCGGGCGGCCTGACCGGCGGCGGCGGCCAGCAGAGCAGCCGGCGGCGGCTGCTGTACCGCACGCACAGGCATGGCGCTGCCGGCGGGAGAGGAGGTAGGGGCCGGCGGCGGTGGGGGAGGGGGGGGGGGGGGGGGGATCGGCGGTGGAGAGAGAGAGAGAGAAAGGGGAGGGAGGCGGCTAGGTTTCGGCCTGCTCTGATACCATGTGACAGAGTCAGGTTTTCCAGAAAGCTCAAGGTTGCACAATGTGTGCACCCTCATATATATAATAACGAGAGATTTACAGAGAGGTCCATATATAAAGGAAAATAACAAAACAAATAACATGCTATGGATAAATGATTAGTAGGAGCAAAACTGAGTATATGCATTGCAATTTCAGTCAATCTCGCAGTGTGAATCGTGAAGCCAAGTTGGACGGAGTAGATATTCCAAAATGTGATAAATTTTAATACTTAGGTTCTATCATTCAAATAGATGGGGATGTCCAAAATGACGTTTGTCATAGGATCATTGCAGGTTGGTTGAAATGGAGGAGTACAATTGGAGTATTATTTGATCGGAAGATCCCTCTCAGATTAAAAAGTAAGTTTTGTAGAACAGCTATACGGCCAGCTATGCTCTATGGGAGTGAATGTTGGGCGGTGCAGAAATAAGGTCTCAACAAGATGAACGTGGTTAAAATGCATATGTTGAGATGGATGTGTGGGAAGACAAGAAAAGATTGCTCGAGAAATGACTATATCAGGAATAAAGTAGCGGTGGCTAGCATTGAGGACAAGTTGCGCGAGGGCCGACTCAAATGGTATGGACATGTGCAACGCAGACCGACTAATGGGCCTATACGAAGCGATGCTATTGAGTTAAGCACAATTAATAGAAGAAGAGGAAGGCTTAAATTAATATGGGAAGAGCTTATAAAGAGAGATTTTGAATCTCTACATCTCGACCAGAATGACCCATGATAGAGTTGAATGGAAACGAAGGATCCATGTAGCTGACCCCGACATAGTTGGGACTGGGGTTTAGATGATTATTATGATATATATATATATATATGTATATATATATATATATATATCGATATATATATCGCAGAGAGGATAAGTTGTGTGAGAGTCACCTTGTTGGTATGGACGTGCAACACAAACAAACTTATGTGTGTATTCGACATTACAATGAACTTTCCTAGATTGAAAGCCGTATTTTGTATAGCGTTCATATAAGAAATGACATTTTTACTTAGTATATAATCAAGTACATAATCTAAAAAAGTCATGTCTATGACCTAAATAAAAAACATATTGTCTATATCCAAGGACATGTCCATGCTTCATAGATCTACATCCAGTCATGGTTTCACATCATTGATTGTTTCAAAGGATGTAAATTGAACACTTGATGATTACATATATCAACGACCAAGTGTCAAAAAATTGTGCAAGCGGTTATAGACGATGGTCCCTTCTTCAAAAAGTAGTGATAAGAATATGACAGTAACTAAAACTATTAGAACGCCATTGTACAAGTTGTGTAAACCTCATCTTAAAGGTATGATCAAGCTCAATCAAATTTAAATATCAGTTTTCCATATCAATTAGATTACAGTTTTCTAAAGTTATTCATTTCACACGATTGCAATGAGGAAATATATTGTAGTGGTGGTCTAGTTCAACCAAGGATTACTAGGCTTGCAACAAGCTTCATGCCACTGCAAAATCAAAGATAATAGGTAATTTTATAGTGTTGATGGAAGTAGCAAAATGAAAACAGAAACTAAATCAAGGAAGCAAGCTGAGAAATTTGTAAATAGTAGAGGATTCAAAACAATATAACTAAATTGCAAAAAAAAAAAAATGGAGCTAATTACTACAGTGCTCCATTCAACAATGGTGGTAATCTGTCATGTGTTGCTTATATGGGGAATGACGGAATTTAAGAAAATGTAGTCAATTGTTGCTCTGATTAATGGTACTTCACACATAAGGCATATGTGCGCCTAGGCAGAAAGGCACCCAGGGAAGTGAACATTTTCCCCACGCCTTGTCTAGTATGCCGCCATGAGTTATTTTGTTGGTCCTAGTGCATATTAATGTACTCCAATGATCCATTTTTTTTCTAACCTTCAACACATTATTTATTGTTTTTAATCTGTCACATATTTTTCTTTTAAATTTATACTCTTATTTCATATTAATTGAATACAGTTCGTTATTAGTTTTATGAGCCATGTAACATTGGCATTAATTTATTAAAGACTCACAGTTGTTTTTACTTTTAAATCTCTTATTTCCTTGTTTTTATATTTTATAATTTATATTCATCACTTACATCATTTAGAATAGTTCTCTTCTTGTTTCGCAATAATGCCCCTGATTTTCGTACCATAACTATATGTATATGAAGTGATTAACAGTAAATTTATGTATATACATACATATATAACTGTGAAATATATGTATGAAGGAAGAAAAATTCCACAGGAATCATAAAAGTTATGTACACACTTATAGTAATGTACTGAATTTTCATTTTTAAAAGCCACCAAGGAGCCCAACCTTGGTGCCTTGTTGCCTTAACAAGTATAACTACTTAATCATCAACAAGTGTTGGAAAAAGATTAGACACCCATTGATCAATGTATTAGAAAGCGGGAAGCGGGAGGCGTGCGGATGGCACCCTATAACCGATTAAGCGGTAGGCGGGCGATTAAGCGGGCGATTTTTGAAAAAGCGGGTGTCTAAATTTTATATATTTTTATACAAAATTACATGTATGTGTATATAAAAAATATATTTATAAGGAACTTCTATACATATCTAATCAGCAAATCAGTAATTAACTAAGTATTCATCAATACTTACTATTAATCAGCATCTCTAATCACTAAAATCAGCAAGCAGATCAGTAATTGTATATAACAAACTATGAATTATTGAATTAAAGTAATCACTAAAGTAATACTAACCAGCAGTACCAATCATTAATCACTGAAAGCAGCAAGGAAATCAGTAAAATTAATCATGCATTACTAGTATAATAGAGCAATAGGATATTTACTTAGATGCATTACAGCAGTACCCAATTATTACAGCTTACACACAAAGTATGCATTCTAAATTAGGACTAGCTATATCATAGAACATTTAATGTATACAAGTTTCGTATATTATAGTCAATACTACTTGGCTATGTAATTAATTAATGTTAGATGCTTACATTAGGATTTTTAAACAAAAGCGGGAAAAAGCGGGAAAAAAGCGGGAAAAAAGCGGGAAAAAGCGGGTGAGGCGGGCAAAAAGCGGGCGATTTTGTTCAAAATGATTAAGCGGGCGATTAATGGCAAAATTAAGCGGCTGGGGGTCATGGGCGCTTAAGCGGCCCGCCTGGCCGTTTTTTATTTCACTGCCATTGATAGAGTGAACCTTTGCACAAATCAAATTTACAAATCCTGTACTAATTGTATTGTATGTGGAGTTTATATCACAGCCAAATGGCTCAGTATTGACAAAAGTTGAGATGTTGATTTAAGTTCATATGTTTGAGACAGAAGTGATTGAAAGATCACTTGAAGCAAGGTGTGGTTATCGTAATGATCGAGCAAGTTTCCATGTATATTAGTTGGGACTTATTACCGAATTAAGATCTTGCTCAACTGGTATTTTGGCAGTCAATAATGTGGCCTATTAAATATTCTTATTTATGATGTTGTTACAAATTTAAATCAGGGATGCTCAAGAAGTGGACGTTCTGGGCATTCCAAAGGACTAAGAAGGCCAAACTCTTATGGGTTTTGTTGAAGTAGCATTGTCGCAAGCAAAGTGATGGCTAGGATAGAAAGCATCGCTACTCCACAGAGAATGATAGATTTATAAATGGCACAAGTTGGACACATCTCCAGTGAAACTACTAGATACCAGCACAAACAGAAGGCACTAGGGTTGTATACATGCATTGGAAGCACACACTCCAATAAAGAAGAGGCAAAATTAGCATTGGAAGCACCAAGGACTTAGTGTACATTTGCATTGCAACATGAAGTCCATTGCTAAGGATCAAGAGTGTTTCAAGGAAGTGGACCTCTCTACAATTCAAAATCTCATTTGACATGGCTTTCACATTTTGGGATGAGGGCTCTCTGAATATCCATTGCAAGATTGGTGGCGCCTTGATTTTATAAAAAAGAAAGATGCATCTTTTGGAGGGGTTTTTGAGTTTACAGATGACAACAACGGAAGTCCCTCAGGTTGACTTGATCCAGAACTTGAACACTAAGATGAGTATTGGAAAGGTGACTGAAGTGTATCTCACTCCTGAATATCCATTTGACATGGCTTTCACATTTTGGGATGAGGGCTCTCTGAATATCCATTGAAAGATTGGACAGACGAGATTGGTGACGCCTTGATTTTATAAAAAAGAAAGGTGCATCTTTTAAAGGGGTTTTTGAGTTTACAGATGACAACAACGGAAGTCTCCCAGGTTGACTTGATCCAGAACT
This sequence comes from Alisma plantago-aquatica, assembly GCA_963693085.1. Classification (NCBI taxonomy): domain Eukaryota; kingdom Viridiplantae; phylum Streptophyta; class Magnoliopsida; order Alismatales; family Alismataceae; genus Alisma; species Alisma plantago-aquatica. The sequence goes on from OY856409.1 coordinate 922,476,228, forward strand.
TGAACACTAAGATGAGTATTGGAAAGGTGACTGAAGTGTATCCCACTCCTGACAGAAACAGTCATTTTCTACTACTAGGCTCAGGTCCAACTTTGATGATGCAGGTGGTGATCTACAAGACCACTAATCTTCTCATGTACAGAAGAATCATAAGTGAAGTCAAGGGCAAAGGCTGCAGCCCCAGAAAAATAATATCTGCTAGTTGAGCAAACATTTTAGAGAAAAAGTATACAGTAACAAAGAGTTCAATGGTAAGCCAATATAACCCCGTCCGAAGTCCAAATTGTTCTTTTTCAATATGGCTACATCACTGTGGGGCATGAGCCTCCTCCATTCTCCAACTCTTGAAAATTGGTGAGCTGGTTATCCATAAATAAGGTAGAGGTGTTGATGTAGGACGAGCATGGCCTTTTAAAATAGTTTTTTTAGTAGTTTAATAATGTTTTATCAGTTTCCTTGCATTTTATGGGCTATTTGATATTTTCCCAGTTTGTCTTGTAAAGCATGTGGTATAGTCCCACATTGGCTAGTTGTGTAGTGAGTTGGGTTTAAACACCTATATATAGTCTTTGTAAGGCTTTCGTCAAAAGCAGATTTGATGAATGAAATCTTTTGATGAATATTATTCCTTAGATTAGTTTAGATTTTGATAATTAGTCTTAGATTTTATTCTTTAGGTTCCGCATTAGGTGTCTTCAAAGAAAGAAGATCACAAGGACATTCAGAACATGGAAATCCTTGTCAGCAAACGTGGAGCATAATATTATTACAATGTTATCAAGGCACATACCAGTATCCCAACCAAATCAACAGCATCATTCATTTGTGGGTATTCAACACCAGTAGGGAGGGAGGGGCAGTATACCACTCTACTTGTTGCTAGGTACTTGTACATTTTGTTGTATTGTCATAGATGCTATCAACTTGAAAAGAATCAAAGATATCAAAAGGAATAGTTATAGACTTATAGTCTAACATCTTCGAAGACAATAAAGACACACACCCCATCCGCGATGATATATATGAAAATTGTTGTATTTGTGTCTAAAATTATGCATGCAGATTTCCATGATTAATTCCTTTATTACTTTGGCCATAAGACATTGGATCACGAGTTTCTTACTAATTTATCATTTATCAACGTTTCACAAATCGATATCCTCTAACAAGCTTACCGAAGAACTAAACACGCTTGGATAGACCACTAATTGCAGGCAAGGCCATAATCAAAGGCATTAAGCCAGTCTACTAATCCCGACTACCAAGCTTTAGAAAACACAGGTTGAAAACTCAAATCAAATACTCAATATACAGAAATGCCAAATGCAGCCAGTTAAAAATTTGGAGATACAAAAAGATCAAGAAAATCAGTTATTTGAAAAGGGCATACCATGTCATCGAGATTCATATGGTGTGATCTCTTTTACTGACATCTTAATTTGACACATTTAAAATTTGCGTAGAGGACAAAATTTGTCTTTCATAACAAATCACCTATTTACCTATAACCACATTATTTGTCTTTCTTAACAAATGACGTATTTACCTATATCCTTCCAAATTGTGTCTAGATTATCAATCAAAAACCTATAAAGAAGCAATCCAAGTAAATGGGAATAACTCACCACTAATTGTGAACACGATTTGAAAATTGGAAGCAGGTCCACCAGGAATGTGTACGATAGATCTAATACAGCCAGATTTTGAAGCCGCCGCAAAGAACAAAGCCCGTCAAATCCAATAGAGAGACAAGAAGATAAAACTAAGGATTGAATGAGACGGCATGAGGCAGCAATTGTTGATAGACTATCATCCTTTAATTGGCTGCGATGATGATTAAAAATCATTTCATTGCATACAAAACAAATGATTAAGCAAAACTAAGGAATACTTAAAAGAAGCTTACCTACAAAAGGAAGCATCAAGAGACAAAAGACGAGGACATGTGATAGATGCACTGGACAATACACCACAACCCTGCAATTCTAGTACCAGCATATTCGGAGCCTCAACACTGAGATAAGCCAATTTTGGGCAAATTCCCAGGTTAAGAGATCGAAGGCCAACCTGCAAAGCAGTTTAGTTGCATAGTTAACAGTGGCATATTAGTCCACCTACTATCAATCTGAAAACTATTTTCTTGCACAGTTGAGCATAACCACTACAACGACAGCATAGCATGAGGTTACCATATAGTATGATGGCCAATAAGTGAAACAAAAAGGTATATATAAATTTCTTTTATTGTGAGAACTGATGATTTAGTTGGAACGGATTTCACCTGAATTTCTAGGACAAGAAAATAGTTTTGCTATATATATGTTTGTAAAAAAGTCAGTCCATCTTTGATTCAACTTCTCATAGATCTTTTGTAGTAGTATAAACAAAGGGAAACAAAATAGTGCTGCTCAGTTTTTCACATCAATGTAACTTGAGCACACTTCAACAGATAAGAAATGTTCAATACTATCTGTGCGATCCTTTGTGGTTGTTAAGCATTTTCTAGACTTTGGAAGTTACTATCAAACTAATGAGAATATGTACACTGTGGTATCTTCTCTTACAATTCTCAAGATGGTAAACTAATAAGATAATAACCATCTATGGTTGCCTACACCATGAAATGTTTACAACCAATTGTTGATGTTATCCTATTCTTCCAGCATATAGTCTAGCATATTTAAATTATGTTTGTCTATATTGCTAAATATTTTATAAATCGTCTTCGGAGTATCTCTATTCAGTCAACATCTTTCTACAATCATTTGTCATAATTTGGAATTGTGTGTGTTTCTTCATGATTTGATGCCAACAATTTCAGCAATTGTCTGCCTAATTAATAGAAAGCATGGACACAGGAGAAGGCGGTTTCCACAACATGGAAAAGATACAGCATGGAAATGGCAAAATTACATAATGTGGACTGTGGAGAGCCTGAGATGATATATGCACGCTTAACCCATAAAGAACTTGAATGTTATTTGTTTAAATCACACTTGGCTAGGCAGTACTTCCCTCCAAAGGAGTGCCTAGGGAACCTAGGCATTTTTTAATTTTTTATTTCTTTTACATACTATGAATATATTTGCATATATAGCAATTTACATTAATGGTTATATCTAAGCTATAACAATTATGACTTGACCTAAATCACACCTAACGTGATCTAAACAAGACCAGATCGGCCCCTTCCTTTACCTAACTGGGTCTAAATTAGACCCAATATTGGCTAGTTTGCCATAATTTGGACGAAAATCAGACTAAATTTTGCATAACATGACCTAATCAGATCAAACTTCCCCTTATTTACCCTATATTAACCTAAATGAGAAATATTTGGCCAAATCAGACCCAATTTTTCCAAATCAGACCAAATTATCCCAAATCATATCTGTTTTCCCCAAATCAGACCTCAATCCCCCAAACCAGATGTGTTTTCCCCTAATTTGCCCTACATTGACCTAAATGAGACCAAATTCAGCCAAATCAGACCTAATTTATCCATATTAGACCTAATCCCCCCAAATTAGATATATTTTCCCCAAGTAGTGGTACATGTGGTTTATCCGGTGGTGCATCTACTGCTGATCTAACCGCATGTCATGTTGTGTCTATGTATGATCTCCAACTGCGCCATGATAGAGTACAAGTTATAGGCGTTTTTTGAAGGCTGTTGTGCATCCTCTTCCTGGGAATGTCTCCTAATGCGGCAAGTGCAGCATCTGTTTGGCCATACTCGTCTGTCATTCACCCTCAGGCAGGTCCATTGTTGGTGCTCTATCTTAGATGATCATACTCCCAACGTGCTATCAACTCTCTGAAATCAGGTGTGGGCCCCATGTCATCCAAGAGTGGACTAGTGTGATATGGCATTTCTGAGGTGATGTCATGATCCTCTGGATTCGTGACTATACTCTCAACCAGACTCAAATAAGCCGAGCAGCATCGAAGCAAGTTTTGATGAGACCTTTCGTGATATGTATTGCCATTGTACACTTGTGACTGCCTTCCAGTGTTTAAAAAAAAGGCCGCACGGGCCGCATAAGCGGTCTGCATATACTTAGCCGCTTATAAGGCCGATTATTCAGCGCTTTTTAGATAGACATTTGTTATCTCAGCCGAAATTAGATTATAGTTTTATTGACAACATTCTCTTAATGTACTATTTTGTTGATGTTTTGTACATGAGTCGCATGCTCATTTAATGTTTGTTGTTTTGGACCTCTAGGATATGTAGGCATCTTTTTGTATGATTTGGCTGTCGTCATTATTATGTACTTGTGTTAAACCATTTTGTGCATGCTTCGTCGAATTTTGTGCTTAAATAATTCTAGAATGCATTTTAAATGGTGCTTAGCTTTTCCTTTAACCTTTATATTTAAATCCATCTCAAATTTTAGGGTCCAAATGTGTAATTGTACAAAAGTAAATATGCAATTGTGACTAATTTTATATATAATAATTAAATTGTAAAAAAATCAAAACCGCATATACTTCCGCATACCGCATATACTCTACAAGGTGACCTCTCCCCACGCATAATACATACCGCTTTTTAAAACATTGCTGCCTTCACTGCTTATTTTCAATCAATGATGCCAGAATGCCCAAAAGGATAAAGAGAATATTTCAATAACGCTTTCCTGCCTCAATGCCAAGTAGAGCCTACATCATAGACACATTGTCAACAAAATCACTTTGGGGTGTAATTCAATTTTAAAAAAAATTGGGATAGTATTCCTCAACTATCATGTGACACGCTCATTGGACAATTATATCAGCCATGTTTGTGGCCGGTCAACTTCCTTAAAGATAAAAAGATGTGTCCAATAAAACCTACCCCAAAGAGTCCATACTCACAATGGCTTTGCTGATTGTTTGTGCATCAGATATGCATTATAGACTCGCCAAGCCATTACAATTTACAAATGTCTAAACAGCACTTATTCCAGAATAGGAATCCAACAACAACAAAGCCTCAATGTTTGAATCAGCTGCATATATCTCGAGTTCTGAATGCTAATTCAGTTGTATGATTTATTTTCTTTTAAAAGGGTTTTTTTTCATCTAGATGGGTTGCAGACGACATTAAATCCTTTTCAACATCAACCTCACATATTTGTGTCTACCCTTTCCCTCATGAAGTACCTTCCACTTCAAATTTATTGCCCATGTAGGTGATTGGTCTATGATTTCTTGTGACTTGATAAGTAATGTTGCAACAACTGACAACTTGAAAATTTTCTGCTCTTTTCGTTTGTCCATCAACAAAGAGGCTGAACTTGGAGATTATTACAGTGTGAAACATGGACTCTTTTCCTGTTTAAGCGATTTTATATATTGATTTTTAGCTTTTTCTAAAGCTCCACTTGAGCCTTAGTCCTTGCAGCACTATTTCAAGATAGCTCTTTTTCAAGCTCCAGTTGAGCCTTTGTCCTTGCAGCCTTATTCAAGATAGCGGCAAACGACTTGTCTTCAGGGAATGGTCTACGACTTCCAAACTGTCTTCAGGGATTAATCTACAACTTTCGAACTCCCAGGTGGTCATTATGAACAGTCTGCTAGTGGGAAGCCCTCCCTGGGCTAGGGAGATCTAGCATATTGTATCAGGCTATCAACATCCAAGATTCAATTCTTTTAGTGTATGCTCAATAGAATATTCCTAACTCGAGGTGGTCCAACATTTCATAAGGGAAGGCAAACCGTCTTTCATATTGGAGTATACATGCAGGAGACACTGACCACCTTTTTGAGGTGTTATGGTACTGCAACGACTCTGTGGATGCTATTCCTAGAGGATTCTAACACTGACACTAAGATTTCTCATTCCTTGACAAAGGTTGGACGCATTCACTATTCTTGGGGGGAGCAGTAACAACAGTTGAATGTAATACCACTAGTGGACTGAGATGTTATGGCAGGACGACAAAGATGCTTATTATGCTTTTTTATAAGACTTTTGAGTGTTCTACTATAACTATAATCCGTTTGCATTCTCCTTTTTCAACATTTTTGTAAGGAAATTGGGACTGATGTCTCCTTCAAGAGAGAGAAAAAATCATTACACTTTGTCACAAGTACAGTAATAGCCTATGTTGGATAGGTGCAAGCCATGCAAAGCAACACTCTTGTGTGCATCCAAGGTTACCCTTCACCTCAATAAAACTTGGCCACCAAGAAATGAATCCAATCTAATCCAATTACAAATACCCGAAGTGGAGGATATAAGATGTGCCCCATTTTCACATTACGAGATATAAAGGGTTAAGGGACAAGAGTTGAGATCTTGGTCTCCTGCAAAAGAAATTCTTTGTCACTTCCCGACTAATACATTTACTGACCTATGTTATTTTTTATAACGGGGGACAACCTGTTAGGCTTACTCCGGCACAAACTTATGGGGGAGTCGGAAGTTGCACCCTCTTCCCAAGTCGTCAAGGGGAGATTCAAACGCAAGTCTCCAAGGAGGCACACCCAAACCAACACGCTACACCACCCCTGGCGGCATTTTATTGTCCTATATTCAAAATAAAGCTCTGCAAAGTGATCTAACTAAATAAATTCAAGGTGCACAAGGTAAGAGGAGTCCTCAATTTTAACATTACAATCTTATAAAAAGACAATTTGACCCATATATCACAAAGGAGAAAGGTTCATAACAATTTCTTTAAATTTAAAACACTCATAACTATCTAGGCAACGATTATAAGATCAGGAAAACCTACACAACAAAAAAAAAACTCAAATATATATATGACAACTTACAGGAAAAAACGATGCTCTTTCAAGATGATCACAGCCATCAAGATGTACTTTCTCTAAATTTGGGCATGAAAGTTCAAGAGATGACATGGCCCGACAGCCAATAAGAGAGAGATTTATCAATGAGCTACTAATCAGCACGACCTCAGTTACGCTCTGCAAGAATTGTCAAACTAATTAGTGAATGCTGAAAGAAAAGTGTGGGTTAAACTAGGCATTCAAGAAGACTAATTTAGCCTAATATAAGATCTTGTTTGCAAACAAAAACTATCACAGCCACTTATTCACAACTTCAAGATTTCATAAAAAGGCAACTCTGGAATTCCATGATTCCTAGAAGCAAGCCATCGATGTATTTGTCATATTATGAAGATGACATGAGGCCCCTTCTAGCTTATAATTAGATATGAAACTACGACATATTTATTAGTATGTGTTTTATTGTGTTATTCTTTGCTATGTGTTTTGTTATATGCTTTTCTTTTATCCCATATTGCCTAGTTCAGTTTCTTACTCTCTTGTCCTATAAAAGAGAGAGCATTGCAACCTTTTTCTACACATCAATAAGACTTTTTATTCTATATGATTGCACAAACTATCAAGCATTATCAGTGCGAAAAAATTTAATTTGTGTGTCAAACTGTATATGGATTTCAGCAAAGAATGAGGTGATAGTGTCTATCATGTGAGAGCGCTCTTATAATAAAAACAGCCATGTTGTTCTAGAAAAATCATCAATGAAGCTCATAAAGTACCGAAACCTAAAGATACTTGGAACAGAACATGGTCAATAAACATCGGCATGCACAATATCAAAAGGTTTTTTGAACATATGCCCATGGATCTAAATGTCGTCGACATTAGGCGAAATTTCGCCGATAATGTCGATGTCGACGGTCAGCGACGTCGAATGCATGTAAACATCTTTATTCTACAATATCCTCGACATTTCGTCAAATATGTCGACATTTCCCCATATGTCGACGAAGTTGGCCCAAGTCCATACAAAAATTCCACAATGTCCTCGACATTTATCGAAGTCGTCGAAGTTGGCGACATTTCAGGGATTTTGTGGAGTTGGCTGTGTGAGGTGGAAAAAGTGTTGGAGCTTGAGGTAAGATGATTTTGATGTTATCTTTTACTATTCTAAGCTATCAGTAATAGACCGATCCTCTCTCTACTAAATCTACCATAGATTTACACTAGTTTTATGTAGTTTGTTTATTGTCACAAACTTTATATATGGAAGAACTCTGTAGTTCAGAGATGACTGTATGTAAGCGTGCATTTATCTACATATGTAAACCTGTATGGATGGCTATATGTAAACATATATTGTGTTTTTAAGCTAGATTTGATGAAATTTGTCGATTTTCATCACAAAATGGCTATTTTTAGCTTAATTTTTGTCGAAGTTGCGTCGAAACTTTGGTTGTAAAAATCCTCGACATTTCCTCGACATTTCCAAAACTTCTGTGTCCACACCTGTCGAAGTCGTCTCGAAGTCGAAGTCCTGTTCCATGCATATGCCATTCTACTATACAGCAGGATCCGATTTGTCATCCGATCTGTTGAATGATACACCTCTACCTGTGTCGGCTGAACCTGACTTGCAGACTATTGATGTTGCACCATCTCCGCCTCTGCAAATGTATCAACGAAGACCAAGAGCTACAACTTTCTCCATGGCCCCTCCTACTCCAATTCCTTCATCTACGTCGATAGATCAGCCTCAACCTCAGGTATTTTCTGACTTGGATGTTCTGATTAGTCTCCGCAAAGGGACCCGGTCTTGCACTTTGCACCCTATTGTGAATTTCTGTTCTACTGCTAACCTAGGCACGAACATTGTCAATTTTACCATTGTTTTATCTGTTGTATTCATTCCTAAGATTGTTACTTAGCCTTTACAGCATCTAGCATGGTGTAAGGCTATGGAGACTGAAATGCAGGCGCTTACAGATCGGCATACGTGGGACTTGGTTGATGCTCCTGTCGATTGTTGTCATGTCAGTTGTCGTTGGATATTTACTATAAAGTATCAGCCCAATGGCACTATTGAAAGATTGAAGGCTCGCCTTGCCGCCAAAGGCTATACTCAAACATATGGTGTTGATTACTTTGAGACTTTCTCTCATGTTGCACGCCTGAATTACAAAAGACCTAGGAAAATTGAGAATATTTTCTAGATATTGAAGTTTCTCGCTCTTCAGGTATTTGTTTATCACAGTAGAAATATGTTTTGCATCTACTGTCTGAAACCGGCATGCTTGGAGCAAAACCTACTGCCAATGTTCAAAATTTCGTCGAAATTGGCGAAATTTCGCTAATTATTTCGATGTCGCCAACGATCGGACATAGAAATGGCCTTACATGTCTGTACGTAGGGAATTTCGCCAGAAAAAAATTAAATTTCGACAATTATTTCAAATTTCGACGAAATTAGGTAAATTTCGATGAAAAAAGGCCTATTTTGTCCGCATTTCGACGAAATTTCGAGAAACACATCTATTATTTCGAGAAATGGGGTACGATATCTGTAGATTTTACTATGTGATTCCTTGGGCTTGTTAGGGGCAATCTAAGTTATGTTTCTTCTCTTCCTAGCCTAATTCTAGCTCTCTCTCCTATTTCTTTCACTTCTATAAAGATCTACAAATGAAATATTTAAAAATGTGTCTAGGAGTGATATCTATGACTATGATGACCCACTAACTTTCATTTTTGAGGTCACATGATTTATGTTATAGTGCGCAAAATTAGCATCACTATCGAGATTTTTTGTATGTATGTTATTATCAATCACACCTCTAACTACATGGTTGCCTCCTATAGGCTCTCGCTACAAAAGCACACGACCAAGAACAAAGCTTGAGTTAATCCATTAGTATGCATTTTATCACTTGTAAGCACATGGAGATTAACAGTGAGACACATATATGCTTGTATAAAACAAAATAAACATGAGCCAATATGTTGATAGGTATAATTAACGAGGATGACAACCATCATGGTTCAACTAGATGCATAAACCATTGTTGTTTCATGCTTCCTCAATACTCACTCACATACCACTGCAACATTGTTTATGTATTACATCCTGCCATCCTACCGAGAGGTCCTACCATCCTAGATCATGCTATGTTTCCATAAATTTGTGTCTTTGAAGTCTATATATTGCGCTTGCAAACTATGATGACTTGATTCATTCATTTCTCCATTCAATTGACCTCAAAATCTCCATCGAAATGCCCATCAAAATTGTTCAGCTTCCTTCACTCACACATGAGGAGCCCCACCCCCTCACATATCCAATATGAAATATTATTGCATATTTTAGTAGATCTACACTAGTAGATTGTTCTGGTAAAATTTCGATAAATAATTCGATCATTTGGTCGTCGAAACGCCAGGAATGCATCTGTCGAAATTTCCGTTGAAATTTGTCGAACTTTCTGTTTATGTGGCCATCGAAACGACGTCGAAATCGGACATTTTCTTCCTTGCCTACTGCTACTCCCTAAGATCCAACTGGGATAATGATACTTCTCTTCCTTATCCAGATAACCAACAATATCGTAGATTATTTGGTAAACTTATATATCTAACTGTTAGAAGGGTTGATATGTCTTCTGAAGTTGGCTTAGTCAGCAGATATCTGGATAAACGCAAGTAGTGCCACTAGGATGCAGTGTCACATTCTAAAATATCTAAAAAATTCTCCATGGAAAGGTCTATTCTACAGAAAACATGGACATTGTAACAGCCCAAGATACTATGATTTTGATTATGCAAGTTGCAGGATAGATCGCAAATCTACATTTGGCTATTGTACCTTTGTGGGAGGTAATCTTGTTACCTGGCGCAGTAAGAAACAGACTGTGGTTGCATGCTCTAGTGTTGAAGCCGAGTATAGAGCTATGGCTCATACTACTTGTCAACTATTGTGGGTCCATGGTCTATTGAAGGAGTTTGATATTTCAAATCCTCATCCTATCCCTATGCACTGTGATAGTAAAGTTGCTATATTCATTGCTAGCTAGGAAGCACTGACACTTCCCCGGGGCAGTCGTGGCAATCATGGACACTATGGACACGGCATGGACATGAATGGACACGTCGTGAACACAACAGGCCCAAACCAATTCCCTATATAAAAGAAATATAAATTCTATATCTCCTCTCTCCCTGCTCTTATTTCAGCACACTATCGTATGTCTCCTCCCCATCGTTTTCCTAATTGTTATCATATATTTATCTATTATACACCATACTTATAGATATAATTCATCATTCATATAACGAGTGTTCTAGGGATTTGCATACAAATGCATTGTATTCATCATTCGTCATTCATATTACTTGATTACATATTGCAAATCTGTTCCAAATTCATTATTCTTCATTGATCATTTATTATCTCATAATGGAATTGAAAACATAATAGTGCTTTCTTGTAAGTCTGCACTCATATCATAAGTGAACTTTGGGTTTGATTTATATTTTTTTAAGTTTATTTCTTTAACTCGTGCTATCAGTTGCTTTACAGATTCGGGTTGATAGATATTATATGTATTAACTCCACATTATGTATGTGTATATGTATATGTATATACATTTATATATATATATATATATATATATATATATATATATATGTATGTATGTATGTATATGTATATGTACATATGTGTATATATGTATACAATTATGTTTATACTTATATGTATTTATGTATATGTATGTGTCTATATCCTGTCCAACGCCGTGTCGGTGTCCTACAATTTTTGAAATTGTCGTGTCACGTGTCTGTGTCTGTGTCCATGTCGTGTCCCGAATACGTGTCTGTGTCCATGCTTCCTAGATTGCTAGCAATCCAACATTTCATGAACGCACAAAACATATTGAAGAGGATCGCCATTTTGATCAAGAAGTTGTATTATGAATTATCTGGCAATATCTCTACTCCATACACTCACCATGGTGATCAAGCTGGGCACAATTGATATCTATGCTCCAACTTGTCGAGGGGTATCAGTATATGTGTTTTATTGTGTTATTCTTTGCTATCTGTTTTGTTATATGCTTTTCTTTTATTCCATATTTCCTAGTTCAATTTCTTACTCTCTTGTCCTATAAAAGAGAGAGCATTGCAACCTTCTTCTACACATCAATAATACTTTCTATTCTATGATATTAATAGATCATTAGTTACCACTTGAAACCTCAATTCAAACATAATAAGATACAAAGTGCAAAAAACTACTAAAGTTGCTACAAATCTAATCGTATCTTGATTTGTACTTTATCCTTGTTTAGTAGTCATTTGATCTTCTTCATATCACGCCATAAATGAATGCCTCTAAGAGAATAAAAAATGATAGGATTGGCAAAATGAAGAAATGACAAGGTAACACGCAAGTACCTTGTTAACCAACAATGAATGAAATGCCACATTTCCTATGTTAAGTGTTATGAAATGCCCGTCAGTGTTATTCGAGCTTGTTTAGATTAAAATGTCGTTGCAAAATGAACAGAACTGAAGAATAGAATTATACAAAAAGTATCAGTTTTTTTTTACTTTCACACACATGGTAGCCAAACGCATTTTGTCAGATATAACAAAAGTTATACATCAAATTCAAGATCTTTCAAGATTGTCACAGATCACCATGATGTCGTCATTGACCGTGTAAAGATCAAGTGCATCTTGATTTTCCAAACACATGTGTTGACATCTCACTTGTTTGGTACACCTGTCGTCAATTTTATATAGTTAAGGTAGCACAGTGTGTTGCATGGTCTACCTGAAAAGAGTCCCAACACTCATGGGTATGTGACCCCCTCCCTGAACCAAAACACCGCAAGGAATTTTCCACTACCGCTTTGGGGAGTTCAACACGAGTTTTACCTCTTACTGCTGCTATTGCCGATATTTGTAAGTCTAAGTTCTTTGTTGGCGTTTTTGTTTAAGAAGGGAAAAGGAGGAATTTTGAAATTTCAAGCATTGGATATCAGATCATTCTAAACCAAGGTATGATACATCTTCTCCTCACCCTCTCATTTTTGACATCTCTATCCAATTTAAAACCTTGTTTCACCTGGAAAACAGGAGTTTACATGCCATTTACACCTCAAACCCTAGATTTACATCAGTAATGGTATATAACCATAGATATACTACCAATATTATTTAGAGTATTATAACTACTTTGTCTACCTAAATTTGTCCACTAATACCGGTAATTCATATTTGATTATTAATTCATTGCGAAAGCGGAGTGACTATTTTAGATCTATCCTTGTTACTAGTTATATGTAGGCTTAGTGGAAAAACTTGTAAAATAGTTTAATATGAACACGAACAGGATTAGTAGCTTATTTCGTGATTAACATCATTCCACAATATTAGTTTTGTTAGAGTGTCTATTTACTTGAGTGTTTTAGTCTTTTACTCAAATTTTGTTTAGTCGATTTGTAACATGGGCCCAATTGTGTATTGGCCCATTAGGGTTTGTCTAAGAGTTTGTACGTTTCCCCCTTATCCTATTTATAGGGAAAAGGTGGTTGCCTCCTATATATCAAGTCAATAAGAAAAACATACACCAGAGGATTTCCCCCACTGATATCGTTTTCCACAAGTTTATTCAATATGTATGTGAAAATGAAATATAATTTGAAATATAATTATATTTTAACATAATAATATCTGCATAGAGTTATCAAAAAGATATTGTCATTGATTACTGTTTTTATATAAAAGTAGTTTCCAAATTTAAAATTGTTTAAATAATCTAAGAAAAATTGGGGTCGATTCCATGATAGTTGTACACTATAGTATTGCATTCCCTAGTCATTTGTAATGGGAAACCAATCCCCAAAATAATCATATTCATCACTTAGATACCTAGACAAATAAATAGGCTAATATTTATAAAAATGGATGGAAACCCTAATTACTAGACAATTGAAAATAACCACCTAAATAACAACCTAATTAAATAATATAATCAATTAAAATAATAAACTCAAAACTTACAACTAAGTCCTTAAACATAACTAGGTCCCTGCAATTAATTAAAAACCAAAATTGATTAGACTTGATTGATTAGTCCAATCGGGCTCTCATGGGGGCGTCAAGCCCAATGATAGGCCGGACTTGAAAATTGTCCCCTACATCAATTTGCTTACTCATGTGTATTCATTTATATTTTTTGTTGTTTTTGCTTCTTTTGCAAACTTGAGCAACATGCATGGCAATCGTTCAAGATTCGAGAGTGATGGTGATGGTAGCCTAGGGGTAAAAAAAAGAATAAGATTTTGCTTGGGATAATGCACAAGTTCCTTGAGGCCAAGGGAAAGGTGGTTGCTATTATTGAAAAAAAAAAGTAGTGGATCGTATTATAGGTCGCAAGGTGCAAAACAATCCCCTACAATTTTAGGAAGTATTTCAAAAGGTTGATAAACACCAAATAAGCAAGAACAAAGATTAATAAAGCACAAAGCACACAAATTCTTTTGTCCATTATGACAATAGCATTTTCTACTACCATTGAGATTGATATGGCATATTCTCAATGTATTTAAAGTCGATCCAATAAGAGAGGAAGAAACGTAAATCCTAAATTTTGGGCGATCCAATCTAGTGGAGGTGGTGTCAATGGTACAGATGTTTTACTTATTAACTTATAGGCAGAAGACGAGTGTGCTTCGCGTGAAAGAAAGAAAGGCAAGCTAGGATTTAGGAAGCCTAATGTTAGGCAAAAAACATTTTCGATGACATTCACTAGTGACTCTCAAAGAGAACATGGGAAAGCCAGTTGCTTCATGGAGGATATGAGAAGGTCAATAAAGGTCAAGAATATCAAGCAAGAAAAGATGAAGGTTGGACAAAGCACACAAAGACGCTTTTCAATGTAAGGCTCGTGGGTCCTTTCATCAAGTATGTTGATGATACATTCCACTTTACAATGTGATACAACATACATCCTACACATAGGGCGGGGTCCCACAAATTTCTACAAAACGAAGTAGGAAAGAAAGGAGGCAACAAAAATCTTGGGGTGATTTGGACGATTGGACCACATCCATTGCAGGTGGAGAAACGCCAGTGGTGCATGTGTTTAGCAGCCAAGAAAGTGTTAGCATAAGTGGATATTGGGTTTTGGCCCATGTATTTTGCATTACCCTTGTATTCTTTTTTATCCTCGGTATACTTAAGTGAGGATCAATGTTTTGAAAAGTGGTCTAGGCGGGCGACTTAAGTGCCCACTTTAATTGTCTCAGCCATCTAGCCGCCTAAAATTGGTCTGGAGTGCCCACCCAGGTAGCCTAACTATAGGCTCCCGCCCATGGCCCACTTCCGCTTCAATTTGGATGCCTACATGGGCCCACTTTTTGTGAATAGAGAAGACTAGACACTTTTTCAGTTCAAGCTTAATTAGGAGTGGTCAACCTTCATGTATATACCAGTTTATAATGATAATATAACGGTATCATATAACTAAGTGTGTACTTATATATTTAAAAGCATGTTTAGATGAGAATCGATGCATCATATAATTGTTGTGTATTTATATAACATATTGTTTTCTAGAACTATTATAACAATGTAATACTTTGTAAGATTATACTTATATAATACTACCATGTTTTATTACCAAGTATGTTCTGTGTATTACTGACATCGTATAACAATTATGTATACTCATAGAATTAAATGTCTGATTTCGATGCCGTGTCTGATGGCCCAGAAACAAAAAAAATTCGGTCTTTCGACTGAAATTTTGATATTTACGGCCCTAATGATTTCGACGACTAAATAAGCGAATTAAATCATGAAAATTTACCAGGAGGATCTAATCACCAAGATCTACTCAAATATGCAATAATATTTCATAATGGATATGTGTATGGGGGGTCTCCCACATTTGTAAGTGAAGGAAGCTGAACAATTTCGATAGAATTTCGAAGGCAATTTCGATGACAAAATGAAGGAATTAAATTATGAAATTTTACATACACAATGTTTAGACATAGATACACTAGATTATATAATAAAGTTATATGTTTAGAGGTTAGGGTGGGATCCATGTCTTGATGAGTGAGTGCACAAATGATCAGAAATGGCAAGTCTGCTAGAAAGTTAGATTGTTAAAAACTTCAAGTTACAGCTTAGAACGTATAACTTACAATTACAAGTTACAAACACAATTACAAGTTACAAACTTACGAACTACAAGTTGTACAAGTCTAATGTTCACATTTAACAAGGTTACATGGGACATTTATACATAGATCCTCGAAAGAACTTAGTTATTTTCGGAGTATTTCTCCATATCTCTATAAAGGAGTGTAGAAATTGATGAAGGTAATGTATTGATGGTCTAGAGATAGGAGAAACATGCCTTAGAATTAGGAAAAATAGGCTTTAGAAGCAAGAGATTCAAAACAATTGTCAAAATACCCAAGATGTAGTATTAGCAGCCTTAGGAACAAATTTCTCAAAATTTAAGTTGTGTTTCTGTACTATTTTGTGAAATTACGGCCCAAACCGGCCTTTTTGCTGCGAAATTTCACCCTCTTTTGCGAAAGTTTGCACCTAGGGTCGAAATTTTCGCGAAATGACGGACCAATCTTTGCGTACCAGCATTTCGATGTCCGATTGGAAAAAAATCGGAAATTTTGCTCAAAATTGTGTTCCATGCGTATACTATACTATTGTGATATAATATGTAATAATATTATACTACTAAAAAAATACTACATGACATTACTAATATAATAGTATAGCATATAACTATGTAATTATGTGTTAGAAGTATTACATAACCATTGCTCATAGTAATACACTATTGTATAATACTATATTGTACAAAATGTACTATTGTATGGTTATCATGTCTAGGTTGTATCAAGGAATGACATATTGTCAGTACCGGCGGTATTTCGACCGGAATATCGATATTGATGTCGGCGGTTATGGAAACATGTGTGTGTACCGATAGGATCACAAATATCGATAATATCGACATGTATATCGCCAATACCGCCATGTTTCGATGGTTTTGGTGCAAAATGCACTATTGACTTCACTGTACCGACCAAAACCAGCAGTAAACTGATGGGTATACCATTTTTCGTGAGAATGACTGTTGTTACTTATTGGGAGGAGAAAAGAAGGTGCATTTGCATGATTTTTGGCGATTGGGGCTAATATCAATCCAAATCAAGGTAAGTCTAACTAATCTCTTTAATTTCTACCATTTGCAACCTCTCCATCTCTTTTTCCTACTTTTTTCTTCCACTTCCCCCTGAAAAGGGGTTTTTTTACCGCCAAAATCTAGTATTACTCCAAATTTTTATATGTTTATATGAACTATACATACATCTATAAGCATATTATGTCGATCTACAATGTTATCACTAGATCTACCTAATTACAACATTATTAAATAGTATATCATGCAATTTATCTAATCATATTACAATAAGCATTGATATAATTAGTTACTTATTTATGTTTAGTAGAGGATGTTTTGCTAGAGTAATGTGAATAATATACAAATGAGTATTATACACTTACACAATATTACACATGAATGAGCAACACAGAACTTCATACAACCAACCTTACATAATGTACATGTCACTGGAGCAGTATATCAAACATATCAACTCAATATTGTATAGAGAATCAATGCCTAACTCGACATACAACTGATATGAGTTAGTAAGTTACTATGCTATTACTCTGTGTTGTAAATTGGATATTATTGTATAAGTGTGTCAGTGTGTGTATTTTATGTTTATGGATTGTGCTACTAAAATTCCAAATCTTAATTCCTACATTTTGTCATCGAAATCCCCAACAAAACATGACATGTTCCCTACCTCCCACATGATGGACACCCCACCCTCGCATGCCCGTTATAAAATTCTATTGCATAAAATGTTGCATTTAGGTGTAGAGATTACACTTGTAAAATTTCATGATTTAATTCGTTCATTTTGACATCAGCACTGCCAGGATTGCATCTGACGATATTTCTGTCGGCATACCGGTAAATACCTATTTCCAGGCTGTCGAAACGGCATCAGTATTGAATACCTCATTCCTTGGGTTGTATTTATGATGGTGGTGGTGATGATGACGACAATGACATGAGTTTACATACGTATAAAAAGTTCAATAAAAAATATATGATTACTCATACATATGTATATAAATAAATATATATAGAAAGTTGATCATTTGATTTTCAGAAAAAATATGCTTAAGTACCCGCCTTGTTGGCGGCCACAAGATCATGTTCGTGCACATATCACTACATGCTTTGAAAAAATTTGGTGAGGATCCATTTATCCACTTAAAAGTATTCACCTATCTTCCTGCTCTTCTATATATAGGAGACCCTTTACTCATAGATTAACTAATGAGTACCAGTAAACAAGTTTACAAGTATTAGAGCAACCCTACTCCCTTCCCTTTCTTCTCCCTCCCCTCCATCTCTCTTCGCTCCTAGATGCTAACTGCAAAGGAGGGCTCTAAAATGGGGTTACACTCATATGTAATGGTTGGTAATAAAACAAATATTAAAGTTTCTTACACAGGTATGGATATTATACTCTCGACTGTGTTGATAGTTTGGCTGAAATCCGATAATATGGATATATTAAAGACAATGAAAAAATGTGAAGAAAATCGAGATCAAAATTATAATTCAAACTATAAGCAATAATGATGGAAACTTCAAAAAGGTCACAGTAGAGTGTAATAAGAAGATATTTAATCTATTAGACATTGTGTGTCGTCTACATCATAGTTCTCATTTGAAAGGAAATGGAGACAATTGATCTTAAAAAAAATTATCTTTTATGCTAGGTTCATTTTGGACCTTATATACAACAACTAGCTATTCTAGATTGTAATGAGACAACCATAGTAGCTGGAAGTGATCTAGTTAGACACACAATAACAAAATTCACCACCAACTACTTGACCCTACACTCCATTAAGTCTGAAAGGTATGGACTTTGGAGGCTCTTTAATGGAGAAAACTGGACCTCCTTGAAGGAGCAATAGCCCAGTCAATAGTATAATTAGAGAACTCATTGTCAGTAAGCCTTCTAAAACTAGAGACAAGATTACAAAGTTCCTAAGAATAGTGGATCCCATTATAAAAATCCTGAAGCTAGCAGATTGGTAACAAGACTACCACCATGCCTTGGATGTATGATATCGTGGAGAAAATGATGGAGAATGTTGAAGATGTGGCTATTAGATTCTGTATACAAAACTTGGAAATTACAAACAGCCACTGGAGAACATGCATCGGCATATATTGCGTAAAACATTTAATGTTGATCAATTCCGTAGGAAATGGCATCTAAATGTAGTCAATGATTGTGATAATGTTGACCAATGTGAATGGTGGGTTTGTAATGGAATAGATGTCCCATAGCTCAGAAGAATAACCAACTACATCTTATGCAAAAGACAAGGTCAGAGTTGTCAAAGAAATTGGAGCAGCAATCGGTTGCGTTCAGAGAGAAAAAATGGGAAGTTGAGAGCATTAAGAGGTCTAGTGTTCGTCCATTGTAACATGCGCCAAGGACGAGAGCCATAAGAGATGTCAATCTATAGGAAATTAATATGTGGCAAGCTATGAACCCGTTGATACCACATAAACTCAATGGATCAAAATACACAGGCAAAAAATAATAACTTGAGTGATAAAGAGGTCAATTAAAAGAATGGATGGATGAAATAGAACGTCCAGTTCCATAAAAACATTCAGGGGGGGAGATTCAAACATAGAGGACAAATTTGAAGAAGCCTTTATAAATTATAATAACCTAAAGGAAGAACTAAGAAATCAAATCGCACCACAAGGGCTTGAGCCTATGCCTAAGATTGGAAATGTGTTTATGGAAATTGATAAAGCAGTGGAAGATGGAGCTAGCTTCTACAAGTCGCTTTTCTTCAACATATATATTTGGGTCCAAGTCAAATTTTGGTGATGATGTGGAGGAGGATGATGGAGGCAATAGGTATTCTCCATAATATTGCACACCATTGACTATTAGGTTGATGATCACCCATGTTTCCAAGGTTGTAAAAGTGTATCCACGAAGAGAGTATCCCTCGAAGACAAAGCTACTAAAATGAGGAAAACCGAGATGACAATGACTACATAGGTGCACCACCTCAATCTGCAGCTCCCCATTCTCTATAGTGGTAGAGTGATTATCATTTTCATATTGTTGAATCAGAAACGACAAAGACTACATTGGTGCACCACCTCAATCTGCAGCTCCCCATTCTCTACAGTTGAGTGATTATCATTTTCACATTGTTGAATCAATGACAACAAGAGCACTCTCAATCTCGATCTCAAACTTTTTTTGATGAATTGTTTAGGAAAAGCAGTTACAACCAAGTGCAAAAACCTTCAAGAGGGCATATTCAAACATAAAGGACAAATTTGAAGAAGCCACTATAATATCTTTTAAGGAAGAACTAAGAAATCAAATCCCACCATAAGGTCTTGAGCCTATGATCTAAGAATGGAAATGCGTTTATGGAAATTGATAAAGTAGTGGAAGAGGAAGCTAGCTTCTATCTTCAACATACACATTTGGGTAGTCAAATTCTGGTGATGATGTGGAGAATGATGATGGAGGTGGTAAGTGCTTTCCATAATATTAAGTGGAAAGGTGTTGTTTATTCAGTGAGTAAAAAGGTTTACAGGGTACTCTCTTATATAGCTACAGAGAGTAAGACATACATACAAGCAGGCAATATGGGACTAATACAAAGGAATATAACAAAGTAGAAACAGAAAATAACACAGTATTTCTATACCCCCCCTCAAGCTGGAGCGTAGATGTCGAATAAGCCCAGCTTGTCAATCAGAGTCTGGAAGCGAGTTTTAGGTAGAATTTTAGTGAAGATGTCTGCAAGCTGCTTCTCAGTACTGAGGTATGGAGTGCAGATTTGTCCAGATAGGACTTTCTCCCGAACAAAATGGCAGTCAACCTCAATATGCTTGGTTCTTTCATGGAAGGTGGGGTTGCTCGCAATGAAAATAGACGCCTTATTGTCGCAGAACATAGGAATAGGGTTAGAAAAAGTGATATCAAATTCATTCAGAAGGCTACGGACCCACAGGAGCTCACATGCAGTATTGGCCATAGCTCTATATTCTGCCTCTGCACTTGACCGGGCAACAACTGTCTGCTTTTTGCTGCGCCAAGTAACCAGATTTCCTCCCACAAAAGTACAATATCCAGAAGTAGATTTTCTGTCAGATCGACTGCCTACATAGTCAGAATCAAAAAAACCAGATAAATTGCAGTGGCCATATTTTTTTTACAGAAGACCTTTCCCTGGAGAGCTTTTCAGATAGCGTAAGATATGACAGCATCCCAGTGGCATTGCCGGGGTTTATCAAGATACCGGATTATGAATCCTACAAAAGCTGTCAGGTCAGCCCTAGTGACAGTCAGATATATAAGCTTGCCAACCAGTCTCCTGAACTGGTGGTGCTCAGCATAAGGAGGGGAAGTATCATCATCCCA
Organism: Alisma plantago-aquatica; assembly: GCA_963693085.1. NCBI lineage: Eukaryota > Viridiplantae > Streptophyta > Magnoliopsida > Alismatales > Alismataceae > Alisma > Alisma plantago-aquatica. Next base: position 922,497,573 of record OY856409.1, read on the forward strand.
ATTCATATTGGGATCCAGAGGAGTGTTAGCTGGCTTGCAACCCAACATACCAGTCTCTTGCAAGAGATCAAGAACATATTTTCTTTGTGACAAGCATAGTCCTGCAGAAGATCTAGCAACCTCAATACCTAGAAAATATCGTAGTTTTCCTAGGTCCTTGGTGATGAAGTGTTGTGCTAAATATTGTTTGGTTGCCTGTATCCCTGCACTGTCACTGCCAGATAATACAATATCATCAACATATACAATAAGTATGACAAGTCCTGCTGCAGTTTTACGAATAAAAACAGAATGATCAGATTGAGAACGTCGAAAGCCAAAGGTAATCAAGATCTGACTAAGCTTGTCAAACCATGCCCGTGGACTTTGTTTCAGACCATAGATTGCCTTTCTGAGTTTGCATATTTTAGAAGCAGACTCCCCCTGAGCAACAAAACCCGGAGGTTGCTCCATGTAGACCTCCTCCTGCAGATCCCCATAGAGAAAAGCATTCTTGACATCAAGTTGATACAAAGGCCAGTCTTTATTCACAGCAATAGATATCAGAATTCGAACATAATTTAAGCAGGCAACTGGAGAAAAAGTTTCAAAATAATCAACCCCATATGTTTGAGTATATCCTTTTGCAACTAATCACGCCTTCAGGCGTTCAATGGTACCGTCCGGTTGATATTTAATAGTAAAAATCCAGCGGCATCCAAGAGTTTGGCATGAGGAAGGACAATCAACCAGATCCCAAGTCTGTTGATCACAAAGTGCATGCATTTCTTGCTCCATAGCATGTTTCCAGGCAGGATGACAGAGTGCCTCTGTGGCTGATTTAGGAATTGTCATAGCAGACAAAGCAGTACTAAAACAAGCAAAGCTACCACAGAGATTGTCAGACGAACAGAAATTACTGATAGAATGTTGAGTACAGGAGCGAACGCCTTTCCGTAGACTGATAGGAATATCCAGATCAGAAAATACCTCAGTGGAAGGTGGATCAACCGCAAACGTAGGAGTTGGTTCGGCCGGGGCTTCAGAAGTAGTATTCTTTGACCTGTGCCGATAGACTTGCAAAGGGCGTTCTTGAGGCACATCATGAGCAGGAGGTTCTTCAACAACTAAAGGTAATGGTGTGGGAGCCATAATGTCATCCGACAATTTTTCACCAGAAGTAGAAAAATAAGGCATATGCTCAAAAAAGGTCACATCCGCACTAACCAACCACTATTTTTTTACAGGATCAAAACAGCGGTAACCTTTCTGAGTACGGGAGTATCCCAAAAACACACATTTGACCGAGCGAGCATCAAGCTTAGTGAGGCCAGGACGAAGGTTTTTTACAAAACAAGTACTCCCAAAAATGCGAGGAGGCAGAGAGAATAAGGGTTTATCAGGAAACAAAATTGTATATGGGAGCTGATTTTTCAGAACAGAAGGCATGCGATTGATAAGATAGCATGTTGTAGAGACAGCTTCAGGCCAGAAATGTTAGGGTACTTTATAGTGTAGGAGAAGGGTGTGAGCAACCTCTAGAAGATGGCGGTTTTTTCGTTCAGCAACGCCATTTTGTTGAGTGAAGGGCAAAAAGTCTGATGTATGGTTCCACGGTCAGCACAAAAAGATGTAACAGAGTGTTGCATGAATTCCAGAGCATTGTCAGTACGAAAAATTTTAATGGGGCGATTAAATTGTGTTTGAATTTCAGCAAAGAAGGTGCGAATAGTATCTAACACAGTATCCCGACCTTTAAGCAAAAACAACCATGTGGTGCGAGAATAATCATCAATAAAGGTCATAAAATATTTCACACCAGACAAACTTGATACAGAGCATGGTCCCCAAATATCAGCATGAACCAAATCCTCTTAGCTGGAAAAACAGATCGAGTTTGTTTGCCCAAAACACAAGTTTCACAGGAAAAAGTTTTCTCAGATAAAGTGGGAAATAAATGTCTTAGTTTGGCAGCATATGGATGACCCAGGCGAAAGTGCCATTGTAATCCTGTCACTGAAGTAGAAAGCAGAGCCGCAGCAGAAGGGGGTCCATCCAAGTAATATAGCCCGTCTGGTCCTTCACGGCCCGAACCAATGCTCGTCTTCGTGCGGAGATCCTTCAAAACACAGCCAGAAGGATCAAATTTAATAGAGCACTGGAGTTGTTTAATCATCTTACTGACGGACAATAAATTAACAGGAAATTTTGGAATATATAAAACAGGTTTCAAGTGCAATTTTGGTGATAGCGGGACCGTGTCAGTGCCATGGACAGCAGTTTTGAAACCATTCGCAACAGTAACAGAAGTTATAGGAACAGTTTTATTGAGACTTGAAAACAAGTGAAGGTCGCCAGCCATATGAGTGGAAGCACCTGAATCAATGCACCACTGTTTGTTACCAGATGATGGAGAGGCTAGCATGGCAGAGGGTCCGGAAGTAGACGAGGATGGCATCTGCGCAAGACGTTCCTGAAACATCTTGTCGAACTCTGAACGTAACCAGTCGGTGTTTGCTGGAGCAGCAGGTGGGTCAGCAGCAGAGTCAGCAGCAGCATCTGTGGCAGCCTAGTTAGCCCAAGCCGGCTTGCCGTGTTTAATCCAACAGCGATCTTCATTATGATTGTCCCGGCCACACCAGTTGCAGTAACGAGGGTCGGGAGGAGCACCACGTCCAGAAGAGTCGCGGCCTCTTGAGGGAGGAGGATGACCACCACGGCCACGACCGCGACCACGGCCACGGCCAGAATCAGCAGAGCGAGCAATAAGCACAGGATGCTCAACAACAAAAGTGGGAGTCATGGATGGCAGATGTTGGACTCTTTTTAGAACATCCTGAAGAGTCGGTAGCGGGTCGCTGGAGAGGATCTGGTCAACCACTCCAGAGAAGGAGGCAGAAAGTGCAGCCAAGAACTGCACCAGTTGCAGTTCATTGCGTTGTTTCTGAGCAACTTTGATGTCTGCCGTCAAAGGGTGGTAGAGTTCAAACTCATTCCACAGTGCCGAGCATTGGTTGTAGAAGTCATCAATAGAAGTGTCAGCGGGGAACTCCTTTTTCGCCAAGGTTTTGAAGATTTCAAACACGCGCTTTGGATTCTCCTGATGTGAATAAACATGGGATAGTTGATCCCACATAGCCTTCGCATCATGAAGGCAGAGAAGAGATTGGCTAATACGAGGCTCGGTACTGTTGAGGATCCAAGACATGACGCCAGAATCATCCTTGGACCATTGCGCATAACTCTGTCTGACTTTGTCATCCGAATCAGCCGTAGGGGCAGTAGGAGGTTCAGCCGTAAGATGATGATATCGGCCTTGTGCTTTGACATATAACACAAAGGACGCCGACCAGAGATGGTAGTTGGAGCCACTGTCTAGCTTCACTGTGGTAACGCACAGAGACCGGGGAGGCTCAAGAAACGCCACGGCAGAGGCGGGCAGCGCAGAAGCAGATTAGAGCAGAAACCCAAAAAGGGCAGATAGCAGCAGCAGAGGTCTGACGTGTCAGATCAGAAGACCCGTACCGGGCAGAGAATGCATAGAGAAATCTACGCCGTCAGGAGGGAAGCTCAACGTTCCACCATGAGGTGCAGGCAGAAAGAACGAAGAGACGGAGATACTCTCAACTTAACCAGCCAGTGGGTGTCCGAATGTAGATCCGACGAGCAACCGAACGTAGAGCGAAACGAGAGGTAAAAATCAGTGACAGCCGGCCGGAAGCGAAGGAGCCTGAAGAAGAGAGAGGGCTTTGAGGCAGTAGTTTGTGGAGGTGGCTACGGGAGGTGTGTGCCGGGAAGGGAGGGTGGGCGGAGGCGGCGGGAGGCAAGGGGTGGGCGGCGGCGCTGGGGGGGGGGGGGGGGGCTTACGTCATGGGTGGGCTGATGGGTGGGAAAAATTAACCTGCTCTTGATACCATATTAAGTGGAAAGGTGTTGTTTATTCAGTGAGTAAAAAGGTTTACAGGGTACTCTCTTATATAGCTACAGAGAGTAAGACATACATACAAGCAGGCAATATGGGACTAATACAAAGGAAAATAACACAGTAGAAACAGAAAATAACACAGTATTTCTATACATAATATTGCACATCCACTGACTATGAGCTTGATGACCACCCATGTTTCCAAGGTTGTAAAACGGAGAGAGTATCACTCGAAGAATAAGCTAGCAAAACGAGGAAAACCCGAGACAACAAAGCCTACATTGGTGCACGGCCTCAATCTACAGCTCCCCATGCTCTAGAGCACTAAGAGCAGTACGTTGTTATATTTTTCACATAGTTGAATCAATGGGAACACGTGCATTCCCGATTATCGATCTCAAACTTTTTTCATGAATTGTTTAGACAAAGCAGTTACAACTAAGTGTAAATATGAATCTATGTTGAAGCCCCAAGCTCGGGGGCATGAAATGTAGATATCCCTTTAGTGCAAATGTGTTGGGAAATATGGAGCATAGTCCCCACTTGTACTCCAATAATGGCGTGCAAACATTGCACGATGATCGCTGAGTTGTTCCTATTAGTCAGATTCCAATGCATGTTCCACTAGCATGGGCACCTCCTAAATCTCTAACCCCCTTTACCTCCAAGGTCAATAAATAACGACAAAGATGAAGCTATAGAAATTTTCTCCAAAAATTGGATGGCAAATTTGTTATTTTGAAGTATATAAAGAGCATGTTGCATACAATAAATGGTATAGCAGTTACATAGGTTGGGGACAACATGTGAAGCACATCAACCCCTCCAATCTCTGGCCCCTCCACCTCCAAGGCCATGATGTAATAACAAAGCATTAGAGAAGTTATATCCAAAACTGGGAAGATGCAATTTGTTAATCTAGAAGTGCATCAAGAGCATGTGTCATTTGATAAATGGGAAGTTACATGAGTTAGGGAAAATGTATAAAGCACGTCAACCATCGCATGTATGCAGGAGAAAAACTACATAGCCGACATGAAAATCAAAAGATATTTGATGCAAGTAACTCTTTTGTGTCTATTTCATTATTATACATTTCAAAAAGAATGTCATGAATCTTGGATATCACACAAGCACCCACATATATAAACTATGCACATTGCATTATATCCCAAATTTGGTGTGTGTTGACTGTTGATGTTAACACAAGCAAAACATGTGGAGGGCAATCCTATATATCCAATATGTGATATTGTTTATTGGTGTGTGTGACGTGGTTGTATAATTGTAGAATCAAAATTCCAAGGAAACAAAACAAATCTATATATGACATTGTTACATAAATAAGTTTATATAGACCTATATATTATACCTGTAAAAAAATTCACTTTAGCATTCATTTTGGCCAGGGAACGAGTTACCCGATATCGAAGCCACATCGACAGCATGAAAATAGGTATTTAACGATACACTAATAGAAATTTCAACCGATGCAATCATGGTCGTTTCGACACCAATATCAATGCATTTTATCATGAATTTTATAGGTGTAATCTACACAACTAAATGCATTGTTTTATGCAGAGGGAGTCCTTCATGTGGGGGTTAAGGAAATTGGCATGTTTCTTGAGGATTTCAATGACAAAATGTGGGAATTAAGTTCTAACATTTTACTAGCACAATCCCAAAACTTAAATACAGTGTTGGGGTATCATCCCCTATGTTTTGATTGGGTTGATACTTAATACAGTGTTCAGACTGTCAGTTTAACACTGACTAGACAGTCAAATTGGCAATAAACATCGCAAATCACATTAACAAATAGGCTTATAATAGTCACAACTCCTAAGCCTCATAGCTAAATAAATATAATTTACATCAACTGTAAGTAGATAGTCGTACCATTAGTAATTTTAATTTAGTATACATGTACTGATGTACAACGTTGCAATTGAATAAATAACCCACTAAATAAATACATACAATTAGGACTACATAAGTGTCTGATACTTATATGAGCGATATAATGAAACCATTATCTTAAAAATGTAATTTTGAAATTAAAGTCTAAAGGTAATAAAAAAAGGGTATTTAATGATTAAAAAGGGCATCTATAGCCTACCAAATAAGAATTCTAACTTAAATAACATTAACCCACCAAGCATATCGAAAAGATTTAATAAATCAGATTTTCAATTAATGTTTATTATATTTATAATTCTGAAAACCCATATATATTTTTCAAATATATTACTTTTATATATGTTCATGTTAAACTTTAGTAGAACTTATAAAATTTTATTCAATAGCTAACTACAAGAGTAACTATTGTAATTTTACTAGTAATTAGATAATTTACATGATAATAGTAATTCAGTCGTGTAATTAGAAAAATCTAGTGATAATATTATAGATATATGTATAAATTAGCATTAAACGAATCAATTTGGAGTAGGACCCCGTATTGGGTGTAAAACAATTATAATTTTGAGGTGAAAGTGAGAAATTAGTAGGAAAAGAGATGGATAGGTTGGGAATTCCAGAAAATCAATGAAATCTCTGGGTTGTTTTGAGCTCCATCGTTAAAACTCATCCAAATGCACCTTCTTTTCTCCTCCGAAGTAGCAACATCAGTCATTCTCACCAAAAAATAATATATCGATCCATATGTTGCATGCATTTTGTGAAGTGGTGCATTTTGCACCGAAACCACCTAACTTGACGGTATTGGCAAAATACTCGCCAGTATACCAAAATTTGCGAGACTATCAGTATGTGTGCCTAGTTCTATATCTAATGCAAACAAAAATCGGTGTTTTGGGCCGTAATACCGCTGATATCGTCAAAATCCCGTACCTTTATCTTCGGGTCCATACAAGCAAGATGGTATTTGATGAAATTTCTTTAATATACAGACAGATATCTATTTTTGGGTCGTCTAGACAATATCCGTATATTGTAAATACTTCATATCACTGCAAAAATCGTATGTAGAAGTAACGTGTAACATGATATCAATGCTAATGTAATCTTTTCACAAAATGCAGCCTTGAGACACTTTGTCACTAAAGAAACTCATGGGGGTGAACAGTTTGAGGCTCATTCAAACGGGGTCTGTACTTTTCACATATAATATATATCAGCAACATTGAACAGTGCATACAAAATATAAATCAAACAGATTATATGGCATCAAAAAGTTCAACTTCAATGCCCATCTTTTATGAACTGAAATATATAAAATGAGTGATCATGAACACTCAATGCAAGAAAGCATCAAGGGACACAACAATCAAACATATGCTATAAATATATGACTAGCCTTTGTAAATATAAATAAATGACCAGCCAAATATACATATATAAATAATATGTTAAATACTCATGATATGAGTTTTCTTGAAAATTTGTCTACAACAAACTGTAAATGACAAAAAGTGCATAGAACTAGAATCTGTACCTCTAGACAATGTTATATCCAGTAAGATACAACAAATACATGATTTTTACTATGATTGAAATGTTACAACTGCATTTATTTACAAGATATATATACTGATGAACACTATAATGGGATTGCAATACTAGCACTGCTTTTATTACAAGCTACTTGTACTGATTACATTTTAATTCGGAGCAGTTAATGAACCATAATGACTAGAATTGCAACAATAAATTTGAAAACAGTGACTCTAGCGAAGATGAACAAGTTGACTAATAAATATTTTATACAATAGCTATTTCACCCTACTGAAACTTACAATAGACATGCACATTTGACAAATTAACTAGAGTTCATTCCATTTACCCCCCCCCTCCACAAAACACACACACTTTTGATGAAATCCCTGTAAATCCCCTCCCTTTTCCCTAATTCCAACCACCCCCCTCCCGTCCACTTTCTGTCAACTCCTGTAACGGTATAAACAGGCTGTTTCTTTTATATTTCAATACGTCTATCGTTTACGCCTGAGATTTATTTGTTGTATATTTTTAATTCAGATGATATATTAGATTAGGTCTATTTAAAGTATATACTAGTTTAAAATAAATATTTTATTTTACATTACTATTATGTGTATTCTATATAAAATTAAATATCTAAAGTATATGCTATTTAAAAATTAATATTTTGTTTTGCATTATTATTACTGTATAGGACTGACAAATTTTATGTCCCTATGGGTACCAGGTCAGGAAATGCTGATCGGACTTCCCAACAGTCAAGAGTCTGAATGGATCCCACAACCTAAATTCGGCTCACTCTATTCAAACTTGAAACCGACACAGAATTTCATTTTGGCCACTTTGTTCAAATATGTACGGACCTGGATCGTTAAGTTTAAAACCCGGAACCGGTCTGATTTGATAAATTTAGACCCAAAATAGACAGACTCCGATTCTAATGAGCGTGATATGCTAACAATCTATATGCAAGGTGCGTAAATCTTTAGGCCTAATCCAACCCGAAATGGAACCAGACCCAGATTTTTTCCAAACTCAAAATTGACCCGAATTATAAAAACTAACACCTGAAACGGACATGGACCCGAATTTCAGTTTGTCTATGTGACCTGGAACCGGCCCGGAATGTCAAATGGAAATTTGGAATCCATTTTTCTAGATCGAGTGTGATCAGGTTCACGGCTTTGGTAGAATCATCGACAGTCTTAAATATTTGTTTGGTTTCCAATTTGATATTCGTTCAAAAAATCGAGTTCTCAATAACATGTCCAAAGTCCTGAACTCAATCACCTTCAACCCAAAAAAATAGATTCTAGATTCTCATTTTGACAATATGGATCATGTATGTGCTCACAAAACAAACTGAAATTTGGTTCTAGGTCCTTTGCAGTTCTAAAAGTTACAAACCGGGTCGGTTCTGAAACAAAACAGATCCGAGTGTAGGTTTTCTATATTAAATCTTGGGTTATGTCTGCCTAAAATTTTACAAAGTTAGCATACACCTAACATATAGATCTATCAAACTTTGGGTTTGTGAGTTTATTTCGGGTAAGTATAAATATCAGGTCGGTTTCGTGCTCTAAAATTAAAAATCCAGGTCAGTTTCAGATTTAGTCAGAATGATCAAAATCTGAGTCATGTGGGTTTTGAGTTTGGACAGTAAATGGAATTCGGGTCCGGGTATGTTCTGACTAGACAGTCAGAAAATCAATTTGCCTTTTTGGACCCAGAACCCAGCGTTACCCATAATTTGACAGCCCTATATGTTATTAATAACCTCAAATGAGGTATTACTTGAAATATATTTAAATAGTCCTAAAGTCCTAATGCAAATATATGAACTAATAGTTATATAAGAAATAAATGCCATGTTATATACAAGAGATTAGAATGAAATATAAAGCAGCTGTTTATCACAGTTATGGGACCTGAGGACCTGACGGAAAGTAGATAAGAGGGGGTTATTGAAATTAGGGAAAAGAGAGGGGCTTTGAGGAATTTCTGCAAACGTGAGGGGGGTAATTGGAATAAACTAAATTGGTTAACTCAAGCAGCTGTAAAGTATAACGTGGGCACACATTGATGCATTTTCAAATTTGCAGTAGCATGTGTTCTATCTTCTGATAAGCAATCCAGACAAAAAATGAAAGAATTAAGTCATTGATACAGGAGGGGTAAGTGAGCTGATCACAAACCTCACAGTTGTCGAGTATCAACGATCTAAGCTTTAAACAGCCACCACCGTCACTAAAAACTTCGCAAACAGAATTATCTAACAACTCGCAATCTGACAGGTCCACTTCTAGCAAACTAGGGCATTGCAAAGATAAAGAAACCAGACTCTCCTGTTTCTGCAAAACTAGTTTCTGCAAGAAGAACATCTCAAAACAATGAATATATTGAACAGTCTACAAACATCTGAAGGGATAAGTTGTCTAATGTTTAAACCTGAAGTGCATATGATGTAAGGTTTATTCTGTGAAGGGCGGGGCAATTTGAAACCTTGACACATGATAGCTTAGGACAACGTAAATTCAGATCAACAAACCTGGAAAACAAATATTTGCAAATGCACATCAGAGTACAAGTCATATGATGACAAAGCTAGATAAATTAACAGGTTTATGGGATATACTTGCGGCAATGTACAAGCCTGATGCTGTGAAGGCGTGGTAAATCTAAGGATACAGAGGTTAATAAACTGCAACAGTCAAGCTGCAACTCCTGCAAGAATTTGGACAAATTCGTAAAAGCCAAATCTCAGGACATAGAGGTTAGTAAACTGCAGTGCCATTTAGTAAAAGCCAGTAGTTAGAGAGAGAGGAAAACCAACCTCCAACATGGAGCTACAAGCGATTGCAGCTATTGAGGCGGAAGAGACAGCTTCACAGTTCTGAAGTTCCAGCTTAGTCAACATAGGCAACCTTACAGACTTCAATAAACAGATTCATTTCAGAATCTAGAGGAACATGTTTCGTAGAGTATTATAACTGCAGTACAGGCATCAGCCATATCGCTTGTATAATTCAGTCCAAACTCCGAAGGCAATATTTAAGTAGCAAATACAGACATCTATGTTTTAAAAAGCGTACTGTGCAGACAGCGCCTTGTCACTGGTTAAGCGGTAAGCAGGCGATTTTAGAAGGAAAAAAATGGGTTTTACTTTTCTATACAATTTCATACGAAACTACACATATATGCATATCAATACTATACTTTTTGGAACTTCTATACATTATCGAAACACCTTATAGAGTCAACAATATTAAACACCCAAATACTTTATAACATAACTATAAAACAATGATTGTAGCTAATATATTGAACAATAGACTTGTCACAGATAAAACACCCTATACAACTATAAAACATTAAGTATTTAGTGTATACATATGATAAATAACAATTTTGCATCACATTACAGCAGACTTATCATTGATACATGACTAACTTATTGCAACATTTACATAAATCAATTAATCATACATTACAGCAGTACAATTAATCAAAGCATGCATTCTATAATTTAAATTTTGATAATGTTAACATGTAATTTATTTAGATATACAGCAGTACCCTATTACTATGGCTTACATACAAAGTATGCATTTTAAATTAGAACTAAAGCTTATCCTAGAACATGTATTGTATATAAGTTTAATATACTACAGTCAATAATAATTGGACTTTAAAAATTACTTAATGTTACAGGCTTGCAGTGGTATTTTTTAAAAAGGGGTCTAAGCGGCCTTTTTTTTTCTTGTTTTTGTGTGTGTGTGTGTGGTGGTTGGTGGGGGGGGGGGGGGGTCGTGAATTGGCATTCAGGATGTAAATTAACGGCTGGGGGGCTGAGCCGCTTAATCGCCGCTCGGTCCGTTTTTCATTCACTGACAGACACTTCTTTAACTATCTAAATATTGTAAACTGATTCTTTTAATATAATCCCGTAAGTTTTAACAAATAAGCATCAATTTCAGTAACGTGCGGAATTAGCCAATCCAAGTATATACAATGTGCATGAAGTATTAAACAAATAATACAAGGTTAGATATGTATGTACAGAAAGCTGACCTCAAGAGAGATATTTGGACAGAAAGACGCATTTAAAACTTGCAGATTAGGGCAAGAACGTGCTATATCACGCAGAGTCTCGTCACTGACACATGAACAGGATGACATGTCCAAAGAGGTCAAATGTGGACAAGACATTGCTGCAGAACGAATCCCGGCATCTGACAACTTGTGGCATGCAGATATATCCAGTTCATTGAGTAAAGGGCAATTTAGTAAGACGTGTGTCATAGTAGTACGCCTTAAAGATAACTTCTTCAGTTGGGGACACCTATATATATATATATATATATATAAAAATATATATACATACAGACATTAACTTCCCAAAAGGATAAACTAACAAATTGACAAAATAATGTAGTATTAGGCCTCCAAAAGAGGTATATCATTAGTATCTCACTTAATTGACAGGCGAAGAACACGGCATTTCACAATTTCGAGCTCATTCAATCTGTCATGATCTAGAGCAATCTCTTGAAGACCACTACCGAGAGACATATCACTGATTTTCAGGCACTTCAGCACAGAACACTCGGTAACAGAGAGGAAGAACTCATCCGCTAGTGTTCCATGCACAGTTCCCAAGGTTAAACTCTCCATCTTCCTGAAATCGGGAGATCAAAGAAGAATGCTGGTAACATTAAGACAAATAGGCCTCTGCAAACACCCAACAAAACATGAACAGGGTCTGAAGCAACCTCAGAGTAGCCAACGCTTCCATAACTAGCACATCCACATCTGGAACACCTAATAAGTTAACTTGTGTAGCATTTGGATATCGTTGACAGATGGCAGCAACTGTGCATAGAAGCATTGAAAAATATGCATGTGAAAGTGTAAATCAGCAGTAGTGTGGGAAAAATATATTACAGAGATTTGAAAAACAAAACCATCTCAACTTCAGTAAGAAAAGACTTCATACATGTCTATTTATTACTCTTTACAACATTGAATGCAAAGCAAGAAAAGTAAACAAAATTGTCTAATCTCTCTCTCTCCATACATACATAATACTCAAGTGGTCAAGCACGGTGTCTCCTCACGAAGGGACCCGGGTTCAAATCCCAGCTGCTGCCTTGGTTTACCACCCTCCCGGACGTTCGGCCTCCGCCACGGGTGTGGGAGAGGGGGAGAGAATGCCTCTCTTTATCCTATATATATATATATATATATATATATATATATATATATATATATATATATATATATACAGGCTAGAATACACTCGAGTGTACAGATCACACCGTACACCCTAATGGTGTTTACCTACCTAGACCATATTTTTGCAAAATCTAATCCGTTGATCTTCATGGTTACAATAATAATAGGACAGATACAAAATTTTAGCCCATTTCGATGACTGTAAGTCACTAATCTAAGGATAACAAAATCGACGCACAAAACTAATTTGAAATCCATGATTTTTGCCTCCTTTAGATGCATGACCTATAAGTATCCAAATGAGCTGAAATTTATTATATAGTATATTCTTAATATATTTAAGAAGATCAACGGTTTAGAGTTCCAAAACAATTGCTTCATGATGGAAAATGATTGAGGTGTATAGCGTCTTCGATACACTCGAGTGTATTCCACTTGACTATATATATATATATATATATATATATATATATATATATATATATAGAGTCAGGCTAGAATACACTCGAGTGTATCCGGAGAGGAATACACTCAAGTAGTTTTTCATGATGCAATATTTTTTTTGAAAATCTAATCCGTTGATCTTCTTAAACATCTTGTGAGCAACTCATACGCAAAATTTGAGCACATTTGGATATGTATAGCTCATGTTATGAAGACCGCAAAAATTATGCATTTCAAATTAGTTTCGTGCGTCGATTTTGTTGTCCTTAGATGAGTGACTTACACTCATCCAAATGGGCTCAAAATTTGTATGTAGCCTAGTTATAGTATGACGGTGAAGATCAACGGTTTACATTTTGCAAAAAATAGTCTTGATATGCAAACACACTTGAGTGTATTCGTGCGATCCGTACACTCGAGTGTATTCTAGCCTGACTCTATATATATATATATATATATATATATATATATATAGAGAGAGAGAGAGAGAGTCAGGCTAGAATACACTCGAGTGTATTCGGAGCAGAATACACTCAAGTAGTTTTTCGCAATATTTTTTTCAAAAATCTAATCCACGGATCTTCTTAATAATCTTGTGAATAACTCGTATAAAAAATTTGAGCACATTTGGATATTTATAGGTCATGTTATAAAGACTGCAAAAATTATGCATTTCAAATTAGTTTCGTGCGTTGACTTTGTTGCCCTCGGATGAGTGACTTACACTCATCCAAATGGGCTCAAAATTTGTATGTAGCCTACTTATAATATGACAATTAAGATCAACGGTTTACATCTTGCAAAGATAGTCTTGATATGCAAACACCACTTGAGTGTATCTGTGCGATCATATATATAGAGAGAGAGAGAGTCAGGCTAGAATACACTCGAGTGTACAGATCGCACGGATACACTCAAGTGGTGTTTGCATATCAAGACTTTCTTTGCAAGATGTAAACCGTTGATCTTCATTGTCATACTATAATTAGGCTACATACAAATTTTGAGCCCACTTGGATGAGTGTAAGTCACTCATCCGAGGGCAACAAAGTCGACACACGAAACTAATTTGAAATGCATTATTTTCTTGGTCTATATAATGTGACCTATAAAAGTCCAAATGGGCTCAATTTTTATATATGAGCTATTCACAAGATGCTTAAGAAGATCAACAGATTAGATTTTAAAAAAAGCTATTGCATCATAAAAAACTACTTGAGTGTATTCTGCTCCGGATACACTCGAGTGTATTCTAGGTTGACTCTACATACATACATATATATATATGGGATTAAGAGAGATTTCACCCCCCTCCCACACCCGTGGCGGAGGCCGAACGCCCGGGAGGGTGGTAAATCAAGGCAGCAACTGGGATTCGAACCGGGGTCCCTTTGTTAGGGGACACTGTGCTTGACCACTTGAGCCGCTCCTTGTCGGCATACATATATACATATACATATACGTATAACGTATAACGTATAACGTATACGTATACGTATATACATGTATATGTATATGTATATATATATATGTATATATATATATATGTATATGTATATATATATATATATATCTGTGTGTGTGTGTGTGTGTGTGTGTGGAGAGAGAGAGTCAGGCTAGAATACACTCGAGTGCACTGGAGAAGCAATACCCTACCAGTCATTTTCCATTAAGCGACATATTTTCGAAAATTTAACAACTAAACTTTTCGAATATCTTATGAATATACGATATATAAAATTTGAGCTTGTCCAGACACTTATAGCTCATGCATCTAAAGACAACAAAATGATGCATTTGAAATTAGTTATGAACGTCGATTTTATAGTACTTGGATGAGTGACTTAGAAGCATCTAAATGAGCTCAAATTTTGCATGTAGCATGTACTTATGATAACAATGAATATCAATGGTTTGGAATTCCCAAAAAATGATCTTGATACAAATGCCACTTGAGTGTGATAATGTACTCTCTCTCTCTCTCTCTCTAAAATATATTCCGTCCAGACCATGAAAAAATGGCAAAGTGAAATCAACAATTTAACCAAGCACCTCACTCCCCCAGACTATGACATTAAACTGGATACACCTAGGCCACGCTAGATTCAAATAACCCAACTTAACTCTTATAGATCATGATAATTTATACAGACATCTCCCTTCCTGCATTATAAGGACTCATAAATAATTGAAACAAATCATTTCACCTAACATCCCTTTTCAATTACCGCCAACTTATATTTTGTGCAATGTTCTTTCTTTTTTTATATTTTTCTTGATGATCTAATCAGATCTATGCAAACCCATACAGGAATGTGGAAACCAACACTCATATTAGTTCACTATAAGTCGCAAAAAGAGTTGGGAACTTGGCCACTTGTGTAGTTTCTTATAATTGATTTTTTTGGAAGCGAGGAACTCAAGTTCTGCTCACTTCACTTCATAAGCATGCATAAAGACAGTTCCAATGTCCCTTATTAAACAAGGAGCAATGGTTTGTGACATGTGAGTGGCATTAGACATAAATACTGTGTTATTTTTTTGCTTTGGAGCTGTAACTTTTGGGTTGGTTTGGTTTGAGTTGCATCCATTATAATATCAATCATTATACAATCTTAGTAGAGTGGCAGGCTAAGCAAAAAAAAATCCAAGTTTAATCTTGCCTTCAAATATGGGGTTCTCAATTATGCTTGTTACAAGTTATAAAGTTTGATAGTAAAAATCCATAAAATTACCAAGCATTTAGATGGTGCCTTCATTGTACAGCTTTTGGTTTTATCTTTATACATCCACAAGTACATTACAATGGTTTTGCAACAGCAAATGTAGAATAAGTTTCTAGATAATACAAATCTCTGTAGTTATTCATCAACAATAATTATTTTCACTGCACTCCCTATACAGCTAGACTAGCAAATCGACTTAATATATAGTATCAAAAAATGCTGATAGTGAAATATATAAGAGGTCATACAGTTCTCAGGGGTAATATTCATATCCTTAAAATTCAAGCTTCTCCAGAACTCTTCGTGAGAGCTAGCAGTGTGCCACTGCTTGCAGGTAGCACCAGCCTTGCACAGATCTTTATGACTTAAGAACGAGAAAACCTAGAACAGGGATAGAACCGTTTAGCTTCAATTGATAATAGAGAGCAACAGGAGAGAGAAAAGCGCCTCATTACATCATGAAGAGTCGATTAAAAAGAAAGCGGTGCTGAAAGAAAAAGTTTGACCCAGAAATGAAGAACCTATTTATTCCATCGTACCAGATGTAACAAATCCTCTGCAAGATCCATTCTCACTTCAGAATCTCCTGCAGGTAATTTGTCATCTTTAGCATCAGTACCCTCATGATCATTCTCATAAGCTTCAGAGTCCAGGGAATTTTCCATGTTTTCATAATCATGAAGGATGTAGTCATCCATCAGATCATCAGTACTAACTGCTGAGCATTCGGGGATGTTACTTCTGGCAATTGAAAAGGCTTAGCTAAATCAGACCGAATAAGAGGTAAGGAGCTTTGAGATCTTAGACACAAAAAAATTCAAATGATAAATATTTTTACAGGGTTAAGAAAAGTTTAAGAAGAGAACATATAATTGATGCAACTTTAGAGTTTTCATTTACGAGTACAGACAATATGAGAACTTCTAAATAGTTGGTGGTTGCTACATACCAGAGGAAGAATTGTGCAATAAGATGGTGGAGAACCACGTGTGCGTGTTTGTGAAAAATCAAGTAAGACACTCAGACCCTGCTTAACAATGTGACAGATAGCAATCTATAATGATACATTTGTGAAATCTGGAAAAACGCACAACAATTTTATTTTTATTTTTAAAGATGAAACTTACTCAATATTCATTCAGTTACATTGAAATTGAGCGCACATCGTATATTAATAATTTAGACCAAAGGTATTGACATGCACGTACAGAATTGCATTGATAGAAGGGAAAGAAGGGGGCAACAAATGATACATCCTAGAACAGAGGGCTACTTTCATATATGCTTCATGTACAATTTAAGATGACAAACGGTGCTTTTGAAGGATCTGGATGGAACTCCATCATCATTATCTATGCCCCATCCCAGACATATTGGGTTGACATGATCCTTCTTCTTCCTTCAGATCTTTATTGGATCAAGTCTCATTGAGATATAATTAAAATCACATCTCTCCTTTAGCGTTACCTCTTCCCCCTTCAACTATTTGACTTCATAGCATTACTCCAAACGTGAGCCCTTGCTTGTCTAGGTTGCATGTGTCCAAACCCAGTCCAGACCCATCCAAGGCAACTCTACCGTGGTTTAGCCTAGAATAGTTACGTTAAGCCTAGTTAATTAAGTTACTTGAGTCTATTTGATAAGCTTCCCCTTTCTCCTATATATAGGAGGGGGGTTCAACTTATCAAATACATCGGCTGGCTGTCTATTTACTCTCTTACAACTTATAACTCCAATTTTCAAATACATCGATTAGCTGTCTATTTACTCTCTAACAACTTATAACTCCAATTTTGTTTCTGATGTAGTCATTTCTAATGCAATGACCATTGTTTTAGAAACAAAACGGAAAAAATAGACAATTGTTACCATGAGCCTCACTAAATAGACAATCAGTCAAAGAAGTAAACTTGCTGGTAAAAAGCAACTGCAATATTGGAGGACACCATATAATTTAGCATAGTGGTAACAAGTAACTCGTACTATTCCCCAATGCCACAAGGAACCCATATAATTCCCTAATTTCACGTATGAATTATCCCAAATTTCACGAATTGTTCCCGAACTTCACAAATTGTTTTGTTTATGGAATAAGAACATGTTATATAGTTTAGCAATTGGGAATAGAGGATTGATAAGTAAATCATGGTGTGCATACATATAATTATATATTAATGTGTTTATCTTGTGTATATATGTATATATGTAATATTTGTAAGTATAATTGTATATATAAACACATATTGTATTGTCCTAATTTTGTCAGCTTTTTCCCAAATATTTGATCAAACTTTTACTTAATCTTTGTCGAATTCTATTCAAATTTTTGCATAATTCTCAAATGCCGAATTTTTCAACCTCACCGAATGAATCCAAATTCCAAATTTGTTACTATTCTCAGTACAAAACACTAGTCGGTAATTTATTGTACCAAACCGTTACTAAACATGATATATCATTCATTATGGATATCCTCAACCAGTTCATGGATTGTCCCAAGACATGTTTCCCACAACTTCCGTTATTTGAAAAGGGCTCCTGGTAAAAGATTGCTTCTACCGTAAGAATGCCCACCTAAATCTTCTAGGATATTTAAAGACTAACTATGTTGGAACTAGTTTTGACAGGCAATCCACCTCAAGCTAGTGATCCTGTGTTGGTGGAAATCTTGTTAAATGGTTCAGCAAAACAAAATTTATTGTAGCAAAATCTAGTGTTGAGGTAGAATATATGGCAATGGCACACGCTATATGTGAGGTATTATGGTTAAAAACTCTTCTATCCAAATATAGAAATGAGATCAACTCCCGCATCCCAATGTACAGTGACAATCGAGTTGTCACCTTCATTGCCAATAATCCAGTCTTCCACAAACGCACAAAACACATCGAAGTGGATTGTCACTTTCTCAAAGACGATCATTGACAAGAAAGATAGTCACTATTAAATTCTAGTAAACAAGTTGTGGATGTCTTGCACCAAGATGCTTACAGGAAAAAGAGTTCTTGAACTACGTCACAAGCTAGGCATAATTGACATATATGCTTCACCTTGAGGGGGAGAGTTGAGCAATACCACTTTTCGTGTACTTTTATATTATTATCATGTGCATGTGGCACACTGTAACTCTCCCTGGTTTAGTCTCGTACCAGGCAATTGGGGTGGTTGTTAGCATCACCTTTTTTGTAAGCATAAAACAACAATCTCTTTTCGTAACTATGTAGAAGATGTTTCCAGTTGGGGGTATCAAATTTGGTTTTGAGACGATCTTGAATCAATTCTACATCTGGGTCATTGCAAAACTGTCCAACCCAAAACATAAGCTTTTGCAAAGTGTTTTATCCAAAAAAACGAACCCGGATTTTAATGTTAACAGGAACCAGACCCAAATTCTATAGTCTTTAGTCTTCTATATGTAAAATAATAATATGATAAATATTATACTAAGGTATAAATCAGGTTTTATTCATTGCATGCATGGATAACATGCTTATGTTACGCTTAGCGGTGTTGGTGTAACCAGAAGCAAAACAAAATGAAACTACAAAACCCAAACTTTTTTTCTTCCTAGATAACTTATAAAGCATGGATTAAAATTTCGATAAAATTTTTAAAAAAATGGTTTTCACCACTACCGGAAATGGACATGCCAAATTGCCAAAATTTTCGGTTTTAAATTTCATTAACAAAACGAAGCAAAAAAAAAAAAACTTTAAAAATACTTAAAAATGTCGGAGACCCACCCTCAGTCCATTGAATCCAAAGTATATGATGTAACCTGTTATTGCATAAGAATATGTGTGTATACATTGCATGATTGAAATCCTGGTCGAAACAGTTTTGTATATATTCACTCACAGATGTAGGAACCCCCACCCTATACCAACGTATGATCTTATTGCATAATAAGGTGTACTATGTATCTAGACCATCATGGTAAAATTTAATGACTTAATTCCTTTATCTGGTCATCGAAATCATTGAAATTACGAAGCAAAAAAAAAAAACTTTAAAAATACTTAAAAATGTCGGAGACCCACCCTCAGTCCATTGAATCCAAAGTATATGATGTAACCTGTTATTGCATAAGAATATGTGTGTATACATTGCATGATTGAAATCCTGGTCGAAACAGTATATATTCACTCACAAATGTAGGAACCCCCACCCTATACCAACGTATGATCTTATTGCATAATAAGGTGTACTATGTATCTAGACCATCATGGTAAAATTTAATGACTTAATTCCTTTATCTGGTCATCGAAATCATTGAAATTTGCATCGAAATCTTTTCTCAAAATAAGCAGAAATATCAAAATTTTGGCCAGTTTTTTTGTAAATTTTTGTTTCTGAACCATCAGAAACGGTGTCAACATCGACATTTTAGACTATGGTTTGTTAACATTAGTAAAAAAAAATAAGACAAAAAATAGTAAGAACACAAGCTATAACTGTAAGCCTCAATCATAGTGACAAAGTCGGGATTTGGCAATTTTTCTGCTAACCGGAAGAAATAGGAATTCGGAAGAAAAAAATCAAGAAAATTCGTGAAAAATCGATAAATTTCTATCAACTATTAGGAAATAATCAATAGTAAGTCGGCAATATATATACATATAGATATACACACACAGACACATATGTATATATACATATCAGATACATGTAAGTATTAAGGTCGCAAGACATACAATCTTATTGAGTGAATAAGAAGGAAAAGAATTAAAGAATAGTCGAGCAATAACAATGGACTGCCAGGAGAGTGGGGAGTAGGAAGTTTAGTGCATATCAAGAGTTCTGCATACATGGTTTGGTAAAAAAGAGCAAGCGACTCAAAAGAGAAAAATGTGAAAATTTGTAAAAGTCAAAGAATCGCCAAAAAAGGGGAAAACTCCTGAACGTTGTGAAAAAAACAATGATTGGAGTATTAATCGTACCAAACATTCAAGAACCTATTAAATTGTGATAATCGCCAATTTTTCTGAAATTCGGAGACTTTCGTTACTATGGCCTTAACTGTATTTTTTTACATTATGCATAGTAAGGATAGTATTCGACAAGGCAGGCGATTGGAGTATTAATCGTACCAAACATTCAAGAACCTATTAAATTGTGATAATCGCCAATTTTTCTGAAATTCGGAGACTTTCGTTACTATGGCCTTAACTGTATTTTTTTACATTATGCATAGTAAGGATAGTATTCGACAAGGCAGGCGGGTAACTAACTTAGCTACATGTGGGGGCATTATATTTGTTCTGTATAAATATTTATGATTTTATTATACAATATTAAGACGTAAGAGTAAATAAGTGATAAACGTGTTTATAACTCGATATATATTGAGTTGCACCCTATTACAACCTAGATTGTCTGAATATGTCAACCCAAAACCTTCCAGGATTGACAACAAAATCCAACCCGGAATTTTTTTGGGTCGGGTTAGCACTTAGCAGGTTCAGAGAAAACTTTGACAGCCCTACTTCAAGTATACCCAATGATTGGTGATCTCAACACCCCCTTTGTGGAACCACGTTGTGGCAGGAGCACTACTTTACTCATAAATGTTGATGGCAATGTTCTTGCAAGGGGTGATGAAGAATAAATTGTCAAACACAATACGATAGATGCGCAAGAGAGTTTGAATCAAGGACCTTGACCAATTGAATTTCTTGGCTAATATCTCTACTTAAAAATGAGCTTATCTTTCGGTGAAGAAAAGGTTGTTTGACGCCCCTGTTGGACATAATAACAAATTATGTTTCTACTTGTGCTTCTTTTTTGAGAGGAGATAAAGCATATCCAAGAAATTGGTTGGAAGGTTCTCATTGATCTGACAATTACTTAAGATTCAAGCATTGACAAAAGTTCTCGTAACCAGAACATCTAAGAGTTGTTGAAAGGATCTTGAAACTAATCAAGATATCATCAAGAAAGGATAAACATATGAAAACAATGATCAGCTTGGTATGCAAGGCTACACGGAAGAAGGCCAGGTGAGCTTCCCTTATAATAAAATGTCAACTAGTGGTTACTATGTCCCAAGGGGAAACATAATCACATAGATGCAATGTTATTTGGGTACCTACTTGGTTGCCCAGGCACTCACTGCCTCCATAAAAGCTAGGCGTCTAGAAACTTTGGGTGATGGAGTGGGTTGGGTGGCCATCTAGGTGGGAAGAGTAGGGGCACCAGGGCGCTAACTGTTTTTCTTGTCTTTTTCTTTCCTATCCAGTGATTTTGTCTCATCTTCTCACACAATTGCTTTTGCAAGTTACTTACAAGTTGCAACATACAAAGTGCAACAAATAAGTTAGTCATTCAATCATCCATCCTTATTTGCATGTTCTTTTTACTTGCTTTTTTCCTGTGTTTCATTTATTTCTTCCCTCATCTTCACCTTGCTATTCATCTTTTTATGTTTCTATTCTTCCGCATACAGTCCTCCTACGTCCCCCTCTCCTCTTATCAAGTGGGGCTTAAATCCATAAATTCCAATGTCCTTTTTTTAGTTGTTCTTCAGTAATTCCACCTCTTGTGTTTGCATTTCTCCTAATGTTTGTCTTTTTTCCCTCTCGTCTCGCTCCTAGTGTTGCTTATTTTTTCGCTCTTCGTTCTTCCTTCGTCCCCTCTTTTACAAATCAAATTTGCTTCCTTTTTTACCTTTTAAGCTAGCTCCTTTGTGTCCTCCAACCTACTATTTTTTTAAACATCTTTATCTTGTGTTACTAATTGCATAACTAATTGTCTACAGTTCACACGTATAAATATGTAAAACTTGGTTTCCAGAAATATATGTAAAATTTAAAGTTGTACAAAAATGTCTAAAATAAGCCCATGCAAGCTCTTCTATTTCTAATTCAGATTCCATCATCAATGAAGGCATTATTGTTTTGATCCAATTTCTGATATTTCTAAGTTAACTTGCTGATTGCTTGTACACAAGCCCAAGGGAAAATGCACTGAACATGATGTTGCTCAGTACTACAGTTATGACAAGTAGGGACCCACGTTTCCTGCTTTCCTGCAGTATGCTAATGTAACCAAATCTGTTGATGAGGCTCTAGCACATCGCGGATGGCAGACTGTCATGGATGAAGAGATTTCTACGTTGACAAAGCATAATACCTGGGCTGGGATCTTGTTGCTCCTATTGATGGGCCTACGTGTTTGGATGTTCATGGGGTTTTACTATGAAATGTCGTCATGATGGCACTATTGAGAGACTTAAAGCACGTCTAGAGGCCAAAGCCTATACTTAAGTCTTACGGTATTGATTATTTTGGGACATTCTCTCATGTGGCCCAATCCAATTATTTTTGTATTCTTATTCATGTTGGTGTTAATCTTAGTTGGTCTCTTTTTCAGCTATGGAGATCTTAACGAAGAAGTCTATATAGAGCAAGTTTTGTTGCCCGAGGAAGTTCTTGGTCTGCAAACTCAAAAGAGCCATCTATGGACTAAAATAGAGTTCTAGAACATGGTTTAACAAACTCATTCGTATTCTAGTAGCTTTTGGTTCTCCAGATCACATGATGATCATTTTGCCTTTCTAAAGAAAACATATACATAAATTGTTACTCAAATTGTATATGTTGATGATTATGTTCTTCTGGCAGTGATTTCAATGAGATTTGGGCTCCAGAAAAAAAAAACTATCTAGGCACTTTGACACTAATATTTGGGTAAATTATGTTACTTCTTTGCATTGAAGTAGCTAGCTAGGAATCTATTTGTTTGCCACAAAGAATATACGTTCTAAATCTGCTTAAAGAAACTGGCATGATGGCACCACGGCATGTTGATACTCCTCTGGACCCTAATGCTGAACACAATGGTAAAGAACAATGTATCCTAGTCACTCAATAAACAGGAGACGAATTGAAAAAACAATCTATCTTATTGTCACTCAGGGGATATCACTGATGTAGTTGGGTTTGTTAGTCGATACTCCAGAGAGACCAAGAGAATGACGTTGGGAGGTTGTTTGTCACATCATCATATTCTTAAAAGCTAGTCCTGGCAAAGGTTTATTGTATTCCAAACGTGGTCACCTTGATGTTGTTCGGTACTCTGATATCGACTATGTGAGAAGTCCTACTAACCACTTATGGCCGTTGCACTTATGTAGGTGGCAAACTGGCAATCTCGTAGCTTGGTGCAGTAAAAAGCATATTGTGGTTGCCCATCAAGTGTAGGCACTAGAAAAAAAATCTATCTACGCACTTCAACACTAATATGTGGGTAAATTATGTTACTTCTTTGCATTGAAGTAGCTAGTTAGGGATCTATTTGTTTGTCACAAAGAATAAAAGTTCTAAATCTGCTTAAAGAAACTGGCATGATGGCACCACGGCATGTTGATACTCCTCTGGACCCTAATGCTAAACACAATGATAAAGTCCTACTAACCACTTATGGCCGTTGCACTTATGTAGGTGGCAAACTGGCAATCTCGTAGCTTGGCGCAGCAAAAAGCAGATTATGGTTGCCCAATCAAGTGTAGAGGCAGATTGATATGGCTCATATAAATTGCGAGCTCCACTGGTTCAGATCGCTTGTTAAGAAATTTAGATTGTTTGCTGCTACTCCCATTTAAGTTAAATTGTGACGATAAAGATGCAACCTTCATTGCTCGTTATCCAATTTTGAATGAACGCACCAAGCATAGCGAAGTAAATTGTCACTTCAGCAGAGAAGTTATAATGAAGGACATATGTACTCCTTATGCTCATAAAATAAAATCGTTGATCTAATTACTAAAGCACTTCCAAGGAGAAGATTTGCAGAGATGATTGATACACTGGCATGAGAGATATCTATGCTCCATCTTGAGGGACAGTGTTAAGCAATATCTTTTACTGATTAACTTTTTGCTATGTTTTCTTTAGTCCCGTTATCTCTTTCTTAGCTCTCTCCATCATGTATAAATTAGAGGTGTATTGTAATTTTTAATCATCCAATAACAATTAGCCATCTTAATTATCAAAGACAAGTATATAATTACTTATCACGTATAACTAATGAGATTGTATATAAAATTAACAAAAATATAACTATTTATGAAGTAATATAATAATTATAATATTAATATATGTATATGTACAGAGGACTATAGAATCCAAGCTCGTTTCCGAGTTGGATGTTGCGAAATTATGCATATTCTGGGTTTACCATTTTGTAAACAAAAAAGGTGACATTTCTCTATTTGGTATTCTAATACCTGCTCAAGCTTGATGTTTGAAGTTATAGATTTGTTGTTACCCCTACCTATAATTGAGGTGACATTTCTCTATTTGGTATTCTAATACCTGCTCTTAGACGGGTGGATTCAAAGATTAAATCTGAATTGTGCATAGGTTGTCTCATTTCAGATCCTAAGAGCTCATTGTACAATTACCATTGCAATGTAATATTTTGGATGATAGACTTTCCACATAAATGGAATGCACTTGGTGTGTTATAATAGTGTTTTTGTGCATCTATTACAGATGTATGATGGTCACATCAGTTCCAGTACTTGATTCTCAACCTACGGAGCACACAAATTGTGAGACCATGTTTCTTGCTTTAGCTCTAAGTGTGCTTTATTGCCTTAAATGTGTGGTTTACGACGTATCAAATGATGGTAATCGTGATTTATGTCGTATATACATGCTTGACATATTTTGCATAAGCTAGTTTGAGTTTGTTATGATTGGAACTCTAATCATGACTAAATTGAGTTCCAGGAATACAGGGGTATTTTGGTCTTTTAACAACATGAAACATGAATAAATATCCATAGTATAATATTTGATGTTTTCCTGAAATGTTTGATCATTTTGGAGAAGTTTTGGACCTTAGTTAGGGTTTAGAAAACCTTAGTGTTGCTAATGGGACCCTCTTTGGTCAGTAGTTGAGCTTAACTAGGTTTTGTTGAGTTTTGACCCTTAGTTGATTGATCAATCATTAGTGGGATGACTAATTATGTCTTGGTCAATAGCAATGAAATAAAAAACGGCATGGGTAGCTACTTAAGCCCCCAAGGGCCATGGCTGTCTAATCCAATCCTTAGGCGGTTGCATAGTTGTTGAGTCGGCCAACTAGTCGACTAGTCGCTAGAGGGGGATCCAACTAGCCAGTCACCAATAGTTGAGCCTCAGTTTGCCATCCGCCCAGGCTGATTTGTCGACTAGTCGACCGACTAGCCTGACTGGTTGACCAAAGCCAAGCCTGGGCGGCCGCTTAGTCAGGCATGGGCCCAAGAACAGTAATATAAAGCCTATTGTAGTTTGTTTGAGAGTTTTAAACACAAATTCCTAATATAATTAGTATAATAAATCATACAAATCAATACAAAACCATGTAGAATTGCCAAAATAAACTTCATGATTGATGGATTAGTAAATTAATGGGCCATCGGGTGTCTTAAAGTATAGTATCTATAATTTTATTTGAAAATATAATTCTGAAATTTCGGGTCAATCGGGTCAATTCGGGTCTAAAGTCCAAACCCGGACCTGACCCTAAATTATTTTTGGGTTGTTCAGGTTCGGGTCAATTTCGGGTCGGGTCAAAAAACCTTACCCTAAACTTGCTTAAAATTTCAGGTTTGGGTCGGGTCTTGTTTTGCCAGCTCTAGTGTTGGGGACAAGTTACTTGTGGTTCAACTGAGATGGTGTGGATATGCACAAAGGATACCGATGAATGCAACAATTCAAAGCAATGCTATTGAGACAAGCACAATTAAAAGGAGAAGATGCAAGGCTAAATTAATCGGAGAGATTTAGAATCTTTACATCTTAATGAGAATATGACCCATGACAACAGCGAAAGGAAAAGAAGGATCCATGTCGTTGACCCCAACATCATTGGGATTGAGGCTTAGATGACGTGGAGTCGTGGATGATGACAAAATTTTTGATTGGTCAATTGAAGTGTTTTAATCTATAAATAAGTGGCTTGATGCTTGTAGATAGGATTAAGTGAGCACAAGGGTTCTCCCATATGTAGGGTGTAGTGGAGTACAAAAGTTAAGTGGATATACTTAAGTGGGTAACTAAATGCCTCGCTTAAGTGTACTAAGAGCATAATAAATGGATATAACAACAGTGGGACTAAGCCCAATAACCACTATATACTAACAATGCTTATAGTTAATAAATGGTGTTTGTGAAGATGAATATCGTGTTTGAGCGGGTGTATCCTCCTCCTCCTCCCACTACCTTTCTACAATTGATGGTTGCTCAGCACAAGGATTCATTATGGTGAGAAATTAGTGATGGGTGGCATTCCCAACCATTGCAGTGGAGCAGAACAAGGTAAGATGAGAGTGGTTACAAGTCAAGTGTGGAAGAGCGGATGGGAGCAACCCAAAAGCATTCAGCTGCTGCCAGATTCCTTGACCAATCACAGCCTGAGATGGGGGTGTTATCACCAAAACATCCACTGAGAAGAGATTCTTTCAATCTTAAAATTTTGAGCTAATAATTTACAAATGAATTGGCAATTACTAATTAATTGGCATCTGCTCTCCTATTTGAGTGCCACTTGCTGATTATTGAAACTTGACTTGCCATGCATCAATTCCGCATCAAGTCCTCTCCTTTCTTCTAATGCAAGCCATGATAGATTGATATGGAACTCTGTATGTGAACTCCATGCAGACATCGAATGAGAAAAGAGCGGTAAAAATCAGCAGTTTTTCTCCAGTCGCTAGATCTAATTCTACTGCTTAAGAGATTGACCTTACACCAGACAACCATGAGACAGCGGTGCTCGTTGCTTCAGCTGATGTTGGTGTTTCGAAAGGAATCGCAAAAGCACTGCAGTATGGAGGATATTTATCTGTATAACTGTGGTGGACAGTGTGTAGGGTTTTTTGCCCCATACAGGAAGTGAAAGTTAGATGAGAAGATTTGAGGATTGAGGTTTCGGTAGTTATCTGTTTGTGGTTTAAGTATCAAACCAGCGTCTCAATAATGTAAAAAAAAACAATGTATCAACAACCACATGGGCCAGAAAATTGCTGTGGTTTTCAAGCTTCAAACCAAGGTGACAATAACTTATGGGGTATAGTTTCATAATTTCCAGCACTGTGGTGGGCACTGCCTTTTTGAGACAGGTTTCAAAGTTAACAACGTACATGCAGTGCCGGTAGAAATAAAACACTCACTCGTGGTAGCTGAGAACCTTGGGACGTTTGTGTTGGAAGTCCCTGTAAATGTGCTTCAGAATATCACTGTTCTCCAGAAGAGTTACTGATAAATCAGACGAAGACGGCCCTTCAACTTCCGGATAGAGAACAGGCAGCCCATGCTTGGTGTACGTTGAGCATCCAGGCATGGTAGCTGGTGGAAGAGACTGTTCCCTCTTCCCGCTATCAGCTGACCTTCCTGCGTCTGATATTGCCCTGCTGGAGCCTACCCAGCTACTACTGGAAGAGAGTTCTAGCTCCAAGTTAGTCTGCTCTGAATCTCCTCTTTCTTCATTATCCTCGTTTTCGTTGTCTGGTTCGCCGTCAATCGTCATGTTCCTCATCTTTCTGACAAGGCCGTGTGAAGACGAACCAGCAGTGCCAGGCGCTCTGTCCTCCAGCTGCAATTCTTAGGAGCCCCCAAGGAAGCAGCCTTCATAAACATTAACGGCTTGGCTAGAGATCCGCACTCTGGGGTGTTCTCCGCTTGTTGACGTGTACCCTGTGTGAGCAACAAAAGAAATGGCGTGACTGTTGACGTTCTAATCGTGGCAATAGTTATTATTTTTCTGCAGATCGTCTTCTAATAACCTCGAGGGGAAAGACAGAGATGGGGGTTTCTTTTATCAGTGACAGGTCGGGCCTTTCTGGAGGGAATTTATCAGTGGGAGGCAAAATGGCAACCAAACAAGTGGGAATTTTTTAGCGGTTCCAAGGAGCAGATGACCAGCAGGATTCTCCTACGTAAGGATGGATATAACACGGATAACTAAACCCTAATTAGCAGAAACAAATTTAAGGCATCGGTGTCCTCCCGTCAAACAAATTTTAAAGGAAAGAAATAGGATCTTTCCTAAATCATGCCCTACCCAATGTGAAGCTCCGGCAAATACAACCCCATGCATGTTGGACACGGACGGGATATGCTAAGGTCCAGATAGATTAGCACCAGGTAGCGGCAGTTCGCAATGGAAGCAGCGAACAAGTTCTCCTTTTTAGGAACCCGGCACGAAAACA
Source organism: Alisma plantago-aquatica (assembly GCA_963693085.1). NCBI lineage: Eukaryota > Viridiplantae > Streptophyta > Magnoliopsida > Alismatales > Alismataceae > Alisma > Alisma plantago-aquatica. The sequence goes on from OY856409.1 coordinate 922,526,545, forward strand.
AGGGGGAAAATGGGGACAGCAAAGGTGAGGGGAAGGGTGGGGATGCTGAATCGTACCTCGAGGGGTCCGCTCGATTGTCTCAGCTGGTGAAGGATGGTAGCACAGAGAACACGGCGGTGAAGAAATTCGGCAGATCCACTGCACAGATCATCAGCTCCTCCTCCTCCCCAGTCTCCCCTCCCGCCAACCGGAGCTCTGATCCTTTTTCCCCCTTCTATGGCTCGTCGTCCCCGTGCGTGCCCCCTTTCCCCCCTCTATCCGCTTTCTCTCTCTTTCTATCTCTGTCTCCCCCTTCCTTCTCTGTCACACACACGGACAGTCTCTTCTCTCTCTCGCTCCTCCCCCCGGTGTGTGCCTAGATGGAGTGAGATCGCTGGAAAGGGAGAAACGGGGCGATTGGAGGTACGATTTAAATATCAAGACTCCATCAGTTGTTTCATAAATGGACTTCTATGATTAAAGCTTAATCATGCTAGTAGTAACATAGATAAATGCTTGGTAGCTAGATGGCCAGGATAGAAGACGGACGCCAACCACGTGCGTGTGCTTCCGAGCCTGGGTTATCCTCCTTTATTATCGGGCCTAAAGTCCATCGTGAGCAGTGTCCCTTGGCTGTCTACCGTACAACGGCGACATCTGCATGGTTATTCTTGGATCGAGTTCAAAATATTAAAAAAAAATAGGAAGCAATCATTTCTTGTGGATGACTTTGTTTGTCAAATATATATAAAGATTTCTTTCTGTCATAAATAAAATTTTAAACATATAAATTAGTAATCTGATGATGCTACATTAAAATATATATTAATGAAAACTTAATAGATGTGTGTGTTGTATTTTGGAAAAGTTATCTACAACGTATAGATATTTGTTGTTATGCTAGTGATATCAAAAATTCTACGTAAAAATACAAGTTCTTGATTTTAAAAAGACAATTATAAATACTCTCGAATTGTTTCATCATGCATATTTTAAAAATAGAAATGAGGTGTATGCTTATATAAAATATATACTAGTGCATGAAAAAAAAAAGTTATTGTATGTTAATAAGTTTTACAAGATGCTTTTAACAGTGAATAGTTATAAGAAATATTTTTCACTTTTCAATAGCAACAATTTAAAACTTAGATAAATCACTTGAGAATAAATACATTAATTAATTGATGATAGTAGAAGACATTCAATCTCCATCTATAGTTATGAAATTTATAGTCAGATAGAAGTGACATATTTAGTTTTTACAAACACGAATGTTGCAAATCAACAAGTATGGTTATTGACAAGTTACTATAAAAGAAACACAAAGTTACAATTGTGTGAGAAAATATAGAAGACCTTTCATAAACTAAATTTAATAATAGGTGGCACATTAAAATTGAGATGGTATCCACAGTTTTTTTTAGGAAAAATAGTTGTTAAAATTATGTTTTATTGATCAGAGTTGACAAGAATTACTTTAACAATGTTGAATTTTAAAAAAATAATGGGGTGTTTTAATAAGGGGTCCTTTGAAACTCACAAAAACTATATATTGAAAAGAAATATATTAAAATTTAGTTACACTAATAACTTCTGACACTAGAAGGCATTCTATATCCATGTAATGTTGTACAAAATTTAATGTTACATATATGGGTTTTTATTTACATCTTGGATATTTAAAAATGTGACATCTCGATTATTTAGGATCATTGTTTTCTAACAAAGTGATCACAAAAAAATGCATTTAAACGATCTTCATAAAACTATTTTCACTTTTACCACCAGTTTGGACGTTTTATTTATAGTCTTTTCAAAAAGACAATGATGGCACAATTAACTTAATGAAAAATATCAGAAAGTTATTTGCATAAATCGCATTTACTTGACCATAAGTTATGAGATCACCCAGTTGTAGCCAGTCTAAAAAAACAATGTTTGTTTTATTTAGTTTAATGACAAACATCTACATAATTGTTAGCAAAAAACTTAGTAGAATTTTCTAACTATGAAATGTCAGGAAATATGTCAAATTAAAGGGTTTTTTAGCTAAAAAAACTTTATTGATATGAACAACTTTTGTAATTGCTAAACTAGGAGGTATTTCTATATGAAAAATTATATGATTTTTGACAAAATTGAATGTAAACTTGGTAATAGAAAATTAGATTGTGTGTGTTGGATATCAAACCCGCAACCACTAGTAACACGGATGTCACAAGAAACCGTTGTGCTACTCTTAATGTAATGATTATGTGTCACTACTTGACATATATATTTCAAAACCAAATATCTAAATGATGTATAAAATATACTTTTATTTTCTCAGGGAGGGGGGCATGGCCCCCTGTTGGTCCCTCTTTGAGTCCACCATTGCAGCAATACAACACTCTAGAGGGGGTTTATACCATTAATAGTCTATACTTATTTTATATCATTCAATCATTATTTTGAAAATACATATCTTAAACCTTTTTAAACATCATATGAACAATCAATATAAGAAAATTGACCTAATTTGTACACCTAGTCACACATTTGTAGTTAAACAAAAATGCACATTAAAAACTTTAAATGCACCGATTTGTTTGTGGTTGAGTGCCTTAAAGGTAGTCAAATTTGTGTTATATGTATATATCATAATAATGAAGACTGGCAGTGTATATTTAAAAATAGATCTTAACATGTAAACAACAATTGAGTGTATAGTGTGATTTATACCCTCGAAAGGATTCAATCTTAATTATATGTGTAAATATACACTAATGTATTTATATTAAGGGTCTATATGCATCGTTGTACTCGTATATCAAATATTAGTCAATTGTAACACATGTACATACTCACATGAATAAGCAAAGAGTGTGTGTATTTTGAGAGGCTAGGATACGCTCTTGTGTTCAAATCACATCATCCATCCAGGTATTGTTGACATATCGTAATAAATATTAAACTAATTTTAAAAAATCAAGCTATTGGATGTTGTAATTATGATAAGTACATACTACAGTCAGTATTTGAACTCGTGTTAATACTTGTAAACCACCCACCTAAGAACAATAAAATAATGTATTTAATTTTTTCAGGATTTTTTCCCCTTTAGATTATGAACGATGAGTGACAAAACAAGGTCATTTTGTTGTAGGCTATTCGGATAATATTTAAAAAATCAATGATTTGAATTATCACGGATTACGGGATAATAGAAAGTGAATATATATGGGCCCATCTTTAGGTTACTTTTTTTCAAGTTGGTTATTTTTGACATGTAGAGGGTTACTTTACCTTACAAACTATTGAGTTTCATACATAGATAGTTACATTTGTAATAGCAGATTTCAAAACACAGTTACATATATATATCTACTGTGTATTTTGTATAGGATTACTTTTTTGGTCATATAGTTACTTTTTTATCAACATAGTTACTTTTTTTATAGTAGGATTACTTTTCTAGTCAGAATAGTTACTTTTTTGGTTGTCGGGTAGCGAAATTTAGGCTACCCTCACAGGTATCAAATAAATGGCATATGTGTGTGTGTGTAGTTGGTAAAATTTCAATAAAGATATGCATATATATACTAGTTTTCTCTTTCCTTTAAGGGAGGTCTTCATATTTTCTAGTTAGGTTACCTACTCTACTAGGGTGTGTATATTTGAGAGTTTAAGGAAGTTATATATATATACACACACACAGACAGAGATATATATATATATAGAGAGAGAGATACATATACATATTGAGAAAGTTAGGAGGTTTTTTATTTATCCTTTCCTCCTCTTGTAAGTAAACTAGATGGTTATTTACAAATAGTTTCATCTGGGATAGTAAACGTGGTAATACTACTACCATTACATGAGGACCCAAAATAAAGAGTATTAATTAGGATATATCAGGGGTCCCACATAGCTTTGAGAGTTCAACATGTTGTTGAAGTGACACTTTCCCAATGCATTAGCCAATTCATTTCCATTTCAAGGTGTGAAATTGGAAATGTAATCCCCAAACCCTTTGACTAGTTCCTGAATTATGTTGGTCTAGTAGCATAGGCTGACTAAGTGTCATAAATTTTTTTGTGACCGAGAGAACTCAATCCAGGATAGCCCGAGATGGTAAACTCTTGAGGCATGATAGGGTGTGGTCCGGTCACCCCCTTCCGTGCCAAATCAGTGTGGATTGCCATTCACAAAGTGTCTTCAGTGAGGTTCAAACTTGAGTCCTTCATTGGGACTTATCAAGCTCTTACCACTCGGGCTACTGTGGCCAGACTATGAGTGTCATAATTGTCCTTGATTATATTTATTACTCACTAGGTGTCAAACTCAATGATAGCCTTCTTTGCTCCTATTTTCATGGATGTGTGAGTGGTCTTCCTTCCTTCAGTTATAAACCCATCAACTCATCTTAAAGCACTGATCGGCTCCCGATCTGCCTTCCTTCTACAATGATGAGTTCCCCCTATAGTTTCTAGCAACTGTGGCTATCGCAATCCTCTAGTTGTTGGTAGTGGTGGCAAACGTTCATCTCTATCAATCCTAGTGGTGGTTTTAGCCAACTGATGTTTCCGTCCATTGCGCGGGGGGGGGGGGTCTTCTAGTGCTTCCAAGCTTTATGTACAACATTAGTCTCCCTAGTAATATATTGTACTTGGTGTATCGTCAAATTAGTAACTCCCTCAAACACTAGTGTTTCTCTAGAGCCATATATACTAGTAGGTGATCATGAAGGTGCAAGAGGTATCCTCATTGCTTTTTAATCATTGGCTAGCCATGTGTAAGGATTGGGGAATGTGAGGGACCACTCCTTACTTAAATTTAAGGAAATAATTGTGAAATACCCCTATAGATCATATCCATCAAAATAAAATTTAGATAAGTAGGGTTCACAGTATTTCTTTAAACAAAATGATTACAAGAACATGATTTTTTGTTGCAACGGAAAATAAATCTAATTTACTATAAGATTTTCACATTATAGTTCAACTAATGAGACATAGATGACTTCTAACAGAATACAAAGCATATAGTACTCGGATCAGTTTGTGGTGAGTAATCCTTCCATCTCAAAAGTCCTTTGTAGCTAGATATGGGTGTCAACACCTAACTCTTGGTCCTCGGGCTGTGCTACCTTTGGCTGGGTTGGATGCATCACCCAGGGTTGAGAAAAATAAAATAAAGGATGATTGCAAACATTGAGTATGTGCAATATATATATGAATAGGCAATACTTGAGATAATTGGAAAGGTAATGTGGAATATCAAATAAAGAAAAGTTCATAAGAAGAAATTCCAAGAGGATTATCATGACAAAAGATGAGGCATTATAATAAAAGAGATGATTAACTAGAGAAAAAAATTGCCAAATAATAATCCATAAACAGTGCATGTAAACAATTAGATCACTTTTATTTATGTAGGGTCGAGACCCATAAATCTCAAGCCTAAGTCAAGTAGAAAGACACACCCTAGGCAGAAAGGCACACCCAATATATATAATACAAGTGGAAAGGCGCACCCAAATATTATGCTAAGTACATATTATAAATAAATTTATTCTATTTGCACACGCGCCAAAATACAAAAGCAAGATATAGTTTTAGTGATCATTAACTTGGTTAAAATAAGAGAATGAGATTATCTCAATAAACAGGCCAGATGACCTTCAATAGTAGAATCTCATGGTATCAATAATAAATCAAGAATTATCAAGCAAATAGGATAGTATATTCAAAGATAATAAGATTGAACCAAGAATGCCTCATATGGGAAAATTGGTTGGTGATCATAGTATTGCCTAAATATTCGGGAAACATGCACATACCTCAACTTAAGTTGTTAAGTCAGAGATTGAATCATAACCCTCCAAGACTATAATCCACTCAAACCTACATATAGGGTTAGGCCCATCAATTAGAGTTTATGTTCTAATATATATGTATAGTGAAAATCCTAGAAATCCAAATCCATTAGTAAAATCCTAGACTAACTCTTTTTCTGACCTAACATTGATTCATGGTTTCTTAATAATTTCTTGACTCAAAATCACAACTTTATTATTTATGGTGTTGTCTTTATTTATTATTTAGATCATAAGTGAAAACAAAACCTAAAAATCTCGACTTTAAATCTTGAGAATTAGGTGATGAAGACTGTATCAGAAGGTATAGAAAATTATCACGATTCCAAAACATATGTTTATGTAATTTTTGGATAATTAAGGAGTTAGTTATGGATTTTACAAGTTTTATGGTATTTATTAATAACCTGTGAAAAATAGTTTTCATAAGACTAAAATGATCTTGCATTATGGTGGACCTACTGCTTGCTCATCCATGCAAGCTTTAAGCCATGGACACATGGAGAGTTGCTTGTACACCTCATGCTTCTTCTCAATCTTATCCTCCAAGCTTTATATACTTATCCTTATGCCCTAAACAAAGCTTTTTCTCTCTACTAGTTCTCTCCTAATAAGAAGCTCTTTCTCTCTCTATTCTACTGTGGAGAACCTATCCAAGGTAGAAGAATAAGATGATCTTCTTGGAAGAAGCATCTAGGGTTCCGATTTGCTTCCTTCTAGGGTTTCTAAAGCTTCTTCTTGGTGAACTTGACCTCAACGAGTAAGTAGTTCCTTCTTTCCTTAATTTCCCTATCTGTTCTTCTTTTTCCTACCTCTCTCTAGGTTGGAACCTTTCTATTCCATGGTAGAAGTTGCTCTAGAACTCAAGAGCCTACCTTTTCTTGCTTCTTCTTCTAGGGTTTTGCTGCGTACTTGGCCAAGTTCATATCTAAAACTTGGGCTTCCTTGCCTTCTTTTCTCGAGATCCTTGCTGCTAGAAATCTGTTCTTATCAGTAGAGGTGAGTTTTATAACCTTATTCACCTATATTGCTCACTCCAAGCTTGTTTTCTTATGTTCTTGCTTAAAAATGAAGATCCTTGCATATAGAAGCTATGCTTGCTAAGGTTTCAGATTTTTATGGTGTTCCCTATTCTGCTCCATCTCTAGATGAACATGTAGATAGGTGTACAACCTTACTTGTGACACCTCACCATGTTAAATCAGATCACTCAAAACATAAAACACGATCATCTACCAATTAATCACATAGACAAAAATGTGGAATAATTAAAACCAAAAAATTGCATCATGAACCAATTCTGTAATATTTACATAAAGATCCATCTTTTCCATTCTTATACATTATAACAGAAATTTGCATCTATAATTAGTGGCCTCAACCACATCCTAGCTCAAAAGAAGCATTTATGTATTCAAGCCATATATGCATGCACTGACATACTGTCAAAATCTTGTGTCGATACAATTATCATGTCTAGAAAACACTTTCCATACTCAAACCTGACAGTACATGGATGACACTAGGACTCTAATACTAGTATGTACATATGACCAACCTTCTAAATCTATTGATCACCGGGCTGGTTTTCTTCCACAGCATGACCTCGTCCATGATGTCGGCGACCACCTAAAAAGATGTGGTGACCCACGGGTGAGACCCAGTCCCAACGAGAGATAGAACTCTTTATGACATATATTGATTACAATAGGTTAATTAATAGTAAATAAACTGAGCATATAAGGTATTGAATAAGAAATCTAAGCAAAATAAATAGTTTAAGTATACTAAACAAGTAAATTTAACAATAAGGATAACTACCCAAATATTATAGACTAGCATCTTATAAGCATTTTGTAGTATGAAAGCAAGGTAAGGGATAATTTATCCAATGTGAAATGTACTTGTCTTTAGAAAATATACTACATGGCTTGTATTACATATTTGATTATTATGCCCTGAGGAATTTTAGTCGTACCACTCAAATTCCAACTGATCAGTACTAAGTCGAAATTAGTGCCATACTAGATCTATAGAAGAGCCAAACTCTATGATCTCACTAACGACTCCCGGTCAGTATGAGAGACAACACAGAGACATATCAGTCAACTGCCAACATTGACATATAGTCAACTGAAAACAACTGGCCCACCTTAGTATAGGTCACGACACTAGAGAATAGCTCACACATAGCCATTCAATAAGAGGCATCCCACTGTTATACTGCTGCCTTTCATACATCACAATATCACTTTATCTAAGGCACGATAATGTCCATCCTCCAATTGCTTGATATTAGGGTACTAGGTTGTCCCTACATACTCAACATTATGCGCTCCGAGTTTCCTGTAGGAGTTACTTGTTTCACCACCCAACAAGTTCTGACGCTGGAATGGATCTATGGCACAAGGCAACTACATGATTAGGGTTTCACTTAGTTAGTTATTACCATTTGAGTAAATTAAGATTTAATCATTCAAAAAGATATACAAACCCTAATTCATTTCTAACAGAAGTATAAGCATTGCAAATTCAAAAGATATAAAATGCTTGAGATATAAATCTTAATCACATTACCACATTATATCACTCATTGCATTGTAATGAACCACATTTGTCATCATACCATTTCAAAATGTCCAACTCTTATCACAAGTCCCAGGGTTTCAACCCTTATTGGAACATGAACATGATTTCACCTTAATCAGGGTTCAAGCATACCCAAAGGTCATTAAGACTATCACATTATTCCCTACATGGTTTTCATTGTCATTCTAGGCCTTTAAATAAGATTTAAAAGATCATCATCACATAATTATCCCATAGGTTAAACATGGTAGTACTTGATGGTATTTAATTAGCACAAAATTGAGGTTTCAACCCAAGAAGAATGTAATACATTGTCACATTAATCATTCTAGAGATCTAATTATAACCAAACGCCATCATTTATTTATATAGAGTTGATGTATCAAACCACATTTCATTAAAGGTACACATCTCTTGTTATGGAGATTTATCCATATATTTATACGAGGGTAAAGGTAAGACTACAAGTTCAATGGTGTTGTTCTATTGAATTCTCTTTATAAGACTATCATATTCACTCTAATCCATTAATTGTTGAAGCATCCAATATCATTCCTTGGATTGGGTTCATTATTCAAACATCAACTAGGTATGGGTCCAACCATCCAATTCAGCACTAGCATAGAATATTGATTTATACTTCCTCCATGGATAACGACCCATTACCTTCATGGTGTAATGGTTTAAACACCAGCATTGTGTACTAGTTTACTAACATCATGGTGTGTCGACCTTATGTCAACATGGTATATCTTCATGATGTATCCGTTTAACACCATCAAAAGCATGTCGGCCTATCATCACCAAGAGTGTATTAGCCATTAACCATCACGGGTTATAACCATGGTAGGGTGTCAGCCACAGACCATCATGGAATATCACTATGATCAGCGTGTTAGCCACAAACCGTCACAGTTTGTTGTCATGACTAGGGCATCAACATGATAGCAACATGGTGTCACGGTCTTCCCATAATATGGGATGTATTGTTCACTAACCATCATGGTTGACACTAATGCAAAACTAGTTTGTCGATGTTAGACCGTCATGGGTTAATACCATATCTATGATATCAGCCCTAATACCAACATATGTATTGGCCACCAGCCGTAACAGTTTGCAACATGGCTAGGGTGCAAACCATCACAGTTTACCCCTTATGTGTTAGGGTGTCGACTATAAGTCGTCATGGTTTACAACTATGACTAAACTAAGGTGTCGGGCACCACCCTACATGGATAAGCTCATCATCCACAAGATTAAGGTTGAGATGGTTACAAAAAAGGTCTCAAATAGCAAGAACCACCAGCATTACTATGGTGGGAATTTCACAAAGATAAGCATATAAATTTGTTTCTATATACGAAGATGTTCATTTTAAGCAAGAACATAAACACTTCAACTCGAAGTAAGCAATATAAGTGATAAGGGTTATAAATCTCACCTCTATTGATAGGAACTAACTTCTAGCAGCATGAATTATGAGCAAAGAAGGTAAGGAAATCCAAGTTGTAGATCTGAACTCGGCCAACTAGGTACCCTTATCCTTAAAGAAGCAAAAACCCTAGAAGAAGAAGAAGCAAGAAGGATAATTGCTTGAGTTCTAGAGCAACCTCTACTATGAAAAAGCAAAGTTCCAACCTGGAGAGAGGTAAAAGGAAGAAGAAAAAAGAATAAAATGAAGGAAAGGAAGAACTGTTTACTTGTTCCACGCAAATTTACCAAGAAGAGGCTTTAGAAACCCTAAAGGATAGCAAATCAGAACCCTAAAAGATCCTTCCAAGATTATCACCCTCTTCTTCTTCCTTGAGCAGGTTCTTTGCAGACAAGTAGATACAGAAAATGAGATCCTTTTCAAATGGATAGATACAAAGAGTAAAGGCTTTGTTTTAGCGTAGAGATAAGTATATATATATAGTTTAAGGGATAAGTTTTGAGAAGAGCATGAGGTGTACATATAATTCTCCATGTGTCCATGACTTTAATTTTTGCACGGGTAACAAAAGAAAGTCCAACGACTATTGGGGACTTCTGGGTTGTTAGCTTATGCCCAAGCAAGTAGAGCCGTGACTTGTTAGTCTTAAAGGTAGCTCATCCATGGGAGGTTGAAGTCCTAGTTCAACATAGAATGAAATCTCCTTCAATTCAAGGTACCATTGAGTGACCCATAACTCAAGAAGCTCAAGAATGATAACAAAATATATAAGGAACATTATTGATGAAATAATTTGCAAGGAAAACCCCTTAATTGGGTAAATTATAAAAAAGTCCAAAATGTACATAAAGTTGCATAACTTGCTCAAACAATGTCCAAATTGGACCACATTTGAAACTTAAGCTTTTGTTATGGTTCCAAAGAATATCACAAGGTTAGATTAAGGTTATAAGCACTTAATTATGGTAATTAAGCATATTCAACATTTTAAGCAAGTTCAGGGGCCTTACATTACTAAGGTAAAGGATGGTATAGGGCAGGTTGGTAGCTCAATCGATGGTGCTAAGCACCTAACAATCGATGGTCTATACTAGGGTTTTTAAGTTTCTTTCTTCATCACCTCATCAAATAATGGTGATGCCATAACAACGGATGGTGGCAACATGTTAACCAATGGTGGTGACCAAGGGTGTCAATTGACGGTGACAACCGATGGTCACCCCTTAGGTTAGGTTTTGACTTTATTAGAAGACTAACGATCAATGGTTAGTGCCCTAATGAAGGTATCAACCAATGGTGATATCAATGCAACACCCGATGGTGAACTATGATAGTAGTGCTAATCCTGTCAACTAATGGTGAGCCTAGATGTCACAACTGATAGTTGGTTAGATCAACACAGCCAATGGTGAGCCAAGCTCTTAAATTTATCTTCAATTCAGCCCTAAACCAATAATCTCTTGGTTCAATGGATCTATTTGGTGGTCCTATACCCTTATTGATGATTTTGAATAATGAACCCAATCCAATGAATGAGGTTGGATGCTTCAACATCCAATGGATCAGAATGAATCCCATAGTGTTATATGTGGGTCCTAGTAATGATAATTTGATGATTCAATGCCTTTAATTTGTCTTAACTTTGCCCTTGTATGAGTATATTTGACAAATCACCATAACTAGTAGATGTGTACCTGTAATGAAACATGGCTTGTTACACCAACTCTAATATGATTAATCGATGGTGATTGATTATAATTAAGCCTCTTGAATGATTAATGTGTTAATGCATTACACTCTCCTTGTGTTGAAACCTCAATATAGTGCTAATTGAATATCATAGTATCTTACCATGTTAAAACCTATGGGACATATATGTGTTGATAATCTTTTGAACCCTGTTTAAGGCATGGGATGATGATGATGATGATCTGCTATGAATAATGTGATGGTCTTAATGACCCTTGGGCATGTTGAATCCATATTTGAGATGAAATTCCCTTCATGTTCCAATAAGGGTTGAAACCCTAGATCTTGTGATAAGAAATTGGTATATTTTAATGATATAATGACAAGTGTGGTCCATTAAATTACAATGAATTATAGCATGTGGTAATGTGATTAAGGTTTATACCTCAAATTTTTTATATCTTCTAAAGTTGCAATACTTATATCGTTGCTAGAAATGAAGTAGGGTCTATATGTCTGCTTGTAAGATGAAGCCTTTAATACATTCAATTGGCAATAAATAATCAAGTGAAACCCTAATCATGTAGTACCCCGTGTCATAGAGCCATCTTCAATGTCAGAACTTGTTGGATGGTGAAATGAGTATTCCTATGGGAAATTTGGAGCCCATAATGTTGAGTATGTGGGGCATACTGTTGAGTATGTGGGGGTGGCAAGTTGAGGATAAATCCTTATCATCCACAAATGCAGGTTATGGAGGATGGCTATGGTCATGCCTCATATATTTGATGTGATTGAGGATAGCTGTAGTTGTACCTCAGATGAGAGGATTTTGTATACCCTGGTTTCTAGTGTCATAACTTGTACCAAGTATGAACTAGTTGTTATTAGTTTGACTATATGTCACTGTTGGCAATTTTACAGACATATCACTATAGTTTACTCGTACTGACTGAGGGGAAGAGATCTTAGGATACCGACACTCCTAGATCTTATGTGCAGCTAGATAGCACTTCGTAGTAGTCAGTTGGACTTTGATTCGTACGACTCAAACTCCCTAGGGCATAATAAAAGACGTGACATAAGCCATGTAGGATCTTTGCTAGGTTTAAATACGTCTCACATTGGTTGAGTAGCCCTTGTCTTGTATTTATACTACATAGTTCTTACATGATGCATATTTATGAAATTTGAGTACTTCTACTTGATGCTAAAGTTTATTTGCTTAACTACTTAGTATGCTTTAATTGTTCAATCTACTTAAATTACTTATTTAATACCCAATCTGTTCAATTTATTTACTGTTAATTAATCTGTTGTAATCAATATCTATTGGAGAGAGTTATATCTCTCGTTAGGGCTGGGTCTCATATGTGGGTCACCACATCTTTTTAGGCAGTCGCAGGCAATGAGGTCGAGGTTGTGTTGTGGAAGAGAACAAGCCTGGTGATTAATAGATTCAGAAGATTGATCAGTTGTAGATATCAGTAGTAGAGTCCCAGTGTCATCCTGGTACTCTCAGGTCTGGGTATGGGAGGTGTTTTCTAGCTAACATATTTGTATATACACAAGATTTTTGGCAGTATGCTAGTGTATGTAGATATGGCATGTACATGCAAATGCTTCTTTTGTACACAGAATGTGGTTGAGGCCATTGAGTACAGATGTAAATTCATGTTATAATATATGACAATGAAAAAGATGGTTCTTTATGTAAATGTTTTAGAACTTGTCCATGATGTGAAATTTGGTTTTAATTATTTCATATTTTTTGACAATGTGATTAATTTAGTAGTTAATCAAGTTTTGTGTTTTGAGTAATCTCATTTAGTGTGACGAGGTGTCACGTGTCAGGTACCAAAGGACACTAGGGGTAGTTTTGTAAATCTAGCAGGGGTCATCTCCCTCTCCAACAGTTTGTGTGCCATGGTTACATGCTCGAGTAGCATCATCAAGCCTAAATTGGGAGATCTCTCACTACTACAGAAATAGCTTATAACGTCACATTTAGAGGCGTTGATTTTTAACAAAAACTGACGCCTAAAACCTATAACGTCGACTAATTACAGAGACCGAAATCTATATTTGAAGACCGGCCAGACACATGTATCGCTTTTTATTTAGCATCGGTTGCCTATTATGAACTGACGCCTAAAATAGCCCGCCAAATCCAATTTTTCGAGCGAAAAAAATTACCCCCAAAGTTTCACATACATCGTCAGTTTTTTGACCGAATAACCGACGCCTAACGATGAAAAAAAAATACCTCCAAAGGTCATTGGTTTTTGTGTAAAAACCGACGTTGATAAGGTTTCACACGCCGTCCCCACGCAATTTTTTAGGGTTAAGATTGTCCAATGGACGTCAATTTTTTCTGGCAACCGACACTGATGGATGTTAGGATTCGGTTTTGTAGATAATCGACGCCTTTGTTAACTTAATAACCCCCGCGAGAAACATACTCTCACTCGATCCCCCTCTGTTACATCAATCACTAGTTGTGGAATTCCCCGTCTCGACGCTGCCAGAGCTAGCTCCTGTGGTCGCCGTCACCGAAGTCATTCTCCTCTACTGCTGCACCTACTCCTCGTGCGCCTGCTCACACACACCTGATCAATCCTCACCTGCTCTGCACCTGCTGGTCGCCGCCGCCGCTCTCTGGAGCTCCTGGCCTGCTCACTGCTTGCAACTGCTGGTCGCCGCCGTCGCTCGAGGTACCCTCTTCCTCCTCTGGTCGCACATGTGGTTGGGGTAGTTGGTCGGGACCTAGTGGTTGTGTTGGCCAACCACGACCGTGCTGGCCAGCACAACCATGGTCATGTCCAACCCACAAGTCGTGCCTTATTTTTATCCATTTGGAAAGGAGGGAGCAGGAAGAATAAGATACATTTGCAATTGAATACTAATGATTGACCTAATTCTGTAAATTTTGATGCATGTTGAATTAAGATATTAAAACCCTAATACACATTTCACCATAATCTTGAATTAACTATATTGCTAAAATCTTGTGATCAATCTATCTAAGATATTACAATCCTAATGATAAATCTCTGATTTTGTAGTGATGTGTCACCCTAACATCTACATGAATCCCTATTGTATGATGTAGATTGATGATAATGCATGAGCTAGTTTGAAATTTTGAAATCAATTATGAATCTCTCCATCCCTAGGTCATACTAATTTTATGTATAATCTTTATCTTGATGATGAACATGCATGGACACTCGAAATATTGAAAGCAATGTTATAGAATGACAACACATGTATTTATTGGCCTAGAAACCCGTCCAAGATTTAATCATTAGGAGTAAATCTTAGAGAGTCCCCAGTTTGGGACTGTTCTTGAACACCTAATCTCACGTAGGATGTAAGTGTATAATGTGTATTGGGTTTTTGAGAAAATTTTGGCAACATTTCCCTGTTTGTTCTCTAAGTATGTACTTAGAGAATAGTGGGGAAATGCTGCTGAAATTTTCTTGAAAACCCAATACACATTATACACTTACTAGTGAGATTATGTGTTCAAGAATGGGATAGGTGGTACACATTTATTATATATAAGAATGACATCACATGTATTTTTTGGCCTAGAAACCCGTCCAAGATTTACTCATTTGGAGTAAATCTTGGATAGTCCCCGGTTTGGGACTATTTTTGAACACCTAATCTCACTTAGGATGTTTTAATGATTAATTATATATAAGACCTTAAACCCTAAAGTTTTAACCATAAACCCTAATATTTTAACCCTAGACCCTAATCTTGTTCTAATATATACTTGTTTTCTCTTTGATCATAGAATGGATGGATCATGGATGTCCATTACAAATCACTGCACCCCTGAGTTTATTTCTAGTCTTGACCAGTTTATTAGATTTGTTGAGGTTATTAGATCATGGATGTCCATTCCAAAGACTGTGAGGTATTTGTTACCCAAAGAAAAATAGATGAATTCAAGGTATTAAGCGCCACTCCCAATTTAATTAATATATATTTTTATGTATTCACCTATTCAAGATTAACCTTAATTAGTGTTACTAACCAAATCAACGTGCTAACTAACTAGGACCTTAGTGAGGCGCAAAGAGCAAGGCGTGCACTGAATGTGCACGACCACACAATGAGTCCAAGAGGATATGCAGGCATTCGCCAAAGACTACAGGCTAAGTCTGCTCAGCCTATTTCTACTCAGGAGATTGCAGAGTCCTCTACTACTACTCCCGCACCTCTGTCTCGCCATGCTATGTAGATAGCTGGAAGGAAAAACAAGAAGGGAGACATACTGAAGCCCGCAACTACTGAAGCAGCTGCAAAAATGGTAAAAATCAACTCTTAGAGCAATCGATCGATATTGATTATTGTTATGTTTAGTTACTAATTTTTGTTGATGGTGATTAGTGAGAGCTGCACGAGCAGAGTAAGGAAGACAAGTTCATCCCTTAGGGCACAATGGATGAACTAATAGTTGCTCTGGGTAACCCAGAGCATTCTGGACGTGTTCGGGGTGCAGGCGCTGGTGTGGGCATCAAAGCATTCTTTGGGCCATCCCAGCGCAAACATGTCCCAAAAGCAGGACTTTCACAAGCTGAGGTAACATATTCTTATTTTAGAATGTTATTGAAAAAGGGAATTCAATAATCAGAAGCTAGCATTTCTTTTATCCATGTATAGGTAGATTCATTAATTGAGAAGAGAATCCAAGAAGCAATGGCGAAGTGGCAGACATCTCAGCCTACCACTCAGACAGTACTTGTGGCGGGCCGCTCTTCTCCTACTGTAGAAGTGGTTGGGAGTAATCTTATAGACCCACCACCTAGCATGTCCTCTATAAGTATTTTTATGACATAATAGCTAGTCTGTTCAAAATGATATGTTTGTGTATATATGCATATAACATTCTTTACATAAATTTGTAAGGGTTGAAACCATGCCGACTAAAAAGTCAAGAATATATCATTGCAGAGGTGTCGACTTACCCACCCCTTAAAGGGTGCATGTTTCGTGGGTATCCAGTACCATATGGTGTGGTACGTGTGAGCCCGATACATGTATTCCCTGACTGGACGGATCTTGCACTGCCTTATGCACACCCAGATGTTGAAACACTTGGTGAGGCAGTAGGCGGAGTGATACTGTGACTCGAAGCGGATGTCCTTTATACTGATATTATATGATAAATTTCTATTACTTTAATTTGTTAGTGTCTATATATGAGTCAGTTGATATGAAATTATATATACAGGTAAAAAAGACGAGACCTGCTACATCTCAACCTCCACCTCTTTGACTACCAAGTTGGCTTCCAAGGGACCTAAATGCCTCGATATGTCCTAATTGTAGGGGTGTGGCAGTATGGATCGGCAAACATGATACAAATTGCCCTATAATTGTTAATATTCCGGAGGATGCTGCAGGTAAATCATACAATAACAATCTATTTATATAAGTTTAGCATACGTATTAATGCATACATAATACAACTTCTGCATACGTATATATTAATGCATACATATTAATGCATGTCAATCATACGAAAACAAGATATTGTGGAGTTGTTTAGTTATCAATGGCTGAACACATCTATGATAGAGTTGTGGATATGGTGAGATCTTATTTATACATCCATATACCTTGTTTTATATACGTTGATCTAGTTTCTTACATATTAATGCATACATAATACATGTTTTGCAGCCACTTACACAAGATATGTAGAGATTTTGGGTTTTCCCATGTGGGATTTTTGGTTCCATCTTTGATTAGTCTTGTAGATACAAACCCTTCTTCAGTTACTTCATACTGTTGTGATGCTTTTAAATATTTTGGTAAAAATAAGAAGACGGTGATAATAGCTCTATTCAATGTCGAGTAAGTTTACTTTGCTTATAATTTGGACTTAAGAAAATTACATTTTTGTTGTGGATTTTGAGTTATTAATTTTTAACTTTCTTACTTGTAGTGGTAGGCATTGGGAGTTACTAGTTATTGTCCCCAAGACGTTCACTGTCTATTATCTAGATCCTACGGGGAATGAGTTGGAATTAAATGGACATGCAATTAAAAGGCCATTATTCTCGTGAGAAATATTTCATGTTTTTATATCTGTTAACATCTGTTACTACATTACTATTTCATTATGCAATTTAATGAGTTACATTAACATATCTAGACCTTTACAAGAGTACAAAAAAGCTGGAGAAAAGGTCCCCAGGAAAAATGATCTGCCACTAATTTGGGAGAATGTGAAAGTAATTTCCTGACTCCAATGTATATATTATTTATGTGAACTGTGCTTATTTGTATTTTGAATATTTTGTATGTTTCAATTTATAGTGTTCTACACAAGACAACGGTTGGGCATGTGCCTACTATGTGATGCTATTTATAGACCTAATCATCAAACATACCATAACGGAAATCGATAAGATACAATAGGTATTATACATAGTCTCATTAGATAATATGAAATATATCAATCTTATTATATATTATTAACTATAAATATACGTCATTCTCTTTGTAGGTCTTTAAAACTGTTGACTTCAACACAGGTGGAAAGCGTTTCGATGTACATGCTCTCTATACGAGAGATGAATTAGATGTTGTAAGAGAAGAATGGGCAAAAGCCCTACAAAGAGTGGGAGTTTTTAGATTTAATTTTATTTACAATGATAACAATGATGAATAAAGAATAACTTTGTTCTCATAATTATTTTTGTGTGAATGTGAATGAATTTTTATAAATTGTCATATGTGTGTGAAGATAATCAATACATAAATGTTTCTACATGTGTCTGAATGTGAAAAGAGATGAAATGAATGGAGCTGCAGGTTGCTATTGGTTTCTACATGTGTGTGATGAAAAAATAATATGAATTAAATGTGCTTATACATGTGTGTGAATCACATATATATAATATTATCCATCTTGTTAATTTTGTAGGTTTGTGGCTTGTTGTTGGCTAATATCAATGGATGTCGTAAACCTACAGTTCAGAATTGAACTACAGGTTCTCATCCTGCTGACCAGCCATACAGTAGGCCTGCAAACTGATTAAAAAAATCTTAACATAGGCTTCGGTTATTTGATCAAAACCGACACCAAAGACATACGGCGGCGGTTTTTGATAAAAAAACCAACGTCTATGTATCCAGGAACCACGATCGTGCTGGGAAGCACGACCGTGGTGGCAGGTAGGGGATATGTCGTCGGTTATTAGCACACAATCGACGTCGGTTTAGCTGATATGGCTAGGAAGCACGACCGTGGTGGCAGGGGAGAAGGCGTTGGTTATCTTACAAAACTGACGCCTATAGGCCCTTTCCTGGCACATTTTTAGTGGCGGGAAGCGTTGTGACGTCGGTTCTTTTATTAACCAACGTCTGTAACAATTCTATAGTATCGATGTTCTTAAAAAATCGACGCCTATAGTCCCTTTACTGGTACATTTTCGGTGGCAGGAAGCTTTTTGATGTCGGTTGGGAACCGACGCTGAAGGGGTCCACCTTTAGCGGCTCCCACTTGGGTGTCACTTGGAAACCGACACTAAAGCCCTTAATTAACTGACACTAAAGGCATGTTCTGTAGTAGTGTCTCATCCATTAATGATTCAAGAAACCAACTAGTATGGGATGAAGGGTAGGGATCGAGAGTTCTTACCCAAAGACCAATTGTGCTCCAGTGGAGCAAGACATTGTGGAGATGGGATGCAAACTTAACCCAAGAAATAAGTTTGGTGGTGGATGAAAAGAGGTAGAAGGAGAAATTGAATGGAGAGGAGAAAGGGTTGTGATGTCACGGAACTAGAGAAAAGGGTCACCCTTTATAAGGTTGGGTATTATGGTTTATAGGGGTCGTAGCTTCAAGAGACAAGGATGAATATTTGGATATTTCTAGAATACTTGAAACTAGGCCATGTCTAAGGTATGGTTTGATGTAGAATTGAAAGAGAAACTTGTAGGCGAAGAAATCATGCAAAATGATTGACTGTGGTGAGAAAAATCCCCAATTTTCAAAGATGTACACATATGCCTAGTTTCCCAATTCAGCTCAAGGTAGAAGATAAACCACTGACTACTAGATAATGATCCAAGGACAATAAAAAATCATACATGTTGGTCATGTTCGTGCGTCGTCTGTGACATTTAATACAATCATATTCCAATTCTTTATCAAGTGATGTATTTTCACTTCCTTATCTTTTCCTTTTAAATTGGATGAGTAAATATTATCCAAATAAAGTGAAACTTGGTGGGTAAGGTAATAAAGACCCAAAGAATATGATTTTGGAGTCAAATTTGCCTTTTGGAGAACTTTAATATGCAAAACACATAGTTTGAGGGAAAGTATATTTTCTTCATATTAATGCATTCATTTATTATTTATTATCAAAATTGTGTGTGTAACTCTCTCTCTTAACCAAACCTATCCACGAGATTAATGTAGAAGGATGATTTTGAATCTACATTCCTTAATTTTTCAATTTTGAACAAGTTACCTCAAACTTGTGAATATAGCATATTTCTTATATAGAAACCTCAAATCATCATGTTTTTTTTAAAACTCTTACAATTGAAAGTTATTAATATCCTAATGCACTCCAATATACTAAGGTCCCATTTAGGTACCATAGTTTAAAACACATATGTATATCAAAGTTTTGGGAGTTGAAGTGCATCAACTAAGAACCATGTTGTTTGAAAATGTTTTGTTTGGATAGCAGAGAAAATGACCACGGGTATTTTTTTAGCAGACGAGCACCAGCTTCGATGGGAGAACTAATGTGCCTTTGTGCACCATCACTGCAGGATCTTTCCATATCTGAGAAGAAACAAGGAATGGAGACACAGTTCCATGGAAAATGGTGACAGGTAAACAGAAGGGGGAGGGGTGTGATGGTAGTAGGGCTGCAAGGTGGGGCGCCATGAGCAGTTTGATGGCCGTAAACGAAACGACGAATGAGAAGTTGTAGGATGCAAGGGATGGAGTGTGGAGACAACCGAAAGTGAACAAAAAGATGATATAATTGTTATGATTGAATATAAAACATACATGACACTATATGTTCATTAACATAAACAGCAATACAGAAGATAGATACTTTGTTTCCATTAGTATAAACAATTAATAAAGGATATCAAATAAGAAAGTTAGACTCTAATTCTTTATATTGTATATATTACACATCATCAATATAGTTGTTTGATAAATATATGGGTGTGGCATGTATTAAGAGTCGTATAGATATTTATATTAATATATTATTTTGAAACCCAATAAATAAATGGGTGGATATGGGTTTGGGTGATTTCTAGTGGGTGACAAATTTCATCACCCAAACCCAACTTAAATGGGTTGACCTGCGGGTGCACACGGATTTTGACCCAGTTTGATAGGTCTACAAGCAGCTAGTCCCAACCTTGGTGAGATGAAGACCATGATGGGAAGACCACAATCTGATTATGGATACCATATGTGGATGATTTGAGGCAGAAGGTGCTGAGTGAGGATCATAGTCCAAAATATACAATTCACCCTGGAACCAAAAAGATGTACAGAGACATACAGAGAAGTTTCTAGTAGAAAAATATGAAGAAGGACAAGTCTACTTTTGTTGCAAAATGTTTCTCATGTCATTAAGTAAATATTAGACATCAAAGACATGGTGGACTTTTGCAACCTCTCAAAATATTAGAGTAGAAATCAGAAAATATTATGATGGAATTCATGACAATATTTCAAAAATCTATAAGTGGTCATGATGTTGTCTGGGTTGTGATAGATTGACTTACCAAGTATACTCATTTCTTGCCTTTTAAGACTACATATAATGTTCCATATATTGTACATATTTATGCATACTAGATTGTATGACTGCATGGTGTGCCAAAGTCTATTGTGGCTGATAGAGACTCTAAGTTTACTTCTTGCCTATGGAGGCAGATTCAAGAAGAGATGTGATCAGATTTAGGTTACAATTCATCTTACCATCCCCAGACCGATGGCCACTCTGAAAGGACAATTCATATTCTAGAATATTTCTTATGAGCTTGTATATTGTACTGGGGAGGTGTTTGGGATAAATATATCCCTTTGATTGAGTTTGCTTACAATAACAGTTACCAAGCGAGCATAGGCATGCCACTCTTAAAGCTTTGTATGGCAGACCTTGTTGTTCACCCTTACATTGGGATGACGTGGGTGAGCATAATCTGTAAAGATTGATGACATGCAATCAATGAAGGACAAGATTGCTCTAATAAAGAAACGAAAGAAGGCAGCTCAGGATCATCAAGAGATATATGTTGATAAGAAGAGGACATATGTGAACTTTCTAGTTGGTGATTACATCTTCTTAAAAATAAAATATATTCAATCTATTGCAAGATCTAAGGTGAAAGGAAAGCTCAGTTATCATTATGTAGAACCACTGGAAGTTTTGGATAAGATTGGGGAGTATGCAAATCGATTAACATTACCACCTTGTTATGATAAGACTCATGATGTCTTTCATGTTTCCATGCTGAAGAAATATGTGAACGATCCATCTCATGTGTATCTATCAAACCCTTAGAAATTTGTGGAGATCTAACCTACAAAGAATATCTTATGAGGATTTTTTACTCTCGAGTGAAGCAATTGAAGCACAAGGAGATTGATTTTGTAATAGTTATATGGAAGTATCATGGTCTTGAGGAAACAACTTGGGAGCTCAGAGAAGAAATGTTTTGAACTCATCCTTCCCTCTTTGTTTGAGATTTTGGGGACAAAATACTTTTAGGGGAGGAGAGTTATAACATACTCAAATTAAGATAAGTTTTGTCCTTTTACCCCTTTTTTCTATAATCTTTTATTTTGAACTCCTCTTAGAGGGCATTTGGATGCAATAGTTAGAGGAGGGATTGTATTTGAATAGTGTATTCTAAACACCAATAGTTATAAAGATGTTTTTTGAGTATTTAGTTGGGTATTTACGGATCACCGATATTTCCGTGATGGTAATTCGACGTGTACAAATACGTCCTTCTAAATCACATATGTATTGGCATGATTTCTAAAGTTTGTGATGTGCCAATCTCATCCCAAAACAGCCAAATCCATGCCACCCACCTCTCTCCTCACACAATCGCACATGACACGAGGGCGCTCCCGACTCTGTCGGGCCCACCACATTCTTCTAAAATGGCCGCCTTGTATGGAAGACCAAACCCAACACCTTCCGTATTTTATACAATATACAATCATAAGAACATGATATATCAAGAACTTTTAACATAAGATGATAAAATATAGTGTTGTTATGGTGATATATTATGCTATTTGTAACATCTATATTATTTATTTATTTTTATTTCATTGCATAAATGGTTATTTTCTTTTTGTCTCTTACAATTTATTTGTATACATAAAAATAGATACTACATTGTGTTTGACATAAAAACCAGTGGAAGGTTTCCCTCATTTTTCTATATTGACACCAAAAATTATTAAACTAGCAATATATTTTTCATTATGCACATATTATGGGCACCTGCGGTATACCTACAACCCGCTGGGCCAGATTTGGGTGTGCTACTTCTCCACCCATTTAACACTGGGTCTTTTTAACCTGCACCAAAGAGACCCAAACTCGCAATGACCTAACCAAACCCAACCCACCCACCCGTTTGACAGGTCTAGCTACTTGTGCTACACTCACCTCATAGATCCAAGATGGGGTAATTGAGAGACTTTCCATGTGCGCACACATCTTATCCATGAAAGTATCATCTACATCATCCTTTAACTCAAGTCTCCAACTAAAAACACGTTCCATGCTTTTCCATGCAAAATTCGAGAGAGATGCATAAATGACATCCTTCTTATGACTAAGAGCATCGAAAACCACATCGAATTTTCTAGGATGATATGTGATTATGAAATCATAATCCTTTCAAAATTCCATCAAAATCCTTTGTCTCATATTCAAGTCCTTTTGTTTAATAAGATAGCAAAGACTCTTATGGTTTGAGAAAACTTCAAATTACACACCATACAGATAATGCTTCTAAATATTGAGAGTGTGTACAATAGCTGCAAGTTCAAGGTCATGGGTCAGCCAATTTTGTTCATTCAGCTTCAACTAGTGGGAGGCATAGGTTTTAACCTATCCTTATTGCATAAGAATGCAACCTAAGGCTTGTCTAGAGCATCAGTGGAGATAACATAATGCTTTCCTTCTGCAAGTAAGGCCAAAACGGAAGCAGATGTCAAACAATGCTTCAGCTCTAGAAAACTCTTTTCACATTTCGAAGATCAGATAAACTTGGTGTCCTTATGAGTCAACTTGGATAGAGAATGAGCCAAATTAGAAAAGTTCTTAATAAGTTGTTTGTAATAACCCACAAGATCCAAGAAACTTCATATATCAGAAGGATTCTTTAGATATTTCCACTTAGTCACACTACGAAAAAATATGGTCTTTAACTACAAAAACAAATTGTAGCAAAACCCCTAAAATTTGTAGCTAAGTTTTGGCTACATTTATCCTTACATTTAGAATATGAAGGTAATACCCGTGTAGCCAATTGTTTAGGCTACATTTTCAAAGTTGTAGTTAGTTATTCCTCTGGCTACAAATTCATATGTAACCCTAATTGTAGGTAAAAAATGTCCTTACACATAAAAATGTAGTTTCCATTGTAGCTAAATATATGACTACAATTCAATTTATAGCTATGATATGTAGGGAGAGATGACATTGGTTACAATTTGTACATGTAGTTCGTATATAATAAAATTAGAACTTACTACACATGTAATTATAGCTAGTGTGTAGTGAAAGATACCATGTAAGTACACATACATATGTAGTAAGAGACATTATGTATCCATTCATTCGCTTGCCAATATAGAGGGGTTTCCAAAAAAGAAAAAAGATGAATGTTAATCAAGATTGAGTTGTGCTTACAATATCAACAATGATACTTTTATTTATATTTGAACAATGAGTACACATGGGGAGGACATTAACCTAGCTCCTATTTTACAATATGCATGGAAAAAAGATACATGTATATAATATCTTCTTCTGAGTGCCTCTATCCAATGCAGACTCTATATGCCACATGATCATGTGCATCTTCTTCTATCTTGATTTTTCTTTTGTAATAATTCTGACACTTGTATCGTCAATGAATATGATAACATTGATAAACTCATAAGAAGAAAAAGACTGCTAAGGTATTACTCTTCTTGATTGAAAATAGAGAACTTCTCCATTCTCTGTTTCTGATTGGCCATAGGAAGCTACTGTAGTTGACATTGATATTCATGGGAATTCTTAAAAGACAAATCATTCTCATCAACAACCGGCAGTTCCACCCGGTCCCCAAGTTTGAGGTTACCATATATATCAGCACATATTTTGTGAATCTGAGACTACAAGTGCCTTCATTGGAACCAAATAACACTTCAGATCAAAAACAAAAAATAGTAATCATCTTCAACACATTAAAATATATATGAAGAGAGCCTTAGGTTAACTCTTGTCATCCATGAACTCATAAACCATCCTCAAACCTTTGCAAAAAAATACTAACAAGCAGTAGATATTTTTGCATGATCTGGAGAAACTTAAGAGTGAAGAATAAAGTACAAGATGCTCAGGACAAAAATCTTGAATCAACTGAAAATAACAAGAGGAAACTTCTCCTCAAATTAAAAAAATCAACCAAGGGCATAAGGCCTCTCTAGAAATGACAAACCTTCATTGCAATATTGAATAGAGAAAAACATCAACACGAAAAATTATAAGACCATTTAAGTCATGTGTTATATATATCCATAGCTATCAGTGAAGCGAGTTCTATTATCATGAATTTTGAGGCTTCTTTCCAATCAATCGTGATATGTAATCAATTCTATGATGCTTCTTTCCAATAAACATGGGCTGAATAAAACATGTACGTTATGGATTTAATACAAGAAGACAATAATAATCATTAGTACCATGCATTCACATACCATGAGACAAATGTTGGTTGGGTTGTCTACAAACTAGAACTATTCCTCCCCTTATGATCATTAGCTCATGTGTAACAAATAATAGCATGTACTCCTATCATAGGCCACGCTGTCCTATTCAAGAATTGGTGGTAATAATTGTTTCATACCTGGTCATTGATGCCACATTTTTTGTTAGTATGCAGCTCCTAATATCTTAATGTGCACTAGATGGATAAAGTTATAATAATAAAATTAAGATGCAGCAAATCACAAGACCACTAAGAAGGGTAATAAAAGTAGATAAGCATACATAAACATGTACTAATAATAAAACAAAAAGGTCGTATGACAACTTGATGATGATGAATCCACAAGTATGTATTCTTCAAATATGGAACATAAATAGATAAGCATACCATGTAGCCATCTAATGACATATTGGCATGAACTTTTTCAACCATGTGCACTGCAAGTCTATCTATGACAACAACAACAACTTCTTGGTCAAATCCAACAGTAGAATATTTTATTGATAGTAATGTGAATATGTGACAAACAATAGATTTTACAACTGTGATACGTTCAAGAGATTCCAAATTAGTTATGGATGTTGGTACTACATTATAAGGTCACTCAAAGAAGGCAACCAATTGATATTCCTTTAGGAATGAAACTAAAAAACATGCATACTAGGTTGTCATTCTAAAAGTTACTATATGTAGAGACTAGAAAATCAGACCAGACAACTGAAGATATACCCTTCATGCTAGAATCACATACAAAATAGGATCCCCACATGCTTCAGAGGTGCCTTGTGATTGTCTATATGAAAACTATTGTGATTCGCGTAACTTCAATTTAGATAATTTTTCACGTAGAAATTCAGGGGAGTTTATAGGCCTAAAAAGGATGTATTGGACCATACCAACAATGGAAAATGGGACATGAAAAGCCCTTTGTATCATTATATGATTTTGTACACATAACTAAAATCTCCATGAATGGAAACCTAATGTACAATACAAGACAATTTGTATCATTATATGGTTTTGTACACATAACCGAAGAACATAAGTATTAACAGACTATATCAACTATACCTTTGACCTATATTGTAATAAGCTAGACAAATTTAATACTACAAGTATAAGGATAACCCAAAAAAATTGAAAGGTAGTATAAAGACATACATCAACATTGCTTTAAACATTTTTGTGTAGATTTAGGATGAACCCAACATATTTTGAAGGCCAACGTCCTTGTCCATTGGGGTGACGGTTCTTGGCTTGGGCAGTTTGACCAATACCTTTGCGAAACCCAATAAATGGGATAGCCTACTTGTGAGCAATGACATCCTCAAGATACCTTTTGGCCTTTGTTAGGGGCATCTTTCTCAGAGCTGATTCAGGGTCTTTGCTTACTGTGTTCTAAGATTGCAGAGGCAAAATCACTGTTATGACAACAGGATGTATGTCATTGGTTCCCTCACATGGCTGGATGTGAGACTTTATATGGTGTTGTTGTTGTACAATTTATCATAAATATGGGCTTTGACATACTCAAATCTGAATCATATGGTGGTGTTATTGTACACTTTATCAAAAAGAAACATAAATATGTTATTTTACAAGAAAAAAACTTACTAGGAGGCTATTGGATTATTTTACGTAAGCTGATTCAACTTATAGTGCATTGCAACAACTAATTAGAACATCACATAGCAACATACCCATGAGTAGTTATATTAATCATAAAACTAAGAGCAACATAAAAAATCCACGAGTGTTTTCCATAGAATAGGTAAAGAATAATAGTTTTATTCCAAAGCTAGCAACAACTCATAACAGAAAAAGTCTAGGAGAAAAACAAACAATAGGAGCATAGAAGGGGGTAGTGAGAGCTCCGAGATAGCATCACATTTCTTCTCAGTCGCAATAA
This sequence comes from Alisma plantago-aquatica, assembly GCA_963693085.1. Classification (NCBI taxonomy): domain Eukaryota; kingdom Viridiplantae; phylum Streptophyta; class Magnoliopsida; order Alismatales; family Alismataceae; genus Alisma; species Alisma plantago-aquatica. The sequence continues at coordinate 922,554,025 of OY856409.1, forward strand.
GCGAACAACATAGTAACTCATAGAGAAACCCAACAACAAAATACACTTCTAGAACACTCCCAGAGATCATAGATAGGTCAAAACAATACATAACAACCAGACACTTCACAACATAAACTGCCAGTTGAACCCATAGATACCAAGAACAGCTCATCAATATCAACAAAAGGACCAAAATAAGAAAAGTTAAATGTGGTACCACAAAAGCCAATTCAGGAAGGACATCCCAGATGAGATTAATACAATAAAGTCTTCTTCAATTAATTTCCAAACAGATCCAAGTTATGGCATTTTTCATCATGAACTCTAAAATGTATTAAGATCTAAATATGATAGGTAGTCAAAGAACTCATGGTTTTGGTATTCTTAGATCTCAAAATTGTCATTCTTTCCAACTTGCACGTCTATCACTGATAATGGTAGATGAAACAATTTTATTCCAAACTTCTACAGTGTACAAACAACCAAAGGTGATATGATTGACATCCTCATATGAATTCATGCAAAAAAAGCAAATAAAGGCCATTTGAATACCCCTTCTCCTAGTGTAACCTGATGTAAGAATCTTTTCATGTCTAGCTCTCCACAGACAAATAAGGAATTTCTTAGGGGATTTATAGCTCCAACTCCAAGTAAAATCATCATCCTCAGTGATGTTGCTTCTGTTGTTGTCCTGGACAAGAAAATGTGTGGCTTAGTTTGGTACATGCAAATTGTAGTTCTGATCTAGTCTAAAAATGATCAGGCATTTGCACATCAAGCATAGGCATAAAAATAGTCATTGGGGAGTCAGAAGCCTCATTTAGAAAATAGACCATGCAAGGCACACATGTTTTGATAACCACATTGTATAATTTCAGAAAATGATTTTTAAGAGAAGTCAACCCAAGCAATTTGTCATCCGCTTCAAGTAATGGTGGTGGTATAGTCAGCACATTCTATGCGGTTAGGATATCTATATCATATAATGCTAAAGGTGGAAGAGCCTCCAGCATCCAAGACAACCTGGTAACCTTGTGGGCTGCTGGTATGAGTGGGTTAGGTAAACAAGGGGTAGTGTAATGCATTGGGACTGAAACCCAGACACAAGACACAACATTATTCTTAAACATAGGACACAAACATGACATTAAACGAGAAGAAAATAATTTTTAACATATACATATATATGTGTGTATTGTATAAATTAGTCTTCTTTCAAAAACCAACTAGAATTATGTATATGGCTATGTATTTGAGAGAGGTAAATGCTCACAATCATTTAAATCAGTAAGCATTGTTTTGACAGGAAGAGATCCTAAGAGACTGTAGTCAATTTTATTCCTCTAACATATGCACATAAAATATATGATGGATACCTCACACCAGCCTAAAGACAAGAAAATTGTTGTTTGGGGTTGTAACTTTGTTTTCAAATGAGGTTCCCACTTAGTTACAGATGGAACTATTTGCATCCTCAATAAGTTGGGCAGGATACTAATTCTAGTGAGCTTCAGAGGACTGTAGTTTTCATGATTAATGGTTTGTATGAGGACTGCAATAAATTTAGACAATACTTGGAAAGCTCCTTGACTTTGTGGAGAATAGATATAAAAAGTAATAGTTATTATGCATGCTAAGGACGGTTCTGAAATTGGAGCATCCTTTCTTGCTACATTAAACTCGTAATACCTTGCTATTTTGTACACAATAAAAGAAATGCATTAAGCATTATATAGAGATACATCTTGGAATGATGACCTTGTTTTCCTCAGAGGTTGCCTATTTACTGGACTTTCTCCAATAGGTTGACTTGATCTATGTCTGGCATGGACACCAATATTGCCCCCATATAGAAATTATCTCTTTGATCCTTTCCATGAGCAGATCATTAGTGAACATCCCAAGTAGGACATTTTTTATTTCTACCTAGTTTTCAGTCAGGGGGAAGACAATGATCACAACAGACCCAATGGTTTCCTTGCTACTGGTAACATAGTCAATAATGTGAAATGGCCCAAACTGAATTGTCATGTGCAATTAATGAGTTTAGATGTTTTGTCATTTTCTTCTTGGACATGCCTATGTATGCACTTCATGTCAAAAGATTTTCCTAAAAATTACTAGTTGAAGTATGCATATCTTGTAAAGGTGTTAAACAGTTTAAAATATCAAACGAAATCATACACTAGAAGCTAGGTTTACATTTTTTCAATTTAACTTCTACATTGACATATATCTATGTTGTATCTTATACACTTATTTGTCAAGTAAATGCATCAACATAATCTAAGGAAATAGTCTTTGAGTTATAGATACAACACATAGAAACCTTAGACACCCTTGTACATTAGAAGCTTGGTATACTGATAATTCAAATTGGAAATGTTGTCTTGTATTCTCTTTACAAAAATATAAAAGAGTACTTGATAAGTCTGTCTAAACAAACAAGTTTGAAGAAAGATAATGAAAGAAGTTTACAGTGTGACATTTGTAGACTATCAAAACTGGAACAAAGTCAAGATGACATTAGCTATAACAAGTCTTGCTATTTACGTGCTGTAAAAGTGGTTTTCTATTTGATTCTATAAGAAACACAACAGATAATAGTGGGGAGGGCTAAGAGGGTGAAACTAAAGGAAAGAAGCTTATACTATCGAATTCAGTAATCAAGCTACCAGTAGCTATATTCAGTAGGCAATTAGGAACAGTTATGGCATGGCATTTGTGTAAGAGTTTTGACTGGAAACCCATTTGATCATCAGAAAAACAAAGCATAGACGTGGAGTACAACAAAGCATCAATGGCAAGAACATTCACAAAAAACATTCCAATATGTAGTTAACAAATAAAATCCGACGTCACTGAAGTATATAAGCAACTTATTATAAAATTGTAGGAAACTACTCGAGACCTCTGGTGCCTCGTATACCTGTCCTCCATATTAATTAATAGGCCATACTAGTAAACAATTATGTGAAAATTTTAAGGCCTAGGAAAGCCAACAAACAAAAACGATGTACATGGGTTACTTCATTCCATGGAGCAACACTGATTCCAAAATTCCAGTAAGAATGGATTTGAAAGATTATCTTGGAACAATATGTAAATAATGTAACAAATGAGCTTATTATATAGTGTAATACCAGAAAAGTTTAATTTTCCAATGGGGACATTAATCAATTCGCCTTATTACAAAATGCAACACCATTATCGTTTGTTTTTTAAGTGCCGACTACAATAAAACAGAGCATAGATGTAATATAACATAAGATGTTTGACTGTAAATGAAATCATACGCAAATCAATTTAGACATACATTATAATATGATGTAAGGTAAGCAAAGAAAGATATAAAAACAATAAATATTTTGCACCAAAAGATGAACAAGGGGAATGCATCTTATCGATATCCATGTATTCCTAAGAAACACCTCAAAATAACACTTAAGAGAGTGAATAAGAGAGCACCAAGAGAGCATTCTAGTGATAGTCATCGTTGGCTCTCCTAATATATACAAACATTCATATTGCCTATATATAAACAGATATGTTATTCAGGATTAAATCTATTACCTTCCAGAATTTTATTTTCTTATAAGCCAAACTAGAAAGACACGAGCAATAGAGTGGATTTTATGAATTACAGTTTGACTATTAAGGGAGTACATTTTGGGAATGAACGGAGAAAATTCGATTTCTAACATAGCTATCAGCCGCTATGTGAGTACAGTGAATCAATGTTTTGTCTTAATCATAAAGTTGTAAGATGGTAAGAGAAGGAATAAAAGAATAAAATCCAAATATAGAACTACTAGGATGTCATCGTAATCTTTGATTTATGCTCTATTCAGTAAGTATGATTAATGTTTCAAAATATCTTATATTATTATATGAAACAACCATTTAGCAATGAGAATATATTACAAACAGGCTGTCGTTGTTCTGTAACATAAATCTGGATGGAAGAGCAACACCTAAAGGAAGTAAGAAAATTATGGTAGAAGATGTCAAAACCGGCAGGGTATAAACATATATTATGCACAGTTGGTTCATAATCGTGAAATGGGTTGCACTCTGACCGCTGATAAAGCTAAGTCAGAATATCTTGAGGAACTCGAATCCTATAATAAGAAAATGTAAAAAATACGGAACGAGTAGGCGCAATGTAAGGTGAAAGAGGGAGTAGGGAGTCCATCATCGTTGGGAAGAAGGAAATTAATCTTTGAAACTTTACCTCAATAGGCCAACATCAACAGCACGCCGCTCTACCACTCGAACAGATTAACAAGGGTGTAACGTAGGGGAATCAGGGAAGATAGAGTGTGGGAACTAGAAGGCGTGAAGCATGTACATCTTCAACATGTACTGGATCCATAGCTATGTGACCTGTAGGTATGACATAGCCCTAAAATATAACTTCTTTTATCCATAATTCACACTCAGATGACTTGGCATATAGTTGGTTTTGATGAAGTGTCTGCAATACACTCCGTAGATGTTCCCAAAGCTCGTCTATCATCCCCAAGTAGATAAGAATGTCGTCGATGAACACTACCATGAAGTCATCTAGATACATGTGGAGAACTTGACTCATCAAGTCCATGAAAGCGGCAGGGGCATTAGTCGGCCCGAAAGGCACCACTAGAAATTTATAATGCTCATAACGAATGTGAAAGGTCGTCTTTGGTATATCATCATCTCTTACCCACATTTGATAGTAACCACTCTGCAAATCCATCTTAGAGAAAACCACAATAGAATTCAACTAATTGAATAAATCATCAATGTGTGGTAGATGATATTAGTTCTTCACCATCACTTGATTCAACATTCTACAATCCATACACATCCTTAGAGAACCATCTTTTTCTTCACAAACAGAACAAGAGTTCCCTAGGGAGAGACATTGGTGTGAACAAACCCCATGTTGAGAAGTTCTTGTAGTTGCTTTTTAAGTTTTGTAAGTTTTGCAAGTTCTAAATGATAAGGAGGTTTTGATATGGCAGTGGTACCTGGTACAAGATCGATGGTGAACTCGATTTCTCAAGAAGGTGGAATACCAAGTAGCTCTTCAGGAAAAACACAAGGGAAATCTTGAACCACTTCAATATTTTCTAACTGAGAAGGGTCCAAGACAATGGGGGCCAAATAAGCTCGACATCCATGAGAGATAAACATTTCAGCTCTCATAGCTGATATGATGAATTGCCTATCCTCATGCTCTTTGCCCTTTACACAAAGTTGTTCACCATATGGGTGAAGTAGGATAACCTTTTATCATCACAAAACAAGGATCCTAAAACCTTATCAACCAATAAATACCTAAGACGATGTCGAAAGTTGTCATGTTCAATAAGATGATCTCAGTTGTAAACATCTTGCCAGATATAGATAATTCCATGGGTGGGGTTTTCAAATAGGAAGATCATATCCTACCACTAGGGGTTTGAACATCAAGAATATAGTCCATATACGCATGTTCTATTTCTAACATCTCAACAAGTTTGAAAGATACAAAGGTATTTGAACAACCAGAATCAAATAGAACTATTATAGGATGTAGTTGGATATGTCCGATGTCTTCTATTACTTCATTGTCATCACCGACATCAACAACATCCATAGCAAAAACACATCCAGCCCAACACTCCACCAGAGGACATCGACCTTGTAGATTGTTGTTGTTATTGCTATTTCTTGGAGGCAAATTAGGATGGGGTTCAGGATGATTGGCAGGTTGTTGGGTAGGCTACTGGGAAGGAACATGACGTTTCTACAACCAAGGGCACTGGGGCCTGAAGTGTCTAGTCGGACCACACTCATGGCAATGGGTCCACCCTCCCTTTGTGGTGTTGGGTCTCCACCCAAGCACTTCCCAAAAGGATGATGTTGAGAGCAACGCTTGCACCTATCTCGATATTGTTCTTGGTCAAAGTTATTTCTCTTGTTGCTCTATATCAGAGCTTGGAATCTAGGATAACACTCCACTAGTAGGGCTTTATCCACCATTTTCTGAAAGGTCAGAGGAAGTTGAGGGACTAATGCACGACCCACATGATAGTTGGGACCTTACAAGAACATATCAACCCTATGTACTTTAGTCGAAC